>JAHRHZ010000061.1:17684510-17747361 GCA_024137785.1 Ginglymostoma cirratum | reverse complement strand
CTTCCCCTCCCCCATTTCTGATGAAGGGTTTGGGCCCGAAACGTCAGGTTTTCCTGCTCCTATGATGCTGCTTGACCTGCTGTGTTCGTCCAGCCCCATGCTTGTTATCTCGGATTCTCCAGCATCTGCAGTACCTTTTATCTCTCACATTCAAGCCTACCCTGGAAGGAGTGCACAATAAACAGAGCTAAGCATTTCCATAATAGTGGATCAGATCAAAGCTTTGCAGTCCTGTCATATCCAGTCTCAAAAGGTGGTGGACTAAATATTCTTGGGGCACCTGCTATCCATGTGGTGCCAATTGGAGGTGGAGACAAGAATTTCTCCCTTTGTTTATTTGACAGTGAACATTGTGGAGTAGTAGGGGTGATGTGCCTCTTTAGATACCCATAATTTAACTCATTTCAAAACATTTTAGGACACAATCTAGATTACTTAGACGCCATTGCAATGAAAAATAGTACATCATCCTTCTCATACTGTCCCCTCCCTAAACAAAATAAAGTTTGCAAGCCACATTCTCAGGATATATGTTCCTCTATCACTGACCGAACCTTACCTGGGGAGAGTGACCTCTTCCTGTGTTAAATACCTACAGTTCTCTGACTCTGTGATCACATCTCTCCAGCCCAGAACATCATGGCAGGTGAAGGATTGGGAATCAGTCACGAATTAATCAGTCTGCAAATTGAATCCAGCAACGTTCCTGACCTGACGCTAATAGATCTACCAGGAATAGCCAGAGTAGCTGTCGGGAAGCAACCAGCGGATATTGGTGATCAGGTATGGAGCCAGGCTTGTGGAAATATGAAACAGCTGTTTTAGTATTCAACATGTTCTTATTCTCAGCAAATTGAAGAATAACACTCGTCTGCTATTTCAATCAGCAAAGGTCGTTTTGCAGATTGGACCTACTCCAGTGCTCTGTGTCATATCTTCCAAACTCATTCAACTTGAGCCAATTCAACATTCTGCTTCCAAGTTCATTCAAGTTTCATTCACCGATCCCCTTTATCTCACTGAACTATGTTGGTATGCAGATCACCATTTGCTCAAATTCTTCGGCACTTTCAGCTTTCCCAAGTTACTTAACCTCCTCTAACCTGACAACAGCCATTTCACCCTTCAGGATTTCTGCATTTCTCTAACACAGTACTGTCTGTATCCTTTGACTTTCTTCAGCTTACTGTTGGTGACTGTGCCACCTCCTGGACTCCTAAATTATGATACACATTCCTTACCTTTCTGTATTCCTAAATCTCAACACTCCTTTAAAATGCTCCTAAAAACCTATTTATTTTTGATCAATCTTTTGTCATATCTGCAAATGTGTCTTTGCTAATGAATATATGTCTAATTATGTTGGATTGATTAATTAAATTAATTAATTAATTAAATTTTGGAGAGGGTAGTGGAGTCGGCCTCATTAGGAGCATTTAAGCGGCTATTAGGTAGGCATATGGATGATAGTATAAGGTTGGGATGGAGGTTAAATAGACCTTAGGATTAGGGCAAAAGTTCGGCACAACATCATAGGCCGAAGGGCCTGTACTGTATTGTACTGTTCTATGTTCTAGGTTCTGTGTTTCTGTGAGAAACAGTCCCTGTGTCAGTACAGAACTTGTGTATTGCTGAAAAAAAATTATCAAAGCTTTTCATCTCACACTCATCAAGACAATTCACCAGAAATACCAACTCAGGAATAAACCAAGAATTATTTTGCATGTGAGATGGTTACTGCTTGGTTGGCAAGTAGACTCTGATTGTTGGAGTCATTGCCATGGAGAATGCACCCATAAGAGCTGATGGACAGTTAACTGCCAGGCTTTGTTTAGATTTTACACCAGGCAGGCTGACTCTAACTGGTCAGGAATTTGCCCTGAGACATGAACCAGCAATTTGCTACAACAATAACAGAAAAGCTGGAGAATCTCAGCAAGCCTGGTAGCATCAGTGGGAGAAAATAGAGTTAACATTTCAAGACCAGTGGCTCTGCATCACAATCCAGCAAATTCCTGTCACCTACTTTGTTCAGTGGAAACAGTTGCAGTGTGTGTACATGCTTTTCCTGTCAGCAATGAACAGGGCCCTGTGTATTGATAAATGTAGCTTCCAACTCTCACAGTAACCCTAAATGAGAATCTGAAATTGGTTGTCAGAACAATTCTTTACAATCTCAGTTTGGTCCAGTGAATGTTGTCCAATTGCAAAATCACGTTTAATGTCAGACATTCTGTTGCACATTTGTAAACAGGAGCTTGTAATGTATGGTCAGCACCTAACTTTGCAACTGCCCAAGGGACTTGCTGTTTGGAACTATCCACTAGTTTTTGGGATGTAGTACCTGACATTACAGATAGGTATGAGGTGTTGCACTTTGGAAAGTCAACCAAGGTAAGAATTATACAGTAAATTGTAGGGAACTGAGGAGTGTTGTGGAACAGAGGGACCTAGGATTACAAGTATGTGGTTTGTTGAAGGTGGTGTCGCAGGTGGACAGGGTGGAGAAGAAAGCATTTAGCGTGCTGGCCTTCATTGGTCAAGGCATTGAGTGTATGAGTTGGGGTGTTATGTTACAGTTGTATAAGTCATTGGTGAGGCCGTACTTGGAGTATTGATCCAAATAGTGATCTGGATACCAACATAGCTCAGTGAGATAAAGGGGATCGATGAATGAAACTTGAATGAACTTGGAAGCAGAATGTTGACTGTAACAGTTTTGATCACCTGTTATCGGAAAGACCTACTTAAACTGGAAAGTGTGCAAAGAAGATTTACAAGGATGTTGCCAGGACTGGTAGGCCTGTGTTATAGGGAGAGGTTGGCCAGGATAGGACTTTATTCCTTGGAATGTAGGAGAATGAGGGGTGACCTTATTGAGGTGTACAAAATCATGAGGGGCATTGATAGGATGAATGTATATAGTCTTTTTGCCAAGGATGGGGAATTGAAAACTAGAGGATATAGGTTTAATGTGAGAGGGGATTGATTTAAGAAGGATTTGAGGAACAACTTCTTCACTCAGAGTGAAATGGGCTGCCAGATAAAGTGGTTGAGGTAGATACAATAGCAACATTTAAAAAACATTTGGATAGCTACATGTACGAGAAGGGTTTAGAGGGATGCAAGCAATTGAAACTAGCTGAGTGGGCACCACAGTCAGTTTGGGCTGAAGGGCCTGTTTCCATGCCCCCAGAGGGCAGTTTAGAGTCAGCCACATGTAGGCCAGACCAGGTAAGGATGGTGGTTTCCTTCCTTAAGGGACATTAGTGAACCAGGTGGGATTTTGTGACAATGAGCAATGGATTTGGGGTCATCATTAGATTCTTAGTTCCAGATTTTTTTTGAAATCAAATTCCACCATCTGCTTTGGTGGGATTTGAGCCCTGGTCCCCAGAATGTTACCTGGGTCTCTGGATTAACAGTCCAGTGATAATACCACTAGGCCATTGCCTCCCCTCTAGTATACTGTTTTTATACTACTATACTCAATTATATGATAGATTTCATGATAACATCCCTTTCATGGTGTATACCACTTGTATTGTTCCTGTATTGTAACAATATTAAACAGCTGGCTTCATGTGTTGCTCAAACTTTGGAGATACCTTACATTTCTAGGGTAATCTGAGGTATAATGAGCACTGTTCAGGACCTAGAATGATTGGCTTTGTGACTTTCATGAGTTTGCATGATTAATAGTGAGAAATCATCTGATCAGTGTAGCCATTATCGCACGGGGTGACTTTAATGTGCCCTATTTCGGCATCAGGTTTGCAAGGTGAGCAAACGGCTTTGGATTTATTTGTGAATTTCCTGATGAAGCCAAACTTAGAGTCTGTGGTACTCTAGCAATCCCAACATGTATATTGACTCGTGAAGTATAGTAGAAAGTTATAGAGAACCCCTGGGCAGATTTCTCAACTAGGGAGCCAAGGAAACCCTAGATAGACCCCACTTGGACTCCTGTGTGTAGATCTGGGCACCACACCTTAGGATGGATCTATTGGCCTGAGAAGGAGTACAGTGTAGGTTTACAAGAAGTGTTACATGGAATTCAGGGCTTTAGTTGTGACGTGAGATTATATAAACTAGGCCTGTTTTCTCTAGAATTTATAAGGTTAAGGTATGTCTGATTAAAGTCTTCAAGATAATAACAGGAAAAGACAGGGTAGATAAATATAAACTCTTTCCATTGCTCTGAAATTCTACACCCAAGGGCCAGAATATTTGGGAGAGATGTTTGGAAGCTCTTCTACACACAGAAGGTGAAAGAAGTTTGGATGTCTCCTCCATAATTGGTAGATGATGCTGGATCAGTTGTTATTTTTAAATCTGAGATAGATACATTTTTGCTAAGCAAAGGGACTGACGAATGTGGGCCAAAGGTGGGTATGTGGAGTTAGGCTACAGATCAGCCATAATCTCATTGAATGATGGAACAGGCTTGAGGGGTTGAATGGTCTACTAATCTTCTAAAGTTGCTCTGAAAGGGTGCTTATTTAACTGCTCCATTTGATTTGATTATTGACAGCAATGCAGTCTCAAAAAGCTTCACAAAACGTACATTTTTTCAGCAATAGTCAACAGCAGTAAAATAAGGAAACATATAAATAATCGTTGTGTTTGGTGCATGAAGTGATTCCTGCTCATGAATTATTTTGTTACTTCCCATTAACTTTGTTTTGCTTGCTTCCACATTCTAATACATTGATACTTTATTGCAGATTAAGAGACTCATTACGTCCTTTATTAGGCGACAAGAAACGATTAACCTCGTGGTTGTGCCATGTAATGTTGACATAGCAACCACAGAAGCTCTGAAAATGGCCCAGCAGGTGGACCCTTCTGGAGAGAGGACTCTAGGTAATTGAACAAAAAATGTCCATGTAGCCATGCTAATGCTGAGACAGTTTAAAAAAAATCACACAGTCACATTTGCTCAATCATTGGACATACTAGAACTAAGAACTAATGAATTTTCGGGTCTTATGAGAATGAAAGGATTTGGGGAAAAGTGCAAGTTTTTTTAAAATTTGTTGATGAGATGTAGGCATCTATTGCATATCTGATATTACACTTGAAAGATGGTACTGAGCCACCTTCTGGAACCACAGCAGTCCATGGGTTGTAGGAACGCCCACAGTGGGAGTTTCAGGATTTTAACCCAGTGACACTGAAGGAGCAGCAAAATATTTCTAAGTCAGGATGGCGAGTGGTTTGGAGTGGAGCTTGCAGGCGGTGGGTGATCACATGTATCTGCTGCCTTTGTCCTTCTAGATGGGAGTGGTTGTGGGTTTGGAAGGTGCTTGTAGGAGTCTTATTAAATTAAAAGACCAGTTATAATCTTTTTGCATGTTAAAAGTACTGAATCCAGATTTCAATTCTTATGTTCATGTAAAAGTAGGCAACGCAAGGGTAGAATTGGACAGTTTCTTACCAACAAATAACTTGCAGTATGTGAAGAGAGGTAGGAAGGTAGATAGATATGTAGACCAAATGTTTTATCCTGAAAAAAGCAATTGATATGTGGCACTTTTATGTTGCGCCAATATGTATTGTGAAAATTGTTATATGAACATCAATGCTATATGGAGGTCTGTAGATCGGCACTATGACATTGAAAATCACAATGTGCTATGAAAATACTTCAGCTTCCTCACGTGACATACTCTCGATAGTTATTTTAACAAAGAAGTTGGCCTCTTTAAAATTAGGACTCAGTGGCGTCAGCTATTTAACTTTAGCATGTCAATGTCACAGAGTATATTTAATGTTTAGAGTTAATGGTTTAATCGCAGAGGCTATTAGTTTAATTCTCATCCTGACACATTCTGTCATTGAATTCACTAAATGTGAAATGTGTTGCATCTGTATTTTAGAAGAGTAGAGTTTGCAAATTTACCCAGGATATTGGAAATTCTGGTGTAGAATTCTGCAGGTACTGTAGGAATTTTGTTTGTTTTGCATGAATGGATGGAAAATCCTCTTGGGTCCACTGACATCAGCACTGAAAGCTTGTATACTTGCTCCTGGCCAAAGAACCTCATAGATAAATACAACAGCACACACTCACTGGTGTATAGCTGAACACAGCTGGCTGATTACGCAGATGGATCTGAAACGGTTAATACTGAGAAGTGCCATAAACATTGATATTGAATGGACTTGAGGCCATTACAGCTTAAGTTCTCGAAGTGAGAGCTAACATCAGGACCACCTCAAAGTCTCTGTAAACAATGTCACTCATAGAGTCATAGAGATGTACAGCATGGAAACAGACCCTTCAGTCCAACTCGTCCATGCTGACTGGATATCCTAAGTTAATCTAGTCCTATTTTCCAGCATTTGGCCCATATCCCTCTAAATCCTTCCCATTCATATACCGATCCAGATGCTTTTTAAATGATGTAATTGTGCCAGCCTCCATCACTTCCTCTGGCAGTACATTCCAAACACGCACCAAACTCTGTGTGATAAAGTTGACCCATACGTCCTTTTTAAATCTTTCCCTCTCACTTTAAACCTATACTCTCCAATATTGGACTCCCCTACCCTGGTGTAAAGGTCTCGGCTCGACACCATATCTATGCCCTTCATGATTTTAGAAACATCTGTAAGGTCACTCCTCAGCCTCCAATGCTCCAGGGAAAATAGACTCAACCTATTCAGCCTCTCCCTATAGCTCAAACCCTCCAAACCTGGCAACATCCTTGTAAATCTTTTCTGAACCCTTTCCAGTTTCACAACATCCATCCTATAGCAGGGAGACCAGAATTGAACACAGTATTTCAAAAGTGGCCTGTGCATCATGACATTTCAACTCCAATACATATCAAGTCAGCCATTAACTAGCTGCGAACATGCTTTGAGCTATATGTGGTTAACTACGAAAGACTCTTCGTGTTAGTCCAGGAAGTGGTTTCCTCTAGCCCTGTAGATTGAGGAGGGCCTCCACTTAAAGAGGAAGGTGGCATCAACCTTCATCATGAGCAACAGCAAACCCAGTGCAAGGAGCTAGCATGGCCATACAACAAGTGGGAGAGGAGAGGAATTCAAACTTGAATGGAAATAATGGAACAGCACTGCGCCATTGTTTTCTCATCAATTCTCAACAATCAATTGTTGGGATTGCAGGTATTTTAACCAAACCTGACCTGGTTGATAAGGGAACGGAAGGCAATGTGGTCGATATTGTACAGAACCTTGTTGTGGAGCTGAAGAAGGGTTACATGATTGTCAAGTGCCGTGGACAACAAGAGATTAATGACCAACTGACGTTGAATGAAGCGATAGAGAACGAGAGGAGGTTTTTTGAAGACCACAAGGACTACAGGTAAAACCAAAACAATAAAGAGCTTACGTGATAACAAAATCTTGAATTAAATCTATCTATATCCTCGCTGGCATCAAGTCCCTTTATCACTTCAACCCTGTGCTCTCTGGTGAACACATACTCCTACTCCAGTAATGTTTTGTTTTAAAATACTTGTCCTTCTTTCAAATGTTTCCATGACTTGAGGATCTGAGTTCTGAAATTCTCTCCAAAAATGTCTCTACCTGCCTCTTTTCTCATTTACAACACTCCTTAAAAAGTATCCTATTGACCGAGTCCTTATTCACCAGCCCTAATTTTTCATAATATGGTCATTATCAAAATTGAGATAATTTCTGCGATGCTGCTTGGGAAATATTACGTCAATAAACGTTCTGTATAAATTTAAGTTGTTGTTCTTCTAATCCAAAATGCTTATTTTCTTTATTTTTATTCCCTGACTTGGTCTCTTTCTTTGTTCTTCCTTTATTTCCTGCCTTCTTTTCACTCGTACATTCCAGCTTCTTTCCAATAAGTAGCAGCTCTATAATCTCAAAGTTTCTCATCCGACATCAATATTGTTTTGCTGTTATGGTTTACCAAACTTCACTGTGAGAACATCATAAGGTTTTGCACCAGTAGAAGAAAGGCCCATCGCCATTTTCACAGGCCAACAATGGATAACCGATAACAGTAGTCTTGTAAGCATCAGTAACATCCTGAGAATAACATTTCAAACTCACTTATTTCCTTCGATTAATGTTTTGTTTGGGTTCTTGCCCCAGAAAACCAACATGAAATAAATCTACAGCAGCTCTGCACTTGAGGGGTGTGTTGATTAGCACTGCTGCATCCTAGCACCAGGGGACCTGGATTCAATCCCACCCATCCTCTGGACGCTCCAGTTTCCCCTCACAGTCCAAAGATGTGCTGGTTAGGTGGATTGGCCATTGGAAATGCAAGGTTGGAGGGATAGGGGTGGGTCTAGGTGGAATGCTCTTTAGAGGGTTGGTGTGGACTCGATGGGCCGAATGGCTTGCCCCCACACTGTAGGGTTTCTATGATTTGAGGAAACCAACCACAACTCTCAGAATCTTAGGGCTAATTACATCAGGCATCATGGATCAAGTTATTTTATGCCACTCTTGGAATCTTTCACTCTTTCTGGGATATTTTTGCTGAGAGTCATGAATTATCTCCTTAAATATCTGCCACTGCTTGATTACTGTCATTTCTGCTAATCTCTCCAACCAGTTTAATTAATTCTATCCTCAACTCATTGTAATTCATTTTCTTTAAGTTAAACATAGCTGTTTCTGATCTAAATTTCTCACTCTCAAACTGAATGTTAAATTCTATCGTGTTATGATCATTACTTCCGATGGAATCTTTTATTCTTTTATCAGGTCCAAGCCTGCTTCCTGATTGACTCCATGACCATTTGCCCTCGGAAATTATCCAAAATGCACTCTGTGAATTTGTTGTTGTAGCTACCTTTCCAATTTGATTAACACAATCAATATGAAGATAAAATCACCCATAATTATTGCTCTATTCTTTTTCCATTCTATTATTTGTTGATTTATAGCCTTTCCTACAGAACAGCTACTGTTTATTGGGTCTGCAAACTACTCCTATTAACGTCTTCTGTCCCGTGCTGTTTTTCATTTCCCCTTAAATGGAATGTACATCATCTGAGCCGAGATCATCTCTCACAGTGGTCATCATTTCATCTCTACGTAAAAGTGCTAGCGTGCTACCTTTTCCATCCTTCTATCTGTCCAAAAGTTCAAATGTCCCTGAGTGTTAAGTTCCCAGTTTTGATCTCCTTGTAACCATGTTTCCGTAATGGATATGCGATCATATGCATTTACCTTGATTTGCATCATCATTTAGTTACCATATTCCGAATCAATTGTGCTTCCATATATCTGTATTCCTGGAAATGACCTACCATGCGGTTAATTTGTGCGATTTCTTGCTCCTTAGACCTCTTTTGGATGATAAGAAGGCCACCATCCCATGCCTGGCTGGTAAACTCACAGCAGAACTTGTGGCACACATCATAGTAAGTTTTTGTCAAATGTTTTATGGTGCAACCATATCCACGTTTCCAGAGGTTACATCAGTTACTTGCACTTGGGATTTTGTACATTGTTGATTTTAGACCGTGATCATCTTCTTGCAATTTTTTTTAAGCAAACGTTGCCTGATTTAGTAAAGGAAGTTGGAGAGAAACTGTCTGCAACAACCAAAGAATTGGAAAGATGTGGAGAGGGAGTTCCAGACACTGTCCATGAGAGAATGACTTTTTTGATTCAGGTTGGTATTGCAACTACTTAAATCCTACAAGGATTGAAAAGCATCCAAACTAACAATGAGAGACTGCTAATGTGATTCCAATGGGAATCCCCAAATTAGATCTGAACCGTGACATCAGGGATTCCATCGAACATTAACAAGGCAAAACCAGCACTGCCCCATACAATCCAATAGCATAAAAAAGTTAGACGATGGTCAGAGACTCCCTAAGATAAGGCTTCCTCAATTTCTATCAATCACAGGGACCAGGTATAGCATTGCTAATATACTATGTTTCCAGACAGCTGAGGTCCAGTCCATCTGTGGGATTGCTGCTTGAATTGTTGCCTTAATCCTCAAACAGAAAGCATATTTTAGTTTTATAGTTCACAGCTCATCCAGAGCAGGAACCTGGTCTCCTTGTACAGGCACTGTTAATTTTGATCAGACAATACCTGGAGATTTCCTCATTTGACATTCCCCATCCCCCTGCCCACTATTTAATAAGACCGTCTTCTCCTTTCACCAATATTCCTAAAGTTAGTATTCCAATACTCAAAGAAAGTGGTGAAAACAAACATTTTTCGAAAATTACCATGTTTGTTTTTAACTCAGGAGGATTGTCAACTTGACCCCACAGCTACCTTCAAAGTGGGACCTTATGTCGATCTTTCTGGACCAAAGATGTGAACAGATGCTCCTCGTGCTAGTGATGCCTGTTATTGGCTTAGAATTTAATGGACCTCCCCTGGATTTTGCATCCTGAGGAGACAGTGGCGGAGGTTCTAGGTCTGTGAGATCCAATAGTCAGAAGAGAATATGTCTCCCCTGACCTGATCCATCACCACTTTCTTAAACCCTATCCCTACCGACCTTGTCCAATATGAGCACTGCTGAGATAAGGGAATCTGCAGTGTGTGAGAAGGCCATGTTAAGAATACTTCATGCAATTCTGGTCACCCTGCTATGGGAAGGATGTTATCGAACTGGAAAGGGTGCAGAAAAGCTTTACAAGGATGTTACCAAAACTGGAAGGTTTGAGTTATAAGAAGAGGTTGGATAGACTGGGACTTTAATTCCCTGGAGTGCAAGAGGCTGAGGGGTGACCTTACAGAGGTTTATAAAATCATGAGAGGCATGGATGCGGTGAATAGCCAATGTCTCTTCCCCAGGATAGGGGAGTCTAAAACTAGAGGGGCATAGGTTTAAGTTGAGAGGGGAAAGATTCAAAAGGGACCTGAGAGACAACTTTTTCACACTGTGGGTTGTTTATATATGGAAAGAGTTGCCAGAAGAATTGGTAGGTTGGGTGCAATTACAGCTTTTAAAAGACATTTGGATAGGTACATGGTTAAGAGGGGTTTAGGGGGATATGGGCCAATTTGCAGGAAATGGGACTAGTTCTGTTTAGGATATCTGGTAGGTATGCATGAGTTTGGCCGAAGGGCCTGTCTTCATGCTGTATGACTGTATGACACTGCTCCATCATACTTTGTCACTATGCAAACTTGTTTTATTCACCATGCCCCTTTAATACCTGTTGGCATCACAAGATTTTTTTTTAAAGTCTTCAAGTGCACATAAGTCCAAGTGGTTCACTATTTAATATTTCATCCAATTAAACACTTCCCCAGTGCAACCACTCCCAACAGTTGCATTAACCCAGAGAAGTGAACAACTAGAGATCACCATTATTCGCTGTCTTGTATTTTGTTCACAGAAACTCAATGATTTTGGTCAAAACCTCAGGAGTTTATCTTCAGGGGAGGAACCTGATGATTGCATTAAGGAGGAGAGGTGCTACGCAAAAGTACGGAATGAGTTTGAAAACTGGAAAGGTCACCTTGACATAGTGAAATATCAATGTGAGTGCATCAAGGGAACAGTTATGTTGTGAGTCCTTTCAGTGTCAAGCAGGGCTTTTGATTGAAAGCTAGACAAAAACTGCTATTGAAACCATCAGGCATACACAGCTCCTGGGTTCCTGAACTGTACATTCATACAGCTTGTGTACTCACCTTCCCTTTTTAATTTGAAATGATTCAAGTTAAAACAGACTAGCATTCAAGTCATGTTTAAACAGACTTAAGGTTTATTTATTACAAGTCACTGCTGAAGGCTCCTTTAGTATTAAAAAAAGCAAAGTTCTTAACAAGAAAATACAGGTACCAAAATTAAAACAAATCAAAAAAAAAATTGAGAAGAAACAGTCCGAATAATTCTCAATGGTCTAACTTCGGGGTCCATTGTTCCGAGTTCCTTCTTATTTGAAGTTGAAAAATCAACATTTGAGATAAATTATGCTGAGTCCCTTTAAAATTCTACCTCCTGTCTGCTGTTCCATTGCAAACTTTGAATTCTCAACATCTCCATTGTCTGTTTGGAAACCCTGGTATTTAAAGGGTCTTTACATGTCTCCCTGCAACCCACTTCAATCTTGTACTGTATCATCAGTTGACTTGTAATAGCCATGCTTTTAGATTTTTGCCTAGTTGCAGCCAGTTTATCCTTTTTTTTAACAAGTTTTCTTTTCCTGAAAAATACGAACCATGATTACACAATTATGATACTGAGACCAGGAGCAGAAATTAGGCCATTTGGCCAATTGACTCTGCCCCACCATCCATCATGGCTGATGTTTGTCAAACCCATTCTCCTGCTTTCTCCCTGTAAACTTTGAGCCCTTTGACAATCAGGAACCTATCTATCTCTGTCTTACATATACTCAACGACTTAGCCTCCATAACCTCCTCATCTCCGTTCCAAATGGTCTTCTCTTTACTCTAAAGCTGTGGCATCGGGTCCTAGTCTCTCCTACCAGTGGAAACATCTTCCCAACGTCCACTCTGTCCAGGCTGTTCAGTATTCTGTAAGTTTCAAATAGATCTCCCCTTATCCTTCTAAAGTTCCATCGACTATAGACCCAGAGTCCTCAAATGTTCCTCATATATTAAGTCTTTCATTCCTGGGATCATTCCCACGAACCTCCTCTGGACCCGCTCCAGGGCCAGCACATCCTTCCTGAGATATGGATCCCAAAACTGCTCACAATACTCCAAATGTGGCCTGACCAGAGACTTATAAAACCTCGAAATACATTCCTGCTTTTATATTCCAATGCTCTCAAAATAAATGCCAACGTTGTATTTGCCTTCATAACTACCGATTCAACCTGCAAATTTACCTTAAGAGAATCCTGGACTAGGACTCCCAAGTCTCTTTGCACTTCAGATTTCTGAATTTTCTCTCCATTTATGCCTCTATTCCTCCTATCAAAGTGTATGACCTCACACTTTCCCACATTGTACTCCATCTGCCACTTCTTTGCCCACTCTCCGAACCTGTCTAAATCCTTCTGCAGCCTCCCTGCCTGCTCAATACTACCTGTCTCACTACCTATCTTTGTATCATCTGCAAACTTAGCCAGAATGCTTCAAATTCCTTCATCTAGATCATTAATGTATAAAGTGAAAAGTTGTGGTCCCAACGCTGACTCTTGTGGAACACCACTTGTCACCAGCTGCCATCCTGAGAAAGACTCTTTTAACCCCGCTTTCTGCTTTCTGACAGACAGCCAATCTTCTATCCATGCTAGCACCTTGCCTCTAACACCAAGGGTCCTTATCTTACTCAGCAGCCTCCTGTGCAGCACTTTGCCAAAGGCCTTCTGGAGGTCGAAGCAGATAATATCCATTGGCTCTCCTCGGTCTAACCTGCTCATTACCTCCTCAAATAATTCTAACAGATTTGTCAGGCATGACCTCCCCTTGATGAAACCATGCTGACTTTGCCCTATTTTGCCACTATTTTTCCAAGTATTCAGAAATCTCATCCTTCACATTGGACTCCATAATCTTGAGGTCAGGCTAATCAACCTGTAATTTCCTGTCTTTTGCCTCACTTCCTTTGTAAATGGAGGTGAGGTGGGGTGGGGTTACATTAGCAATTTTCTCGTCATCTGGGGTCCTCCAGGACTACAATGAGTCCCGAAAGATCACCACAAATGCCTTCACTATTTCTTCAGCTATCTCTTACAGAACTCTTAGTCCATCTGGTCCAGGTTATTTATCCACCTTCAGACCTTTCAGTTTTTCTTGCACCTTCTCCTTGATGATGGCCACCATACTCACCTTTGAACCCCCCTGCTATCTTGAGATTTTGGGATGTTACTCATGTCTTCCACTATGAAGACTGATGCAAAGTACTTGTTCAGTTCCTCAGCCATTTCTTTGTTCCCCATTACTACTTCTCTAGCAGCATTTTCCAGTGGCCCAATGTCCACATTTCCGTCTCTTTTGCCCTTTATATATCTAAAGAAACTCTTGCAATCTTCTTTTATATTCCTGGCTAGCTTTAATCTTCTCCCTTTCTTTTTTTGTTGTCCTCTGTTGGTCTTTGAAGGCTTCCCTATCCTCTGGCTTCCACTGCCCTCCACCACATTATATGCTTTCTCGTTTGCTTTTATGGTGCTCCTGCCTTCCTTTGTCAGCCATGATTGCCTCATCCTCCTTTTAGTATGCTTCTTTTTTTTTAATCCTTTCTTACTGCCATGACAAGCTAATTGGAGCAGGCTGGATTATGAGTGAAGGAACTCATTGATGCAGAGGGTTGTGCAGGCCAAGTCATTGAGTGTATCTAAAACAGAGACGGATGGACTCTTAACTGGTAATGGGGTGAAGGGTTATGGGGAGAAGTCAGGAAAATGGGCTTGAGAAACATATCAGCCATGATTGAATGATGGAACCAAATGGTTTAGTTCTGCTCCTATATCTTTTGGACTATGCACACTTCTTTGTCTTTTGTCACATTCCTTCATAACCAGTTTTTGTCCAAGTGTCTATCAACATCAAAGCCCCCTGCTTTGCTTCCCACCAACACCCCTCCCTTAGACAAAAGTCAAGTTTTCCTGGTTGTTCAATGATATGTGCTCCTTTCTGATGGTTGTTGGGCCTTTATATTTTGTGTTTCAAGTCTGTTTCTCTTTCAGAGACCAGCTGATTATCAGAAATAGACTCATAAGCAGTAGGAGAAGGCATAGACAATTTGTTCTACCACGCATCTCACAATGTGTTTTGTGTTTCTGTTTCATTCTTGGCCTGTTTCGTGACCTCATTGCATGTTGAAGGAGGCTTGAGGGCCTGGATGTCCTACTCCTAATTCTTGTGTTCTTTTGCAATTTCTTGGATTCTACTGGTGTGTCGGGGAGAGGGGATGTAACATGTGGTATGAAAGTTCTTCGCTGTGGTTCAGTTGGTGATTCTCAGGCCTCTGAGTCAGCCATTTGCAGGTTCAAGTCCCACTCATGATTTGAACAAAAATCTTTCATTGATTCTCAATGTCTCCTCAACCCAATCCCAAATATTCGGCCCCTTACCCCAAGACTATTTCCCCATGCTTTAGATTCCCCAACCAGAGAAAACAATCTCTCCATTTCAGTTTGAAAAATACTTAACTGTTCATGAAGCACTTCAGGACCTTCTGAAGTCATAAAATCCACTCTAGAAAAAGAAGTTATTTCTTTCTGATTGATGATCTGTGATGTGACCATAATCATTAGTTTCTTGCCTACGCCCAGAGCAAAGTATACTGCTGCTACAGTATCACCAGTGAAGTATTACCTGTTTGTGAAAATGTGGCAATTTCCAATTTATGTATTTTCAATAACAGTCTATGAAGTGATGCATAATAAAGTGATGGAATATGAGAAAGCCTACCGTGGACGGGAGTTGCCTGGGTTCATCAACTACAAAACGTTTGAGACAATAGTAAAGCAACAGATTGATAAACTGCAACTACCTGCCATTCAGACATTAAGGAAAATTACCGGTGAGTCAATTGAAGCATTATTTATCAAAGAATGAAATCCAGAGCTTCACTGAGTATTGAATCTTTGACTACACCAGAATGATTTATTTGCTTTTCTCTTAGTTACCCTGTCTTTACCTTCAATTTATTTTATGTCCATTAGGTCTTTCTCTGCCCCACTCAGTGGTCGAAGGGTGCAAGCTGCTCATATGCTCCCTGGCCTTGATTAAATATCATGATGAATCTCTTTCCCTGATCTCACCACAGGAGTAATTTCATTGTTCATAATTTCCTCATTGCTTCTCTTATTCCTCACGTAAAGAGATTTTTAGTTTTCTATGACATTACTGGTGCTGTTACAATGTCTGAGCAGGAATAGGTTGAAGAAATATCAGGTTGTGCACGACACAGATTGAAACATACTACTTGCCATTGGAAAGGTTGATGCTCATGTCCTGGGAAGAGCAGTGTTGGAGAGCACACTGTCTGAACCATGACGGATGGGAATCTTACTTAGTGTCATTCAGTGTTATGATCCCTGTAAAGGATAAGTATAAACCCTTTATTTCCTCTTAGACCAGATGACACTCAGATTTCTTTCTTTAAATGTTTATTCATCCATACATGGGAGTTGTCCATGCATTGAAACCAAAGGAAGTTCTTAAGCTCTTCCCAGTTCCATGATGATATAGCCTGCTATAGATTGCACTCTATAAGCAATCTACCTCCATGATTTACAATTCCTCTCTTTGATGGGGCAGCCTAAATGGGTTTTACAGTCTTTCAGTGTTCACTGATTACATTTAACATCAAATGCGGATCTTATGTCTCCAGCTCAACAAACACACCGACTTTACGTTAGGTGACGTTAGTGACATTAGGTTAATGTCTGGAGAGGTTCATTGCAGTAAATTGTTCATGTGCTGAGGCAAAACCAGAGGGTGTGGATGGATATGGATTATGCGCAGCAGGAAGTGGTGAGCTGGGTCACTGGCAACTCCCAAGTTCATACCACTGCTCTCAATTATTGTCAGCTAAGTGTAATGCAGTATCAGCAGACATGAGCACCAGAAAGCTGAAGTCAGTTCATCTAAACTCAGCAGGCCTTTACAGATGGCACATGAGGATTCCATGACTGCCGTAGCCCAAATTTGACCACCGGCCCCAGAATGGAAAGGACAGTGAACAAAGGCAATTGATCACCTGATCTGATAAGTATATCCATGAAATGTGATTGTAATGGCTAGGACAAAACATACTACTCAATCTAAATTGCCTTTGAGAAGATAGTGGTGAACTGCGGTTTTGAACCATTGTTGTCCTTGTCAGGTAAATAAACCTACAGTGAAGTTGTAAAAGAAATTCCAGGATTTTGACCAAGAAATTGTGAAGGAATGACAATGTAGTTCCATTCAGTGTGCGATTTGAAGAGGAACTCGGAGAAGGTGGTGCTTCCATTCACTTCCTGCCCTTCTCTTTCTACATGGTAGAAGTCATTGGTTTGGAATATACTGTGGAAAGAGCCTTGTTGAATTGCTGACAAGCATCTTGTAGGTGGTGCACCCAGCTGCTACTGTGCATCATTACTGATTGATGGGACTGTTCAAAGTAGTTGTTGGGATGCCATTCAAGTAGGCTGCTTTGTCCTGGATGGTGTTAAGCTTGCTAAATGTTGTTGGAGCTGCACACATCCAGGCAAATGGAATGTATTCCAACACACTCCTGACTTAAGACCATAAGATTACATGATAAAAGGAATGAGAGTAAGCCATTTGGCCCCAGGAGCCTGCTCTGTCATTCAATAGGATCAGAGCTGATCCAGCATTCCTCACACTCACTTTTTTGCCCTTTCCCTGTAACCCTTGATTCCCATACTGATCAAGATTCTACCTGTCTCAGCCTTAAATGTACAAAAGGACTGTGCCCCACCCCCACCACACAAACACACACACACACACACACACATACACACACACCTCTCTGTGGCAAGGTTTTCCAAAGACTCTCAACCTTCTGACAGGAGAAATCCCTCTTTACCTCAGCCTTAAATTGGTGCCTTTTTATTCTGAGACTATGCCATCTGGTCCTGGACTCTCCCAAGAGGAGAAACATCGGCTCAGCATTTACCTCATCAGGTCTCTTAAAAATCCTATATGTTTATGGTGGCACAGTGGTTAGCACTGCTGCCTCACAGTGCCAGGGACCCAGGTTCAATTCCACCCTTGGGTGACTGTATGGCATTTGCACATTGTCTGCGTGGGTTTCCTCCGGGTGCTCCAGTTTCCTCCCACATGCCAAAGATGTGCAGGCTGGGTGGATTACCCATAGTGTTCAGGGATGTGTAGATTAAGTGGGTTATAGGGGGATGTGTTTGGGTGGGTGCTTTGAGGGTTGGTGTGGACTTGTTGGGCCAAAGAGCCTGTTTCCACACTGTAGGGATTCTATGATTCATTGAGGTCACCTCTTATTCTCCTAATCTCCAGTGAGGAGCATCCTAACTCATTCAGCAGTTGTTCATAAGACAATCCCTCAATACCAGGGATCGTCCTTCTCTGAACAGCTTCCAATTAAATTATAACTTTACTTATATAACGGGACCAAAACTGCTCACGGTACTCTGGATGTGGTCTCACCAGCACCTTGTACAGTTACAGTATGACTTCCTTACTCATATTCTCCAACCCCCTTGAAATAAGGGCCAACATTCCATTAGCTTTCCTGATTACCTGGTGTATCTGTGTGCTGGTTTTCTGTGTTTCATATAAAAGTGACCCCAAATCCCTTTATGTTGCAGCTTTCTGCAGTTTTTCTCTATTAAATAATACTCTGTTCTTTTGTTCTCCATTCCGAATGAACAACTTCACATTTTCCCACATTATACTCCATTTGCCCACTTCTTGCCCACTTATTCAACCTATCAATATCTCACTGTAGCTGTTTGTATCCTTCTCACAACTTGCCTTTCCACTTATTTTTGTGTCATCTGTAAATTTGTGTACAGTACATTCCCTTCCTTCCTTCAAGTCATGAATATTTATTGCAAACAGTTGCAGTCCCAGCGCTGTTCCCTGTGGAACTCCACTGATTAAAATTGCCAACCTGAAAAAGAACTGCTTATCCCATTCACTGCTTCCTGTCCATAAGCTAACTCTCCATTCATGCCATGGGCTATTATCTTATGACAACTTTTTGGAAGACACTTTGTCGAATGCCTTCTGCAGATCCAAATACAACACATCTTCTGGTTTCCCTCTATCTACTCTGGTTGTGGCTTCCTTGAAATGCTCCAGTAACTTGTTCAGATTTCCCTTTCATGAAGTCATGCTGACTGTGCCTGATTAGATTATGAATTTTCAAATTTGCTGCTATTACTTCCTTAATGATTCCAATACATTTCCAAGAATAGATGTTAGGCTAATCGGCCTATAGTTACCTGCTTTTTGCCTCCCTCCCTGTTTGAATAGGGTTGTCACAGTGACTGTTTTCTAATCCTCTGGTACGTCTCCAGAATCCAAGGATTTTTGGTAAATTACAAACAATACATCCACAGTCTCTGTAGCTATCTCTTTTAGGAGCTAAGGTTGCAGGCCATCAGGGCCAGAAGACTTATCTGCCTTTAGCCCCATTAGTTTGCCTAATACTACCTCTCTAGTGATGGTGATGGCAGTTAATTCTTCCCTGTATTCTTCAGTATTAATGGAATGTTCAAAGGATCTTCCAAAATAGAAACTAATGCAAAATATCTGTTTGACTCCTCTGCCATTTCCTTGTTCTCCATAACTACCTCCCCAGATTCATTTTCTAAGGGGCCAATGTTCATTTGACTGTCTGTTCCTTTTTGATATATTTAAAGAAGCTCTTAGTATCAGTTTTTATATTCCTCACTAGTATGACCTCATAGTTTATTTTCCCTGTCTCTAATATCTCTTTAGTTTTCCTTTGCATGGATTCTTAACTTATTGCAGTCTGTGGGGCTATCACTGACTTTTGCATTCTGATATTTTTTTTCTTTCAATTTAATGCTCTCCTTATCTTCTTTGGTTAGCTATCGTTGATTTTTCCCACTTTTGGAATCGTTCCTCTTTACTGGGATGTATTACCTCCTTAAATATTTGCCATTCCTTGCTTACTGTCATTCCTGCTAATCTATGTATCGAGACCTGTGTCTTATAAATGGTGGATCGGCTTTGGACAGTCAGGGGGTGAGTTACTTGCCGCAGAATTTCTAGCCTCTGATCTGCCCTTGTGGTCACTTATTTATATGACTAGTCCAGTTCAGTTTCTGGTTAATGGTGATCCTCAGGATGTTGATAGTGGAGATTCAGTGATTGTAATGCCATTGAATATGAAGGGGAGATGGTTAGATTCTCATTTGTTGGAGTTGGTCATTGCCTGTGAGGTGCAAATATCATTTGCCACTTATCAGCCTAAGCCTGGATCTTATCCAAATTTGGCTGTATGTAGCCATGGATTGCTTCAGTATCTGTGGAGTTGTGTATGGTCTGAATATTGTATAATCATCCACAAATTTCCTCACTCTGACCTTTATAATGGAGGGAAGGTCATTGATGATGTAGCTGAAGATGGTTGGAAGTACAACACTATCCTGAGGAATTTCTGCAGTGGGACTGAGATGACTGCAACTATCTTCTTTTGTTCAAGGTATGACCGAAACTAAAGAGTTTTCCCCCTGAATCCCATTGACCTCAGTTTTGCTAGAGCATCTGTGTTTACACCAAAAATGAATGTTGTCCAGCTTTTGCAGTATTTTGACATGGACTGCTTCTGTACATGAGGGGTCAAGGTCTTTGCTGAAAACTGAGAGAACATCACCACCCTTGGCCATTGATAGAGGCTAGATCACTGTTGAGGCAGCTGAGGACAGTTGGGTTAAGACCAATCGTCCTATCTAATTGTTAATCCTCTGCATTCATGTCAATCTTTAGCATTTTTTATTACATTTGTAATTTGTATTTTTAGCATTTGTAATTATGTTCCTGATTGTGTCATTTTATTTCTTTCTCACTTGCATGTATAGAAATTGTGCGGGATGCTTTTTTGGATGTCGCTGCCTACAATTTCAAGGGACTCCCTAATCTCATGAGAACTGCCAAGGTACAGTGCAGACATTAGCTCACAGATTAAAAATTACTGCTATTCGCCTGCAAAGCTGTTTTACAAGATTACTTGATGTACAAGTTACCTCATGGAGCAAGAGAGAGTTTAGGTTGAGGAAGTCATTTGTAGAATTTATTATTTAAAATAAATTGTTTAATATCTTAGTTTAGGAAACATACAAAATAATGGCATCTGGATCGGTCAAACCTTCATGTGTGACTATCATCACTATTTTCAAGCCTCTATGTTATTGACACATTTTCATCAATGTCGTCACAAGAGCAAAAGAACACTTTTTTCGTGCTGTTATTGACATTTATGGATACCCCATGATGTAATCTTCGCATTGTCTAGAATAGCAAATCTAATATTAGCAGGAGGTCTGTTTGAAGGATGGCATGTTCATTGAGAGATATTGAGCAAACTTTTTTTCATTTCTTTGAAGGGCAGCGCAGTGGACAGCTGCTGCTGCCCGACAGCGCCAGGGACACAAGTTCGATTCCAGCCTCGGGTGACGATATGTGTGGAGTTTGCAGATTCTCTCCTCTGCGTGCTCAGGTCTCCTTTCACTGTGTGAAGACATGGATTGGCCATGCTAAATTGCCCATAGTGACAAGGGATGTACTGGTTAGGTAGATTAACCATGGGAAGGTGCAGGGTTGTAGAGATAGTTTCAGGGTGGGATGCTCTTCAGACAGTTGGTGTGGACTCGATGGACCGAATGGTCTGCTTCCACACTGTAGAGATTCTATGAATCGCATGATGTAGTGACCTGTGTTATGCTGAAATACACCAAAGCAGCTGAGGAACTTACAAGGAGTGCATTCATTCCACCATGTATGTGCTAATTCTTGGATTGAGCTATCCGATGAGTCCCACTACCCTGTTTTTTCCAGAAGGGACTTTTAAAAATCTATTTCAAGTATTAACTAATCTCCATTTAAGTGTTGTATTCAGATTATATCACTGAGCAAAACAATTTGACCTCATGTCAATCTTGATGAGAGGTGATTCCATATACTCCCCTTTCCATTTAGTGAATGATATTTTGCTGCTAAGTATGAATTTACTGCATACCCCAAGTGAACACTTCCCTGGACTGACATTTTCTGAGGTTTTCTCTCTACAATAAGCTTCAACGGCCCCAACTCCTGACACTACAAACCACTGAATGAAACTCATGATCCCTTAAGCTACAGTTTGTAATTACTACCACATCCAGTGCATTCAGGTGCTGGGGGGGGTTTGGTGGGGGTGGGAGGGTGTTGGGGGGGGTGGTGGTGGCGGGGGTGCGGGCGCGGTAGTTTAAAAGAGATGTGCGAGGCAAGTTTTTCACACAAAAGGCAGTGAGTGCCTGGAATGCACTGACGGAGGAGGTGATAGAAGCAGACACAGTAGCAGCATTCAAGAAGCACCTGGATGAATACATGATTAGAAAAGGAATAGAGGGATACAGATCCTGTAAGTGAAGACAGGTTTTGTATGGAAGGGCAAAATGTGTCAGCACAGGCTTGGAGGACCGAAGGGCCTGTTCCTGTGCTGTACTGGTCTGCATTCTTTGTTTTTCCTTTGTATCAGTCACACTTTTGAACTTAACCCAGGTCAGCTGAATTAGCACTGCCCTGTTATTAGAGATGGGCACTTCTTGGCTTGGTCTAAACAGTTATTGTTGAAATACTTCAACCACCAAGATGCTGGTGCTTCTTTCAGAATGTGAGCTGGAATTCAACATCCAGTGGGGCTTCCTATCCCAATCTGTAAACCCATTGTTGGGGGGTCCATGAAATTCTGCCCATAGCAACAGGAATGGTTCATTCATTCCTTAGACCCTGTATCCCCATCCAATTCGACCATGGCTGATTTATATCTTAATGACATTTAGCATTAAAATGATGCCTTCTTACTTAAGGTTACCTCACTAGAGCCAGTAGTCTCTCCCCATCAAACAATTGGTTATCATAATCACCCCAATCGCCATTGCTCCTTTATTTACTGCACTCAAAAGTTATAAAACGCTGGTCAACTCACACTTGCCTCATAGTTTAACTTTTTCATCCTCAGTACTATTCTGGTTGACAGACATATTGTCCTGACCAATTAGAGACAAAATTGAGGTGAATGGATGTATCAAATCTGGATCACGGAATGATAGTATTCATATTTTTGTCACTAGATAAGGACTGAAGATCTAAGGAAGCAACAAGAAAGCCAGGCAGAAATACAAGTGCAAATTCAATTCAAGATTGAAAATGTGGTGTATTCTCAAGACAGTATCTATGGCCAGAAGCTCACAAAGGCAAAATCTAAAGCCGAAGAAGGTTCAGTCCAGGATGTCAAAAGTTTGAAATCAAACAAGTACGGTTTTCCAATTCCATCAATGCTTAAGAGTGAAGCAACGATCCATGAAATGACAACTCATCTGAAAACATACTACAAGGTAGGTTCAAAACCCTTGTGAATGGGTTTAAATAAATATGCATATAGATTGTAGGAAATTAAAACAGGAAGAGTGAAGAGATTATGTTCATGTAACTCTTAGCCAAATGTCCCATTGATTGATATGCGATTAGTGGAAATGACTGATGTGTTGAAACCATTTCATGCAAAACAGAATCCAAAACATAGTAAGGCGTGGGGCTGGATGAACACAGCAGGCCAAGCAGCATCATAGGAGCAGGAAAACTTGACGTTTCGGGCCAGCATCTGCAGTACCTTTTATCTCTGATACAATTTTAACCCTACTGCGAAGCCTCTTCTAAGGATGCCTCCCCTGAAGAAGTTACCCTCCTCCCTCCGGACAAACCTTAGGGAATCTCTCTCCCACTGCAACTCTCTCATAATCTCTTCGGCCACCTATCCTCTCCTCTATCCATCCTCTATCCGCCTCCCCCTCTCTCCCTATTTATTTCAGAACCCTCTTCCCCTCCCCCATTTCTGATGAAGGGTCTAGGCCCGAAACGTCAAGTTTTCCTGCTCCTATGATGCTGCTTGGCCTGCTGTGTTCATCCAGCCCCACGCCTTGTTATCTCCGAAACATAGTAAAATGATGAGTGGCTAATGAAATAGATTTTATTACCAACAGCCTTGGAAAAAGAATATTAGATTGCAAACTATTCACCAGCACATCACAGCCTATAATGACAGCTTTTTTCTTTGTAGAAGATTCCTCCTTCTCTTGCATGTTGAAAATGTCAAGAATGTTCCAATAGAGTAATTAAATATAATTGGTAATATTTATACACCAGGTTTCAGTGTTCTTAATCCCAGCACGATGTTTCTTGGAAACAACAATTGAGAGACTGGGTTGATGTTCTGAAGACCCATGAGTACAGTACACTTTCAAGACTAGATCAATAGTGGAGCACATGTGGCAAGTCAGTAATAACTGATTGACAGATACCTGATGTTAGAGGCAAAAGCCTTGTCAGTTATTGGAAGAAGGGACGAAGGAAAGTAATGAGTTCAACAGCTTCGTAGTCCTGGGTTTAATGAGAGACTGTCAGAGGCAGTGGAATGAGTCTTGCAATCAACATAATAAGGTGTGGAGAAGTAATTTAGATGATGCATGAGGATCTTAGAACCGAGAGACCTCGGGCTTCAGATACATAATTCTTTGAAGTTTGCATCACATATAAATAGGGTGATTAAAAAAGATGCTTAGCATGCGTGCCTTCAATGTTCACGCCTTTCAGTATAGGAGTTGGGATGTCATGTTGAGGTAGTACAGGTCACAGGACATTGGTGAGGCCTCTTCTGGAGTACTGTGTCCAGTTCTGGTCTCCCTGTTATGTGATGGATATTAAGCTGGAGAGGGTT
The DNA here is from genome assembly GCA_024137785.1 of Ginglymostoma cirratum. Classification (NCBI taxonomy): domain Eukaryota; kingdom Metazoa; phylum Chordata; class Chondrichthyes; order Orectolobiformes; family Ginglymostomatidae; genus Ginglymostoma; species Ginglymostoma cirratum. The sequence goes on along the minus strand of JAHRHZ010000061.1, from coordinate 17,723,006 downwards.
CAGAAGAGATGTCTTAGGGTTTGAGTTATAAGGAGAAGCTGGATAAGCTGAGACTTTTTTCACTGGAGCCTAAGAGGTTGAGCAATGACCTTATTGCAGTTTATAAAGTAATGAATGGTATAGGTAAAGTGAATGGAAGGTGTCTTTTCCCTCGGGTGGGGGATTTCAAGACAAGGGTGTTTTTTTTTTAAGGTAAGAGAAGAAAGATTTAAGAAAGACATGAAGGGCTTTTTTTTTACACAGAGAGTGTGGAATGAACTGCTAGAGGAAGTGATGCATGCGGGTACTGTTACAATGTTTAAAGGATATTTAGATAACTACATGAATAAGAAATGTTTGGAGGAAAATGGGTCCAGTGCAGGCAGGTGGGACTAGTTTAGTTTGGAATTATGGTTGGCATGGACTGGTTGGATTGAAGAGTCTGTTTCCATACTATCTGTACCGACTGTAAGAGAAGTCGGGTTAAGCAAAGACAAAAAGCTCTTGTATCAGGTATTTCTGATCCAAAGTATACCCATGGCTTCAGCTCCTCCGTCGCTAAATTAGCATAAACTCTGGTTATGATTGGGATTTCTGATCATCCGCAAAAGTCGTTACAGCAGAGCCAACAAAGTTCAAGGAAGTCCACCCCCTTTGCTGTTGGTTTACAGTTTATTCTTATAATCTTCTTGGTGGCACGCTTTTGAAAAATATGAACATCATGTTTCAAATACATTTTGTCACTGGCTTCATTTATTATTTCAGTGGCATTTTGTTCTTGCATTTTAGTTGGTTGGAATTGAAATTCCTGCCAATCCCTGTAACCAGTTCTAACCAGTTCTAAAAGAGTTGATGAGCCAATTTGTCCTTTGACACAAATTGGTGTTCCCGTACTTACAGCATCCTGAAGATGTTGGCTGTGATAGAGTTCTACAGGAATTATTCATCAGTTCCCCTGCTTCATTCCTTCCACAGACACACTGAGCTGAATACTGTGAATGAGTGAAAAACAAACTGACATAAATAAGAAAAGTAAATTAATTAACACATAATAAAGATGCCAGAGCTGGCAATGTTTTGCAGCTGCAGAATGTGGGAGCTCCTGGAAACCGATGTGATCCAGGGCAAATGTATCTGCAGTAAGTATACATAGTTCGAGCAGTCATTGAAGTAGCGGCTAAATGGCAGAAAATGCAACACAACAGGGACAGGGAACATTATTTGGACACTTTGAATCAGGAGTTAGCCTCATGCCTTAGGATAGTGACCTCTGATTTGGAGGGTGTGAACGCGAGTGAGATTGGTGAGAGGATTGAGAAGGTAACCTTTGCACATGTCCAATAGGTTGAGATGCTTTCAAACTGTATGGAATTTTTGGGTGGGTGATGGTTTGGGAAGTGAGGTGCAGGATGAACGAGTGAACTGATCAGGAGACAATAGAAACAGCAGACAACTCAAGCAGGGGAAGTAGATAAGAACATAGTTAGTTGAGATGGTATGGCCAGGGGATAAACTCTGTAGCCAAAATGAGAATCCAGAAAACCTGCCAGGTGCTAGTATTCAGTACATCTTCCATGGATCGGAGGGTAGACTAGCAAGGGAAGGGGAAGAATCCAGTGAGCATTTTCCACATAGATACCAATGATATTGGTAGGTCTAAGGAAGAGGTCCGGTTTTGGCATTGTGAATAGCTAAGGGCTACATTATAAAGCAAATATTCAAAAGTAATAATCTCTTGATTACTGGCTGAGCCATGAGGAAATTGAGGTAGGATAAATATAATTAGACAGTTAGATTGCTGCCATCAAACCAAAAAGGCATTCTGGATATCACAAAAATTATGAATGTTTTGTTTTAAATCACTCATGTGATATGGACATCGCAGATGGGGCCTGCATTAATTGCCCATCCCTAGTTGCCCTTGAGAACATGGTGGTGGCCTGCCTTCTTGAACCACTGCAGTCCATTTGGTTTAAGTACCGCCACAATGTCAACAAGGAGGGAGTTCCATGATTTTGACCCAGTGACCCTGAAGAACCGGCAATACATTTGCAAATCTGGATGATGAGTGGTTTGGAGGGCGCCTTGCAGGTGGTGGTGTTCCTATGCATTTGGGTGCTCTTGTCCTTCTGGATGCAGATGGTTGTGAATTTTGAAGGTGCCAAGGGGCTTTGCTGAATTGCTTCAGTGCATCTTGTAGATGGTGCACATTGCTGCTATTGTGTGCCTGTGCGTACTGAGATTGTGGACGTGGTGTCAATCCAATGGGGTGCTTTGTCCTGGATGGTGTCAAGCTTCTTGAGTGTTATTGGAGCTGCACTCGTCAGGCAAGTGGGACTAATCCATCACATTCCTGAATTCTGCTTTACCGATGGTGGACAGGAATTGGGGAGTCAGAGATGAATTACTCATTACTAGATTCCTAGCCTGCTGTTGTAGCCACAGTACTTTTATGACTGGTTCAGTTCAATTTCTGGTCAAAAGCAACCCTCAGAATGTTGATAGTGGCCATTCAGTGAATGTAATCTCATTGAATGTCAGGGGTTGATGGTTAGATTCCACTTTGTTGGAGATGGTCTTTGCCTGCCACTTGTGTGGCACGAATATATTTGTCACTTTTTAGCCTAAGGCTGGATTTTGTCCACAGCTTGTTGCATTTGGACATAGACTATTTCTTAGAACACATATAGTGTGGAAACAGGCCATTCAGCCCATTGAGCCTGCACTGACCTGCCGAAGAGCATCCCACCAAGACCCAGCCCCCTACCCTATCGGCATAACAACCGTGGCTAATCAACCTAACCTACACGTCAGTGAACACTATGGGCAACTTAGCATGGCCAATCCACCTAGCCTGCACACAGTTGCACATGGAGGAAATCCAAACAGACATGGGGAGAACCTGCAAACTCCACACAGACAGTTACCTGAGGCTAGAATCAAATCCAGGTCTCTCGCACTGTGAGGCATCACTGTGCCACCCTGAACATTGTGCAATCACCAGCAAACATCCCACTTATGATGGAGGACATGTCATTGATGAAGTGGCAGAAGATGGCTGGGGTCAGGTGATTACCTAGAGGAACTCCTGGATATTTGTCTTGGGCTTGAGATGAGTGGCCTTCAACCACCGCAACCATTTTGCTTTGTGCCAGGTATCACTCCAACAAGTGAAGAGTTCTCTCCATGATTTCCAATAGCCCCAATTTTGTTAAGGTACCTTGATGTCACATTTGGAGAAATGTAGTCTTGATATCAATCTCACTTCTCACTTCTGGAACTCTGCTGTTTTATACATGTTTGGACCACTGTTCTGGCTGTAATGGGATTGGGAGCTGAGTGGCTCTGGAAGAACTCAAATTGACTGTCAGTGATTAGGTATTGCTGTTCAATTGCTGCTTGATAGCACTGTTGATGACACCATTACACACTTTACCAATCGTTGACAGTAGACTGATGGGAAAGTAATTGGCCAGATTGGATTTGTCATTTTTTTTATGTGCAGGGCATACCTGAGCAATTTTCCACATTGTCTGATAGATGCCGGTATTGGAGCTGTATTGGAAGAGTTTGACTAGGGGTGCAGTAAGTTCTGGAGCGTAGTTCTTCAATATTAATGCCGGAATGTTGTCAGTATCCAGTGCCCCCAACTGCTTTTTGATATCACATAGATTGAATCAAATTGACTGACGACTGGCAGCTGTGATGCTGGGCTGAAGAAGCCGCGATGGATCAATCACTCAGCAATTCCGGCTGAAGATTGCATGCATATGAGAAATTGCTGACCGTGTTCATGCACCCTTTACTTGCAAAACTCAGCCCAGTGGCCAACATTAAATGCTATTCTCTTTCTGGACAATATTTACAAAGTAATCCTGACGGCACCAAGAATTACACTGGAAAGCAATTTAAAATTTTCAGTTGGGCTCACAGAATGATTCATTTGTGTGTTCTACAAGGCACATTTATTCTCACACAGGGCTCTGTTCCTTGTACATAATATGCCCACATCTTGCACCTTTTTCATTGAAGAGGGGACGATGGAGTCAGCCAATCCCTGTTGTACAATTTGACAAATCAATTATCTGTGACAGCTAATTATTCCAGCAGCATCAACCTTTTGGGCTGCTGTCTGTGTGGAGTTTGCATATTCTCCCTGTGTCTGTTTGGGGTTTCGTCCAGGTGCTCCAGTTTCCTTCCACAGTCCAAAGATGTGCAGGTTAGATGGATTGGCCATGCTAAATTGCCCATAGTGTCCAGGGATGTGCAAGTGAGGTGGATTAGCCATGGGAAATGCATGCGGGATTATAGGGATGGGGTGGGTCAGCGTGGGATGCTCTTTGGAGGGCCAGTGTGGACTTGATGGGCTGAATGGCCTGCTCCCATGCTGGAGGGATTCAATTCTTATTCTAGCTGAAGGCACTTAAGGCATCAGCTCTGACAACTTTGCAATAGCGCTTGTGCTCGAAAACTGGCCACAGCCTGAGCCAAGATACTGTAGTTCAAGTGCAGCTACCTGGAAATGGGGATAATTGCCCAGGTATGTCTTGCATGCAAAAAGCGGGACAAATCTGACCTGGCCAATTACCTTCTCATCAATCTACCCTCGATTATCATTAAAGTGATGGAAAGTGTCATCAACAGTGCTATCAAGCAGCACCTGCTCAGCGATAACCTGCTCAGTGATGCCCAGTTTGGGTTCTGCCAGGGCCACTCAGCTCCTGACCTCATTACAGCCTTGGTTCAAACATGGACAAAAGAGCTGAATTCCAGGGGTGAGCTGGGTATGACTGTGCTTGAAATCAAGGGCACATTTGACGGAATGTGGCATCAAGGAGCCTGCACAAAACTGAAGTCCATGGCATTCGATGGGAAATCTCTCCACTGGTTAGAATCGTACCTTGCACGAATTAGGATGATTGTGCTTATTGGGAATTTTTTAAATTTCGAAAAGTACTTTATTCATTAAAAAATCTTTATATATATGTTCACATAAAATCAGTTCGGTTCTGCATAGTTGCATATCAAGTAAACACAAAATGTAGGAGAGATAACAGGTACTGCAGTTCTGATGAAGGGTCTCGGCCCGAAACGTCAAGCTTTCCTGCTCCTGTGATGCTGCTTGGCCTGCTGTGTTCATCCAGCTCCACACCTCGTTGTCACAAAATGTAGGAGTTTGACTGTACACAAAACCAAAGACACTGCTAATATTTACATGTATCTGGCACAGTAGGAGGGTCTGATAACTGAATGGACCCCCAATTACCTTTAGAAGGAAGACCTCAGACCATGGTCTTTTGGGACATGCCTTGGCGGCAACAGCCCCGGTCTTTAGTGTGCTCCTCAGCACGTTGTCCTGGACCTTGGAAAGTGCTGGTCTGCAATACTTAGTCGAGATCAGCTCCTTGTTGTGGAAGACCAACAGGGTTCGGGCAGACCAAAGAGGGTCTTTCACCAAGTTGATGGTCCTCCAGGTGCAGTTGATGTTTGTCGTGGTTTGTGTCCCGGGGAACAAACCATAGAGCACTGAGCCCTGTGTCACTTCATCCAAGCCCTAGGACCATACCACTACTGTTCCATCAGGGAATGTCCTAAGTCCAGACAACATTCACTCATGTCACCATTGATACACAGTGAGAGCAGCGTATCACATCTATGAGATACACTCAGCAACTCCCCAAGGCTAAGTACATAGCTTCCCAGTCCATATAAGCTGGACCATTTCAAGGCACTAACTTGGAAGGAAATTCATGTTTCACTTCTGTTCTTTTTCCTCAGATTGCAACTGAGCGATTGGCTAATCAGGTCCCCCTGATAATAGGCTATTACATCCTCCAAGAGTTTGCCACCAAGCTGCATATCAAGATGCTTCAACTTATACAGGAGAAGGATCAAATTGATGAGTATCTGCATGAAGAGATAGATATCGCTGACAAAAGGAAGATGCTCAGAAATCGACAGCAGCGATTGGCACAAGCTCAAGATCACCTGTCCAAGTTTTATTGAATTTTAGTCAAAATTGAGGAACTTTTCAAATTAAACCCTGTTCAATTGACCAAGGTCATTCTGCTTCCTTGTTAATCTTCAGTAAACTTTGCATTAAAAGAATGAAATATCAAAACACATCTTTATATGTTGAAAGGTATATTATTTATTAGAAGAGGTGGGGGAGGCTGTAGTAGAAAGCCAGAGCTTAGATTACACAGCAAGCTTGGATTACACAGGGAGAGATCGAGTCGAATTGTGAAAAACCCAGATAAATTTCACGTTGTATTTGTGAATGAGATAGTAATCACCCGTGCCATCCCAGGAGAAACACAAAGCCTCCTCCTTAGAAGCTAAAGTTTTGCACATGTGAGAAAGTGTCAAAGTTACTGGTGTCTCAAGAAGAAAAGGCAAGTATCAGCAGTAATACCAGCATTGACCCTACAATCAGCGTGAGGACAATGGAAAGTATCACTGTACATATAGCACACTGATGGTCTGTAGTGTGCTTTCTCACTGAGGGATAACCTGCTCTCAACGGGGGCCCACAATAGATGACATTTGTCTCAACAAGTATGGAAGTGACCATCATTCATACTGATATTTCCATGCCTAACAATAATCAGAGGTAAATTCTTGCTTTTGATGGACCTCACAGTGTGGTTTTGAGGCCCCTCAGGTCAATCCAGGCGGGTTTACACGTCCTGTTTTCTGTGCTTGTCATTGGGACAGGTGATAAGAACAGAAAGGGAATACTGGGAACTGAAGTATTGGCTCAATGTGAGGATAAGGTAGTTTGAAAGAGACACAATCAGGATTAAGTATTGTGAAAGGCAAGGCCTTTCTGCATTTCCAAAATTCTGTCCTTATTGAACTTAGGTGGGGGGGATTGGGATTTTACTGGATATTGGGTGCAGTACCTCAAGGACTGGTGAAATGCGGGGATCCCAGTTGAGGAGGGCTACTCCATTAAATCCAGCGGTGACCAATAAACAGGCGGCAGCAGTAAGATTTCTGACATGGCCGCACTGCTCCCTGGACTATTAATGGCTTGGCAGCCACAGAATTACCCTTCTCGGTGAAGTACCTATTTCATCATCACAAGGGCCAGGAGGTGTTATCTTGAAACTAAGCACAACTATGTGTGAACAGAAAAGGAAGAGTCCATGATTTGAGCCACCCATTCTGCAAATCCACAGAACCCCTACATCCAGAGAATGTCATCCACGTACAATTCCTAATAAAAACCGAAAGAACTGCGGCTGCTGTAAATCAGGAACAAAAACAGAAGTTGCTGGGAAGGCTCAGCAGGTCTGGCAGCATCAGTGAAGGAAAAAACAGAGTTAACGTTTCGGGTCCGGGTTCTGGTCCTCATCTGAGGAAGGGTCACCAGACCTGAAACATCCACATACAATTCCTATTTAATCAATGAAACAACACGGTGCTATTTGAGCTTAAGCATTTACTCTAACCTCCTCGATCCAGCTGGTGATGAAAGTTGACAGGATTGATTGTCAACTAAAATGGCAAATCCACTATTGTTCTTCTCTCTCATTTGAAAGAGGTGACTGGTGATGGTTTAACCTGCAGGTTACCAACTCCCCGAAAGAAGGGGTGTCCTTCAGGGTAACCTTGGTAGGCATGGGAATTGACCCCACACTGTTAGCATTTACCCTACATTATAAGCCAGTTGTCAAGCCAACTGAGCTAACTGAACCCAGAGTCCTAGGATAATGGGATATAAGTTCTTATCCAATAATATTGGTTGGTGTTATTTAAATGCAATTAATAAATTGTAAATTAAAAGCCAGTAGCAGTGATGGTGACAATGATGAGCATCATCATATTGAAAAAAAAAAACATCTGGTTCATCAATATGGAAGGAAATCTGCCAATCTTACTTGGTCTGGCCTACAAGTGACTCCAGACCTGCGGATACACAATTGAATCTTCACTGCCCTCTGAATTATCTCAACTAGGTCATTAACTTAATTGGAATAATGCTAATGGTCAGATTGAGAAAACATGCCTAGCTATTGTCTTTGAATATTTTCATAATGTCTACTTGAAAGACACAATATGACATCTGGGTTCAATGACAAGACGCTTCAATGTATTTTCTCATGCCCCTACTGTCTGTTCCAAAGTGTCTGCGGAGAATGTGACTCCAGTTCCACAGAAACAGAAACAATCTGGATGTGACTTACGATCAAGGGAAACATGCTGTGAAGAGCAGTACTCCCAGTGAAGAAAATGGAGGATGCTACAACAGAGTATGATATGTTCCAGATTCAATGTGAAGCAGCAGTTTGTCAGGCCCTGGAAATCACCAATCCAGTGGAGACAGAGACACTGAATGTAACAGATAAACATCTCAAACAAATCAGCCTTTTTTACGCAGAGAGTTGTGAGAGTTTGCTATACGCTGTCTGGGAGTGTGATATAGGATGATCCATAGGAGGTTTCAAAAAAAAGGGAAATTACAGTCATTCCTTAGTATCTGCGGGGGTTCCATTCCGGAGAATCCCTGTGAATGATGAAATTTGAGAGTGCGAAGCCATTTCAAAAGTAGGTTAAGAATACTGTGGATATGTGATTTACGCCCACAGATGTTGATCTTTGTTGTTACTTCCAGGTATTTTTTAGCGCGGATAGACAAATTTGCGATTTTGTGGATACAGAGGATTTACTGGATATTTGAAAGTGATGAATTTAGAGGGCTGTAGAAATGGGCTGAAGAACAGAACTTGCGAGGTTGCTATTTTTGGAGCCAGTACAGACATGATGGGGTTGTAGATTTGTTTGCCGAGCTGATGTGTTTGACTTCAGACGTTTCATCACCTTGCTCAGTAACATCGTCAGTGCGCGTCCGGTGAAGCGTTGCTGTTCTGTCCCACTTGTTAACTATATGCCTCGATTTGCTGGGGTGGCTGGCATCATTTCCGGTTCTGTTTTTCAGTGGCATGTATCTTGGGTCCAGTTCAATGTGTTTGTTGATGAAGTTCCAGTTGGAATACCAGGCCTCCAGGAATTCCCTGGCATGTCTCTGTTTGGCTGGCGCTATTATGGATGCGTTGTCGCAGTCGAATTTGTGTCCTTCTTTGTCCGTGTGTATCGAGATCAGTGAGAATTGCTCGTGTCTCTTGGGGGCTAGTTGGTGTTCGTGTATCCTTATTGTCAGTTTTCTTTTGGTTTGGCCGATGTAATGTTTCTCACAGTCCTTGTGTGGTAATTTGTACATTACGTTAGTTTTATTGGTTGTGGGTGTGGGATCCTTTACGTTCGTCAGTAGCTGTTGCAGGGTGGTTGTTGGTTTGAGGGCTACCCTGATACCTAGGGGTCTGAGTAGTATCCCTGATTAGCCATGGATTCCCTTGTTAGTCAAGGACAGTATCACGGCGGTAGAAAGGACGTTTGATGAGGACTCGTCTACTGAGGTAGTACGGGCTGAGGTTAGAAACAGGAAAGGAGAGGTCACCCTGTTGGGAGTTTTCTATAGGCCTCCGAATAGTTCCAGAGATGTAGAGGAAAGGATAGCAAAGATGATTCTGGATAGGAGCGAAAGTAACAGGGTAGTTGTTATGGGGGACTTTAAATTTCCAAATTTTGACTGGAAACTCCGTAGTTCAAGTACTTTAGATGGGTCAGTTTTTGTCCAATGTGTGCAGGAGGGTTTCCTGACACAGTATGTAGATAGGCCAACAACAGGCGATGCCACATTGGATTTGGTACTGGGTAATGAACCAGGCCAGGTGTTAGATTTTGAGGTAGGTGAGCACTTTGCTGATAGTGACCACAATTTGGTTACGTTTACTTTAGCAATGGAAAGGGATAGGTATATACCGCAGGGCAAGAGTTATAGCTGGGGGAAAGGCAATTAAGAGGTGATTAGGCAAGACTTAGGATGCATAGGATGGGGAAAGAAACTGCAGGGGCTGGGCACAATTGAAATGTGGATCTTGTTCAAGGAACAGCCACTGCGTGTCCTTGATAAGTATGTACCTGTCAGGCAGGGAGGAAGTAGTCGAGGGAGGGAACCGTGGTTTACTAAAGAAGTTGAATCTCTTGCTAAGAGGAAGAAGGAGGCTTATGTAAAGATGAGGCATGACGGCTCAGTTAGGGCGCTTGAGAGTTACAAGTTAGCCAGGAAGGACCTAAAGAGAGAGCTAAGAAGAGCCAGGAGGGGACATGAGAAGTCTTTGGCAGGTAGGATCAAAGAAAACCCTAAAGCTTTCTATAGGTATGTCAGGAATAAAAGAGTGACTAGAGTAAGATTAGGGCCAGTCAAGGACAGTAGTGGGAAGTTGTGCGTGGAGTCCGAAGAGATAGGAGAGGCGCTAAATGAGTATTTTTCATCAGTATTCACACATGAAAAAGACAATGTTGTCGAGGAGAATACTGAGATACAGGCTATTAGACTAGACGGGATTGAGGTTCATAAGGAGGAGGAGGTGTTAGCAATTCTGGAAAGTGTGAGAATGGATAAGTCCCCTGGGCTGGATGGGATCTATCCTAGGATCCTCTGGGAAGCTAGAGAGGAGATTGCAGAGCCTTTGGCTTTGATCTTTATGTCATCATTGTCTACAGGAATAGTGCCAGAAGACTGGAGGATAGCAAATGTTGTCCCCTTGTTCAAGAAGGGGAGTAGAGACAACCCTGGTAATTATAGACCAGTGAGCCTTACTTCGGTTGTAGGTAAAGTGTTGGAAAGGATTGTAAGAGATAGGATTTATCATCATCTAGAAAGGAATAACTTGATTAGAGATAGTCAACACGGTTTTGTGAAGGGTAGGTCATGCCTCACAAACCTTATTGAGTTCTTTGAGAAGGCGACTAAACATGTGGATGAAGGTAAAGCGGTTGATGTGGTGTATATGGATTTCAGTAAATCGTTTGATAAAGTTCCCCACGCTAGGCTATTGCAGAAAATTCGGAGGCATGGGATTGAGGGTGATTTAGCAGTTTGGATCAGAAATTGGCTAGCTGGGAGAAGACAGAGGGTGGTGGTTGATGGGAAATGTTTATCCTGGAGTTCAGTTACTAGTGGTGTACTGCAAGGATCTGTTTTGGGGCCACTGCTGTTTGTCATTTTTATAAATGACCTGGATGAGGGCATAGAAGGATGGGTTAGTAAATTTGCGGATGACACTAAAGTCGGTGGAGTTGTGGATAGTGCGGAAGGATGTTGCAGGTTACAGAGGGACATAGATAAGCTGCAGAGCTGGGCTGAGAGGTGGCAAATGGAGTTTAATGTGGAAAAGTGTGAGGTGATTCACTTTGGAAGGAGTAACAGGAATACAGAGTACTGGGCTAATGGTAAGATTCTTGGTAGTGTGGATGAGCAGAGAGATCTCGGTGTCCATGTGCATAGATCCCTGAAAGTTGCCACCCAGGTTGATAAGGTTGTTAAGAAGGTGTATGGTGTGTTAGGTTTTATTGGTAGAGGGATTGAGTTTCGGAGCCGTGAGGTCATGTTGCAGCTGTACAAAACTCTGGTGCAGCCGCACTTGGAGTATTGTGTACAGTTGTGGTCGCCGCATTATAGGAAGGATGTGGAAGCATTGGAAAGGGTGCAGAGGAGATTTACCAGGATGTTGCCTGGTATGGAGGGTAGGTCTTATGAGGTAAGGCTGAGGGACTTGAGGCTCTTTTCATCAGAGAGAAGAAGGTTAAGAGGTGACTTAATAGAGACATACAAGATGATCAGAGGATTGGATAGGGTGGACTGTGAGAGCCTTTTTCCTCAGATGGTGACATCTAGCATGAGGGGACATAGCTTTAAATTGAGGGGTGATAGATATAGGACAGATGTCAGAGGTAGATTCTTTACTCAGAAAGTAGTAAGGGCATGGAATGCCTTGCCTGCAGCAGTTGTAGACTCGCCAACTTTAAGGGCATTTAAATGGTCGTTGGATAAACATATGGATGATAATGGAATAGTGTAGGTTAGAAGGGTTTCAGATTGGTTTCATAAGTCGGTGCAACATCGAGGGCCGAAGGGCCTGTACTGCACTGTAATGTTCTATGTTCTATGTTCTATGTCCACAGAACCATGCTGACTATTCCTGAATATCTTGAGATTATCCAAGTGTGCAGCCATTATCTCTTTAGTGATCACTTCTTACACCTTCCTCATGACGAACATGAAGCCTCTTTGGCTTTTTTTTAATCAAGTTAACTGACCTTTTCGTTTCCTTTTCTCCTACCCTCCCTCTCTTCTTGAATACAGGTGTTATATTTGCTACTTTCAGCCTGATAGAAATTTTATAGAATCTAAGGAATTCTGGAATAGTAAAACCAATACATCTACTGTCTCATTTGCCACCTCTTTTAAGATCTTTGAGTTAGACCACATCAGGACCCAGAGTCGTGTCAGCCCTCAGTTCCAAAAGTTTGCTTAGGTGCATTCCTAGTGAATATAATTTTACCAAGATTCTCTCTCCCTTCTATCTCCAGTAATACAGCTAGTATTGGAAGGCCATAAGACACAGGAGCAGAAGTAGGCTATTCACCACATTGAGTTACTTTCTCTACTCTTTTAAGTACCTGTGGAAATGCTTGATATCCACTTTTACTTTCTAGCTGGCTTCTTCTCTTACTCTATTTCCCTCTTCCTAATTAGCCTTTAAGTCATTCTCTACTTTTCTCACCAGTCACCTGACCTGCAATCCATTTTTGCACTATTGTCTGCTTTTCTCTTAAGTTTTCCTGAACTTCTTTAGTTAATCACGGATGGCGAGTTGTCCCTTCAGAATTTTTCATCAAAAAATGAATATTGAACCCAGTTCCCTGGCACAGTGAGGCAGCAGTGTTAACAATTGAGCCAGCACACTGTCCCTAAGAGCCACTTTAGAATCCCTATAGTGTGGAAGCAGGGCCTTCGGCCCAACAAGTCCACACCGACCCTTGGAGCATCCCACCCAGACCCATCCCCCTATAACCCACACACCCCTGAACATTCTGGGCAATTTAGCATGGCCAATCTACCTAGCCTGCACATCTTTGGACTTATGGCACAGTGTGTCCCCACCTCCAAGCTTGGGGACCCAGGTTCAAGTCTCAGCTGTTCTACCGGTATGTCATAAGATCCCTAACAATGTTAAACAGGAACAAATTATTGGGGTGACATTGTGGCTCCGTGGTTAGCACTGTTGCCTCACAGCACCAAGGGGATCTAGGTTCAAATGTTCTTATTCAGTGTACATGGAAGTATCTTTTCAAATGTCTGTACTACTTGTCTACTGGTAGAGAATATTCCCAGTTCACTCCAGTCAGCTCAGCTTTCATGCTCACCCACCTGCCCTTTTTTACATTTAAATACTGGTCCTCAACTCACACTTCTCCCTTTCAATCAGGATGCAATATTTGATGATCTAATGATCGCTGTGACTGAATGGTGCCTTTAGTTTGAGATTATTAATTAGTCTCGTCACATTGCACAATACCAAGTCAAATATGACCTGTTCTCTGGCCAGTCCCAGGACCAGCTGCTCTAAACAAAACCATCTCAAAACCATTCATCTTCCAGGCTATTGTATCCAATCTGATGTTTCCAGCTTAAGTGTATGTTAAAGTCACCCATCATTTTTGCTATCCCCTTATGACAAGCTAATATATCTTGTTGTATATTTCATCCTACATTGTGGTTACAGTTAGAGGGCTTGTAGACCATTCCCACTAAAGACTTCTTTTCCCTACTGTTCCTCTTATTTTTATTCATTCACAGGATGTGGGTATTGCTGGCTAGGCCAACATTTATTGTCCATCCCTAACTGCTCAGAGGACAGTTAAAAGCCAACCACATTGTTGTGGGTCTACATGGCTCACACGTAGGCTAGACCAGGTAAAGACAGCTGATTTCCTTCCCTATAGGACATTATTGAACCAAATGGGCTTTTCGAAATGGTCATCATTAGACTCTTAACTCCAAATTTATATTGAATTCAGATTCCACTGTCTGCCATGGATGAATTTGAACCCAGGTCCCCACAACAACGCCTGGGTCTCTGAATTAATAAATCTAGTAATAATCTAGGCCATCATCTCCAATGGTCACTCAAACTGATTCTACATTCTGATGTCCTGAACCAATGTCATCACGACCGGTGACATCCTTGAATACACTTGTTCCATGTTTACCCAGCTTAAATGTCATATTGACCTCAATATTCAGAACTCAATCCTTGTTGTTATGTAGCCACAATTCTGGAATAGTTATCAGATCTCATTCATTTACTTCAACTGTGCCCTGTCAATTATCTTGCTTTGAATATTACATGCATTAAGAAACATGCCTTCAGTTTTGTCTTCTTGTTATTTTAATAATACCTAGTCTTAAACATTGCTGTATTCTGAGATTTATTCTGCCTGTCCCTTCTTGCCAGATATTTCTGAATTCAAAATACACCAGCTACCATGGCAGGATGTCCCTGAGCCCATGTCCCCAGAACATTACCTGGTTCTCTGGATTAACAGTCCAGTGAGACCTGTGAGAATTATTGTAATTGTAAAGATTGTTGTCTTGTCACAAGTAATTTTCATCCATTTTATTTTCTAGATCCATACAGCTGATGAGCAAGGGTCAAAACAGTTACAGGGTAGCATGGTGGCTCAGTGGTTAGCATTGCTGCCTCACAGCTCCAGGTATCCGGGTTTGATTCCACCCTTGGGTAACTGTCTGTGTGGAGTTTGCGCATTCTCCCTGTGTCTGCGTGGGTTTCCTCTGGGTGCTCCAGTTTCCTCCCACAGTCCAAAGTTGTGCAGGCTAGGTGGATTGGCCATGTTAACTTGCCCCGTAGTGTCAGGAATGTGCAGATTAGGTGGGTTATAGGGGGACGGGTCTGGGTGGGATGCTCTGAGGGTCGGTGTGGACTTGTTGGGCCGAATGGCCTGTTTCCTCACTGTAGGGATGATATGATATGATATGGATTATCAAAGGGACCCTCTTCCCTCTGAGCGTGCACCCTCAGAGACATCTACTAAGGTATTCACACCTCAGTGGGCCAATTATACCGTTATCAGGCATTTCATCTGAATAATTCACAAATGAGGCCTATTATAATTAGTCAAGATCATCACTGCTACCTCGGGGTGTCAAAATAATGGAAGGGTCTGCTTGAGGGATTTTCTTGAGAGTTGCTTCTGATTTTCGGGGGATACTTTTTCATTCTCACTAACTCCTCTATTATGAGTTCCGGCCACATTGTAATGTTGTCTTCTGTATTTGTGTTCATGGATTGCTATTTGAACTCAAACATTGGAAGAATTCTGTTGTCAAAACATAATACCCTCAAAAAATTATCGCTGCTCCATTAAAAATAAAGCTGTAACACACATGGACAACATTCATTTCAAATGGCACAGTCTTTAGATTAGCATAAGTTAACAATTTTTTATTTAAAAGACTGTCATTCATCTGCTGTTCCAGTTCTGCAGCTTACTTTCCCTCCATGCACTTTGTTACTCCTCTCTCGCCCTACTTTATTGCCCTTCTCTCACCCTCTTTTCTGCTCCTATTTTAGTTTATTATCCCTCTGTAGATTCATTTCTCCCCCTTCCACCTCGCTAACTCAGGCCTCAGAGTTTCCACTTGCTCCACTTCTGTTTGTGCCAGTCCAGCTTACTTCAATCCCAGCTTCCTTCAGTCCCAGTTGCTCCAGTTCAGTTTACTCCAGGAACAAATACAGAAGTTGATGGAAAAGCTCAGCAGGCCTGGCAGCATCTGTGAAGAAAAAAAAATCAGAGTTAGCATTTCGGGCCTGGTGAACCTTCCTCAGAACTGTTACTCCAGTCCAGCTTTCCTCAGCTTTGCTAACCTTGCTCACCACTGTCATTCACCTTCTCACTGCATTTCTATTCACACTCCACTTCCCTTCTCTGTTTACTGCTGATGACAAAGGCAAGAAAGAATGAGCTTCTGATTTTATTTTTCTTCTTTTTTTCATAGGATGTGGGCATCACTGGCTGAGCCAGTATCTGGTGCTCATCCCTCGTGGACCAGAGAACAGTGAGGTGTCAACCACATTGCTGTGGGACTGGAGTCACATGTAGGTCAGATTGGGTGAGGATTAGGGGTGGGACATGTCTGGAGAACAAGTCTTCAATACTATTGCTGGAACTGTGTCAGAGGCCATAGCCTTTGTAGTATCCAGTGCCTCCAACCACTTCTTGATGTCATGTGAATTGAATTGGCTGGAAACTGACATCTATAGAGCTGGTGACCTCTGGAGAAGGCCATCTTGGATCATCCACTTGGCAATTCTGGCTTAAGAAGGCTGCTTCAGCCTTCTCTTTTGCACTGATGTACAGTATTGAGGATTGGGATATATGTGGAGTCTCCTCCTCCTCCAGTGAGTTGTTTCATTGTCCATCACCGTTCATGACTGGATGTTGCAGGACTGCAGAGCTTAGATCTGATCTGATCTGTTGTGTGTGGAATTACTTAGCTCTGTCTATCACTTACTGTTTATGCTGTTTATTGTATGCAGTTTTGTAGATTCACCAGGTTGACACCCCTGATTTTCGGGTATCCCTTCTACAGTCCGATCCCCTGGCTTGATGGTAATGGTTGAGTGGGGGATATGGTGGGCCATGAGGTTACAGATAGTGCTGGAGTACGGTTCTGCTGCTGTTGATGGCCCACAGCACCTCATGGATGCCAGTCTTGATTTGTTAGGTCTGTTTGAACTCTATCTCATTTATCACAGTAATAGAAACATGAAAACATTGTAAATAAATTCAGGAGTAGGCCATTTGGCCCTTCAAGTCTGCTCCACCATTCAATATGATTATGGTTCATTGTCCTATTTAGTACCCTGTTCCCTGTTTATCCCATACCGTTAGATCGGGAGATGATGGCCTAGTGGTATTATCACTGGACTGTTAATCCAGAGAATCAGATAACATGCTGGTGACCCAGGATCAAATTCTGCCATGGCAGATGGTGGAATTTGAATTCAATAAGTATCTGAAATTAAGGGTCTAATGATGACCGTGAATCCATTGTCAATTGTTGGAAAAGCCCATCTGGTTCATTAATGTCCTTTAGGGAAGGAAACTGGCATCCTTACCTGGTCTGGCCTACATGTGACTCCAGACCCACAGCAATTGGCCCTCTGGGCAATTAGGGATGGGCAATAAATGCTGCCTAGCCAGCGATGCTGTCATCCCATGAATGAATAAAAAAAAATCCCTTTAGCCCTAAGAACTAAAAAGGCATTCAATGTTTCATTGAGTGATTATTTGAATAGAAATGACATGATATAAGGAATATAAGGAAAAAGCAGGAGGTTAGCATTAGGTGCTAGAAATGGCTACTAGGCACAATGGGCTGAACAGCCTCCTCCTGTGATTCCGTGAATGATGTATAACTCCTTCTTGGAAACATTTTATGTTTTGGCTTCAGCAACTTTGTGGCAGAAGATTCCATTGGGTCCCACTCTCTGAGTGAAGAAATGATTTCTCAACTCAGTCCTAAATAGCTAATTCCGTATTCTTAAACCGTGAAGCCTGGCTCTGGACTCCGCAGTTATAGATATCTTCCTGCATTTACCCATTCTAGTCCTGTTAGAACTTTGTAGATATCTATGATATTTCCCTTCATTCTTCTGAACACCAATGAATAAAGTGCTAAATAAAAACCGAGATTGCTGGAAATGCTCAGCAGGTCTGGCAGCACCTATGAAGAGAAATCAGAGTTAATGTTTCAGGCCCAGTTCTTAGGAAGGGTCACCAGACCCGAAACATTAGCCCTGATTTCCTTTCGCAGATGCTGCCAGACCTGATGAGTATTTTCAGCAATTTCTATTTTTGTTTCTGAATAAAGTCCTAACCGTTCCACTCTTCTATGTCAGTCTCATCATCCCAGGATTCAGTCTGGTAATCAGACTGTATCAGTCTTTGTTGCGCTCCATCCAGAGCAGGAACATCCTTCCTTAGGTTAGGAGGCCAAAGTTGCACACACTATGCCACGTGTGGTCTCACCCAAGGTCCTGCACAATTACAGCAAAATATTCCTGCTCCAAAGCACAAAACCTCTTCTCACTATGGAGACCAACATACCATTTGCTTTTTTCATTGCCTGCTGCACCTGCATGCTGACTTTCAGTGACTGATGTAGAAGGAGACCCAGGTCTCTTTCACCTCCCCCTTCCTTAATATATTGCATCCAGATAATACTCTGCCTTCTGGTTTTTGCTACCAACGTGGATCACTTCAGATTTGTCCACATATACTTCATGTTCCATGCATTTGCGAACCCACTCAACTTGTCCAAATCACCTTCCCACCCAACTTTGTGCCACCTGTAAACTTGGAGTTTTTTTTTACATTTAGTTCTTTGATCTAAATCATGAATATATCTTAAAAATGGCTGGGGTCCAAGCATGGGTCCCTCCAGGACTCCTGTAGTCACTGTCTACCCTTCAGACTCAAGCCTGTTTATTTCAACTCTTTGTTTCTTCTCTGCCAACCTCTCTCTTTCCATATCACCACACTACCCTCAATCAATTGTTGCATATGCCCCTGATCCAGCCCTACAAAGCCACTGCCCATACTCCAAACTAGCAATGGACTGTGATCGCAAACTCTTGTCTTAACATTTTCTGGAGTTTATTACATTACATTCTGCTCTAACCAGCCCCAACAAATTAAGCAGCCTCCTTTCCATTTCTAGTCTCTCTTTTATTTACAACACATAAATAAAGCACTAATTTTAATGCCCTGTTGAGGTTTCTCCCTGGTTGTCTACAATAATGTCCAGAGGTTCATCTTCCATTCCTGGAGACTCTAGATCAATCCTGGAAGGTTAAAAGCTCTGCCATATGTCCAAGTCCCATCACTACCTTAGAACAATGTCACAGAAGTATTTTTAAAACATTTATGAATGGGATGTGGGCATCACTGGTGAAGGCAGATTTGTTATTGCCCCTGAGAAGGTGATGGTGAGCTGACTTCATGGTCAATGAGTGGTTTGCTAGGCCATTTCAGAGGGAAGAGTCAACCACATTGCTGTGGCACTGGAGTCATCAATAATCCAGGCTGGGTAAGTGAGCTGGATTTCCTTTCTTAAAGGGCGTTCATGAACCAGATGGATTTTTAATTCAAGCTGGTAATTTCATTGTTCCATGGCAAACACTAGGCTTTTTAAATTATAGATTTATTAAATAAATTGTCCTCCTAGTTGTACTAATTGGATTTGAATTCCTGGATCATTGGTCCATAATATAACTTCTGTGCTCAACTGTTATCAAAACATGTTACTGTATTGTCAACTTTGCTTTTGTTTTCTCAGGCCATGGACGCAGCCCTGTATAATCACTATGAAGAGAAGGTTCGACCTTGTATTGATCTGATTGACTCACTGAGAGCATTGGGTGTGGACCAGGACCTCTCTCTTCCGGCCATTGCAGTGATTGGTGATCAGAGCTCTGGAAAAAGCTCTGTGCTGGAGGCACTGTCTGGAGTCGCTCTGCCCAGGGGCAGTGGTAAGATGGTTCTGAATGTCGACTTCCTTAGCCTCTTTGTGATTCACCCCTACTCCCTGCTGCCCTTAGTATGAAGAGCTGGGATAAACAGTAGTGGAAACTAAGTTTCAATTATATCAAAATTTAGTTGAATCCCATTGAAAGTATACTTTTCGTTTTGGGGACCATAGAACAGGAAAAATGTATTGATGAAGGAGGAGACAAGTGCAAATTTTCCAGAATCTAAATATAGAAGAGCTGGAATATGATGAAAGTTTGTAATTTCTTGTGTATATTGTGTATAGAATGATCTAATTGAGGTGCAAAAGGTGATTTTAGGAGTTACTGCGATAGATTGAAATTGCTTCCTGAAGTAAGGAAGTTGAGAATAATTTTGGCAGTAGTTTAAAGCGGGGCTCCACTATTCAGAATAACATCAAGGAACTCATCCTATTTCTTTCTTTTGGAATATCGGATCCCTATCTATGAAAGAGCTGTTTGAGGCTGGGAGTTTATTGAAAATGCCAAAATTGAGAATGATCGAGTTCAGATCTGTTTATGAACTCTGGGTGGCAAACGGACACATGATATAGGTTGGCCCTGAACTGAAAACAACAACGTAACAGGATTGAGATTGCCAGTTCCTGTTCCTGGGTTCCTGCTTAAAAGAAAATTGGATGGTCAGTTTTTTAACTTGGATCTTAATGGATGATCAAGGAGTCTCCTCTCTTTGTACAGCTGGCAACTTGGCTAACTAAAAATGTGCACAATGATGTATGAGATAACAAGTGCTGGAGTCAGAGACAACACAGCATGGAACTGGAGGAACACAGCAGGCCAGGCAGCATCTGAGGAGTAGGAAAGCTGATGTTTCGGGTCGGGACCTTTTTTACTCCTTATGTATCAAAAGGGTCCACGTTTGGGTTAAAATGCAACCATATACAAATGTCTGTCATAGTCATGCAACCTTTGTCATGAGGGTGACTGTCTGCATGGAGTCTGTATGCTCCCCCCATGTCTGTGTGGGTTTCTGCCCACATTTCAAAGATGTGCAGGTTAGGTGGATTGGCTGTGAGAAATACATTGTTACAGGAACAGCGCCGGAGTGGGGTGGGGTGGGGGGTGTGGTGGGGAGGGGTGTTGGATTTGGGTGGGATGCTTTTTGGAGGGTTGGTGTGGACTTGATGGGCCCAATCCTTCTACACTATTAAGGATCCAATGATTCTGTGAATTACACATCTAAAGGCAGACAACTTAAGCTCCCCTTTAATAAAGCTCTCATGTTCAGCACACTGCTGTCAGAAAAGGTACTGAGCTCAGGTCCAGAGCTGAAGTTAAAAAAAAAAAACGGCTGCAGAACTGGGAACTGCGCACAAAATGAAGAACAAAATCACAGCGAAAACCTCGCTTAAGATAAATTAGCTGCAGATTTTCTCCTCCCAGCTCCTGTTCAAATTACTGCAAAGGCAGATCTGGGAGTTCCTTCCATTAACAAGGCAGAATTATGAAACAGCTGCAGATTTTTTGAGCAAACTGGGACAAACTCAGGTTGCTACACTTTTATCACTTTTGTGGCAAGACTGTTTCAAAATATAAAATCCGAAAGAACTGCGAATGCTATAAATCAGAGACAAAAAATAGAAATTACTGGAAAAACTCAGCAGGTCTGGCAGCATCTGCAGAGAGAAATCAGAGTTAATGTTGTGGGTACGGTGACCCTTCCTCAGGCAAAGGGTCGCTTGACCCAAAACGTTAACTCTTTTTTCTCTTCACAGATGCTGCCAGACCTGCTGATCTTTTCCAGCAATTTCTATTTTTGACTCTGTTTCAAAATATATTTCACCCTATATCTCGCAGAAAAATCACTCAGCAGAAACATTAAAATTTTTTTGTATATTTTCAGCACCATGTAAGCATACATATGAATAATATGTGTTCAATACTTAGTTCAGTGGAAAGTAACTAAAGAGTCCAATGACCATTCTGCAAAATCATTAACTCCATTTGCAGAAACCTGTGAATTTGTGCAATTAAAGGATGATCTAATTTGGAGCATGATTGTGTTAGGAATACAAGATCCAATAGTGAAAGCAAATTTGAGAGAAGATATCTGCACGCTCAGGAGATCAATTGGTCAGTGCAGAAGTATTGAGCTTGGGAGTCAACATCTGGAGCTTATATATAACACAACAGACTAGGGCTTGCATTGTGTTCTGAAGAAGGGGCACTTGACCCAAAGCATTAATTCTGCTTTCTCTCCACAGATGCTGCCAGACCTGCTGAGTTTTTCCAGCAATTTCTGTTTTTCCTTCTTGCATTATGTTGACAGATACTCCAGCACAGAGGACAGGAGTTAGAGACAAAAGGCAGAATACAAATATTGCAGAAGGCATCATACAAATGAATAGAAAGCAAGTCCAGCATGGGGAAAACAACATTTTTACTGCAAGAAGCTGAATTATAAACATATGTATACTTTTAAAAGAAATGCAGCAAATAAGCACAACTGGTCACTGGAGAGTTAATAGCTGAACATTTTGATGAATCACTGTACGCTATACAACAAGTTGGTTCAGTCAAAATGAGGCTGTAAGGTTGAGGACTCCAGGAGAGGAATGTCAGGTCAATGTAACATGTCAGGTAGGTGCTGATACATCATGCAGTGTCATGATCTTTCAGACCTGAACAAAGTAGCTCAACAAGGCAATCCAAAAATGAATCCCTTGGGAGTAAGGTTAAGTCATTATAAGATGACACCATAGATGTGTCAAAAGGACAGATTACTCTGCGAGCCCGCTGCAAGAAGATGAATGAGGACCTGGACTTCCAGATCATTGACAGTAAGCAAATGCTATTCATCTCAGCCAGAGCAGGTATAAAGTTATGGCTAGTAACTCTCAATGTGCCAAAAGATATTTGCAACGTGTGACAGCGTACTAAATCACTGATTGCAGAACACATCTGGATGAATACAAGAAGGTGTTCACAGGGTTAGGAGTCTTCCAGGAGTTTATCATCTCAAGGTAGATGAGGATGCAAGATCATTAACATCTGGCGAGGAAAGTTCCTCAAGGCCAGCCTGAAAGAGAAGACAGAAGAGCTAGAAAAGAAGGAAGTAAGCAAGAAAGAGACAATTCTTACAGAATGGATTAGCAAAACAACCTGGGAAACTGAAAAACTGTATTTTTGACACAAAGAATGTAAATGAAACCTCGAAGAGATCTCATGACCACCATGACAACCACTGAAGGAATTTAACCACAGCTTACAAAAGCAAAAATTCTCACTCCACGAGATAGGGTCAAAAAGCACGGAAACAGAACAATCGGTCCAACTCGTCCATGACAGCCAGGTTTCCCAAACTAAACTAGTCCCATTTGCCTGCATTTGGCCCATATCCCTCTGAACCTTTCCTATTCATGCACCTGCCCAAATGTCTCTTAAATGTTGTGACCATACCTGCATCTATTACTTCCTCCAGCAGTTCATTCCATATATGCACTACCTTCTATGTGAAAAAATTACCCCTCAGGTCCCTTTCAAGTTTTTCCCCTCTCACCTTTAACCTATGCCCTCTAGTTCTTTCATCATTTGGAGAGAGGGCTCCAGTAACTTGCGGATCTGTTCTCGAATAACAGATTCAAATACTCAGTATTTTGTGAATCCAGGCAGTTCTCTCCCTTGAGAGTTTTTATCATGGAACCTGACCTTTGAGAGTGCTTCTTCATTAACTGAAAACAACCACAAATAATAAGACAAATAATTAAATTGATTATACACATGTAGGAGTAAATATCCAATTTCAATAACCAAGAGACTGAAACCATTTGATTGTTCTAAATTTCCTTTTGGTTCACAACTGCTTTTGGGGAAGGAAATCTACCTTCTTTGTCTAGTCTGACCTACATGCAACTCCAGAGCCACAGCAATGTGGTTGACCCTTAACTCCCCTGCGAAAGGGTCCAGCAAGCTACTCAGATGGTTCGAACCTTGTGTCAGTTGTATATCCCTGGATTATTAACCATTTACTTTCCTGAAGCAGAAGAATTGGCCATTCTGAGTTTCATATTGCACTTCTGATGAAGTTTGAATGAATTACAATTGGTGAAAATGTTTCAGTTCTAAAGTTAATTAACACAACACAGTTTGGGAATTGAGCCTGAACCTTGTGGATTACAATTCTATCAATTTTTCCTGAAGGAAAATCCCAAAGAATAGAGGGCTTGGAGTTTGCTTTAAATGACAAAGCCAAACACTTTCCTTGAAAGAACAGAGAGGAACGTCTATTTAACAAGTGGTTGCTGGTCATACAAAACCTGAATATTGCTGAACGGGCATATTATTGAAGCTTTTCATTTTATAATCATGGGACCAATACACAAGAATGCCAATGCAAGGGTTAAACCAATATTTATACTAGAAAGGAGATTTCTGTTTGGTTAGCAAGCATCATCGTTCACAGACTCAAGATTACGCAGTAAATGATGTCCAATGCAGAATCACTTTTAATGCTGGACACTGTGTTGTAGGTTTGAAGAGCGGGATGGCTGGGGATGGTTCAAGACTTGCCTTTTGTGAACAGCCATGCTTTACATGATACACCAATTTTTGGACTTATGGTTTTCATAACTGGCATCAAGCTGGAACTGAAATTTGTATCTCACGCTGCTCGTATGTCTGGAGGCAGAACATCAAGAAGGAATGGTGCCTTCATTGCAATGACATCCAACCTCCTATCCCTTGCATATTTTCAATATACAGATGATATATTTGATACATTTGAATCCACAGGTGCAAGTAAGAATTTAGGATTACCAGTCAGGCCTGTGGTGTGGTACACTCATGAGTATTGCAAGCTACACATAAGAATGCTCAGGGCCCCAAACTTGCAGACTGAAAGAACAAGTGCATATGCTTGTTTTGATTCAACAAAGTAGGTGACAACATTAGCTGGTCCACTTCCGAGGGAAATGCTCTAACCAATAGTGTCAACATGCCTGGTTTGAAATCAAAACAACATCTGGCAGTTAACCGTCAGTCATCATTAACGGATGCATAGCAATGTTTCTACCAATGAGACACTATCTGTCAACCAAACGAAATTCCATTCTTCTGTGGTATAAATGTTTGTTTTCTCTTTATTTGTATTCTTGTGAATTGTCCTGATTTGGTGGCTCAGTGGTTATCATTGCTGCCTCACAATACCAAGAACCAGGGTTCAATTCCATCCATCTGGACTGTCTGTGTGGAGTGTGCACCTTCACTCATGTCTATGTAGGTTTCCTCTGGTTTCCTCTCACAGTCCAGAGATGTGCAGGTTAAATAGATTGACCATGTTAAATTGTCTGTACAGTCCAGTGATATGCAGGCTCAGTGGATTAGTTATGGGAAATGCAAGATTGCAGGAGAGGGTAGGGGACTGAGTCTGGTTGGGATGCTTTTTTGGTGGGTTCAATACAGACTCAATGGGCCAAATGGCCTCTTTCCACACTGTAGGGATTCCATGATTCCATTCTACTCATTCTGTGAGTACAAGATGTAAAGCTCCACCAAAAGTTCTGCAACATTTGACAAAGAAACAAGTAAATAACATAAACAATACGTACGCCTGACTTTCTCGATCTCCAGCCTGTTGTACCACTCTGAAAATACCTTGCGAGAAAAGTCACATATCTTCTTTTCATTGTCATAGTCCTTCTTGTAATCTCCCATGACTAAATTAGTGAGCTCTTCACAGTAGCTTAGAATTTTCTGCAATTATAACAGCAAACGGTGTGTTGTTTGACAGCAGTCATTGTGTTAAGATGGAAATACGCAAACTGACAAGGTTTAAGTTATAACATCTTAGTGCAAACATACTGATCATGTTTATTTACCAGATGTCTAGACATGCTAATAACAGCTATTTTACAACATCTGATCCAAATTACTGATTAGTTTTCTGATCAGGATTTTCAGGTCTCTATATGGTCTGACCACTAGTCCTTAAAGTGTTCCCTTGATTCCGTATTGAAAAAAAGGAGAAAATTATTTTCCTTAGTGCGTGGCATAGTTCCTTTTTATTTGCCCTACAAGTTCTTCCATCATTTGGAGAGAGGGTTCCAGCAATTAATGAATCTGTTTTTGAGTGACAATTCAAATACACTTTACTTGAGTGCATACCCCTGTTTTGTTTGAGTTTTTATGTTTTATATCACAACTGCTGTACACAAAGGGTCAGTACAACAGATTGAAGTACGAGATCTTCTCTTGACCAGCTTCTAAGGTGCCTTCAAAATGGGTGATCTTCATAAAAGATGTAGAAACAGCAGCATCAGAGTCCATTTGCCATGTAAAGACTCAACCTGCCACTGTTGTCTACTCCCCACTGTTGCCAAACTCCAGGAATTCTCAGGAGACACCAGACTATGATGATTAATCTCCAAGACTCGTGGAGAAAATGAAAGGGGCATTGAAGTAAAATATCTGCAGCATTTTTATTTGCTGCGTAAATGCAATGTATAAACGTGATGAGAAAGAATAGGTTGATAATAAAAAATGTGGAGTTAGGATATAATACAGCCCATGGATCCACAACTGTTCACAGTGCGTACTAATGATTCAGATGTGGGGACCAATTGTAATATTGCCAAATTTACTGATGACACCAATCTGGCTGGGAATATAAGCATATAAGGAAGATGTAAGGAGGTTTCAAGATGTCCTGGGCAAAGTAAAGCTAGAACATGGCAAATAGAATATAATGTGGATAAGAATATTTCTTAGATTGGGAGATTGGGAAGTGTGGTTGTGCAAATGAAACTGAGTGTCCTTGCCTTTGACTCACTAGAAACTAACTTGAAGGTGCAGCAAACAATTAGAAAGGCCGTGATAAATTGGTTTTTATTCCAAGGGGCGTTGAGTCCAGGAGTAAAGATGTCTTGCTACAGTTGTATAGAGCCTTGGTGAGATCTCCCCATAGAACTGTGTACATTTTAAGCCTCCTTATCTAAGGAAGCATATACTAGCCAGAAGGGGAATGCAATGTTGGTTCACCAGCTTAATTCCTAAAATGGTGGGATTGTTTTATGAGAGAAAGAGACAGAGATTGAGGAAGCTGAGTCTGCATTCTCTCAAGTTTTGAAGAATGTGAAGTGACATCTTTGTAACAAAGTTCCGACAGATCCTGACAGTGTGGTGCCACACATTCAGCTGCTGAATAAGACACAAGCACATGGTGTTGGAGGGAATATGTTAGCGTGGATAAAGGATTGGTTAACTAATACAGAGAGTTGAGATAAGTTGGGGTGTGGGTGTACCTTCCAGGATGGCAACCTGTAACTAATGGTATACCTCAGGAATCTGTGCTGTGGCCACAATTATTTACAACATATGTTACTGACTTGGTTGAGGAAAGTGCTTATGCTATAGCCAAATTTGCAGATTACGCAAGCATTGGAAGGAAGGCTAGTGGTCAGATACAAAGAGGGATATAGATAAGTTATGTGGGGACATGTGGGGTTATGTATTTTGGTAGGAAGAACAGAAGACCTGAATACTTGTTAAATGGAGAAAGATTGCAGAAAGCTGCAGAACAGAGGAATCTGGGAGTCCTGGTCTATGAATCTCAGGAAGCAAGTTCAGTGGGTCATAGGGAAGGAAATATTCTATTGGCTTTTATTTCAAAGGAAGTGAAATGTAAAAGTTGGGAAGTTTTGCTAAAACTGTACAAGGCATTAGTCAGACCCACAGCTGGAATACTGTGAACACTTTTGGGCCCCTTATCTAAGGAAAGATATACCAGTATTGGAGGCAGTCCAGAGAAGTTTCACAAGGCTGATATCAGGTATATGAAGAGAATGTCTTATGAGGAGAGGTCAGTACATTGTGCTCGCTGGAAAAAGAAGAATGAGAAGTGAAACATACAAGGCGTTTAGAGAACTTGACAGGGTAGGTGCAGGGATGTTTGTTTCCCTTATGGGAGAGTCTAGGACCAGAGGGCATTATCTCGGAATAAGGGGTCACACATTTAAACAGAGTTAAGGAGGAATTTTTTTTTCTCTCAGATGGTTGTGAATGTATGGAATTCTTTACCAGATGATTGTTGAGGCTGGGTCATTAAATATATTCAAGGCTGAGTTGGACAGATTTTGAATCAATAAAGGGAATCAATAGTAATGGATGTGTAGCAGGAAAATGGAGTTGAGGATTATTAGATTAGCCATGAGCTCGTTGAATCTTAGAGCAGACTTAATGGGCTGAATGACCTCCTTCTGCTCAAACATAATATGGTTTAAGAGATTGAACCTTTTTTTGTTTTAATTCCATTGTAATGTCCCCCTCCAAATGTCACCTCCCATCATCAGATTTCCATTAAGTGAGGTGCATTAAAATTAAGGCCTGTGACTTTGTCAGCCAATAAAAATCTACAAGGACACTTGTTTTAGCTTACATTGTTCAGGAAACATTTTCTCGCCTGAGCTCCCTCTGGAATATTGCCACCGAGCTCATCCAATTTAGTTCTGACTTGAATGACTTTCTCCCGAAGAGCTTCCTCCATAACTGGCAGCCAGCCCTTTACAAAGAGAACGAGTTTAACAAATTATGTACATGGAAATATTGGAATATAAGTATCGATAATGAAACTCAGAGCAGTCTGTGCTGTTGATACATTCAGACTGTGCTGCCCTTTTCCCACTGTTCTTGAAGGGCATTCTTTCTCAGGGGTATGCTTCACAGGCTTTAATGGTATTTACCTGCCTTTGTCCCTTGGCTCCTATTCAGATAATAAGTGTTGTGCTAAAACTTGAAGATACTGTTGTATCCTTGTGATGATGTCATGAGTTGCTCCTCACTAGGCAGAAATAGCACAGTGCGGGCAGGGTTCATGAAGGAGAGGAAGCACATTGAGAATGAGGCAGAAGTCTAAAATCTAGCCATGTACAAAAGCATATGGAGGAAACCAACCAGCATTAGATGGAAGAATTATAGAATCATCTTTCCATAATGTAACAGCAAGCTTAGAACATTGTATATCTATGAATACAATGTATTGTAGTCTTAATGCATAATAATAGATGCTATAAAGAAATCCAAGCCAGTTCTTGACCTTGCCTTCTCCTCAACCAGTTTACCTTGAGCCCAAACTCGTAGACGTGAGTATAAAACCACATGATAAAAGAATAAGTCCCTTGTCTCTCACTGTGAAAATATCAATTGTCCAAACCTCAACTGTTTTTTGAGATATAACAAGCATGGGGCTGGATGAACACAGCAAGTCAAGCAGCATCATAGGAGCAGGAAAACTTGACGTTTCGGGCCTAAACCCTTCATCAGAAATGGGGGAGGGGAAGAGGGTTCTGAAATAAATAGGGAGAGAGGGGGAGGCGGATAGAGGATGGATAGCGGAGAGGATAGGTAGAGAGGAGGCGTGTGGGTTCTAACTGTCCTATACCATCTGGAGAACACAGACACTGCTTGATTTTACTCCTGTAAGGGTTTAGCTGCATTTCTATGATACAATCTCCTACTTCCCCACAAGAAGAAAAAACTTCTTTGTTAATGATGTTGCATTCCTTTATCAAATTCAACATTAACCAATGCCTATTTTTTATCTGGTAGCAAGTACTACATATGACGATATAATCCACGCCTCTCAACAAAATATCTGCATCATGTCTCCTTTGGTCCAATTGTATTGATTGAAAGGCTTCACCATACAAAGTAAATGTAACTAACTGTGATTTGATGAATGAGTTCACTGGTGAGTTATCAGACAGATGTTCAAAGGATGCAATGCCTTTCTCCAGCAGTGGCCTATGGAGATAGAAAGGGACATACACATAGATTTATAAAGGTAGTGGAACATTTCTTTTTTTCCCTTCATTCATTCATGGGCATCACTGGCCAGGCGGCATTTATTGCCCGTCCCTAATTACCCAGAGGGCAGTTGAGAGTCAACCACATTTGCTCCATCAGTGTCTCTTCTCAGTTATTCATGAGGTTTTCCAGTCAAATTTGGTCTGATAACTCACCTTCGGGCATTTTAGCCTATCTAAGGGTGTTACAAAAGTGCAAGTTGTTGTAGCCTACCTGCGCAGAACCGAGAGAGAGGTAAGTTTCCCTCAAATTTTTATTAGTGTTGTTTTGCACCTAAACGCATGGGTGGGATGCAGAATGATTCACAGAAACAAATTTGTATTGTGTGAATCCACAGAACAGCTTCATAGAGTTATAGAGATGTATAGTGTGGTCACGAGACCTGAAACCTTAACTCTGATTTCTCTTCACAGATGCTGCCGGACCTGCTGAGCTTTTCCAGCGACTTCTGTTTTTGGTTCGGATTTACAGCATCAGCAGTTCTTTTGGCCTTTAATGAAGAAACAGAAATAGACCATTCATGTCTTCCAGCTTTTATTTTATCATTATCTATTCTAATGTAATTAACAATTCATGGATGTATTATTCTACAATAAGATAGCTTGGAAATGCACCATCCCTGCCTGGTATTCAGCATTGTTATGTCACAATGCGGAAAGGAAATTGCTTTGGCACAATCAAAGTACATACCAACAATCAGGAAAGGTAGGGTAACCAAGTCTAAAGCTTCCTGGATGACAACAGAGACAGAGGAATAAAAATCAGAGAAAGGATGCATTTAATTGATGTCAAGTTGACAATACAAGTGAGAACTGAATACAGAAAGGTCAAATTGGAAATGAAAAAGAAAACAGGAGAAGCCAAGAGACAATATGAAAAGACATTGACAGCTCACATAAAATATAATCCAAAATCTTCCAGAGATACATTAATATTAAAAATGTAAGAAGAGGAGGGCTGGCAGGCCAAGCCACATTTGTTGAGGTTCTAAAAGAAGACATTGCGCATGACTTTGCCAATATAGATGCTGTTGGCATTTTAGTAAATGAAGAAATAGTTGAGACACAAGATGGGCTAAAAGTTGATAAAATGTAAGTATTATATGAGCTGACTGAGCTTAAATTAATAAGTCTGAAGCAACGTTGATGCAACAGTCAAGAACACTCTTCATCCTCGGGAGGCTAAAGAAATTTAACATGTCCTTAAGGGCTCTCTCACCAACCTTTACAAATGCACCAAAGAAAGCATTCTATCTGGATTCATCGCAGCTTGTACAACAACTGCTTTGCCCAGGACCATAAGAAATTACAGAGAGTTGTGACACTGTCCTGTCCATCATGCAAGGCAATCTTCCCTCCATTGACTCTATCTATACTTCTCGCTGTCTCAGAAATCATCAAGGACCCCTCCCACCCACCCTGATTATAATCTCTTCCAACCTCTTCCATCGGGCAGAAGATACAAACGTTTAAACACACATACTAAAAGGTTGAAGAACAGCTTCTTTCCCACAGTTATTAAAGGTCTGAATGGATCTCTCAAGTTTCAAATCTAATGTTGATCTTGCTTTTTGTGCAGCTGTAACTTTGTATTCCTTGGTCTGTTCTTTCACCTTTTGATCTTTGTCTGGTATGATCTGCCTGTATTGCATGTAAAACAAAACTTTCCACTGTACTTAGGTACGTGTGATGATAATAATAAATCAAATCAAGTCAATTTAACCAGATGAAATGCATTTGAGAGTACTGAGGAAGAAAAGGGTGGAAATTTCAGAGGTGCTGGCTACAAACCTTTAATTCTCCTTAAGGACTAGAGGAGGTATAAAGAAGATACTAGTGGACTGAACAATTGCAAATGTTACATGATGATCAAAAATAATGTCTAAGGACTAACCCAGCAACTACAGTCTAGTTAATTTAACCTTACTGGTGCCAAATCTTTCGGATAACCGAGAACAAAAGTAATAGTCACTTGGAGGAGTGCTAATGAAAACTAATTTGATTAAATCCTTTGATAAAGTAACAAGCAGAATTACTGAGAGAATTGCAGTGGATCTGGTCTATATGGGCTTCCAAAGGATTTTTGGTAATGTGCAAGCTAGTCAGAAAAGTTGAAATTATAGAATACTTTAGAAGATAACAGCGTGGATATGAAGTTGGGTGAGTGACAAGTGAGAATAGTGGTGAATGGTGGTCTTCCACATTGGAAGAAAATCTAGAGTGGGGTCCTCCAGAAGTCAGTATCTGGACTACGAGCTTCATAATACATATTAAGGACTTGTCCTTGTGAGTACAGAGCACTATTCCAAAATTTTGTGGATGACAAAATTTGAAAATGTTCTGAGTTGTGAAAAGAATAGTAATAGACTTCAAGATGTCATGGACAGGTCTATGGATTAGGTGGAGTCTTAAATTTAAAGTTGAAAGCTGATATGTTTTTGTCAGGAGAAAGAGGAAAGGTAACATAAATAAATGTTAAAAAACCGAAAGAACGGCGGATGCTGTAAATCAGAAACAAAAACAGAAATTGCTGGAAAAGCTCATCAGATCTGGCAGCATCTATGAAGAGATATCAGGGTTAACGTTTCAAGTCTGGTGACCCTTCCTCAGTTCTGTTTTTGTCTATAAAATAAATCATACAATTTGACAGAGCATGAACGAGAGACCAGGGGATATATGCGGATAAGTCATTTAAGGTTATGATATGGAGATGCCAGTGTAGTTCACCTGATGAAGGAGCAGTGCTCTAAAAGCTTGTGATTTTGAATAAACCTGTTGGATTATAACCTGGTGTTATGTGACTTCTGACCTTGTAATTTAAGGTGGCAGGGCAGTTTAGGAAAATAGTCAAATAGGCCTAGGTGACTCAGGGGGTTAGAAATAGAGGCATAGAGTGTTAAGGAGGTTCTGACAAATTACTTTTGTCAGGCAGTCTTGAAATCTCAGATAAGTCCTAGAAGGATACAATAATGGAAGGCTTGTGCCTCAGCAAGAGTTAACGCCATTGACAACACAAAGTAGCCTATTGATGGAAACAAAACTCAATTTGACGAGCAAGTAACAGACAAATTTGTTATTAATGGAAAATAATACCGGAAAGCTGGGCTGTTCTTTAAAAATTTGATTTCTTCCTCCAATGCAGCTGACATTGTAGTATTTGCATTCAGTTCATTCTGACCACGGCACTTGACAAGTATGTAATCCTTTTTCAGAGGGACAACTTTATTCTCAAGGATTTTGATAATGTCTTCTTCTGTACCTTTGTCAACCAAGTCTGGTTTTGTTAAAACACCTAGAAAAATAAAAAGAAGAGTTTAACAGGTCAAAGAAAGGGTATGGATTTTAAACCTGATAGCTCTCCTCTTGAATGCCTTACTTATTGTATTGTTGTTGTGCTTGACCTACTCTTTTCAACATGCTTTCAATGTACTCTTTTCATTTCTGAGGCAGGGTCTAGGCCCAAAACGTCAGCCTTCCTGTTCCTCTGACACTGCTTGGCCTGCTGTTTTCATCCAGCTCTACACCTTGTTATCTCTTCAATGTGCGCTGGCCTCAAACTTTTTTCTGCGTTATCATAAAGGGCACAATTTTGCATGACCTGTTGGTAACTTTTGGGTTGCTCTACTGATTGCAGGCCTACATTCCCCTCCCAAGTGGCTGTTACTTCCTATGTGAAGTAAGTTTCCTCAGTGTGAATTAGATAAGCAATGAATGTGGACAAAATGTACAACGTTGTTCTCAACTCAGCAAAGTATCGGCACTGAATAATGTACAGAGACAAGTAAGCTGGGATTGCTTTCATCAGAATAGAGAAGGTTAAGTGATGATTTAACAGAGGCAGTTGAATCATTAAATGCTTTTGACAGAGTGGAGCAGGAGCGACATACTCAAAGGGTGAATAAGTTGGTGACCAGAAAATATAGATTGAAACTAAATAGCACAAGAAATAAGGTGGAGGTGGACATAATATTTCTTCCATGCTAAAAAAAAAATTCAGGCACTGTCTGAAAGGTTACAGAAGGAGACTCACTACAATATTTACAGGGTCATAAACTTGAAAAGAAAAGATTTATAGAATTCTGGGGAGAAACTGGTAGAATGGTACAAATTGGATTACTTTTGAAGAGCTAAACTGGTAGAATGGACCAAATAGAATAGAATAGAATAGCTATTATTGTCACATATATTCAATGAGTATAGTGAAAAGTTTATACGTTGCCAATTAAAGCACCAATTTAGATACAAAAGTACCTGGGGTACAGCTTCTTTAGGCAATATGGAAGTAAAGTGCTCAACATTGCAGAAATAAAATTTCAGTACAGCAGACCACACTGGTCTGAGCTTCTAGTTGGCACCTGGACCTGGCTCCACAATGCATCAGCAACACGCCATTCTAGGACGCTGCTGTGCCAGGACAGGAGGTCACCACGCTGCCATGCCACACGACGCCATGTCACACCACACCAGGAGACTGCTGTGCCAGGCTGGGAATCGTCACCGGGAGTCATCGCTGGAGGCCAGGAATCAAAGCAAAAAAGAGAAAGAGAAGAAGGGAAAAAAGACACGAGGAGGAAGAAAAAGAGAAGAGAAAGAGCGGGTGGAGCGAATGAACACTGGCAGGAAAATCCTGCTCTGCTGTCACCTTGCAGCTAATAATGTGTTGTATGATTCTATAGCTCTTTGAAAGTGGTTTCCTCGTTCGAATAAGTAAGCGGGAGGGTTGCAAGGTAATAAATCATTACTAGAGACAAAAAAAACTTCAGATGCTGGAATCCAAGGTAGACAAACAGACTGCTGCAAGAACATGGCAAACCAGGCAGCATCTGGAGGAAAGGAGAAGTCAACATTTCAGGCGTTACCCTTCTTCAGGACTGGATGTGGGGGTGGGGAGAGCTGCAGATAAAGTGGGTGGCGGGGAGAGGGATAGCAGAATGGAGGTGATAGCTGGACACCAAGAGCAGGTATGATCCGTTTGGTCGATGGGAGGGATGGACCTGGTCGGAGGCTGGAAGGGAGGCTCAGTAGGTAGAATGGAAGGGAGGAGGTGGGGCTGGAAAGGAACCCGGGGGATGAGTGGGAAGGTTATTTGAGATGTTGAGTTCTCTGGCTGTAGGGAGCCCGAGCAGAAGATAAGGTGTTGTTCCTCAAATTTTGCGCTCTGAATGGCTGTGATACTGGGAGAGGCTGAGGACAGACATGTCAGGGGTGAGTGGTGGGGGGAGTTGAAATGGGCAGTGACCAGGAGGTTAGACTGGCCATTTTGGGCCAGGTAAAGATGCTTGACGAAATGGTTACCTATTCTATGTTTGGTCTCACCGATGTTGAGAAGACTACATCGGGAGCACCGGATGCAGTAGACGAGGTTGGTGGAGAAGCAGATGAAGCTCTCTCTCACCTGGAAGGACTGCTTAGGGCCCTGGATGGAGGTGAGGGTGGTGTGTGTGTGTGGGCAGGTGTTGCATCTTTTACGGTTACAGGGGAAGGCATCGAGCAGGTTGGAGTGGTTGGTGTGGAGTGTGGCGTGAACTAAGGAGTGGCGAAGGGAATGGTCCTTGTGGAAGGCAGAGAGAAGTGGGCAGTGGAAGATGTTCTAGGCAGTGGGGTCTAACTGGAGTTGGTGCAAGTGGTTGAGGCCAACTCCAATTAGAGCCCACCACCCAGAACAGAATCTGGGACTGCCTGTTAGTGATATTGTTCTCAGGAAGTCCTCTACACCCTGTCGTTAACATCATTTAAAGCAAAACATTCATTCTTTCATAGAAAATACATTATTGTTGATTGACATTCAGATGGCATTAAAAATAGCTTAAGGCACAGTAGAACAGCTAGAGTTTTCTGTACTCATGCATAAGATGTGGGTGTTGCTGGCTCGGCCAGCATTTATTGCATGCTCCAGAGGACAATTAAGACATAACTACATTGCTGCAGGTCTGGAGCCACAGGTAGTCCAGACCAGGTAAGGATGGCAGCTTTCTTCCCTAAGGGACATTAGAGAACCAGAGTTCATTGATACTGCATTGGAATGCATCAAAACAATTGCCAAATTTTTTGCTTCAAATAAACTTGAGGGGATACTGAAAAGATGTCAATCCAAACTCTGATCCCATGTTCCCCATTAAGCAAACTAATTCATCAAAGAGAATGCAGGAGTTATTAAAATTTTGGAAGTCAAGTTATAGCCACATCCAGGGGAGAAACTGATACTCAATGCACCGGCTTCTTGGGCATAAAATGGGCAAAATGCTGACAATCATAGCAGTGGGACACCCAACTCCAATATTTGCATTGAGGAGAGCAGAAAATTCCGGCCTCACCCCTGCTCAGGATTTTCCTATACCCACAGTGGGTGCCAACGCAAGGTTACGGGTGATCAACCTCTGCCATTGCAACACTTCCAACTGGGAATTCCCAACAGGTTGTTGTTGGTGATGTCTAACATTTATCAAGGTTGACTGGTGCCAGCAGGTTGTTTATCACATGGACTGAGACCCAATTTGAGAGCCTTTGTGCTGGGCAGCCACCACAAACAGATCTCTGAGTCCAGACAAAGAGTCAAACAAAGACAAAATTCAAACTCTCAATGTCCTATCACTTAGAGTGTCAGTTCATCCTTCACTTGTTACCACCCAGTACTTCAGCAGAATTAGCATCAATGGGGTTGTTTGAAAAGCAGCTGGGCTGAGTCAGCAAGAGTGCTAGAGGAACAAGCTTAATAGGCTCAACTGCCTAATGCTTAGGCTCAAAATATTTCTGACATCTCATCCATTTTATGCTATGCTTTCCCCAGTGTTTCTAAATCTTTGTTTGATTTACCCAGTGTTCTTTCTCCTTCAGGATCAAACTCCTGTGCCATCTTCAAAGCTTCAGTGGTTGCAATGTCCATGGTGCAAGGGATGACAACCAAAATGATGGTTTCCTTTCTTTGAATATAGGTTTTGATGAGTCCTTTGATCTGGAAGAGAAATATTATTTACTCTCTTTCTATAGGCAAAATCTTGCAAATTGAGTCAAGTGGTGTGGGCAATATATGAACCAAGACGACAGGTTGGAGCTGGGATTAAGTGGTAATGGTCAGATTATTTGACCCACAGTCCTATTTAGGTTTCACTGGGAGGAGGGATGTGTGTGATATAGTATCTCAAAAAGTGCCTCATGTACGTACTGAAAGATCTTTCATAGTGAGACTCGGATAATTTAAGAATAATAGTGCAGGAAAAGAAAATCATCCTTTTCTTCAGCAGGTAGTTTCTGACTCCAATCATCCACATGTTAAAATTTTTAGAACCCTGACAGTGCAAGAAACCAGATATTTCTCTGTGACCTCATCGAACTACCTACCATAAATGGAGTTTTGACGAGAATCACTGCTGAATTCTATGCTGACATAGAAATGTGGGAAATAGGAGCAAGAGTAGCCTTTTCAGGCCTTGACGCTTGCTCTGCCATTCAATATGATAATGGCTGATTATCCAACTTAGTACACTATTCTAGCTTTCCTCCTATCTTTTGATTCCTTTTGCCCTAAGAACTATACCTAACTGCTCCTTGAAAATATTCATGGTTAGCCTCAACCACTTCCTGTGACAGAGAATTCCACAGGCTCAATGTTTTCTGGGTTAAGAAATTTTTCCTCAACTCAGCACTATGTGGCCTACCCTGCATCCTTAGACTGTCAAGCCTGGTTCTGGGGCTCTTCTTGCTTTTACCTTGTCTATTCCAGTTAGAATTCTACAGGCTTCTGTAAGAGCTCCCTTGTTCTTCTAAATGCCAGTGAGTTTAGTCCTACTAATCCAGTCTCTCTTCATACATCAGTCCTACTCTCATAGAAATCAATCAGGTAAACTTCAGTTGCACTCCCTCCAAAGCCAGAACATCCTTCCTCAGTTTGGGAGACCAGGCCTGCACACAATCCTCCAGGTGTGATTGCATCGATGCCCAGTAACACGTCCTGTTCCTGCACTCAAATTCTCTCACCATGAAAGAACAATTTACCTTCTTCACTAGTTGCTGCACCTACTTTCTGACTTTTAGCGACTTGTGTACAAGGACAGCCAGGCCTCACTGAACCTCCCCTTTTCCTAATGTACCACAATTCACTTAATACTCTGCCTTTTGCTACCAAACTGGAACACATCACATTTATCCACATTGCACTTCATTCGCCATGCATTTACCCACTCACTCAGTCTGTCCAAATCATCCTGAAGCATCTCTGTATCCTCCTCACAGTTCGCCTTCTCACACAGCTTTGTGTCAACAGGACCATCAATTAAATCATTCACCTGCAGACATGATTACAGAGGCCAGTACATAGTTTCTTGAAAGTGGTGTCACAAGATGGTGAAAAAGGCTTTTGACATGTTTGCCTTCATTGGTCAGACCATTGAGTAATAAGAGCTGAGACATCATGTTACAGCTGTACAAGAGATAGGTGAGGCTACTTTTGGAATACTGCGTACAATTCCGGTCGCCCTGCTATAGGGAGGATGTTGTTGACCTGGAAAAGGTGCAGAAAAGATTGATAAGGATGTTGCCTGGACTGAAAGGTTTGAATTATAAGGAAAGGCTGGGTAGGCTGGGACCTTTTTCCTGCAGCATTGGAGGCTGAGGGGAGACCTCACAGAGGTTTATAAAATCATTAGTGGTGTCGGTAAGGTGAATAGGAATGGTCTTTTCCAAAGGCAGGGGAGTCCAAAATTAGAGGGAGTAGGCTTAAGGTGAGAGGGGAAAGATTTAAAAGGGACCTGAGGGGTAACTTTTTTCACACAGAGGGTGGTGCGTGTATGGGATAAGGTGCCAGAGGAAGTGTTAGAAGCAGGTACAATTACAACTTTTAAAAGTCATTTGGACAAGTACATGAACAGGCAAGGTTTAGTGGGATATGGGCCAAGTGCAGACAAATGGGACTAGTTCAGTTTAGCATACGTGGTCAGCTTGGATGAGTTTGACTGAGGGGTCTGTTTCAGTGCTGTGTGATTCTGTGACTCCATAATTAACCTGTCAATGATCTTGCAGCTTCCTGACCTGGAGGTCAATGCAACCACTTAATGGGAAGTCTTTGTTTTCCACTGATGAACTCAGTTACATTTCTCTGTCGATATAACAAGCATGGGGCTGGATGAACACAGCAGGTCAAGCAGCATCATAGGAGCAGGAAAACTCGACGTTTCGGGCCTAAACCCTTCATCAGAAAATTTTCTGATGAAGGGTTT
>JAHRHZ010000061.1:17653052-17684110 GCA_024137785.1 Ginglymostoma cirratum | reverse complement strand
AAACCCTTCATCAGAAAATTTTCTGATGAAGGGTTTAGGCCCGAAACGTCGAGTTTTCCTGCTCCTATGATGCTGCTTGACCTGCTGTGTTCATCCAGCCCCATGCTTGTTATCTCGGATTCTCCAGCATCTGCAGTACCTTTTATCTCTGATACATTTCTCTGTCTCTGCTTAACACTTTGAGAAAATGAAACTGAAACCAAAACTTTCATCAGAAACTGACTAAACAGGCAAAAGCTAAATGTTCATCTCATGTATTGACCTTTTCCTCACAAAACTAGCTAATCACACAAAGGGGGTGCATAGACACCTGCTCATGATCTCTGTAAGTCCAGTCCCTGCTTATTAAGTGAGAGCGCCATGCTATTGTATTAAATCACAAATGATTGCAAAAGGTACGCCAGACTTTATTATCAAGTTTATATCATTTTTCAAATGTCTTGAGGTTGATTCCCAACAGGAACCCTGGTAATTCCAGGCAAATCGACTAATGTTAGGTCTGGGGCATTGTTCGATTCAACTGTTAAACTTATAAGCTCGGAACTCATGCTTGTGTTTTCAGTTAGCATGTCCTGAGCTGTGGATAAAATAAAAATTGCATTGATTTCATCAATAAACCACACACTTCCTTTGGAGTTCTGAAGATTCATTTCAGACTCAAAGCATTCACTCTGCTTCCCTCTCCGTGGATGCAGCCAGACTTGCTGAGTTTTTCCCTGCAATCTCTGTTTTTATTTTGCATTTCCCTTGCTTCATTGAAATTACCGGTAACATTGTGTTCAGTTCTGGTCACCACACTGCAGCAAGGATGTGGAGACTTTGGAGTGGGTGCAGAAGAGATTTACCAGGATGCTGAGGTAACAATGTGTGGAGCTGGATGGACACAGCAAGCCAGGCAGCATCAGAGGAACAGGAAAGCTGATGTTTCGGGTCTGGATCCTTCTTCAGAAATGCTGCCTGGATTAGATGGCATGAGCTATAAGGAGATGCTGGACAAACTACGATTGTTTTCTCTGGAGGCTGAGGGGAGACCTGATAGAAGTTGATAAAATTAGGATTGACATTCAGAATCTTTTTCCCAGAGTTGAAATTTTTAATACTAGGGGACGTGCATTTAAGACAGGTGGGGGAAGTTCAAAGGAGATGTGAGGGACAGGTTTTTTTACACAGGGAGTGGTAGGTGGCTGGGATGCACTGCCAGGGGTAATGGTGGAAGCAGATATGATAGGGGTGTTTAAAGGGCTTTTAGGTAATCACATGATTAAGCAAGGAATGGAGGGATATGGACCAAGGGCAGGCAGAAGGGATTAGTTTAACTTGGTGTCATGTTTGGTGCAACATTTTGGGCTGTAGGATCTGTTCCTGACTGTTCGATGTTCCATGTTCTATGTTCCATGTTCCATGTTCCACATTATATGTTCTACATTCTACGTTTGATGTTCTATTCCATTCTGACAAGTGAAACTGCCTTTTCTTTTTGAAAACCAACATTTGTTTCTCACGTCCCTCCCTTAAAAAAGAAAGAACTCAGATTTATAAAATACCTTTCATGATATTTGGATATTCTGAAACATTTCTAAAACAATAAAATGCTTGCAAGCTGGAGCCACTATTACAAAAAATTTAAGCCAATTTGTAACACAGCAGGATTCCACAGACAGGGATGTGGTAATAATCAGTGAATCTCTCTGTTGTGGTTTTGACCGAGGGACAGATGTCAAACAGGACACCAGGGAGAATGCGCCAGTTCTGCTTCAAAATAGTGCCATGGAATCCTTTATGCCAACCTGAGAGGGTAAACAGGGCACCATCTCAACAAAAAGACAGGTCTTCCAACCATCTAGTAGTCCCTCAATGTCAACTTAGGTGTTCAAACCTCTGAACTGAGACTTGAACACAAAACCTTTGGACTCAGAGGCACAAATAGTGCTATGGAATCATTGCTAAAATCTTTAATCAGATCTTCTCTAGCCAGGGATTGCTTGTGGAATACGATACACAGCTAACTGATGGATATCCTCACTAGCCTACAAAGAGCCCAATGACATTTAAAATGATTCGTTGGTTTATCTTTAATGTACCTTGAAGAATTTCATCTTCCACCTGATTTGCACGATCCAGTATTTTGATGTAATCTCGGTAACGTATTTGTCCTTTCCAAGGTTTATTATCTGCAGCCTTCTTCAGCTTCAGTTCAAAGGGGCATCTTGTCACAACGCCTGAAGTAAAAATGTCATTTGCTGGTTAAGAAATGAATCAGTGAGTATGTTAACTCTGCTTTCTTCCCACAGATATTGACAGACTTGCTCAGCTTTGCCTACAATTTTTGCTTTTATTTTTCAAAGGACAAGACTGTATTAACTGAAGAACAGTATACTGTGAGGAGCATATTTTTTTAAAAAGATAATAGATGTTAACTATGAATTAGATGTTAGTTTACAATCCTTATTGGCTTATTATGAGACAGTAGGACTTCTCTCTCATGAGAGTGGAATAACTGGTGAAATTTTAACCTGAGGGCCACTAGACCTCAGGTGAGAGGAGAGGTTAAGAATGAGAGTCTTTCACGGTAGCCTCAGCTAGTGCAGGAATTGAACCCCACACTGTAGGCATCATTAACCAGCCTCCATCCAACTGAGCTAAACCAACCCCATGTTCAGCAAGAGGTATCAAGGGAAAAGGAAATAGTGGCGACCAATGTTGTTGAGGTAAATGATCAGCCATTTGAATGATAGAGCAGGCTCTATAGTCTGAATGTTCTGCTCCTACTTCTGTTTCCAACGTCTCTATATCTGGATATTACATGGAAGGTATTCCTATGAAGGATGTAGTAGAGAATTTGGAAATGCATAATACGATCAAAGAGAATCAGCATAGCTTCATGAAGGGAAATTATGCCTAGAATTTACTAGAGGTTTTTGAGGATGTAACAGGCAGGATAAATACAGGAGAAGCAGTGGATGGAATATATTTAGATTTTCAGCAGGTGTTTGATAACACACTGCATAGTAGGCTACTTAATAAGACACAAATGTATGGTGGTGTTGGAAGTAACATACCAGCGTGGATGGAAGATTGACAAATAAACAGAAGACAGAGTGTTGGGATATTGTGGCATTTGCAGGCTGGCAATTTCTATCTGCTAGTGGGCCACTGATGACTTGGATGAGGAAAGTGGATGGACTATAGCCAAGGTAACACAAAAATAGGTGAGAAGACAAGTGGTGAGGATGGAACAAAGAGTCTGCAGAGGGTTACAGACTGTTAAAGCAAATGGGCATGGACTTGGCTGCTGGAATATAATGCGGAAAAAGTCAAGGTTAGGCACTTTGGCAGGAAGAATAGAGGAGTTGAATATTATTTCAATGGAGAAATACTGCAGAAAACTACATAACAGATGTTTTAGGAGTCCTTGTACAAAATGCTGGTATCTAAGTTCAGTGGGTAACAGGAAAGTCAAATGAAATTTTGGCCTTAAATTCAAAGAGAATGAAATACAAAAATAGGGTGGTTTTGCTAAAACTGCAAGGCACTAGTCAGATTTCTGCTGGAAAACTGTGAACAGTTTTGGGTCCGTTTTCCAAGGAAATATATACTGGGGTTGGTTGAAGTCCAGAGAAGATCCACTTTGTTGTTAATGGGTCTTATGAGGAGAGGTTGAGTAGTTTGGGCCTGGACTCATTGAAATTTAGAAGAATGAGAGGCAACCTTATTGAAAGAGTAGTAAATTGAATATCACATGGGAAAATGTAGAATTTACCATTTTGGCAGCAAGAAATAGAAGTATATCATCTAAATGGTGAGCGATTGTGGGCAGATCTGGGTAATCTCATGCTTGAATCACAAAATGTTAGTGCGTAGGTACAGCATGTAATTAGGAACACCGGTGCACTGCTATTGTGTATTATAAGGTTGGGCAGGTTCAGCTAGTGCCTGCTGAAAATTAAAGAGTAAGGAGGGACTCACTTGAAATGTGTAAGATGCCGAGGGGACTTGACAGATTGGACATGGAACAAATGTTTCCTCTTGTGAGAGAATCTAGAATTAGGGGTCACTGTTTAAAAATCAGGAGTTGCCTATCTAAAACAGAGATTAGGCGAAATAAAAAAAATCTGAGGGTCTTGAGTCTTTGGAACGCTCTTCCTGAAAACCTGGTGGAAGCAGAGCCCTGGAATATTTTTATGGCATTGATAAATGAGTTCTTGTAGGCAGGAATGCAAATTGGAAGTTACTTTCAGACTAGCCATGATCTTATTGAATGGCAGAGCAGGCTTGAAGGGCTGAATGGCCAACTCCTGTTCCTAATTCAGATGTTCATAGGTATGTTCAGAGTCTGTATTAAACTAACTAAAGACCATGGATATCTTGTGGCGCATTGTGTTGCATCTCTACACCTGAACTAGAAGCTCCAGGCTCAAGTCTCATCTGATACCAAATGGACACAGTGAATGCCTTATAATGTGATCGAACAATCTGTGAATCCTTCTGTTATGCCTGTGGCAGCTAGTAAGAGTGGGACAGTTTCCTGTTCAGACATAACCATGTGGTAGCTGCAGTGCAATGGTTTCTCCATGTTTCAAAACTCCACGATTTAGTTCTTGTCAGGAGCTAAAGTCATTTGAATTGAGACATGACCCGGAAGAGAATGAAATGAAAATCCAAATTGTCGTTGCTGAACACTTCTTGCATCAGTGACACTCTTCACCCATCTCCCATTACAACTAATAGCTACAGAAATTCTGAAAACGGTAAGAGGTACATGCGTGAAGCAGGAAGAAATATGGACAATATTCTTCTTACCTTTGCCGCGGGGAAGAGTCACGTCTGACAGCATCTCCAGGACAGAACTTTTCCCTGAGCTCTGGTCTCCAATCACAGCAATGGTGGGGAGAGAAAAGTCCTTATCTATGCCCATTGATCTCATCTCATCAATGGTGTTAATATAATCACGAACATTCTTCTCACACTTAATACAAAATGCAGTCATTTTCGAAGAGCACTGTGGAACAAAAGCAGGTTTTTCTATTAGGGGTTGCAGTGTTGATTTCTCAGAACCAATGAAATCTAGGTATGAATTGCCCATGGGCTTTTGAAGCACATTCTGTTTTCAATTTGTGGAGATCAGATATTTTGAAGTGAGTGGGACATTCTGTGTTGTATAAGACAATTGTTCTGAGGTGGTTACTGTTTGTGTTGTTCCACCCATTCTACTGAAGGCACACACAGTCTATGGTTAGTGACAAGATTTTTGTTCCAGCTTTCCAAGGGAGCAGGGTCAGCTCCCTACGTTCCTGGTAAGGAACTGTTATGCAATAAAGCGCTATCATGCAATAAAGCTTCTGTCTAACTTGGGAATAGTGTATTTTCTGTAAGTACTCTAGAGTGGTGTGTCCTTTACTGTTAATTACTACCCAGATCAAAGACAAAGAAAGAGGAAGGAGCATTAGTGGCAGTGAACCACCTTAAAACTCTTACCCAGTGCCACATATTGTTGGAGGAGGCAAATACCACATTGTCTTTCTTTGACTGAGAGAAGACGACTCGGGTTTCTCTTCAAATAAACCCTTCTACTGACTTTAAAATGTCCTGGCTTATTGCTTCCCCAGTCCCCATTTGATTAGGTAAAAGGGTGAAAATATGTACAAAACTCTTCTTACCAGTACCCCTAGGAAGGACCATGTCAAAAAACAGCTCCAACACAAAGATTTTCCCTGAGATCTGGTCTCCCACCAGAGCAATGTTGGTGAATAAAACAGCACACACAAGCACTCCAGCAAAGCTTACATTTTTAATGTTGTAGTTATATAGATTTATGTGTAGTGTGCTTTAGCTCAGAAGAAATAAAAATCTGTTTCCTTCTTTTGTGCGCCATCTTGCCCTTTAAAGGAACATTGTAGCGATCCTGCAGACCCAAGGTTTGGTGATATGCCTGAAACAGTTGAGTGCCTGCAGGTATGTGGAGCTAGCATATGAGTCTGGCAACGTCGGTACTTGCATGATGGTGAAATGAAACATATCAGTTTATTAGGGCATTTGATATGGTAGGTGCAGAGAGGTTGTTTCCTCTTGTGGGAGAGTATAGGACCAGAAGGCATAATCTCAGACTAAGGGCGCACATTTAAAACAGAGGTCAGGATGATTTTTTTTCCTCTGTCAGAGGGCATAGTTAAAGGCACTAAGTATGTAGCATTCACAATAAGGTAACTGATCTAAAGGCAAAAATAGAGATACAATGGTATGATCTAATCACTATAACAGAAACATGGCCATATGGTGACCAAGACTAGGACCTAAATATTTAAGAATATTCAATATTTCACAAGGACAGACAAGAAGGAGGAGGATGTGGGGTTGCACTGACAATAAAGATGGGATCAATACATTATTAAAGGAGAATATCACATTGGATGAA
Source organism: Ginglymostoma cirratum (assembly GCA_024137785.1). Classification (NCBI taxonomy): domain Eukaryota; kingdom Metazoa; phylum Chordata; class Chondrichthyes; order Orectolobiformes; family Ginglymostomatidae; genus Ginglymostoma; species Ginglymostoma cirratum. Next base: position 17,677,698 of record JAHRHZ010000061.1, on the reverse strand, counting down.
TAATATTTCGGAGTGTGACATCAACAACATTAAAGAAGTTTAATGCCATTCAGGACAAAACAATCCACATGATCCATACCCTATTCACTATTTTAAATGTTCCTCCATAGGTGGTGCCAGTTTCCTGCAATGTGTGTCATTGACAAGATGCACTGTATTGAGTCGAAAAGCCTCTTTCAACAACACTTTCCCAACCGATGATCTCGAAGAACAAGGGCTACAGACACTACAGGTAAAAGACCCTTTCTAACAACACTGAGTGTACCGACAAAACATTGTAGCAAGAATACTAATGATTAAAATCATACTTTACTAGAAACTTGCATATAATGGAAAGGGAAAACTTAGAACTAGGACACACTACGAATTGATGACAAGGTATGGGGATTTTGGAAATTATGTCATGTTTTGACTCTTACTGTAGTAAAAGCTGAGATGTTGAGCTTGTCTGTGAGAAACTGCTTATATAAAAATGGAATATAGTTGTCTGTCTCTGTAAACTAGGAAACCATACAATTCAAAAGGCAGAGTGGTACATATAAAGCACATGCAAGTCTAGTAACTGCCAGATAACTGTACCTGGTTGGTTGCAAAAAGGCATAAAAGCTATGGCACTGAAATTAATTAGGAAGTTGGAGGGATTTTTCAGATAAGACCCAGGATAAATGTAGACTGGGATGGACGTAGCCTGGATAAGTGTAGCTCAACCAACACTCAGGAAGCTTGACACCATCCGGGACAAAGTAGCCCACTAGATTGTCACCAATCTACACATAACCACTCCCTCTACCGCCAATACTCAGTAGCAGCAATGTGTACTATTTAAAAGATACAGAAATGTAACAAAGATCCTTAGACAGCATGTTCTACACTAACAACTACTTGCATCTAGAAGGACATGGGCAGAAATACATGGGAATACCACCACATGTCGGCACCCTCCAAGCCACTCAACATCCAGATTTGGAAATATATCGCTGTTCCTTCATTGTCACTGGGTCAAAATCCTAGAATTCCCTCCTTAAGGACATTGTGGGTCAACCTACAGCACATGGATTGCAGTGGTTCAAGAAGGTAGCTTTTCATAAACTTCTTGAGGGCAACAACAGATGGGCAATAAATTCTGGGCAGCCAGTGATGCAAACAAAAGTCCTGAACAAACACGTGTAGTGGAGAAAGATGGAAAACAAAGCAAGACAAGATAGTGTAAAGAGAGAGAGAAAAAAAAACAGTGAAGGAGAGCTCAGAGAGCAAGGGGAATTTAATGTGGCAATATGAGATGGGTACGTCCCAAGTAAAATTATGGCAAAAATCATTGCTTTGTCTTTTTTTATAATAGTTTACGAAAAAAAGTTAATAAATTTGTTCTGACTTTACCTCAATACAGTAATATCATAGCTTAACTTATTGCAAGGTCTGTTCCCATAAAAACAAAGGCTCTGAAAAAGCCCCCAAAACCTAATAATTTGCAGTGGCAATTCAAGAAGCCAGCTTATCACTATGTTCCCAGCGGCTGTTGGAGATGAGCGATAAGTGCTGGGGCTACGAGGGATACCAACATCATTGAATGAATACAAAAAAAGTACAATATACAGCTTTCAAACAAACCTTCAAATGTCCAAGCCTTGGAGCAAAAAAATTCCTGGAACACTTGTACTTCTTCTATGTGTACTTTAGTGAGAAAGGAAGGCTGAGATTGTGTCCGGTATACAGCACTCAATTTGTTATTTGGTCTTCCTCGTGTCTTGCTTTTATAGTTGGGGTGGGAGTGAAATAAAATGACAAGTCCAATCAAGAATCATCTATGGTTGCTAGGCATCAATGATAAACTTCTACCTGTCTATGAGTCATCTGACCCAGGTTGTATCAGAGAACAGAATATTTCTGTTTTGGTATTACAGAAACTCTGCAGCCTTGTGTGACAAAGTTTCAGTGAATAAGCTTAAGTGTTAACTAAAATAAATAAATCTGACCTATCAAGCCAAATCGGACCTGATCAACAGTACTATCAACTGGAATCAGATCAACACAGAGAACAAAAGTTCAACTCTGAGATTGTAGTCAGAGTTTTAGCAGCAAGAGAGGAAGTTAAAATACAGGAACAGAAAAGCCATAATCATCAGCTTATTATATCTTTATGTATTCATGGGATGTGGGGATCACTGGTTGAGCTTGCATTTATTGCCCATCCATATGGTTGCCCTTGAGAAGGTGGAGGTGGGCTAGCTTATTAAATGGCTGCAGTCCATGCCCTGAAGGTAGGAAGTTCCAGGATTTTGTCCCAGCAACAGTGAAGGAACTGTTTCCAGTCAGGATGGTGAGTGGTTTGGAGGAAAAATTGCAGTTGTTGGTGTTCCCATGGATCTTCTGCCATGGTAGCAATTGTGAGTTTGGAAGAACAGTTTTGAGCTCCTTATCAAAGGAAAGATATACTGGCATTGAGAGAGAAGGTTCACTAGGTGGCTCCCAGGTATGGAGGGACTGCTGTATTGCTTGTACATGATCGGTGGGGTGGGGGCTCCATTCATTCAAAGTCCATGGACTCATGGTCAGTCAGACTGGGACTCAGAGGGAAGGTGTCAGAACTCCCTGAGCACTTTTTCATTGATGAGGGCAGGAACGGTAGATGTTGTCTATATGAACTTTAGCAAGGTCTTTGACAAGGTGCCTCATGGCAGACTGATACAAAAGGTGAACTCACTTGGGACCTGAAGTTAGCTGGTAAAATGGATACTGAACTGGCTTTGTCATAGAAGACAGAGAGTAGTGGCAGGAGAATGTTTCTCTGACTGGAGATCCATGACCAGTGGTGTCCTGCAGGGATCAGTGCTGGGACCCTTGATGTTTATATTGTATTAGACTAATTTGGAGGAGAATGTAGGTGGCCTGATTAGCTAGTTTGCGGATGACATTATACAGATAACAATGTAGATAGGCTGGAGACTTGGGTGGAAAAATGGCAGATGGAGTTTAATCTGGACAAATGTGAGGTGATGCATGTTGGAAAATCTAATGCAGGAGAGAAGTGCACAGCAAATGGCAGAACTCTTAATAGAATCAACATAGAGGGATTTAGGTATACAGGTTCACAAATCCCTGAAAGTGGCAACTCAAGTGGATAAGGTGGTCAAGAAGGCATATGGCATACTTCCCTTCATGGGGTGGGTCATGGACTATAAAAATTGGCAAGTCAATTGGCAACTGTATAAGAGCTTAGTCAGGACACATTTGGAATAAGTACAAGAAGGATGTGGAAGCTTTGGAGATGGTACTTCAATTGTTTACCAGGTTGTTGCCTGGTTTAGAGTGTATTAGCTATAAGGAGAAATTGGACAAACTTGATTTGTTTTCATTTGATATGATAGAAGTTTGGAAAATTGTGACAGCCACTCTCAATAAGGCAAGTTATCAAATTTTCATTACTTTAATTGCTGTTTCTCTTGATATTTCATTCATTTCTTGTCTACGTTTAGTAGTCAATTTATTCACTGCTTCAATAATGCATTATTTCTTCTGTACTTGTAGTTGCTGTGCCTTTTGCCCTATGCAAATTTTTTGCTTTAAATTTAAATTTTAAGGGAGAAAAAAAATCAAAAAAATGGATCTAACTATATTTGAATTTTTAAAACAATATTTAACGTGAACTAAGATCAAAGAACAGGACAGAACAAGCCCTTGAACCAACCAAGACTGTGCTGACATATGATGCCTTTCTAAACTTAAATACCTTTTGCCTCCATGTGATCTGTATCCCTCAGTTCCCTGCCTATTCATATATTAATTGAGATCCCTCTTAAACATTGTTATTATATCTGCCTCCACCACCTCCTCTGGCAGAGCATTCAAGGCACTTACCACTCTCTGAATAAAAAAAAACTTCCCTCTTGAATCTCTGTTAAATTTATCCCCTTTCTTAAACCTATATCCGCTTATATTTGATATTTCTCTCCTGGGAAAAAGATTCAGAGTATCCATTCATAATTTTCCAAACTTCTATCAGTTCATCCCTCATTAGATTTCCTCTTTCTTCAGTAGGTGAATCTTTTTTCCGATGTCGTAGCATCTGTTCTTTGTTACCTAGTAAAACACATAATTGTGGCTTGCAAATTCCCTCTCTTCTTTTGACTCCCTTTTGTATCAGTCCACCTCCAATTCAAATTTGGGATGATCTTCTTCACAGATAATAAGCAAAAAAGCATTCATGACATAATATGTAAAGTAGTTGAAACTAAGATGGTCAGGCAGCATCAGGAAATTAAGAGTTAGGAAAGAAGTAGGCTATTTGGCTCTTCTAGTCTGCTCTGCCAATGATTAAGATCATGGTTCTTCTGGTTGTTCTACCGACTCCACTTTCCTTTTTGACCCGATGCCCATTGATTTCCTTGTCTAACCAATCTTTGCCTTGAATAAATTCAAAGTCTGTTTTTCACTGCTTTCTGGGGAAGAGGATTCCACAGACTAATGGCCCTCTGAGATAAAACATTTCTCTGTTTAAAATGGGACAGCACGTATTTTTAAACTGTGGCTCCTAGTTCTAGTCTCTCCCATAAAAGGATGCAACCTTAGTCACAAGATAGAATATCCTTTAGATATCCACCATATCAAGTCCCCTCAGGATTTTATACATATCAATATGGTCAGTTCGCATTCCTCAAAGATCCAATAGATTGAGGCACATTTCCTGTTCACGAGCAGTGCAGCTCAGTGGTAAGCACTGCTGCCTCACAGTGCCAGGGACACGGGTTCGATTCTATCCTCAGGTAACTATCTACATGGAGCTCGCACGTTCTTCCAATGTCTACGTGGGTTTCCTCTAAGTGCTCTTGTTTTTTCCCATAATCCAAAGATGTGCAGATGTCAAGAAATGGTTGGAGACACTAGATAGTGCAAAGGCTATGGGTTCTTACAACATTCCGGCAATAGTACTGAAGACCTGTGCTCCAGAACTTGCTGCTCTCCTCACCAAGCTGCTCCAGTAGAGTTACAACACTGGCATCTAGCTGATAATGTGGAAAATTGCCCAAGTGTGTCCTTGTACACAAAAAGCAGGACAAATCCAACCCGGCCAATTACTGTCCCATCAGCCTACTGTCGATGATCAGTAAAAGTGATGGAAGGTGTCATCAACAGTGATATCCAGCAGCACCTGTGCAGCAATGACCCTCTCAGTCATGCTCAATTTGGGTTCCGCCAGGGCCACTCAGCTCCTAACCTCATTACAACCTTGGTTCAAATATGGACAAAAGAACAGAATTCCAGGGGCGAGGTGAGAGTGATGGCCTTGATGTCAAGAGCAAGATTTGACTGAATGTGGCATCAAGGAGCCCGAGCAAAACTGGAGTCAATGGGAATCTGGGGCCATACCCTGCGATGACTAGTCATCCATTGGAAGATGGCCATGGTTGTTGGAAGTGAGTCATCCAGTATATCTCTGAAGGAGTTCCTCAGGATAGTATCCTAGACCCAAATGTCTTCAGTTGCTTCATCACTGACCTTCCCTCCATCATAAGGTCAGACGTGGGGATGTTTGCCGATGATTGCACAATGTTCAGCACTATTCGTGACTCCTCAGATACTGAAACAGTCCATGTCCACATGTAACAAGATCAGGACAATATTCAGGCTTCGACTGACAAGTGACAAGTAACATTTGCACAACACAAATGCTGGGCTATTACCATCACCAATAAGAGACAATCTAACCACCACCCTTGATGTTCAATGGAGTTTCCATCACTGTCAACATTCTAGGCGGAGTTATCATTGACCAGAAATTCAACTGGACTCACCACACACACAGAGTGGCTACAAGAGCAGGTCAGAGGCTAGTAACGCACCTCCTGACTCCCCAAAGCTGCATCCACCATCTACAAGGCACAAGGCAGGAGTGTGATGGAATCCCCTCCACTTGCATGGATGACTGCAGCTCCAACAACACTCAAGAAGTTGACACCATCCAGGACAAAGCAGCCCACTTGACTGGCACTACATCCACAAGCATCTACTCCTTCCACCACCGACACTCAATAGCAAGCAGCGTGTACTATATACAGGATGCACTGTGGAATTTCACTGGAGATCCTCAGACAGCACCTTCCAAACCCACGACCATTTCTGTCTACGACGGCAGCAGAGATATGGCAACACCACTACCTTCATGTTCCCTCCAAGCCACTCACCATCCTAGCTTGGAAATATATCGCCGTTTCTTCACTGTTGCTAGGTCAAAATCCTGGAATTCCCTCCCTAAGGGCATTGTGGGTCTACCCACAGCAGGTGGACTACAGCAGTTCAAGAAGGAAGCTCACCACCACCCTCTCAAGGGCAATTAGGGACGGGCATGAAATGCTGGCCCAGCGAGTGACGCCCTTGTCCCACAAAAATGAATATCTAAAAAAAAGTTAGGTGGATTGGCCATGCTAAATTGCCCATAGTGTCTAGGTGGATTAGCCATGGGAATTGCAAGGTTACAGGGATAGGATGGGGGGATGGGTCTTGGTGGGATGCTTTTCAGAGTGTCAATGTTGAGATGATGGTTTAAATGGCCTGCTTCTACACGGTAAGGATTCTATGATTTTATGATATTCACTGGAGTTCAAAACAAGTGTGAGGTGATGCATTTTGGGAGATCAAATGCAAGAGGAAAGCATTTAGTGAAAAACAGGACCCTTAGGCCTTTAATATACAGAGGGATCTTGGGGTGCAAGTCCATAACTCCTTGAAAGTGGCAACACAAGTGGATAAGGCGATAAAGAAGGCTTACAGCATGATTTCCTTCATTGGTTGGGACATTCAGTACAAAAGTTGGTATGTAATGTTGCAGCTGCATGAAACTTTAGTTAGGCCACATTTGGAAAATTGTGTGCAGTTCTATTTGCCATGTTATTGGAAGGATGTGGAAGCTTTGAAGTGGATGCAAAAGAGGTTTATCGGGATGTTGCCTGGATTTGAATGTATTAGCTATAAGGAAAGGAAAAGTGGATTGTTTTTACTTGAACAACAGAGGATGATGAGTGACCTGATAGAAATATATAAAATTATGAGAGACATGGATCGGATGGATAGTTATGCCTTTTTCCCAGGATGGAAATGTCAAATACTGGAGGTGGGGGGAGCTGGGTGAGTTGGGGTGGAGGGGTCAGGGTAAAAGTGCGGGGGACAGGTTTAATGTAAGGAGTGGAAACTTTAAAGGAGATGTGTGAGGCAATGTTTTTAATGCTGAGGGTGCCTGAAAAATCTGAGTCCCTGGCGCTGTGAGGCAGCAGTGCTAACCACTAAGCCACCATACCAACTAACATGGTCCTAGTCATTCCAGTTTGTCTTCATATGTCAGTCCTGCCATCCTAGGAATCAGTCTGGTAAACCTTTGTTGGACTTCATCCATAGCCAGAACATCCTTCCACAGATAAAGAGACTCGAACTGCACACCATACTCCAGCAGTGGTCTCACCCAGGCCCTACAAAATTACAGTAAGACATCCTAGCTCCTGTACTTAAATTCTCTTGCTAAGGCTAACATATCATTTGCCTTTTTCCTGTCTGCTGCACCTGCCTGTTTAGTCTAGCATCACAACTGTAATCCATCATTCCTGGAACTATTCCAGTAACTTATTCTTGCATTCGCTCTAAATCCTTCACGTTGTTCCTTAAGTGGGAGGCCCAGAAATGAACATAATATTACAATTCAGTGTTTTAGAACTTCCTTTCATACTCTCTGTTTCTGCTTTCTAAATTCAGCGTTTCGACGATTTGTACACCTGCATGCCCACGTCCCACTATTCCTGGACCCTCCTCAGAATTGTGTCCTTTATCTTATATTGGCTCACCATGTTCTTCATGGAACAATGGCTTCACATTTCTCTTCGTTACATTTGACCTATCATGCAGATGCCTGCTGCATCCCATCCGCCCATGTCCTTGTGAATTCTATCACTATCATCCACACAGTTTACAATGCTTACAAGGTTTGTAGTCATTATCAAGCCTGAAATGATACCCTAGATCATTAATATAAATCTAATGCAGTGTACCAATATTATGCCAATTTCTCAGGAATATTGGTCATGCCAAAAGTGGAGAACTGCATGCAGTTTTGATCATTGCACTGTAAGAAGGATATAATTGCAATGGATGGGTTACAGAAGATTTTCTTCAAGATGTTGCCTGGGATGGAGCAGTTTCACAATGAAGAGAGGCTGAAGGACTCATTGTTTTCTTCAGTGCACAGAAGGTAGAGGGTGGTACCTGACTGAGATGGATAAGATTATTTGGGGGCATGGACAGAGTTGACAGGAAGCAGCTATTCCTCTTAGTTGAAGGGTCATTAACGAGGGGGCATAATTTTGAGGTGAAAGACAGGAGGTTTGAAGGAGATTTGAGGAAAATGTTTCTCATCGAGGAGGAGGTGGGAGTCTGGATACATTACCTGGGAGGGCAGTTGAGGTGGGTAACTTAACAACCTTCAATAAAATAAAAACCGAAAGAACTGCGGATGCTGTAAATCAGGAACTGGAACACTGCAGCAAGCCTGAGAAAGAGATATTGGTCAGGGAGCAGGGAGTCGTGTTAAAGTGGCAGGCAACTGAAAGCTCAGGGTACTTTTTGCAGGTAAAACATAGATGTTCTGCAAAGTGATCACCCAGTCTATGCTTCATTTCCCCAATGCAGAGGAGACCACATTGTGAGCAGCAATCTACACACTAGATTGTGGGAATTGCAGGTAAAGTGCTGCTTCACCTGGGAGGTATGTTTGTGCCCTTCGATACTGGGGAGAGAGGAGGCAAACAGGTAGCTGTTACACCTTCAGTGGTTGCAGGGGAAGTGCTGTGGGGCTGTGGGATGGTGTTGGGAATGAAGGAAGAGTGGATCAGGGTGTGCTGGAGGAAATGGTCCCTGCGCAGGGTGGACAAAGGAAGGGAGAGGAATAGGTGTCTGGTGCTGTCATTTTGCTGGAGGAAGTAGAAATGGTGGCAATGATCTTCTCTCAACCTTTCAAAAAAAAACTTGAATGAGCACTTGAAATGTCATGACATTCAACACTATCGAGCAAACACTGGGAAGTGGGACTAGTGTAGATTTGGAGTCGTTTTATCAGTGCAGACTCAATAGGCTGCAGGGCCTCTTCTGTCCATTATGATTCGAGGATTTTATGAACGCCTATTGTACATTTCTTCAAGTTGAATGAACCATTCTCCCATTTCTCTCTTGTTTCATGTCATTCAATCAACTTCATACCGCGCCAGTTTCACTTCTATTCCCTGAACTTCAACTATGACAATGAGCCTCTTAAATAGCATTTCATCCATTACCTTTACCCAGGTCCCAACACATTAGCGTTACCTTCATCAATCTTTTCTGCTGCCTCATTAAGTGTCACAAATGCTGTTGTGCTTAATTCTCCTGCTAAGCACCTCAGAATGTTCATTCCTGATCACAAGTGAACATCTACTGGTGAAATGCCCCTGGCAGCCATACATGGTGACATGATTCAGTTCATCTGTGTGGTTTTTCATGATTGATAGTTTGCCTAGAATTGCATTTGCCAATATCTTCAGGATGAAAGCAGAGGCACTGAGTAAAAGCATTGCTCACTGGGCACTGAAGTTCATTCCAAATATCATCCCTTTCATTCCAGCCACCCATTTTCTACCTCTTCTCAGTTGGAGAGCACCTTATCGGGGGAGGAAGTTTGCAACATGATGGAGCAAGTTATTTGGCAGAAAGTACAAGGTAAGTCACAGACATTAGACACGATGATACATTAAAGGATATTAGCAAACAAAGGAGATACTTAACAGTTTAATGTGACTAAACTCTAAATGTCTTTGATTTATTTTGCCTTTTCCATGTGAATTACTGAAAATCATATGACTTTCCTGTTTCATACATCAAGAATACTTGCAAGTAGAGTTTCGTCAGAGTTCTCACACAAATGAAACATCTTATTTCCCCCTAGCACCACCTACATCCTGCAGTATCTTAACCACACAACATTAACCAGTTCCTTCCTTGCTACAAGTGTGTCTGAAATCCTATCCTGAAATAAAAGATGTGGTGGTGTTAGTGGTGACGTGCTCCAGTTGCCATGGTAACATGAATTTTTACATTCACTTTGGAGCCTAGAGCTGTGGATAGTGATGTTAAAGGGTCCAGAATGCCTTACACCACATGACCAAGCGGGAACGTCTTCCGGGTTTGCCTCGTGTCATTGGTGCGTTCTGGCAGGAATTACGGATCAATACTCAAAACTATTTGGCCACATTATAAACAGAGCATCGTTTGCCGTCAGTCGGAGAGTGGGATTTGAACCTGGAGTGTCTGGCTCACAGAGGAGTGAAGTTATCAACTGTACCACAAGGCCTACATGAAAAAAAATGTACCATGGATTCAATAGGAAATAAAGATAATATGTTTTAAGCCCCTATCTCTCTAGTCTAGAGAATTTAGCTTTTATTCTGGATATAAATGGCATAAAATGTTTTACCCTACATTCTATTGAAGCAAACTCCATTCTAGAGTCTAAGGTCACCTCTCAGCCTCCAATCCTCCAGGGGTAAAAGTCCCAGCCTATTCAACCTCTCCTTATAACTCAAACCCTCCAATCCTAACAACATCCTTGTAAATCTTTCCTGTACCCTCTCAAGTTTAACAACATCTTTCCTATAGAAGGGTGAGCAGAATTGGACACAGTATTCTAAAAGTGGCCTTACCAATGTTTTGTACAGCCAAGCATGACATGCCAACTCCTATAGTCAAAGCACTGACTAATAAAGGCAGGCATACAAAACACCTTCCTCACCACCCTGTCTACCTGTGATTCCACTTTCAAGGAACTATGCACCTGCACCCTAGACTCATGCAACAGAAGTGCCCAGCAAAGACCATCTCTAACAAGAGAGAATCTAAACATCATCCCTTGAAATTAAATGGCATTAGCATCACTGAATCCCCCACTGCCAACATCCTGTGGGATTACGATTGTCCAGAAGCTCAAATGGACAAGCCACAATAATACTGTGGCTACAAAAGCAGATCAGAGCTTAGGAATACTGCTGCAAGTAATTCATTTCCTGTCTCCCCAAAACCTGCCCATCATCTACAAGGCACAGGTCAGGAATGTGATGGAATATTGTGGACTGCCTGGATGCTTGCAGCTCTGATGACACTCAAGAGACACTGTCCCCATAGCGGCCCACTTGATTGGCACAACTTTCAGAAAATCCACTCTCTCAGTCACCAATACTCAGTAACAGCAGTGTTGTACAATCTACAAGATGCATTGCAGAAGTTCATAAAGGCAATTTCAACAGCTCCTTCCAAGCCCAGAACCATTATCATCTCGAAGAACAAATGGAACCTCCTGCAAATTCCCCTCCAAGCCGCTAACCATCCTGACTTAGAAATATATTGCTGTTCCTTCACTGCTGCTGAGTCAAAATCTGTTTCCCTTCATTTTTCCATTAACTGCACAGAGTCCTGAGATCCATGCACAGCAGTGGCTGGAAAATCTGGATGTCAATGCATAGGCACACTGATTGGTGTGCGTGGCCAATTGGACAGACTGCACACCATATGACTGCACAGTTTAGAGGGAACATTGGCTCATCATCCTGGAATTCCATCCTTGGGTCTACCTATAGCACATGGACTACAGCAGTTCAAGGGTGCAGTTCATCAGCATCTTCTCAAGGTCAACTAGGGGTCGACAATAAATGCTGGCCCGACCAGTAACGCTGAAATCCTGTAAATGAATAAAAGAAAATTTGAACAACTCAATGAAGGATGCTGTTGATTTTCTCTATTCTAAGGAGAATACTTCTTTTCGGTGTCCATAACTTTCCACCAAAGTTCGGCACCTGATTTATCCTCAAGAAAAATGAGAGACACCTTTAATGTTTTGTGGAATCTTCAGCATCCACATTCAAATGTGGTCAGCAAAACATCCCTGAGTGAGTGTGGTATTCACATCAAGTTAAAACACACAGAGCGGTCCCATAAGGTCAGTCACATTGAAAGCGGCTTTGAACCGAGAATACTGTTTTCAATTCTAGTCTCCCTGCTATCAGGAAGCTGCTGTGAAACTTTAAGGGTTTAAAAAAGATTTACAAGTAAATTGCTAGGATTGGGGGGTTTGAGCTATAAGGAGAAGCTGAATATGCTGGGGTAGTTGGAACTGCAGATGCTGGAGGATCTGAGATAACAAGGTGTAGAGCTGGATGAACACAGCAGGCCAAGCAGCATCAGAGGAGCAGGAAGGCTGACGTTTCGGGCCTAGACCCTTCTTCAGAAATGGGGGAGGGCAAGGGGGTTCTGAAATAAATAGGGAGAGAGGGGGAGGCGGATAGAAGATGGGTAGAGGAGAAAATAGATGGAGAGGAGACAGACAGGTCAAAGAGGCAGGGATGGAGCCAGTAAAGGTGAGTGTAGGTAGGGAGGTAGGGAGGAGATAGGTCGGTCCGGGGGGACGGACAGGTCAAGGGGGCGGGATGAAGTAAGTAGGTAGGAGATGAGGGTGGGGCTTGAGGTGGGACAAGGGGATAGGTGGGAGGAAAGACAGGTGAGGGAGGCAGGGAAGAGCTGGCCTGGTTTTGGGGTGCAGTAGGGGAGGGGAGATTTTGAAGCTTGTGAAGTCCACGTTGATACCATTGGGCTGCAGGGTTCCCAAGCGGAATATGAGTTGCTGTTCCTGCAACCTTCGGGTAGCATCATTGTGGCACTGCAGGAGGCCCAGGATGGACATGTCGTCTGAGGAATGGGAGAGGGGGTTGAAAGGGTTCGCAACTGGGAGGTACAGTTGTTTAGTGCGAACCGAGCATAGGTGTTCTGCAAAGCAGTCCCCAAGCCTCCGCTTGATGTCCCCGATGCAGAGGAGGCCACAACGGGAACAGCGGATGCAGTATACCGCATTAGCAGATGTGCAGGTGAACATCTGCTTGATGTGGAATGTCTTCTTGGGGCCTGGGATTGGGGTGAGGGAGGAGGTGTGGGGGCAGGTGTAGCACTTCCTGCGGTTGCAGGGAAAAGTGCCAGGTGAGGTGGGGCTGGAGGGGAGTGTGGAGCGGACAAGGGAGTCATGGAGAGAGCGGTCCCTCGGGATAGCAGATAAGGGTGGGGAGGGAAAAATGTTTTTGGTGGTGGGGTCTGATCGCAGATGGCGGAAGTGTTGGAGGATGATGCGTTGGATCCGGAGGTTGGTGGGGTGGTACGTGAGGACAAGGGGGATTATTTTATGGTTGTTATTGCGGGGACGGAGAGTGAGGGATGAGTTGCAGGAAATGCGGGAGACAAGGTCGAGGGTGTTCTCAACCACTGAGGGGGAAGTTGCGGTCCTTGAAGAATGAGGACATCTAAGATGCACGGGAGTGGAGTGCCTCATCCTGGGAGCAGATGCGGCGGAGGCGAAAGAATTGGGAATAGGGGATGGCATTTTTGCAGGAAGGTGGGTGGGAGGAAGTGTATTCTAGGTAGCTGTGGGCATCGGTGGGCTTGAAATGGATATCAGTTTCTAGGTGTTTGCCCGAGGTGGAGACAGCAAGGTCCAGGAAGGAGAGAGAGGTATTAGAGATGGTCCAGGTGAACTTAAGGTTGGGGTGGAAGGTGTTGGTGAAGTGGATGAACTGTTCGAGTTCCTCATGGGAGCACGAGGCGGCGCCGATACAGTCATCAATGTAACGGAGGAAGAGGTGGGGTTTAGGGCCAGTGTAGTTACAGAAGAGGGATTGTTCCACGTATCCTACAAAGAGGCACGTATAACTTGTGCCCATGTGGGTACTCATGGCCACCTCCTTTGTCTGTAGGAAGTAGGAGGAATTGAAAGAGAAGTTGTTGAGGGTGAGGACGAGTTCGGCTAAGCGGATGAGGGTGTCAGTGGAGGGGCACTGGTTGGGCCTGCGTGACAGGAAGAAGCGAAGGGCCTTTAGGCCATCTGTATGGGGAATGCAGGTGTATATGGACTGGACGTCCATGGTAAAGATGAGGTGTTGGGGACCGGGGAATTGGAAGCTCTGGAGGAGGTGGAGGGCGTGGGTGGTGTCACAGACGTAGGTAGGGATTTCCTGGACCAAGGGGGAGAAAATGGAGTCGAGATAGGTGGAGATAAGTTCGGTGGGGCAGGAGCAGGCGGAGACAATGCGTCAACCAGGGCAGTTAGGTTTGTGGATTTTGGGAAGGAGATAGAAGCGGGCAGTGCGGGGTTGGGGAACAATGAGGTTGGAGGCTGTGGGTGGGAGGTCACCTGAAGTGATGAGGTTGTGGATGGGTTGGGAGATGATCGTTTGGTGGTTGGGGGTAGGGTCATGATCCAGGGGGCTGCAGGAGGAGGTATCGAAGAGTTGGCGTCTGGCCTTGGGGATGTAGAGGTCAGTGCGCCATACTACAACTGCGCCTCCCTTGTCTGTGGGTTTTATGGTGAAATTGGGATTGGAGCGGAGGGAGCGGAGGGCTGCACATTCTGCGGGGGAGATGTTGGAGTGGGTGAGAGGGGTGGAGAGGTTGAGGCGATTGATGTCACGACGGCAGTTGGAGATGAAGAGGTTAAGGGAGGGTAGGAGGCCTTGGGGTGGTGTTCAGGAGGAAGGGGTGTGTTGGAGGTGGGAGAAGGGGTCAGTAGATGGAGGGTTAGGTTCACAGTTGAAGAAGTAAGCATGGAGGCGGAGGCAGCAGAAAAACTGCTCAACGTCCAAGCGTGAGCGGTATTCATTGATATGTGGGTGGAAGGGGACAAAGGTGAGCCCTGTACTGAGGACTGACCGTTTGTCCTCAGTAACGGGGAGGTCTGGGGGGCTGGTGAAGACTCGGCAGGGCTGGGTGCTGCTGTCTCCTCTGGAGCTGCTGGCTGTGGAGGCGGTGGGCAGAACAACGTTGGCGTCGGCTGTGGGCGGAATTGCGTCAGCTGTAGGCGGAGTTGCGTCGGCGGTGGTGGGTGAAGTTGCATCGGCGTCACCTTTACTGGCTCCATCACCGCCTCTTTGACCGGTCTGTCTCCTCTCCACCTATCTTCTCCTTTATCCATCTTCTATCCGCCTTCCCCTCTCTCCCTATTTATTTCAGAATCCCCTTCCCCTCCCCCATTTCTGAAGAAGGGTCTAGGCCCGAAACGTCAGCCTTCCTGCTCCTCTGATGCTGCTTGGCCTGCTGTGTTCATCCAGCTCTACACCTTGTTATCTCAGATTCTCCAGCATCAGCAGTTCTTACTGTCTCAGCATTTTTTATAAGTGTCTGACAGCAGTAAAGAGAGGTTGAGTGGCAACTAGGTTTAAGGAAGGAACTCCAGAGTTTAGGCCTTACGCAAATATTGGTGTGGCCAACAACAGCAGAACAATTGACATTGAGAATGTGAAGGAAACCATAATTGGATAAATGCAGATATCTTAGGAGGGTTGTGGGCTGCAGACAGGGGGAGGGGCATGACTGTGGAGGCATTGGAAAAGAAGGCTGAGTCATTTGAGGTTTGAATCATATAAGCACAGTTCATTTAATCCTGGATAGCTTCATATTCATGCTCAGGGCAGAAAATTGATCAGGAGGCTGTTGGTGACTCAATTACAATTAAAGGCAAACAAACTGTCTTATAATTTAGAAGGTACAAAGCAAGCATTCCCTCAATGGGCTCATCGGCCTTGTTGTCCACATATTGGTGGAGTGGTGGACAGTGTGGAAGAATGTTGCAGGTTGCAGGGAGACTTGGATAAACTGCAGAATTGGGCTGAAAGGTGGCAAATGGAGTTCAATGCAGATAAATGTGAGGTGATGCACTTTGGGAAGAATAATAGGAAGGCAGAATACTGGGTCAATGGAAAGATTCTTGGTAGTGTGGATGTGCAGAGGGATCTTGGTGTCCAGGTACATAGATCCCTGAAAGTTGCCACCCAGGTTGATGGTGCTGTTAAGAAGGCATACGGTGTGTTAGGTTTCATTGGTAGAGGGATTGAGTTCCGGAGCCATGATGTCATGCTGCAACTGTACAAATCACTAGTGCGGCCTCACTTGGAATATTGTGTACAGTTCTGGTCGCCCCATTACAGGAAGGATGTGGAAGCATTGGAAAAGGTGCAGAGGAGATTTACCAGGATGTTGCCTGGTCTGGAGCAAAGGTCTTATGAGGAAAGGCTGAGGGACTTGGGTCTATTCTCATTGGAGAGAAGAAGGCTAAGAGGGGATTTAATAGAGACATACAAGATGATCAGAGGATTAGACAGTGAGAGTCTTTTTCCTAGGATGATGACGTTGGCTTGTACGAGGGGGCATAGCTGCATGTAGTTAACTCAGCCACATTAGGGGCATTTAAACAGTCCTTGGATAAGCATATGGATGATGATGGGATAGTGTAGGGGGATGGGCTTAGATTAGTTCACAGGTCGGCGCAACATCGAGGGCCGAAGGGCCTGTTCTGCACAGTATTGTTCTATGTTCTATGTTCTATGTTCTATATGTTACAACCAATTTATTCATTCTCATATCTAGCCACTACCAGGTTGTTTCAAGTCTGTCGGCTTCGTCCAGTAAGCTCGCCCCTCTTCAGCACCCTCTTCAACGACACTGTCTCCCTCAGCACCCTCGGTCTGACTCAGTTTTTCCTTGTATTCTAAGTTCTCACCTTGTCATTGAGCTAGGTTGTGCAGTACACTCACTTTCTGGAGACACTGTCCAGTGCGTATCTGGAGTGGCCCTCCTGAGTGGGCCATGTAACCAACACTTGTCAAAGAGATGTACAGCATATAAACTGACCCTTCAGTCCAATTCGTCCAAGCTGACCAGCTACCCTAAATTAATTTAGTCCCATTTGCCAGCATTTGGCCCATAACCCTCCAAACCCTTCCTATTCATATACCCATCCAGATAGCTTTTAAATGTTGTAATCATATCAGCCTCCACCACTTCCTCTGGTAGTGCATTCCATTCACATATCACCCTCTGTGTGAAAAAGTTGCTCCTTATGTCCCTGTTAAATCTTTCCCCTCTCGCCTTAAACCTATGCCCTTGTGTATTGACTTCTCCTATCCTGGGGAAAAGACCTTGACTATTTGGCCTATCCATGCCCCTTCTGATTTTATGAACCCCTAGAAAGTCACCCCTCAGCATCCGATATTGCAAGGAAAATATTCCCAGCCTATTCAGCCTCTCCCCGTAGCTCAAATCCTACAACCCTGACAGTATCCTTATAAATCTTTTCTGAACCTTTTCAAGTTCCACAACATCTTTTCTAAAGCAGAGAGACTAGGATTGAATGCAGTATTCCAAAGGTGGCCTAACCAATGTTCTGTACAGCTGCAATATGACCTCCCAACTCTTATACTCAATGCACTTACCAATAAAGGCAAGTGTACGGTGGGGCATGGCGGCTTAGTGGTAAGCACTGCTGCTGCCTCACAGCACCAGGGACCCGGGATCAATTCCACCCTTGGGCGACTGTCTGTGTAGAGTTTGCACATTCTCCTTGTGTTTGTGTGGGTTTCCTCCGGGTGCTCCGGTTTCCTCCCACAGTCAGGTTAGGTGGATTGGCCGTGCTAAATTGCCCGTAGTGTTCAGGGATGTGTAGATTATGTCGTTTATAGGGCTGGGTCTGAGTGGGATGCTGTGAGGGTCGGTGTGGACTTGTGGAACCAAATGGCCTGTTACCACACTGTAGGGATTCTATGATTCTGTGTACCAAACGACTTATTCACCACCCTGCATACCTGCGTCTCTGCTTTCAAGCAACGACAAGCCTGCACTCCAAGGTCTCTTCAATAGACCAAATGTCTATTGAATGGTGGCCCCAGTGGATGCATGGGCTGCATTGTAGTGCTGTTTGGAATCAGTCTGAGCATTGAGCACATTAGCCATGCCTTCTGGAGGTGTATCCTGTATCAGTCAACAGCCAACCCTGTACATGGTATGGGAGAGTGAACATTTGAAGAACCCAGGAGTTGTGTAGAATGTAAATGCTTGGACTGCTCCCTGGATTGCGGGCGCAGGACTTGTTGCCTGTGCTCACAAACAAAATGGACATTGAGGAAGTGAAATCTCACCCTGTCCAGGGAATTTGACTCGATGATGCTACGGACCTCTGGGTGAGACATGCGTGCAGTTAATGGCCCCATTTACCTGTGAGAATCCACTGATGGTTACAAATCCGATGACTCAGGCCCCCTTTGGCTCTCTAGATTCATGTGAACGAGGCAAAGTGTTGTGCTTTCCTGTAAAAGGCATCAATGACCTCACCAATGTAGGTGTGGGCCTGCTAGCTGGGAGGTACCACATGTGTTCATAGCTGAAGTTTGAAACACCCAAGTTCATTGTTGCCGCGATCTGCAGCACCACAGGCAGCATGCTGCCTCTCAAGGCACACAGTGGACCCAACAATGCAGGAGGTGGTAGATGATGGCATCTCTGGTCACGCAAAAACATCTTTGGTATGCCCTTTCACACCGGTAGCTGATTTGATTTGATTGCTGTCACATATGCCTAAGTACAGTGAAAAGTTTTGTTTTGCGAGCAGTACAGGCAGATCATAGCAAGCAAGGACGCACAGATCATAGGATGCTTAGACAGAGCGAGGCATACAGGGTTACTGCTGCAAGGAAGGTGCATAATGCAAGGTCATCATTATTTGATGTTGGAGAGGTCCATTCAACAGTCTAATAACAGCAGGGAAGAAGCTGTCCTTGAACTTGTTGGTACATGTGTTTAAGCTTCCGTATCTTGTGCCTGATGGGAGAGATTGGAAGAGAGCATTACTGGGATGGGATGAGTCTTTGATGATGTTGGCTGCTTTTCTGCAACAACGAGAACTGTAGATAGAGTCCATGGACAGCAGGTTGGCTTGCGTGATGGTCTGGGCTATGCACACAGCCCTCTGTAGTTTCTTATGGTCCTGGGCAGATGAGTTGCTATACCAAGCTGTTATGCACCTGGATAGAATGCTTTCTGTGGTGCATCTATAACGTTTGGTGAGGGTCCTTATGGACATGCTGAATTTCCTGAGCCTCCTGAGGAAGAAGAGGCATTGTTGTGCCTTTTTGACTGTTGCATCTATGTGGGAAGCCCAGGGCAGATTGTTGGTCATTGTCTGTCCTAGGAACTTGATTCTCTCAATCCTTTCCACCTCAACTCCATTGATATAGATAGGGATATGTCTTTGTCCTTTCTTCTTGAAGTCAATGATCAGTTCCCTGAGTTCCCTGATTGCGGATATTAATCTGATCCAATCAGGGAGGCCTGGCTAACACATATAAACAGGAGTGTCAGACATCCTATTCGCTTTGAGAGCTGGCTCAGAGGGAGCTGGATCCGTGTCAAGGGCTATGCATGTGTAAATAATGGGTGACTTGGTGATGGGAGTGGAGATATTTCAGAGTTAAACAGATATTTTGCATCAGTCATTATTGTGGAAGATACTTCTAACACCCCATTCATACCCAAAAATACAAGTGACAGGAATTAAGTAACATCGCCATCACTAGAGCAATAGTATTAGGCAAAGGAATGGGGCTAAAGGCAGATAAGTCCCCTAGCACTGATGACTTACCCTAGGGTCCTAAAAGAGGTAGCTACAGAGATAGTGGATACTTTGGTTGTAATTTGCCAAAAATCCTTAGATTCTGGAGAAGGGCTAGAGGATTAGAAAACATCCAGTGACACCCCTAATCAAAAAGGGCGGGAGGCAAAAATTGTGTAAGTATCGGCTGATTAGCCTAACGTGTATAGGTGGAAAATGTTGGAATCAATTATGAAGGAAGCAACATCAGCACATTTGAAAATCATTATCTAATCAAGCAGAGTCAACATGGCTTCATGAAAGGGAAATTGTGTCTGACCAATTTATGAGATTTTTTTCAGAGAAGTCTCAACCAGAATGGATAGAGGGAAACCAGTAGATATGCTGCATTTTGATTCCCAGAAGGCATTCGACAAGGAGCCTCACAAAAGGTTAAGTTATAAAATTAGGGTTCATGGTGTTGGAGGTCATATATTGGCATGGGTACAGGTAACAGCGAATAAGGATAAATTATTCTTTTCCAGGTTTGTGACCTGTAACCAGTGGGATTCCACAGGGATCAGTGCTGGAGAATATTAATAACTTGGAAGAAGTAAGTGAATGTATTGCAGCAAAATTTCCAAACGACACAAAAATAGGTGGAAACTCAAATTGTGAGAGGGATACAAACAGTTTACAGAGAGATATTGGTGGGTTAGTAAGAGGGCAAAATGTTGGCAAATAGAAATTGCAGGAAAGTGGATGTGGGGAATGTTGGATCAGACATGATCTGATTGTATGGTGGAGCAGTTTCAAGGGGCTAAATGACCAACTCCTGTTCCTATTTCTTATGGCCCTGTGGTCCCATAATCAGTGAAAAACAATGTTGGTCAGAATGAATATATTGGAAACAATAGCTGACAGGGATAATGTCATACTGGAACATGTGGATAATTTTGTCTCTTTAGGATAAATGATAACAACAGATGGCAATGTGATTCAGAAGGACAGAGAATAGCCATATTCTGAAGATGGAGATATTTAGCCCAGGGACTGCCTGTACAGGCCATTGAAAATATCAAGAGGTACCTGAAACTGTAAGACCGACACAAACGTAAAAAAAAGTGACTTCCACCAATAAAGTTTCATTATTTAACCCTATTTCATAAGAGCTGAAAAGCTGCAGAAATCACTTCTAGATGGCACAGTGGCCAAAGTAGCTAGGCTTTGTTGGATGACAGAATTTACCGAGGTAATGCAGGTAAGCCATGGTGGATGATGTATGAGGGTGGTATGAGACAGATGAGTGTGGGATACCATGGCAGCAGATCCCCTGGTGGGAGTAAATACAGGCAACGCCAGCAAAAAAAAGCGCTGGCATTGTTGTTACAACAGAATAGGTTAAGGATAGGGGGAAACTACATTGATGATGTTCTTTCAGGTTTCTCTCTCTGCTCTTTAACCCTCTATTTTAACTTCCTTTGGTTACTGCTCTACGAACATGGAAACAAGGAACAAGTGTAGGCCACTAGGCCCTTCAAGCCTGCTCTGCCATTCAAGCATGGTGCCGCATGGTGGCTCAGTGGTTAGCATTGCTACCTCACAGCACTAGGGATGTGAGTTTGATTCCACACTTGGGCAACTGTCTGATTGGAGACTGCACATTTTCCCCGTGTCTGTGTGGGTTTCCTCCCACAGTCCAAAGGTGCGCGGGTTAGGTGAATTGGCTATGCTAAATTGTTCTATGGTGTGTGGGTTAGGTGGGTTAGCCATGGGAAGTGCTGAGTTACAGAAACAGGGTGAGTCTGGGTGGGATGCTCTTCAGAGGGTTGGCGTGGATTTGATGGGCCGAATGGCCTGCTTCCACACTGCAGGGGTTCAATAAAATCATGGCTGATCTGATTTTAACATCAATTCTACATTCCAGTATATATTTCACGTCCTTGGTACCTTAAAAATATTTAGAAATTCTGCATCCATGACTTTTTCAGGAAGGGAATTTCAAGACTGACAACTGTGACAGGAAAAAATAATGTTTTGACATCAGGCCTATGACTATTGGTGTCCCACAGGGGTCAGTGCTGAGACCTTTGTTATTTGTTATTTTCATAAATGATCTGGATATGAATGTACAAGGCATGATTAATACTTTTAAAATATGACTTTTAAAGTCATAGAGTAATACAGCATGGAAACAGTCCTTTGGCCCCAACTGGTCCATGCTGACCATGGTGCTCACTCAGCTAGTTCCAATTGCCTGCATTTGGTCCATATCCTTCTAAACCCTTCCCATCCACCTACCTATCCAAATGATTTTTTAAAATGTTGCTATTGTACCTGCTTCAACCACTTTCTCTGGCAGCCCATTCCATATATGCACCTCTCTCTGCGTGAAGAAGTTCCCCCTCGGTCCTTTGTAATTCTTTCCCCTCTCACCTTAAACGTATGCTCTCTAGTTTTCAATTCCCCATCCCTGGGAAAATGACTATACGCATTCACCCTATCTATGTCCCTCATGATTTTATATACCTCAATTATGTCACCCCTCATTCTCCTATATTCCAAGGAATAAAGTCCTATCCTGGCCAATCCCTCCTTATAACACAGGCCTACCGGTCCTGGCAACATCCTCGTAAATCTTCTTTGCACACATTCCAGTTTAACTGTGTCTTTCCTATAACAGGATCACCAAAACTGTATACAATACACCAAGTGCAGCCTCACTAATGACTTGTACAACTTTAACATAATGTCCTAACGCCTATACTCAATGTCTCAACCGAAGAAGGCCAGCATGCTTAATGCCTTCTTCACCACCCTGTCTACCTGTCACACTGCTTTTAACAAACTATATACGTGTACTCCCAGGTCCCTCTGCTCCACAACACTCCTCAGGAACTTTCCATTTACTGCATAAGTCCTACCTTGGGTTGACTTTCCAAACTACAACACCTTACACTTATCTGTATTGTATCGAATTGCATTTGCCAATCCTCAGCCCACTTCCCCATCTGGTCAAGATCCCTCTGTAATTTTTGATAACCTCCCTCGCTATCAAAGATACCTCCTAAGTTTGTATCATCCACAAACATATTAATCATGCCTTGTACATTCATATCCAGATCATTTATGAAAATAACAAATAACAAAGGTCTCAGCACTGACCCCTGTGGGACACCAATAGTCATAGGCCTCCAGTCTGAGAAACAACCTTCAACCATTACACTCCACTTCCTACCATCGAGCTAATTTTGAATCCAATTAGTTAGCTCTTCCTGGATCCCATGCATCCTACTGAAGACTAGGCATGCAGCATTCAAGTTGAGTGACCTGGACCAACTCAGAAAATCCAGATATGACCTCTGCAAAGCCATCAGGGAGGCCAAGAGATAGAACTGGACAAAGTTAGAGGCCTAGACCTACCAAACAGATTCCCACCATCTATGGCAAGGTCTAAACGATGTTACAGGATACTAAATGAAACTGTGTAAGATAGCCGACAAAGACACATTCTTCCCTGACATGGTTAATGCTTTCTATGCTCGGTTTGAGCAGAATACCACCAGCATGGCAATGCCTGCCCCGACAGCCTGAGACACACCTGTTCCCTCTGTCACCACGTCAGATGTCAGATCGGTCTTCCTGATAGTCAACCCAAGGAAAGTAACGGGCCTGGATTGTGTCCCAGGCCGTGCACCCAGATCCTGTGCAGGCCAACTGGTGGAGGTATTCATCAACATCTTCAACTTCTCCTTTCTACAAGCTGAAGTCCCCACCAGCTTCAAAAAGACAACCAACTACCCCTACCTAAGCAAACACATGCATCGTGCCTTAATGACTACTGGCCAATAGCTCTGACCTCAATAATCATGAAGTGCTTCAAGAGGCTGGCCAGGCCAACGCCAACTCCAGTCTCCCATCCTGCCTCAAGCGCCTACAGTTTGCCTTACAACGTAACAGGTCCACAGAGGATGCCTTATCCTGAGCCCTGCATTCATCCCTAAATTTCTGGACAACAAAGACATCTACGTCAAACTCCTGCTCATTGACTACAGCTCCGCCTTCAACACCATTATCCCCTCCAGACTGATCTCAAAACTGTGTGACCTTGGTCTTGGCTCCACCCTCTGCAACTAGATCCTCAGCTTTCTGACCCATAGGCCACACTCAGTGAGGATAGGTAACTGCACCTCCTCCACAATAACACTCAACACTGGAGCCCTCCCAAGGATGCGTCCTCAGTCCCCCAACTGTACTCCCTGTACACCTACAACTTGCCAAATTCCGAACGAATGCCATCTACAAGTTCCCGGACAACACCACCGTAGTGGGATGGATATCTAACAACGAGTCAAAATACAGAAGAGAGATAGAGGGCTTGGTGATGTGGTGCAATGAAAACAATCTGTCTCTCAACGTCAGCAAAGCTAAAGAACTGATCATTGACTTCAGAAAGAAAAGAGGAGAACACAGCCCCATCTACATCAACGGAACGGAGGTTGAGAGGGTGAATAGCATCAAGTTCCTCGGAGTGATGATAACTGACCACCCGTCCTGGACTTCCCACGTAGTTGCAACAATCAAGAAGGCACAACAATGCCTCTTCTTCCTCAGGTGGCTCAGAAAATTTGACATATCCATAAGGTCCCTCGCCAACTTCTACAGGTGCACCATTGAAAGCATACAGTGCTGACAGGAAATGAGTCATGCCCGAACTTTTGAGTTTAATTTCCGTGAAATTGAAACTGAAAGTCACCTTCAGTTCAAAATCTCTCTTTCCCTACTAAGTGTTTATCCAGCTCTCTGAAAAACAAGAACTGGGAATAAAAGGGGAAAAAAAAGGGAAGAACGAACAACTGTGCTTGAGGTGAGAGCACCGTGTATTTACCTGTCCACAACAGAATCAGCAAGAGATTCAACGTTTTGGACTGTCCAATTTGTTCAGGTAAATGCAGCCAGTTTATCATCCTTTTATTTTAATTTCCCTCAATCAGTTCTGTTTAATTCTCAGTTACAGAGTTAAATAGATTATTCATGCTGCATCTTCACCCTCCCCCTCTCTTTTATTCTACTCCCCCAGCTGATTGACTCATTTGGTTGCTAAAACAAGTGCCAGATGCACTGGAAACTAACAAAACAAGGAGTGGAGCTGGATGAACACAGCAGGCCAAGCAGCATCATAGGAGCAGG
>JAHRHZ010000061.1:17621162-17648052 GCA_024137785.1 Ginglymostoma cirratum | reverse complement strand
ATCTGCCTGATGTGGAAAGTCTTCTTGGGGCCTGGGATTGGGGTGAGGGAGGAGGTGTGGGGACAGGTGTAGCACTTCCTGCTGTTGCAGGGAAAAGTGCTGGGTGTGGTGGGGCTGGAGGGGAGTGTGGAGCGGACAAGGGAGTCACGGAGGGAATGGTCCGGAAGGCAGATAAGGGTGGGGAGGGAAAAATGTCTTTGGTGGTGGGGTCTGATTGCAGATGGCGGAAGTGTCGGAGGATGATGCGTTGGATCCGGAAGTTGGTGGGGTGGTATGTGAGGACGAGGGGGATTCTTTTTTGGTTATTATTGCGGGGACGGGGCGTGAGGGATGTGTTCCGGGAAATGCGGGAGACACAGTTGAGGGCGTTCTCGACTTCAATGCAGTCATTGAAGAATGAGGACATTTGAGATGTACGGGAGTGGAATGTCTCATCCTGGGAGCAGATGCAGCGGAGGCGAAGGAATTGGGAATAGGGGATGGCATTTTTGCAGGAAGGTGGGTGGGAGGAGGTGTATTCCAGGTCGCTGTGGGAGTCAGTGGGCTTGAAATGGACATCGGTTTCTAGGTGGTTACCCGAGATGGAGACAGAGAGGTCCAGGAAGGAGAGAGAAGTGTTGGAGATGGTCCAGGTGAACTTCAGGTTGGGGTGGAAGGTGTTGGTGAAGTGGATGAACTGTTCGAGCTCCTCGCGGGAGCACGAGGTGGCGCCGATGCAGTCATCGATGTAACGGAGGAAGAGGTGGGGTTTAGGGCCAGTGTAGGTACGGAAGAGGGATTGTTCCACGTAACCTACAAAGAGGCAGGCATAGCTTGGGCCCATGCGGGTACCCATGGCCACCCCCTTTGTCTGTAGGAAGTGGGAGGAATTGAAAGAGAAGGTGTTGAGTGTGAGGACGAGTTCGGCTAAGCAGATAAGGGAAGCTTCTGATTTCATTCCAGGGCCTTGGATAAGTCAGTCAGCTATTGTGATAGTGAGAGTCATGACCTCTTTGTGAGGGTTAGGTAGCTAAACGTTGGACACCCCACCAACTGTCTCGATTCTTTTTGCCCCATTGTGGACTGTCTTCCTCTGCCAATGTGGTATACTGCATCCACCGTACCCGTTGTGGCTTCCTCTACATCGGGGAAACCAAACGGAGGCTTGGGGACCGCTTTGCAGAACACCTGCGCTCAGTTCGCAACAAACAACTGCACCTCCCAGTCGCGAACCATTTCAACTCTCCCTCCCATTCCTCAGATGACATGTCCATCCTGGGCCTCCTGCAATGCCACAGTGATGCCACCCAAAGGCTGCAGGAACAGCAAATCATATTCAGCCTGGGAACCCTGCAGCCCAATGGCATCAATGTGGATTTCACAAGCTTCAAAATCTCCCCTCCCCCAGCCGCATCCTAAAACCAGCCCAGCTCATCTCCACCTCCCTAACCTGTTCTTCTTCTTACCTATCCCCTCCTCCCACCTCAAGCCGCACCCCCATCTCCTTTCTACTAACATCATCCTGCCCCCTTGACCTGCCCGTCCTCCCTGGACTGACCTACCTCCTCCCCACCCCCCTACCTACACCCACCTTTACTGGCTCCATCCCCGCCTCTTCGACTTGTCTGCCTCCTCTCCACCTATCCTCTCCTCTATCCATCCTCTATCCGCCTCCCCCTCTCTCCCTATTTATTCCACAACCCTCTTCCCCTCCCCCATTTCTGATGAAGGGTCTAAACCCGAAACGTCAAGTTTTCCTGCTCCTATGATGCTGCTTGGCCTGCTGTGTTCATCCAGCCCCATGCTTGTTATCTCGGATTCTCCAGCATCTGCAGTACCTTTTATCTCTTAATTGCATTGTCCTATTTTCAGGAAATGGCCAACCTGTTATACACTGAGTATGAAGAGAAAATCCGTCCTTACATTGATCTTATTGATTCCCTGAGGGAGCTGGGCTTGAATAAGGACTTAACGTTACCCACCATCGCAGTGATTGGAGACCAGAGTTCAGGGAAAAGCTCAGTTCTGGAGATGCTGTCTGAGATAGCCCTTCCCCGGGGCACTGGTAAGAAATGTGTTCTCTGTGCCTTTGGTGTTAGCCCCATGGAATTAGCCAATTATATTTAGTAGAATTGTAGTATGCAGTATGTAGCATATAGTGTGCTTATAATGAATTCCATTCTCCCTGCTCATTTGTGGAGATATTTGCCCAATGACTGGAAACATTTATTTAATTAAGTAGAGTTGGAGATGGGCGGTCTGGTGCAGTGGGTAGTGCCCCTGGCTCTAAGATAGAAGCTCCATGTTCGAGTCCCACCCCATGTCTTGATAGCCAAAGAGGGGGCGCTCATACTACTGCTGAACAGGTTGATTATCAACTTGAGATAACTAGGTGTAGAGCTGGATGAACACAGCAGGCCAAGCAGCATCAGAGGAGCAGGAAAGCTGACGTTTCGGGTCTAGACCCTTCTTCAGAACAGGGTCGTTTCTGAAGAAGGGTCTAGACTCGAAACATCAGCTTTCCCGCTCCTCTGATGCTGTTTGGCTTGCTGTGTTCATCCAGCTCTACACCTTGCTGTCTCAGATTCTCCAGCATTGGCAGTTCCTACTATCTCTGATTATCAACTTGTGAGTCTTTCCAACATACAGGGGCAGGGAGTGAGAATGAGAGAGATGTCAACTGTGAGATAGATGGAAATTGGAACATTTACCGGTTGCAATCCATAGATCCAGACTAGTCATGCACGCAAGGACTGCTTGTTCACTCAGTTCTCTGGGCAACTGGTGTGAATCTGAATAGTGCAACAGTATGAGGTTGGAATGGTGGATCCAGGTCCATGCTAGAAGTTGTGGTGTTGTGGGTGGCACCTTCTGCCTTGTAACTCAAGGGAAAAAAAAGAGTTGGAGAGTGAGGCAGCACATTTCTGCAGAGCCACAGACCACACTGGACCCTGTAATTTTGATTGACGTGTCGGGCAATACATGGGAGACTTTGTCATCTATTACCACAGCAGAGTGAGGAACCAATCTGGGGAATACTCCCTGACAGGATTCCAATGTATAAATTGAACTTCATCTGACCCACAACATCAAAAGCTAGTGACAACTGAGACAATAGTTTTACAAGGTGCCGCAAGCTGAGGAGGAGGGTAAAAGCGAAACAACAGAGGGGTCCAGGGAAGGGAATGCTTCTGAGGAGGCCATTAAAATCAGGAATCGAGGGAAGTGCTACATTATCCAGGACATGGCAACCTGCTTGATTGTCACCATATCCACCACAGTCAACTTTCACTCCCTTAACCATTGACCTACAGTAGCAGCAGTGTGTACTATCTACAAGGTGCACTGCAGTAACTTACTAAAACTCCTTTGACGGCACATTCCAAACCAACTTCTACCACCCAGAAGGACAAATGCAGTAGTCACATGTGAACACCATGACCTTCTAGTTCCCCTTCAATCCACACATCATCCTGACTCAGAACTATATTGCCATTCCTTCACTATCACTGAGTCATATTCTGAAGCTCTCTCCCTAAGAATATTGAGGATGTCCTTCCACCCCCAATAGCTACTATAGTTCAACAAGGCAGTTCACCTCCAGCTTCTCAAGGACAGTTAGGGATGGTCAATAAATGCTGGCTGAACCAGAGATTCCCACATCCTATGAATGAACAATAACATTTACTTTTCCCCAGCAGCAGAATAGGGGGATCTTTAGGTAGCCAGAGAAGTGGAAGTCTCTGTTCTCACAAAGATCACTGAGGTGATGTGGAGTGAAGCATTTTGAAGAATGAACGAAGATAAAATGTCAATTTTCTGGGATGTGGGGATCCAGTGAGACGTGGAGTAGACAGGAATGAAGGTGCAGTTGACGATACAGTTTGTGGCACTCTGATTAAATTATATTTGGGAAAGCGAAGAGGTAGAGGCATCAGAAAGTAGAAACGGCAATGTCTCTTATCCACTTCTGCAGCTAAGCAATTAAAATTCAACTTCACAGGATGCGAACGAAAATGACAGACTGTCTGCCATCCACCCCATACAAATTTCAATTGTCTTCAACACCAATTGGGCAGAGGGTTATAATGGACAGCCAATCTGCCATTGTTTGCACTGCATCCCAATGGAAGCAAAGCTTTAGCCTGAGTGTGCGTTTGCCCAGGTGGCTGTGCTCGATTTCCATAGGCAGCGCTAATTCCCTGGCACCCCAAACCAACGTTTCATATGTGGCTCTTGATGCTGACCGATGATGGACTGTTTGATATTCTGGTGGAGTGTGGCAGGACAGCCATATGTTTCTTTCAACAATCGACATCAACTACCACCTTTAACATGGTTCAAATGTCTTGAGCGGCATCACACCGGAGCCAGAAACATGTGGCAGCCGTTTGTATGGGAATCCTGGGTACTGAGGTTGACTATTAGCTTTCCAGTGTGACATTCGCTTATGCAGTGCCAACCTGAGATTCAAACCATTGACATTTTGTGGTCCGTGACCTTTGCGTGGTCCCAGCTATCACACTGCTCCCAGTGGCCCAATGTGTGGTTATGTTGGAGAAATTCACTGAGCAGGCTAATCCCATTGTAACATTTTATATCAGGTATAGTGACCAGGTGCCCGCTGGAGTTGAAAATGAAGACTGGAATGAAGGGATCGCAATGGAAGGGACAATTAAATTATCGAGATGTGAGTCTACCACTGTACAACCCACAGGACGTGGAAGAAGAAATTAAGAAAGGTACAAAGTGTATAAGAATAATTCACATCTTTAATGCAATTGAACAGATGGATTGGACTAGAGAGAAAGCATTCTGCATTGCATTGTTGAGGGGAGGTGGGAAATGGACGATGCAGTGAGTTACACACCTAAGTGACATGAACTGTCTGGATGAAAAACTCCCAGTCTATTAGAGGTTCTGTTGCAAGAGTTCAAAGTGATGTTCTTGTGAGTGATCTCAGTTGAGTGCATTCATAAGAATCAGAAGAAAACCACTCTGAATTCTGACAAGGATTAGTCTCATGAGGTAACAAGCATGGGGCTGGATGAACCTTAGTCTCATGTTGTATTCCCTTGTTGCTCTTCAAATACTGTGCTTGGAATAACATAGCAAGAACGTATCACTCTAGCACCTTCACCCGAGATCTCTTTGAGGCTGTCTTTAAATCCAATACATTGGGAGACCTTGCATTGCAGGGTGCAGGACAACCATATGTTTCTTTGAACAAACAACATCGACTAGCACCTTTAACATGGTTCAAAATGTCTTGAGGTATTTTGCAGGACTCTGAACTATGTAAAGAGCTGGTCGAAACATAAGTTAAGGAGGTAGGCTTATAGACCAACTTACACGATAAGACAGATACAGAGACCATGGAGAGGTTCTGAAATTCTGAAAGAATTCCAGAGCTCAGGGCCCATGCAGATGTAAGTACAGTCAAAAAGCATAACGCTTAAGAAGCTAAAATCTGAGGTGAGCAGAGATTCCAGAAGGTCTAGGTAGATAGACGAACAGATAGAAAACTAGTTTATTGATAACTCATCATTGCGTCAAATACAAAAAACTAAATCACGTCTTGTAACAGAATTATAGACAATCATGAAAATAAAAATAAAGGACAAAACAATACAAGGATTGCACAATTATGACGATTTCAGTATGTGGAAAAATACTACAAGTTGCAATATGCAGGATTCAGGGACAAATACTTTTGAACAAACATGCAAGGTCTACTGCATTCTCTATTTTGCCTTAATGTTCTATGTAAAGCTGAAAGAAGTAACAAAAATAGACAGTGGTGAGGGCGTGGAGGGATTTGCTCACCTCAGTCACAGCTTTAAAATTGTGATGTTGCCCAAACACGAGCTCATATTTTGGTGAGAGCAGGGCTATTGGGTGAACAGTGCAATACAGACAGCACAGAAAAAAAGTCCTTTGGCCTATCAGCACAGCACAGAAATCCAATGTCTAATGGTTATTTTACCTTCAATCAGTACTGGCCCTAAGTCCAGGATGCCATATAGTCTCATATGCGTACACTACATGGAGATGATACCATCTCATATTGCAGTTCTGTCCTAAATACACATCTTTCTCTTAATACAGCCCAAAAACACTTAGCTGGAAAAACTGGGATAAGTTCAGAACTAATCAGCCTCCAAGTGGAATCACCTTGTGCTCCAGACCTGACCTTAATAGACCTGCCTGGAATCATCAGAGTCCCCATTGGCAACCAGCCTCAGGACATTGGAAACATGGTAACCTTGCTTGTGGATAACATGTGCTGCACGTGCTATAACATGTAAAGAGGGTAAATTCTTCACAATTGAGCTCTATCTTATTGCTCTACAATCTCACCATCAGCTTAATTCCAGTTAGGTATTTGATTTCTGAAGCTCCTTCAGACACTGTTCCTGAACATGGAGCCTGAGTGCACTTGTATGCCCTACACATTTGTTTTCCAGTATCAAGAATAGAACGCTTGGACTGACTTCGGCGGACAATTCAGCCACTTCAAGAAGCTTGCAGTTGCCCATCCAATTGATGCTGGAATTGCTCCTGACCTTCCAACTCTCCCTTTCTCTAGCCTGTCATGGGAAAACAGTTGTCTTTGGCAAACCCAGTTTCTTAACGCTGTCTCCAAATATGTGTCCCCTGCTTTCCTTCCCCCTTCCCTGCCACATCAATAGCAAAGTTTGCTCACTTCTTTTTTTCAGATATTGGACTCGAGACCCAATTGTCTTCAGATTGGCAACTTGATCTCATTTTCCTCTTAAAGTCTTGATTCTCATAGATTTTTCATATTCATCTTTCTTTGCTTCATACGCACAATCATCAAGCTATTTTTCAGCCCTCCAGTGTTGGAAAGAGCCATTCTTGGCCTGCAATGGTACAGGTTTGATCCAGAGATGGGATACTCAAACAAGGCAAAAGTACTGTGGATGCATTGATTATAGCATAGAGATGGATATTGTAACTATGCTCATATCGCCATTGCAATTTGTGACACTCAATTACTCTGGTAATCTGTGGGCTAGTAGTGCTACAAGTAAGCATGAAAGCTATCAGAATTTTTGTATAAAGACAAATCAATGCACTAACATCTACCAAGGAAGAGAGCCTATCAATCCCACCTAGTTGCTTACTATGAGAACCGAAAAAACAGGAGTAGATTATGTCTCTTCAGCCTACTCCACCATTCAATATGATCGTGGCTGATCCTGTACCTTAGTTTTATTTTCTAATTCCATCCCTATATTTCTTCATTCCCTCAGTATTCATAAATCTATCAATTTCTGCATTGAAACTATTCAAGGATTGCAGGTAGAGAATGCCAAAGCTTCATAATATGCTCTGGTTGAGGAAATTTCTCATTCTCTCAGTCCTAAATGGCTTATCCTGACACTCTTACTTCTGGCCTGTTGAACAGGGTGGCACAGTACTTAGCACTGCTGCCTCACAGCACCAGGGACCTGGGTTTGATTCCAGCTTCAGGTGATTGTGTGGAATTTGCACTTTCTCCCTGCATCTGTGTGGGTTTCTGCCATGTGCCCTGGCTCTGTCTCACAGTCCAACGATGTGCAGGTTAGGTGGATTGGCCATGCTAAACTGCCCTTGGCATCTGAGGATGTGCAGGCTAGGTGGACTGGCTGTAGGAGGTGCAGTGTTGGAGGAATGGGGTGTGGGCCTGGGTGGGATGTTCTTCAGAGGGTGGGAGTGGACTCACTGGGCACAGTGACCTGCTCCCACACTGTTAGATTTTATTTTTAACTGGCAGAGCACTTACCCCCATTACCGTCTCAAAGGATTTTAAACATATCGATGGACTCCTAATACTCTCTGACAATACATAGTTACGACAGCACAAATAACCCAAGCATACAATCAAAGAACAGACATAGGCCATTCAGCCCCCAGAGCTTGCTTGACTATTCAGTACGATCATGGGTGATCCACAACTCACTTAAACCTCAATAACCTTTCACCTCCTTGCTTATCAAGAATCTATCTACACTGCCCCAAAAATGTTCAAAGACATTTTGAGGAAGAGAGTTCCAAAGACATATAATATCCTGTCAAAGAAAAAGTCCTGTCCTTATCTGTGCAACAAAGTCATTTCAAGTAATCATTTCAAGAAGAAATTTCACCACCTGCTTACAGCAACAATGGGCTGGACAATAAATCACTGCAATGTAAATAGAAAAATAAATCTGCCACGGCTTCCCAGAAACACATCATTACACCCATGTCGAGTGTCAGAACTGAATGGTTAAATTTCATTTATTTTCTAGGTCAAAAATCTGATCCAATCCTACATTGGAAAAAAAGAAACAATCATCTTGGTTGTCATCTCCTGTAATGTGGACATTGCGACCACAGAGGCTTTGAAAATGGCACAAGAAGTGGACCCGAAAGGGGACAGGACACTAGGTAAATCGAAATAGATGCTTAAATAGATGTAGTTCTTTTTGGATGGTGTTGTGTGCTCAGTTTTCAGCTAGGCCATCGCTTGGAAACTCTTTACCACTTTTTCTCCCACTGGTGTTGGCACCAGACACAAATTCATGCTGCCGTTTCCCAACAGTACACAGTACCAACAGCTGGAGAAAGGCATTTCGCAAACTAGTCATTAATAGAATGCTCGAGAGACGTTAATTCAGTTGTCACCAATGATGAGCAATGTGCTGTCTGAATTGGGTGGATATTTCAATACTTCAACATATTCTAGATGTAGAACGGTAGTGTTTTTGTTCTATTCCAGGTAACCAGATGATGAAGGATTGAACTTAACTTTTACACATTAAATCAATTTTATTGAGAGAGTCTGCATTAACTTCACCCCTAACTCCAAGCACCAGAGCTTCAGTCTGCTCCTGTTTATAGCTCTTTGGCAAACCCAATACCAGTTAAGTGTCCCATTTGAAAAGAGCAATCTGACTCATTGTAATAAAGTAAACAAACAAAAGATAGCTTTTAGTGGCTTTTGTGATGCAGTGGTAGCGTCCCAACCTCTGGGCCAGAAGTCCCAACTGCTTCAGAGATGTGGCATAGCACATCTGAACTTACCTCTGAATCCATCAGGTTGATTAAAAATACATTAGAGAAAACCACGAAGACCAGGTGAAACTTAATAACTTCAATTAAAATGCAGCTTGAGTGAGCACAGCATGCTGAACGATGGCTAATGTCTTCAAAACATGGTGGTGTTAAACTAAATTGATATCGTTCGGATTGGGTGCTAATTCAGTGTATCCTCACTAGTTGTGGGAGGCCACAGACAGCACATGCCCCATCTCCAGGGACATCCAGACATGGTCATAAACATGGAAGAGAAGCAGCAAGTCAGATTAAACAGCTCCCTTGACTGCCCACTGCTGGGACCTTAAGCAAGCCCATAAGCATTCTAACAAGGATGGTTAATGATCTATGAGCCCTTCCCACCAAGACCATTCTCTGCAGGCCCACCCTTATCCTTCCACCTTAGCCTTGGTTGGCTCAAGATCTGGAGCATAAGGCTGAGGTGCTGCTAGATAATGAGGAGTAATCGCGTCAGATACTGGAAAAGGGGCTGTAACTTAGCAGAGAATGTGAAATTCTGTCTCCTCTGGGCTAAAGGTAGCCTCAGGAGTCTGTGAAGGGGCCTGTTAGCCGATTGCACAAGATGATCTCATGCATCAACCTCCACACCAAATTCCCCAACAGATGGTTTTCTGCATAGGGAGTCTCCCAGTACAGAATGTATCTATTCATAGGAGCACAAGTGAATCCCTATTTGATACCCACCACTTGCCTACAATTGAACTCTCAATTAATAGGCAGTTATCCATTTTTACCTTAAATTTTCCATTATTTTTGTCTGGAGGCCACTTCTGGAGTGCTGTGTACAGTTCTGGTTGCCCTACAATAGGAAGCACATTATTAAATTTGAAAGGGTTCAGAAAAGATTTGCAAGGATGTTGCCAGGACTAGAAAGGGTTGTGTTATAAGAAGAGGCTAGATAGACTGGGACATATTTCCCTGGAGCAAAGGAGGTTGAGGAGTGACCTTATAGAGGTTTATAAAATCATGAGGGTTTGGACAAGATGAATAACAAAGGTCTTTTTCCTAGGGTGGGGGAGTTCAAAACTATGGGGCGTTTAACATAAGAGGAGAATGAGTTAAAAGGGTCTTGAGGGGCAAACTTCTTCATACAGAGTGTGGTTCATATGTGGATTGGACTGCCAGAGGAAGTGATAGATGCAGGTACAGTTACAATGTTTTAAAAACATTTGGACAAATATTTGAATAGGAGAGGTTTCGAAGGGTATGGGCCAAATCTGGGCCAAAGACTTTGTTTCCATGATTCCCTACTCCAAGCTATCCTGATATAGTTGACGTAGTCCAGAGGCCTATACACACACTTAGAACCATAGAATCCCTACAGGACGCAAGAAGGCCACGCAGCAAATCGAAACCACAAAGACCCACTGAAGAACCTCCCACCCAGACCCATTCCCATCCCTGTAATCCTGCATCTCCCCTGGCCAATCCATGTAACTTGCACATCTTTGGACTGTGGGAGGAAACTGGAGGACCTGTATGAAACTCATGCAGACACAGGGAGAACATGCAAACTCCACACAGACAGTCATCTGAGATTGGAATTGAAACTGGGTCCCTGGTGCTCAGAGGCAGCAATGCTAACTACTGCTGTCCCACTTCTACCTGTGAGAATTCTGGTCCTTTCTAACAATGGGTTGGTTAGGCTTGTGTACTTTAGTGCATTCTCATGGTGCAATCCTTACTGCTCATACGTTTTGAATATATGAATTTTCCTTTGATATTTGGATTAGCTTTTACATTTTCCCTGAGGGAACATTTGATGGCTGATGTAGCGGTTTCTCTTTACTGGACGCTTTCAGTGAATTGTCAAGAATCACTGAGGCCCTTGCGTATGTATTGAGATAAAACCAGAAAACAGTGGAAAAACACATGCGCATTACAAGCATGTAGCAAAGTGCAAAATGACCAAATTGGAATGATTGTGAAAAGGGTAAGGTAGATTTCACACTGTGAAGCAAAAAGGAGGTAGTAAAAAGATCAATAAAGAAGTTCTATCTGCATGTGAGTGGTAGAATAATGAACAGTGGCATCCAAAACTGAAACAAGGTTAAAATCAGAATCAGCAAAGAGAAATGAAAACTGAATAGTGGCAGAGTTTAGAATCTTGGGATGGTTGCAGCTAGACTGAGACCACTCAAGCCATCATGCTTTTACTGTCTCCCTGCAAGACACCTCACTGAATACCAACCCCCTGCCTTTTCCCAGCCTTTTTCCTAGGAAAATCTTTTCACTAATTTGGATAACGATTCAATTCTGTTTCCAAAGTGCAGAGACAGGGAAACGGCCAGAGTGGCAGCGAGTGGGAGTGGGGATTGAATGGAGAAGGAGGAGGAAAGGACCAAACAGAAGATCAGAGATTTAGGGAAGACAATGGCTATGGGTCAAGTAAATAAACAAATAGTGGATTAATATTGTTACAATTCCCAGAACCAGACACTGAAGGAACGAACCCAGAGCCTAGACTTTTATATATTTGTAAGCTCAAATGTATAAAGACAAATATGCACCTTCGAACCCAACTATCAGTTTCAGTCTCTTCCCAGATATAGGGTCACAAATGAATCCCCAATTCATTACCATCTGAAAACAATGAAATACTTAATTACTAATGAAAGCAGATGGCATGTAAATACTTATAACACATTAGAAGAAGGGGAAGATGCCATGGAAAGATGCAAGATAGGAAGAAGGATCACCTGGCCTAGGAATGTGATGAAAGAAATGTTAGATTTACTACAGCAAACTCCATTGAGAAACACTAGTCTTTTCATTTAGCACCTGCACACTCACCACATACAGGGACTTTTATCCCACTAGGACAGTTGGATTGCAACAAAAATCTAACTTCAGTGTTTTATCTCCAAGGAGATTCTGCTCAAAAGATAGTTGGTTAATATGCTTCAGAACTGTGTCATGCTATCTGCTATCGTGTTAACGTAGCATCAGATGTGGCTAGCAAATAGAATAGCAGTAATGAATGGAAGAATGAATGGTCAATGGCTGAATACCATATTATTCTCCTCAGGGGTTCTTACGAAACCGGACTTGCTTGATCATGACACAGAGAAAGACATTCTTAAAATCATCTACAATCAGGTGGTTCCTCTTCGGAAAGGCTACATGCTCATCAAGTGCCGTGGACAGCATGATTTAATCGCAAACACACCCCTGGCTAATGCGTTGGAGAAGGAAACTGCATTTTTCAATGAGAATGTTCATTTTAGGTAAACCCATTCTGTTCTTCCAAACAAAGCGGTTGAAACACAATCTCTGTTTCGTCATTTGAACAGTTAGCTTAAAATTGAAAAACTAATAACCATCCTTCTCAGTGGGTGATCAGCAGGATGTTGGCTTGTTTCTTAGGGTCTGTCAGAAAGATTGAGGCCAAGACCCCATGCCGCTGGGTCTCCTGTTCTTGTTAGAATGTTTGATGATTGAGCACATAGGTCATCAGTGAAGATCCTTTGTTTTATTCTTTCATGGGATGTGGGCATCACAAGCAAGGCCAGAAATTATTGCCCAACATGACTGGCTTTGGACTAAATGTCTTGCATTTCAGAGGGTACCCATAGAATCCCTGCAGTGCGGAGGCAGGCCATTTGGCCCATCGAGTCCACCCTGACAGTCCAAAGAGCATCCCACCCAGACCCACCCCATATCCTATCCATGCATTTCCCACCCTAGACATTATGGGCGAATTAGCATGGCCAATCCACCTAATCTGCACATCTTTGGACTGTGAGAGGAAACCAGAGCACCCAGCAGAAACCCGTGCAGACATGGGGAGAATGTGCAAACTCCACACAGACTGTCATCCAAGGCTGGAATTGAGCCCGGGTCCCTGGCGCTGTGAGGCAGCAGTGCTAACTGCTGTGCCACCGTGCTGCACCCAAGGTAGACTCTTTTTATTAATTCACAGGATGTGGGTGCTACTGATTAGGCCACCATTTATTGCTCATTGCTAATTGCCAATTGCCCAGAAGGTAGTTAAGGGTCAACCACATTGCTGTGGGTCTGGAGTCACATGTAGGAAAAGATGGCAGTTTCCTTCCCTAAAGGACATGAGTAAACCAAATGGGCTTTTCCTCAACCATCAACATCAAGGTCATCATTAGAGTCTTAATTCCAGATTTTTATGAAATTCAAATCCCACCATCTGCCTTTACACAATCCTGCATCCCCAGAGCATTACCTGGCTTTCCAGACGAATAGTCCAGTGATAATACCACTAGGCCATCGCGTCCTCTGAAGTTATTTCGCAGTCACTGTTACAGAGAAACATTTTATCTTGCAGAATTATTAAATTAATTTAAGTTCCAGCAGCTGCCATGGCAGAATTCTGAATCCAAGTCTGTTGGGTCATTACTGGCCGAGCAACATTACTGCTGCCCCATTGTCTCCCAAATGTAACTTTTAGCTTCATCCCAGTTAACTCCAGCTAATTTCAAAGGTGTGAATTACAGCATAAGTTGCAGGTAGTGCTCTGAGTGGGACTTGACACATGCTTTGTGCTTCTTAAACCTTAAGTCTTACCAACCAGAGCCTGAGTTTTTTGGTTTTAAATGTGTGTGATATCTCCCTACTGGGAAAAGTACAGGTTCTGAAAAGGGTGAACAAGTTCCACCCAAGCGCATTTCACAGTGGCTTAATTTGAAGCTTCTTAAGGAATTTGCAATTACCTCGACCCTTTTACAACGTCAGAATTTCCCGAAGCACTGTACAGTCAAAAAAGTAATAATTTTGAAATGTTACTGTTGTAATATTGAAAAATGTGGTGGTCAGTTTTCACAAAGGATGTTCCCAGAGATAGAGGTGAAATAAGTGGCCATAGCATCTGTTTTAGAGGTAAGTTGATAGATACATTTGGGCAGATAATGGAGCACTTCCTTGTTCAGCTTTGAATAATGCCAGGGTCTCCATCCAATTTTTGAGAGATGCTGTGCCACTGTTTAACCTCCTAATTGAGTTGTTAAAAAGATTTGGAATTAATTCATTGGGAGAAACAGAAGAAATGCCACTGACAATGAACAACTTGAATGTCAGAGGATGAAGGGTGACCTGTAAAGTTTACAAAATTACAAGAGGTACAGCTATAATGGGTAGTTGGTGTTTTCTTTCCCAGCATAGAAATATCAATTACTGTGGGGCATATGGCTAAGGTAAAAGGGGTTAAATTTAAAGGGGATGTGAGAGGCAGGTTTTGTTACGCAGAGGATGGTAAGTGCCTGGAAAAGCCTCTCACATTGTTGGTTGGGTGGTGCTGTGGTTTAGACAGTGAACTTTCACGTTTGTTACCTGATTCAGATCCGAATGGATAGAAATTCTATGTTCACGTTTTCTTGTGAATGAGATGGGCAACTTCTGTCCAGTTTCAGGTGGGTGTAGCAAGACAAGAACTTCATTCTTACCCCACATTTTGGATTTCCCCATGAGTTTTGTCTTATGATAAAGTGGAGAATGTTAGTGCTGTTCCATTATGTGCATTGGGCGGCATAGACAGGTTGGGCCGAAGGCCCTGTTTCCATGCTGTAGATCCCTATGATTATGACTGTATGAATGCACTGCCAGAGGACGTTGTGGAAGCGGATACAATAGCAACGTTTAAGAGACCTGTTGATAGATACAGGAACAGGCATGGAACAGAGGGATACAGACCGAATGGAGGCAAATGATCTTTTAGTTTAGAAAGGTATCATGTATCGGTGCAGTCTTGCTGGGGTGAAGGGCTTGTTCCTGTGCTGTGCTACACTTTGTTATGTGTGCCAACTTCTATGACGTATTTTAAATCTGTCTCTCTCCCTTTTCCACTCCACAGGCCACTGCTGGAGAAGAAACTGGCATCTTTCCAACATTTATCCAGTAGACTCACCAATGAGCTTGTTGTACAAATCAAGGTTGGTTATACTAACTTTGATCATCGGCTGGTTTATGGGATTGAATGCAACATAAGAAGAGATATGCATGGCATTTCGCTGGTCTAGGACGTTCCATTAGGCTTTTGCCAGGTTCATCAGTGCAGGACTTCAGAGAGGCTAGGGGGGTGGGTGGGGTGTGGAATATCCATAAATACGAATAAACCATCAAGCTTCCTTAGCTTAGCCAGTATCTCTACTTCCCAACAGGAATTGCCCTAACTATAGGAAGGCAACTAGCCATCCATCTGTGCCAACCTCCGCCGGTGTTTATGTAAGTGGTGGGTAAGGAGCAGCTGGCTGTGGTCCTGTCCAACCAGAATGGATTTTGGCATGAGAGGGTGGCCAGGATGGGACTTTATTCCTTGGAAAGTAGGAGATTGAAGGGTGGCTTTATTGAGGTGTAGAAAATCATGATGGGCACAGATAGGATAAATACATATAGTTTTTTTCCCAGGGATGGGGAATTGAAAACTATAGAGGGCATATATTTAATGTGAGAGGGGAAAGGTTTAAGAAGGACATGAGGGGCAACTTCACGCAGAGAGTGGTGCATTTTTGGAATAGGCTGCCAGAGAAAATGGTTGAGGCAGGTACAATAGCAACATTTAAAAGGCATTTAAAAAAGGATCAAAGGCGTGGTCTTTATTTGTAAATGACACAAAAGCAAATAGAAAAATATGTTGTGAAGAAGACACAAGGAGCTGGCAGATGGGTGTGGTTAGGTTGAGCGAATGGGCAAAAATTTGGCAGATGGATAATAGTGTGGGGGGAAAATGTGAAGTTATTCATTTTGGCTGGAATAATGAAACAGACGATGACTACAGAATCCCAAAATGCAATTAACATGCAAGTACAACAATGAATTAACCAGGCTAATGGGACACTCTTTTTTATTACAAGAGGAATTTAACATAAAAGTAAGGGTATTATGCTTCATGTAGGGCTTTGATGAAACCACATCTGAAATACTATATGCAAGTTTGGTCTCCTTAATTAAGGAAGGATGTAAATGTAATGGTCTTGATTTAGAGAGATTTACTGGATTGATACCTGGAATGAGCAGCTTGCTTTATCAGGAGAGACTGGACAGACAGGGGTGTTTTCTCTGAACTTGAAGGTTATAAGATCCTGAGCGCAGTTGACAATGTAGATGTGGAAAGGATGTATTTCATTGTGAAGGCACCCAGAACTGGGGAATGCTATTTAATAATTAGGAGACATCCTTGTAGGCCAGAGATGAGAAGAAGATTTCTTTTCTGGCTTTGAAACTCTCAGTCTCAAGAGGCAATGGAGACGAGGTTATTAAATATTTTTAATGCAGAGCTAGTTAGATTCTTATTAAGCAGGGGATTCAAAGATTATACATGGTTGATGGGAATGTAGAACTCAAAATGCAAGCAGGTCAGCCATGATCTTACTGAGTGGCAGAGCAGGCTCGAGGAGCCAAATGACCTACTGTGACTCCAAATTTGCACAATGGATAATTCAGCATTTACTGTTGGGAGTAGACAAGGCAAATCAAGCTTAGTATTTAACCAAGTCAATAGAAATTCTTTGAAGTTAATTAACACAATTAAGACAATAACACGATGGTCCTTAATTATGGCGGTGGTTTTAACACTACCTGACAGGTCTGTTGGGTACGTGAAATGATTGAGGTCATTTTCTCATGAGATGGGGGATAGTTGGCTGATAACAATATGTCGAACTATATTTGGTTAGGCAGAATTGCTAGGATCTTAGGGAGTTGATACAGATACGTCCGAAATCTAGAGTAGAATTCCCCATCTCCACCCACAGATTGTGTGTAACATCAGTGGATGAACCAATATAATCAATATTAACACCTTCAGAACCATCACCCAATGCAAGGCCACTGAAGTAGGTTCGTGGAGTTGGGTTTGGGGGATCTATTCAACTGTGATTTTTGCTGCTCTCTCCAGCAAATGCTAAGGACTTCCAAATACTTTGGTATAAGACAAAGAAATCGCTGGAGAAACTGCACCTCCCAGTCGCGAACCATTTCAACTCCCCCTCCCATTCCTCAGATGACATGTCCACCCTGGGCCTCCTGCAATGCCACAGTGATGCCACCCGAAGGCTGCAGGAACAGCAAATCATATTCAGCCTGGGAACCCTGCAGCCCAATGATATCAATGTGGATTTCACAAGCTTCAAAATCTCCCCTCCCTCAACCGCATCCCAAAACCAGCCCAGCTCATCTCCACCTCCCTAACCTGTTCTTCTTCCCACCTATCCCCTCCTCCCACCTCAAGCCACACCCCCATCTCCTATCTACTAACATCATCCCGCCCCTTGACCTGTCCGTCCTCCCTGGACTGACCTATCTCCTCCCTACCCCCCCACCTACACTCACCTTTACTGGTTCCATCCCCGCCTCCTCTCCACCTATCCTCTCCTCTATCCATCCTCTATCCGCCTCCCCCTCTCTCCCTATTTATTTCAGAACCCTCCCCCATTTCTGATGAAGGGTTTAGGCCCGAAACGTCAAGTTTTCCTGCTCCTATGATGCTGCTTGACCTGCTGTGTTCATCCAGCCCCATGCTTGTTATCTTGGATTCGCCAGCATCTGCAGTACCTTTTATCTCTTATTGCTGGAGAAACTCAGCAGGTCTGGCAGCATCTGTGGGAAGAAAGCAAAGTCAATGTTTTGAGTCTGGTGACCCTTCTTCAGAACACCATCCAGCAATTTATGTTGTTGTTTCAGATTTACAGCATCCACAGTACTTTGTTTCATTGATTGAAGATGCCCGTGCTTTGATTGTGGAAGTCCGGTAGAATCAGTACTTGAGTGTGAGGCTAACTGTCAATACCCTGAACAGTGGATTTACAACGAAAGTGTGAGGTGATGCATTTTGGAAGGAATAGCAAGGGAGCACATAATAAATGGCAGGACAACAGGAATCTTAGGGAAACAGGGATCTTGGGGTATTTGTTCACAGATCCCTGAAGGTGGCAGGACAGGTTAATAAGGTAGTTAAGAAGGTTTAGGGAGACTTGCCTTTATCAGTCATGTTATAGATTATAAGACAAGGGAGGCCATATTGGTGCTGTAGAGAACCTTGGTTAGGTTGCAGCTGGAATACTGCATGCACTTCTGGTCACCACACCACAGGATGTGGTTGCACTGGAGGGAGTGCAAAGGACATTCACCAGGACGTTGCCTTGTATGGAGCAGTTCAGCGATGGAGAGAGGCTGGAGAAGGTCAGATTGAGCAAAGAAGGTTGAGCGGGTCTGGATAGACGTGTTTAAGATTATGAGGGCCCTAGACAGGATGGATGGATGGAAAGCAGTTTTCCCCTAACAACAGTCAAGATCAAGTGGGCATACAATTTTAATGTGAAAGGCACGAGAATTAGAGGGATTTGACAAAATATCTTTTCACTCAGAGGGGATCTGGAATGCACTTCTTGGGAGCATAGTTGAGGTGGTGAACTTCATAACCTTTGTAAAGTACCTGGATAAGCACTTGAAGTGTCATAACATTCAAGGCCATAGGCCAAGTGCTGGAGTGTATATTTAGAGTAGTTTTATCAGTGATTCTCAGGGGGGCAATTCTCGGTTTTTACTGTATGATTCTAAAATTCTAACAAGTATATTTTGGGTTCAGCTACCAGCATTGGGATCCAATTACAATTAAGTGGCTTGAGAGAGAGTGCCTCTTCAGGGCTCCTATGGAAACATTATGCTATTTGATATGTCTTTGCACTAGCCTATACCTCCCCCAACACCTACCTAATTAACTGAAGTCCATCAGGGACAACCTGACAAGCACATCCCAGTCTTTACTGATGGCCCAGAGGTCAAGCAACTTTCCACCAATTCTCAATGCCTTTCTGACCAAAAGGATGGAAGAAGATTCCAACTAAATGTACCAGCTGACTATTCTGATTGTTGAGTTGAAAGAATGATATCAGTCAACTCTCCTTTCTATACATCCACCACCAGCACCTTCCCCTTCTCCCTGGTTTATTTACTGTTAACCAATGCATGTTCCATACAAGCCCAACATCTTATTTGTTTGAAGCTGAAATGAACAAAATTTTACTGAGTCCTAACTCGTTCATCCTCAAGCTAAGCTTACAAATTGCACCGCATGATTTTGGATATGAATGTATGGATAAAAAACAAGTATAGGCCATTTGGCCCTTCAAGCCTGCTCCCTCATTCAATAAGGTCGTGGTTGATCTGATTTTTAACCTCAACTCTACATTCCTGCATAACTCCAACAATGTTCTGTCTCCTTGGTAATCAATAATCTATCTACCTCTGCCTTAAACATACTTAAAGATTTTGCGTTCATCGCATTTTGACTCACAACTCTCAGAGAAAAAAATGTTTCCTCATGTCTGCTTTAAATGGGATATGCTGCGGGTCCCAGAGAGATTTGTATAAAGTGTTGGACTTTCCTATGATTGTCCTTCCTTACTTCAGTAATCATTAGGATAAACAATTTACAGTATCTAACAAACTCACAAGTGCCACATTCTATTCTTTTCTTTAAATTGACAAACTATCAAAATGGCTAGGGACACATTTTCTATGTTGAAATCGATTGATTATCATAAAAATATGAACAATCCAAAAGGGCTTCCAATGTGAATTTTAGCAATTGAATCAAAACCTTTGTAATCTCACTCATTTTGTCGGACGGGTTAAAATGTTATCCAAGCTTTATTTAATAGACATTTGGAATTCTTTTTCTTTCCATACAGAAATGTCTACCTGGTATCCAAGAGAAAATTGGAAGCAAAATGAACGAGATCGTGAGGCAGATAGATAAATTGGGAGGGACGATCCCAGAGGATACTAAAACAAAAGTGCACAACCTGACTAGTGTAAGCTCTGGAAACAATTTCATTGGAAGTTTATCCAAACAAGCAACGTGATCTTTGTGCAAAAATATTATGCAAAAATAGTGCATCCAAAAGGTTACAAAACATGAAAAATAAAAACTTATCAGCACGAATAACGTAACGGTGCCAACTCT
The DNA here is from genome assembly GCA_024137785.1 of Ginglymostoma cirratum. Taxonomy (NCBI): domain Eukaryota; kingdom Metazoa; phylum Chordata; class Chondrichthyes; order Orectolobiformes; family Ginglymostomatidae; genus Ginglymostoma; species Ginglymostoma cirratum. Next base: position 17,628,041 of record JAHRHZ010000061.1, on the reverse strand, counting down.
ACAGAATTTTATGGTGCAGAACAAAGCCATTCAGCACCTTCACTGAGGTGACAAAATGGCTGCCTAGGTCTTGGCTACCACATCTGGCACATGGTATAGTTGCATTGACTTCACCAGTAGGGAATGCAACCATTAAATTGCCAGTAATTGGCCACTTAAACAATGGCAGGGCAAAAAAGTCAGGGAGGTGAAGGCTGAGTGGCATTATCGATAAACGATTAATCCAGAGACTGTAGTAATGTTCTAAGGACCTGGGTTCAAATCCCACCATGGTAGATGGCGAAGTTTGAATTCAATAAAAATCTGGAATTAAGAGTTTAAGGCTGACAATGAAACCATTGTTGATTGTCGGGAAAAACCCCATCTGTTTCAATAATGGGGAAAGAAACTGCCATTATTACCTGGTCTGGACTGCATGTGACTCCAGACCCACAGCAATGTGGTGGACTGTAAACAGTCCTCTAGGCAATTAGGAGTGGTAAATAAATGCTGGTTGAGCCAGCAATACCGACATCCTGTGAATGAATAAGAAGATGGGGCCTTTGCACACAGAACGTAATTCTTTTGGAAGCAGGAAGGTGGAAAGTCTCAGGTATGCCCCATCCATTCTAATTAATGCCCATCCTGATTCCAAGCTTCTCACCTACAAGATACTAATACCAGCCCCTGGTACCCATTAGGGGATCATGGTGCACCTGGCCTTTCATTAAATTTGGCTCACTAATCTCATTAAGGAAAGGAATATTGTCCTTCTTACTCATTCTAGCCCAAATGTGATTCCAGACTCGCAGCAAAGTGGTTTACTCTTAACTGTCCTTCAATCTGGCCTAGCAAACCACAAGAAGGCCAAAAAGTGCTAAGAGGTAAATGCTATTGGACAGTTAAGGCCAGTTCTTTTTTTATAGATTCTTTCTGATGTTCAAGAATCCATTACAATTCCTAAATGTAACCCTGTAAGGGCTCAGAGATAGGATGAAAGTTTATTTTCAGTGAAATTTGAGTTCAATGAGTTGATCAGCCACCATAATACTGAAGTATTCCTCCCAGAGGAGACTACACCCAGCTGCTTTGAATGCTCACGTACGTGACAGCTTTGGTTCAGTTACTAGCATCTCACCACTGAACAAGATGGTTGTGGGTTTAAGTCCCATTGTGGAGTAAAGGAAATATAGACCTAAACTCCATCGCAGTGCTAAGGAACTGTCTCCTTTTAGTTGGGTGCTAAAATTTAGTTACTTCGGCTCTCTTTGATAGAGGCAAAAGATGGCTTGGCTCTATCTGAAAGGAGACCTGGAAATTCACTTTGGCACCTGGTTCAATATTTAATCTTCAATCATTATTCCAAATTATCTGGTCATCAGTGTATTTCTGTTTCTGGGAGCTTGCTGTGCATAAATTCAGCTCAGATACAATGGGTGAATGGCTGTTATATTCTACGTCTGATGCATTTTCTACATAGGAACAATGGCCCACATTTCAAAAATACTACATCAGTTGTAACGTGCCTGAGCTGTCTTGAGATGTTGAAAGGTGCTTCAGAAATATATGCCTTTTTTATTCCAAAGTAAGGACTGTCACTCATGAGAGTGTAGAAAGTGGTCTTTTGCTTTGCACTGAGCCAAACATAATGATGGTCAATACTTGACATTGATACACAGTGCCTCAATTAAAAAGATGTATTTTACATTGCTTTTAGCACAAAAATATCCATTTTTTCAACAAGAAAGATTTGATGACAGTACCTTCACCACTATCGCATTTATTTTTGAATTCTAATATTTCAACACATCTATAACAGAAAAACTAACGCTTACTTATTTTGTTATAGAGAATTCTAGTGTACTGTGACGAACTTATTCATTTAGCGATGGGAGAGTACAAAAAGAATTATTCCATCGATGTGAAGTTACACGACTTTGCCAGGGAGAAGTTTACAGAGTGGTATAAGAAGTTGGATGAAGTTAAAATGCGTCGTAAGTATATGAGCAGAATTGTCTCTCCTTGCCTCCTGTTTGTTTCTTGTCACTGTTTTGGAGTGTCCCACTGACTGACCATGTCAGCATCTGGCAGGAAGGAAAAGGTCAAAGTTTAGTTAGTCCATCACACCTGCCCCAGACCACGGGGCAAGGGCAGCACAAAATACCTACCTACTCAACCAGGTAATCTCTAAGGCGTTGCAAAAGAAACAAGGCAGAGAACTAACAGATGAATGAGAGGTGAAAAGAAAATCTAGAAAACTTTGCACCAGCACCCTCAGATGACTGACTGAATGAATTAGCTTTATTGTCACATAGACTCCAGTACAGTCAAACTTTTATAAGTCACCACTTACAGTGCCATCTTAGGTACAGAGATACCCAGATACAATCCTTAGTTACAGAATAGGGAAATGAAAAAAAAAGAAAGTTACATTGCAGCTATACACAGTATGACCATAGGCCAGAGAAAGAAGCAAAGTTAAAAGACAAACATCATAGTGTCTGTGTAGTGGCATTCATGAAATGATTTCTGTAGAAAAATGAGGACTTGAAAATATCTGTGGGATAGTGGTGGTCCCTGGGGTTGCTACAAAGCACAGTTGGTACTATATACAATTGAAATGAAACCAGGAGATCGTGTGGATCAAGTCTTATAGGAAAAGCCTAGGAATAGGCCACTGGGCTTAACAGCGAGATTATGGCTGATTAGAATGAACATAGAACATAACAGCGCAGTACAGACCCTACGGCCCTCGATGTTGCACCGACCTGTGAAACCAATCTGAAGCCCATCTGACCTACACTATTCCATTATCATCCGTATGTTTATCCAATGGCCAGTTAAATGCCCTTAAAGTTGGCGAGTCTACAACTGCTGCAGGCAAGGCATTCCATGCCCTTACTACTCTCTGAGTAAAGAATCTACCTCTGACATCTGTCCTATATCTATCACCCCTCAATTTAAAGCTATGTTCCCTCATGGTAGCCGTCACCATCCAAGGAAAGAGGCTCTCACAGTCCACCCTATCCAATCCTCTGATCATCTTGTATGTCTCTATTAAGTCACCTCTTAACCTTCTTCTCTCTAACGAAAACAGCCTCAAGTCCCTCAGCCTTTCTCATAAGACCTTCCCTCCATACCAGACAACATCCTGGTAAATCTCCTCTGCACCCTTTCCAATGCTTCCACATCCTTCCTATAATGCGGCAACCAGAACTGTACACAATACTCCAAGTGCGGCTGCACCAGAGTTTTGTACAGCTGCAACATGACCTCACGGCTCCGAAACTCAATCCCTCTACCAATAAAACCTAACACACTGTACGCCTTCTTAACAACCCTATCAACCTTGGTGGCAGGTTGGGATCTATGCATATGGACACCGAGATCTCTCTGCTCATCCACACTACCAAGAATCTTACCATTAGCCCTGTACTCTGTATTCCTGTTACTCCTTCCAAAGTGAATCACCTCACACTTTTCCACATTAAATTCCATTTGCCACCTCTCAGCCCTGCTCTGCTGCTTATTTATGTCCCTCTGTAACCTACAACATCCTTCCGCACTATTCACAACTCCACCGACTTTAGTGTCATCCGCAAATTTACTAACCCATCCTTCTACGCCCTCATCCAGATCATGTTTAAAAATGACAAACAGCAGTGGCCCCAAAACAGATCCTTGCGGTACACCACTAGTAACTGAACTCCAGGATGAACATTTCCCATCAACCACCACCCTCTGTCTTCTTACAGCTAGCCAATTTCTGATCCAAACTGCTAAATCACCCTCAATCCCATGCCTCCGAATTTTCTGCAATAGTCTAGCGTGGGGAACCTTATCAAATGCTTTACTGAAATCCATACACACCACATCAACCGCTTTACCCTCATCCACATGTTTAGTCACCTTCTCAAAGAACTCAATAAGGTTTGTGAGGCATGACCTACCCTTCACAAAACCGTGTTGACTATCCCTAACCAAATTATTCCTTTCTAGATGATTATAAATCCTATCTCTTATAATCCTTTCCAACATTTTACCCACAACCAAAGTAAGGCTCACTGGTCTATAATTACCAGGGTTGTCTCTACTCCCCTTCTTGAACAAGGGGACAACATTTGCTATCCTCCAGTCTTCTGGCACTATTCCTGTAGACAATGATGACATAAAGATCAAAGCCAAAGGCTCTGCAATCTCCTCTCTAGCTTCCCAGAGGATCCTAGGATAGATCCCATCCAGCCCAGGGGACTTATCCATTCTCACACTTTCCAGAATTGCTAACACCTCCACCTCCTTATGAACCTCAATCCCGTCTAGTCTAATAGCCTGTATCTCAGTATTCTCCTCGACAACATTGTCTTTTTCATGTGTGAAAACTGATGAAAAATAATCATTTAGCACCTCTCCTATCTCTTCGGACTCCACGCACAACTTCCCACTACTGTCCTTGACTGGCCCTAATCTTACTCTTGTCATTCTTTTATTCCTGACATACCTATAGAAAGCTTTGGGGTTTCCTAGATCCTACCTGCCAAAGACTTCTCATGCCCCCTCCTGGCTATTCTTAGCTCTCTCTTTAGGTCCTTCCTGGCTAACTTGTAACTCTCAAGCGCCCTAACTGAGCCTTCATGCCTCATCTTTACATGAGCCTCCTTCTTCCTCTTGACAAGAGATTCAACTTCTTTAGTAAACCACGGTTCCCTCCCTCGACTACTTCCTCCCTGCCTGACAGGTACATACTTATCAAGGACACGCAGTGGCTGTTCCTTGAACAAGCTCCACATTTCAATTGTGCCCAGCCCCTGCAGTTTCTTTCCCCATCCTATGCATCCTAAGTCTTGCCTAATCACCTCATAATTGCCTTTCCCCCAGCTATAACTCTTACCCTGCGGTATATACCTACCCCTTTCCATTGCTAAAGTAAACGTAACCGAATTGTGGTCACTATCAGCAAAGTGCTCACCTACCTCAAAATCTAACACCTGGCCTGGTTCATTACCCAGTACCAAATCCAATGTGGCATCGCCTCTTGTTGGCCTATCTACATACTGCGTCATGAAACCCTCCTGCACACATTGGACAAAAACTGACCCATCTAAAGTACTTGAACTACAGAGTTTCCAGTCAATATTTGGAAATTTAAAGTCCCCCATAACAACTACCCTGTTACTTTTGCTCCTATCCAGAATCATCTTTGCTATCCTTTCCTCTACATCTCTGGAACTATTCGGAGGCCTATAGAAAACTCCCAACAGGGTGACCTCTCCTTTCCTGTTTCTAACCTCAGCCCATACTACCTCAGTCGACGAGGCCTCATCAAACGTCCTTTCTACCGCCGTGATACTGTCCTTGACTAACAATGCCACACCTCCCCCTCTTTTACCACCTTCCCTGATCTTACTGAAACATCTAAACCCCAGAACCTGTAACAACCATTCCTGTCCCTGCTCTAGCCATGTCTCCGAAATGGCCACAACATCAAAGTCCCAGGTACCAACCCATGCTGCAAGTTCACCCACCTTATTCCAGATGCTCCCAGCATTGAAGTAGATACACTTCAAACCACCTTCCTGCCTGCCAGTATACTCCTGTGACCTTGAAACCTTATTCTTGACCTCACTACTCCTGTACACTGTACACTGGAGCTACAAGTCAGGTTCCCATCCCCCTGCTGAATTAGTTTAAACCCTCCCGAAGAGCATTAGCAAATTTCCCCCCAGGATATTGGTACCCCTCTGGTTCAGATGCAGACCATCCCGTTTGTAGAGGTCCCACCTACCCCAGAATAAGCCCCAATTATCCAGGTATCTGAATTCCTCCCTCCTGCACCATCCCTGTAGCCATGCGTTCAACTGCTGTCTCTCCCTATTCCTTGCCTCGCTAGCACGTGGCATGGGTAACAAACCAGAGATAACAACTCTGTTTGTTCTAGCTCTAAGCTTCCACCCTAGCTCCTTGAATTTCTGCCTTACCTCCCTATTCCTTTTCCTACCTATGTAGTTGGTGCCTATGTGGACCACAACTTGGGGCTGCTCCCCCTCCCCTTTAAGGATCCCGAAAACACGATCTGAGACATCAAGGAGCCTGGCACCTGGGAGGCAACACACCAACCGCGAGTCTCTCTCGTTCCCACAGAATCTCCTATCTGTCCCCCTAACTATGGAGTCGCCAATGACTAATGCTCTCCTCCTCTCCCCCTTTCCCCTCTGAGCCACAGGGACAGACTCTGCGCCAGAGACCTGTACCCCATGGCTTACCCCTGGTATGTCGTCCCCCTCAACAGTATCCAAAACGGTATACTTGTTATTGAGGGGAACGGCCACAGGGGATCCCTGCACTGTCTGCCTGTTCCCTTTCCGTCCCCTGACTGTAACCCATCTACCTTTTTCCTGTACCTGAGGTGTGACTACCTCCCTGTAACTCCTCTTAATTACCCCCTCAGCCTCCCGAATGATCCGAAGTTCATCCAGCTCCTGCTCCAGTTCCCTAACGCGGTTTCCGAGGAGCTGGGGTTGGGTGCACTTCCCGCAGATGAAGTCAGCAGGGACACTAGTGGTGACCCTTACCTCCCACATTCTACAGGAGGAGAATGCAACTGCCCTAACATCCATTCCCACTGTTCTGAATTCCCGAACAGACTATTGAAAAAAAAACTAGTAACTTACAAAATCGGCGCTCAGAACCTTTTTTGGTGAGAGGAGGAGGATGTGTGGGACACATTACTTAAGTAGTGTTTCGGGTAAAGCAACTGCCCAAATATATTAGAGATAAAAGGTACTGCAGATGCTGGAGAATCCGAGATAACAAGCATGGGGCTGGATGAACACAGCAGGTCAAGCAGCATCATAGAAGCAGGAAAACTTGACGTTTTGGGCCTAAACCCTTCATCAGAAGGTT
>JAHRHZ010000061.1:17563694-17606867 GCA_024137785.1 Ginglymostoma cirratum | reverse complement strand
TTTAGGCCCGAAACGTCAAGTTTTCCTGCTCCTATGACATTGTACAGAAACTGTTTTGCAGGAAATCGGAGATGGGTTTAAACATGTGCTAAATGTTACCGGTTATTGTTGAGTGATAATGGTTATTTTAATGAGATTAGAGTGACCTTGCATAATTCAAAAGGTGTTAGCCTTGTTATTTTAAAGTTAGAAAAAGGCATCTTGTGTTTGTTAAATAAAAGTCTGAGTTCTCAACAGTTTTGATTGTCTGGTTTTTATTTACTATCATTCATTCGGTTTCATGGTCACACCTGTTGAAGTAATGCTGTCAGTTTCATTCTTTCATTCATTTCATTCATTCATTTCTTTCATTCATTCATTCATTCATTCATTCAAGGTCGCATGGGTCTGGACAAAGAGCGCCGTTAGTTTAATTAGTAAGTTAAAGGTTGCTTACATACACTGCGTAGCATTTGTTAGTTTTATTAGTGGGGTAAAGTTTTATATACATACTGAATAAAAACTTGGGACAAGCACCTGGCTACATAATATACAGGAAAAGTCTGCAGGGCTTTCCAATTATCACCTTTTGACTGATACTTGGAGTTACTCTAGCTGGAGGGAGAAGATAAACGGCTTGGTAATAGCAGCTATTCAGTTGGATTTTAATATTAAATAAAACTGTTTTTGGTGTGGGAGTGCAAAAAGGTTCCCTCCTATAGTGTCTGTGCAGTTTTGTTAGCCTGACCACACCTTTGAATGGAACCCCAAAGAACTGCGGATACTGTAAATCAGGAACAAAAACGAAATTGCTGGAAAAGCTCAGCAGGTCTGGCAGCATCTGTGAAGGAGAAAACAGAGTTAACGTTTCAGGTCCGGTGACCCTTCCTCAGAACTGATGGTGGCAGGGAAAACATCAGTTTATATGCACAAAATAGGGAGGTGGGCAGGGTAGGGAGCAAATGATAGGATAGAGCCCAAAGAGAGAGAGAGAGAGAAAGTTGGACAGACAAAGGAGTTGCTAACGATCAGGCTGGGAGGGTGAATAGTTGTTAATGGGGGCTGTTAGCCTGCTACTACACACCCCCTGTTGTTAGTCACTAAGTGGTAACAAGGACTGGTGTGTGGGGTGGGGGGCTGGGACATGGGAGAGTTTAGGCCCTAAAACTATTGAACTCGATATTGAGTCCGGAGGGCTGTACGGTCCCCAAGCGGAAAATGAGGTGTTGTTCCTCCAGCTTGCGCTGAGCTTCACTGGAACACAGCAGCAAGCCAGAGACAGAGATGTTGGCCAGGGAGCAAGGTGGTGCACTGAAGTGGCAGGCAACAGATAGTTCCACACCTTGTTATCTCGGATTCTCCAGCATCTGCAGTACCTATTATCTCCGATAGTTCAGGGTCTTTTTTGCGAGCAGAATGTAGATGTTCTGTGAAACGGTTGCCAAGTCTATGCTTTGTTTCCCCAATGTAGAGGAGACCACATTGTGAGCAGTGAAGGCAGTGGACTGGATTCAGGGAAGTGCAGGTGAAGTGTTGCTTCACCTGGAAGGTATGTTTGGGCCCTTTGATACTAGGGAGGGAAGAGGTAAATGGGCAGGTGTTGCACCTTCACCGGTTACAGGGGAAGGTGCCGATCAGGGCTGTGGGGAGGTGTTGGGCGTGAAGGAAGTGTAGACCAGGGTGTCCCGAAGGGAACGGTCCCTGCGGAAGGTGGACAAGGGAGGGCAGGGGAATATGTGTCTGGTAGAGGCATCTTGCTGGAGGTGGCGGAAATGGCGTCTGATGATCTTCTGGATGTGGATGCTGGTGGGATGGTAGGTGAGGATAAGGGGAACCCTATCGCTGTTGCGGGAGGGGAGAGAAGGGGTGAGGGCAGAAGTGCGGGAGATGGGTCGGACCCGATTGAGGGCCCTGTCGACAACGGAGCTGGGGAATCCTCAGTTGAGGAAGAAGGTGGACATTTCGGAGGGTCCCTTGTCGAAGTTGGCCTCACTTGAACATATGCGACGGAGACGGAGGAACTGAGAGAATGGGATGGAGTCTTTACAGGAAGTGGGGTGTGAGGATGTACCGTCCAGGTAGCTGTGGGAGTCAGTGGGTTTGTAATGGATATTAGTGGCCAGTCTATCCCCAGAAATGGAAACAGGAATGTTGAGGAAGGGACGGGAGGAGTCAGAGATAGACCAGGTGAAAGTGAGGGCAGAGTGGAAACTGGAGGCGAAATTGAAGTTTTCCAATTCCAGATGAGACAGGGAAGCAGCACTGATGATATCATTGATGTATCGGAGAAAGAGTTGTGCCGGAATAGGACTGGAACAAGGAATGTTCCACATATCTCACGAAGAGACAGGCATAATTAGGGCCCATGCAGGTACCCATGGCAACCCTCCTTACCTGAAGAAAATGAGAGTAGTTGAAAGAGAAGTTGTTGAGGGTGAGGACAAGCTCAGCCAAGCAGAGGAGGACGGTGGTAAGTGAGGATGGTTCAGGTCTTTGCTCCAGGAAGAAGGGGAGAGCCCTAAGACCCTCCTGATGGGGAATGGATGTGTAAAGGGATTTCACATCCATGGTAAAGAGGAGGTGGCTGGAGCCAGTAATACAGGTGTTCATTTGATTCACGAAGCTGAGTAACTCTGGTGGAAACTTTAAGACAAATTCCCCTGTTGGCAGACTGACAGAATCAAGTACATAGTCTAGTTTATACAATGTCTGAATGGAAAGCGATATCGGGCTGGGTGAGAAACCAGGGTTCCATCCCACACTTCCTCCCCCTGACATGAGAAATTGGGTTAAAATGACACCTTTTGTGTTTGATATAACACAGTGTGGAGCTGGAGGAACACAGCAGGCCAGGCAGCATCAGAGAAGCAGGGAAGGTTGACATTTTGCGTCCTTGAGTCCTGACCTGAAACGTCAGCTTTCCTGCTCCTTTGATCCTGCCTGACCTGCTGTGTTCATCCAGCTCTAAACTGTGTTATCTCTGGCTCCAGCATCTACAGTTCTTGCTATCTCACCTTCTTGTGTTTGGTTTGCTTTGCTTGACCTGATGAAGTGTGAAGCTTTCTTTTCGCTCCTTCGGCTAATTTGATGCTATTTCCAGTGACAGTTTTCAGCCTACTGCTACGACCGTCACGTGTCCATCTGAACCTTGTAATAAGTCAGTGAATAGAAGTGAAATGGCATTGCTGGAGATCTGAAATAAAAGTGTTAGAGAAACTAAGCTGGACTAGCAGCATCTGTGGAGAGAGAAACAGTTACCATTTCGAGTCCAATGGCTCAGCTTTGGAAATCTTTCCTGAGAACAGGGAAGTTGAGTTGTGAAAGACAGAGAGCAGCAAGTGCTCGTTACAGGTAGTCAGTCTTTGGTGAGAAACAGCCATCAATCTGGATCTCTGCTGGCCAGCTCCCATATTGATTATTTGTACCCTCCATGTTGATAATCTGTAATAAAAATAGAAAAGACTAATAATGTTTCTGTCAAGAAATGAATCTTCGCTTTGCCTCAACGAAATAGGAAGAGGAATTAAAATGGATTCCGCACTCGATTTTGTTAATTTCAAAAATTCAAATCAGAGCCATCTGACACCACTCACTCGAATAACTGTTGAATTTTCCTTCAACTTTTCCAGATCCTCACCACGTCACCTAATGTGCAAATACACTTCACCTGTTTTAAGCATGAGTCCATGCCTCATGTTCTGCAGGTGGAGGCTACCTAAATGTAATCTTGGAAGAAATGTTATTCCTACACCCCTAGACACAAGTTTAATCATATTGGCAACTGGGTGAACAGGGCCATAGTCAGCTGTTCATTGTGTAAGCTTGACTCTGAGGTAGAGCTCATCATAACTATCCTGCATGAAAAGAGATACCCTGATTAAATCATCGCTTATTACGTGTCACAAAAACTTGAGAAAGGGCTTATGTCCATTATCTTTGGCAATGCGCAGTGACCTATCTACCTCAGATTACCCCAGAAGGGAAGGTGTTTCAAAATTTTGAATCATAGTGCAACACAGCGCATCCATGAGTGGTTTTCTCCACTAACTGGATGTTGCTATGACATCAAACAATGTTTTGCCTACCACACAAATGAGTAGTAATGTGATATGAGATTCAGTGGCTGTGTGATGCCTGATATGTAGGCTTGTCCAATAATACATCAGCTGAGATCATAACACTCTATGTTGGAGAATTCATTGTTTTTTTTTATTTTCTTTTGAAAAGAAACGGTTGCCTGATAACTGGGAGGTAAGCTGTGCAAGAAATTTGCACTTAGACATCTATGTAACTGGATCATAATAATCAAATGGTGTTAAGCCATGGCCAACTTAGAAATCTGTAACAGCATTTCCTTAAACCTACTCTCACCGTCATGGTTTAACAGCAGCAGATCCTGACTGTTATGCAGGTACAGAACCTAATAATTTTCAATGAAGTTACGCAAAAAATCTTCAGTTCACCAACCTTCTCCCTCTGAAAGTTCTCTGGTAGCTTGAATCCTTTCGAGCCAAGAAAGACCCAGTTTCCTCGGAAGTGCAGATTCCATATCAGCTTGCTACCCAACCCCTCAATATATGTCTTAGCTTCTTTGTTCAGCCTTGGAATAATCAGAAAAGGCCATTACACACATATGTAAAACGGTGAGGATTGTTACAGAGTAGAATATGACAAGAGATCCCACTCAGACCAAATGCTGAAATTTTGTTTCTTATTAATCTGAAGATTCGCCAAGACCTTTCTTTCATTGTTTTGGAACCCATTCAGAGGCACATTTTGTGTTGAAGTGTGCATCTGAGGTAACAGTTGACTTTGTTTTTGGGTAGGAATGGAATGGTCATAAGTCATTGCTGAGTGTCTAGCATCCTGTCCAAGCAAATATCAAGACCACTGCAATCTGGGACAGACATGCAACGTTCCTCCTCATGTCAGCTGAGTTTGCTTAAATATGGTGATCAATCTGGCAGAGTGTGCCCAGCGGCACAGTGTGTTGGAAACCCACTGCAGACTGCCCTGAAATTCCCCTCCTCCAAAATAAAAGCAACTGTGAATTGATTTGTGCTCCAGAACTAGTTGCCTCCCTAGCCAAACTACTCTGGTACTTGTACAATACTGGCATTCACTTCACAATGTGAAAAATTGATCTTGTATACACAGTCCAGAAAAGCAGGCCAAATCTAATATGACCCAATTACCACCCGATAACCCGAGTCTTAATTATCAAAAAAGTGATGGAAGGAGTCTTCAACAGTACTAAGGGACGTTTACTCACCAGTTACTTTCTCACCAATGCTCAGACTAGATTCTGTTAGCACCTGATTTCATTACAACCTTTATCCAAACAAAGACAAAGAAGTTGAATTCCAAGAGGTGGTTGAGACAGTCTGCCCTTGAAATCAAGGCAACGTTTGACCAAGTGCGGCATCAAGGAACCCAAGCAAAGTGTATTCTGAGATGATGCCCTCTGGTCTTAGACTCTGCTGAAAGGGCAGACAATTTTTCCACATCTGCCTTGTCAAGAACCCTAGGAATTTTGTATGTTTTAATAAGGTTGCCTCTCATTTTTCTCAACTCCAATGAATAAAGTCCAATCAACCAACCCCTCCACATTCCTGGAATCAGCCGAGACAACCTTCTCCGGACTTTTCTTTTTAAAATGGTCATTCTCTAGATGTGGGTGGCCCTGGCCAGGCCAGCTTTATTGCTCATGTCTAATTGTTCTGAGCGCAGTTAGGAGTTAACCACATTGCTGTGGGTTTGGAGTCAAATGTAAACCGGACCAGTAGTACTTAGCAGTTTCCTTCCCAAAAGGGCATTAGTGAAGCAGAGATGATAGGTACTGCAGATGCTGGAGAATCTGAGATAACAAGGTGTGGAGCTGGATGAACACAGCAGGCCAAGCAGCATCATAGGAGCAGGAAAGCTTGACGTTTCGGGCCTAAACCCTTCATCAGAAATGGGGGAGGGGAAGAGGGTTCTGAAATAAATAGGGAGAGAGGGGGAGGCGGATAGAAGGTGTATAGAGGAGAAGACAGGTGGCGAGGAGACAGACATGTCAAAGAGGCGGGGGATGGGCCCCGTAAAGGTGAGTGTAAGTGGGGAGGTAGGGAGGAGATAGGTCAGTCCAGGGAGGACGGACAGGTCAAGGGGGCGGGATGAGGTTAGTAGATAGGAGATGGGGGTGCGGCTTGAGGTGGGAGGAGGGAATAGGTGAGAGGAAGAACAAGTTAGGGAGGCAGGGGCGAGCTGGGCTGGTTTTGGGATGTGGTTGGGGGAGGGGAGATTTCGAAGCTTGTGAAATCCACATTGATACCATTGGGCTGCAGGGTTTTCAGGCTGAATATGAGTTGCTGTTCCTGCAGCCTTCGGGTGGCATCATTGTGGCACTGCAGGAGGCCCAGGATGGACATGTCTTCTGAGGAGTGGGAGGGGGAGTTGAAATGGTTCGTGACTGGGACGTGCAATTGTTTGTTGCGGACCGAGTGCAGGTGTTCTGCAAAGCGGTCCCCAAGCCTCCGCTTGGTTTCCCCGATGTAGAGGAGGCCACATCGGGAACAGCGGATGCAGTATACCATATTGGCAGATGTGCAGGTGAACATCTGCTTGATGTGGAAAGTCTTCTTGGGGCCTGGGATTGGGGTGAGGGAGGAGGTGTAGGGACAGGTGTAGCACTTCCTGCGGTTGCAGGGAAAAGTGCCGGGTGTGGTGGGGCTGGAGGGGAGTGTGGAGCGGACAAGGGAGTCACGGAGAGAGTGGTCCCTCCGGAAAGCAGACAAGGGAGGGGAGGGAAAAATGTTTTTGGTGGTGGGGTCGGATTGTAGATGGCGGAGTTGGGTTTTCCCCGACAATTGACAACAGCTTCATAGTCATTGTTAAACTCTTAATACCAGATTTTTATTGAATTGAAATTTGACCTCTGATTACGGCAGGGCTCAAACCTATGTTCCTAGAACATTATCTCGATATTTAGATTAATAGTCTAGCAGCAATATTACTCACCTATTGTCTCCAATGCCTTTCTTTAGGTAAGAAGCCAAAACTGTCCGCAATATTCTATCTCTGGTCTGACTAGTTTGCCTTGTATAGTTTTAGCAAAACCTCCTTACTTTTATGCTCCATTCCCTTTGAATAAAAGGCTGTGGTTGTGTCAGATTGCGTCTGCAGCTCATTGTACAAATAGAATAAAAGGAATGCTGCTCCATCTTTAACTTGGTATGGGAGCATTTGATACTGAAAGTTACAGTGAGAAGTTGTTTATTTGTTTAGTTGAAAATGCTAGCACCCGATAAAAGAGAGAATGTTCACATTTACATCAAATTGTAATATGCACAGGATGCTGGAAGGAGCCTCCCATCTAATGCAACATTTTAAAGGGCAGTCATTATTTGTTGTTGGCAAGATGATCAAACAACATGCTTACACAACTCCCTAAAAATAGAACGTGGGATGAGTAATCAGATGATTTGCAGATTTGTGAATTTGTCTGAAGGTGAAACACTGGCTAGCACACCACAAGAACCCCGCCCACACATGGGGACAGTACCTTATGATCTTTAACATCCACCTAAACAAAATGAACTCAGTTTAATGACATTTTTAAAGACACTGGAGAGGTGACAATATTTGTCTTGAGCAAATAAGTACTGGGGGAGAAGTTGCCAGCACAAATTGGCCCAGTGTCATATGCATGAACTCAACCAGTTTTGGTGAGTTGGGCTCACTAAAATAAAATTGACAGAACCACAGTAAACAAGTGCTAACTGGCACTTCTGACTTAAGCAATGGGTGAAAGTTACGCAGCAGGTCCTTTAAGGATTAATGATATGTCCACTTTACCACAAGTTGCTTTGGTTGACCAAAATTGCATCATAGAATATTGAATTTATGGAACCGAGCTCTGTGTTCATCAGCTCCTGCAAGAAACAAACACAAGATTCCTAACCCCGGAATGACGACTTTCCTGCTTCTCTGATGCTGCCTGACCTGCTGTGTTCCTCCAGCTCAACATTGTATTGATGAAGACAAGTTCCTGCCCTGATTGCTGTCTAATGTTCTCTCCTGACACTCCACCACAGTACTGAGGGAGCACTGCAGCGTATGACGTGTCATTTTTCAGATGAGAAATGAAGATGACTCCCTGTCCATTCTACCAGGTGGATGTAAAATCTCTTGTGGCACCATTTTGAGGAGAAACCAGGAGTTTACCCCAGTGTGCTGGCTAATCTTCTCCCCAATACCAACATTAATTAAATCAGACTATCTCAATGTTATTATCACCACTGTTCCTGAGAGCTTGCAGTTTCCAAATTGCCTGCTCCAATTCCATTACAACAGACTCTGAAATGTACTTAATCAGCTTCAAGGCATTAGGTCATGAAATGAATCATGCCAATATAAATGTAATTTCACATTCATTCCCAAAGTCAATCTGCTGAGAAATACACATTAGTGGGACTCCTGTTTGCCTATTTCACAGCTTACTCTCTTTCCTGACAGGGAGAGATGACCCATACTCGAAACCAAAGAACTGAGATGCCAGTTGGCATGAAGAAAGGAACAGAAACCCTAAAGCATGCGTAAAAGTATCGGTACAGGGCTTATCCAGGCAACACCATTCTAGTCACAAGGCTTTTGATTTGTGAGATTATCTGGAGTACATTGGGATCAATGCCTGCACTGTTGACAGATCTGCAGGTTCTATTGATAAGTTAAGCTGTGTGCTCAATCATTGGCTTTGCCATGGAGTATTGTAGACCAAGGTGGGGTTACTGGGCCTTAGTCTTCTTGGTAGAAACTAATTTTGTCTCACCTACACCACACTCCAAACCAAAACCCCACTGATCTTCCACCTAAGGAAAGATAGTCACTAGTTGGTCCATGTTTTGTTACTCAATTGGCCAAAAACTGCTTTCGAACATCCTGAGTTCAGGCTTCACTTCAATAGCCACCATATTCAATCAATACAGTGTGACTGGGATATTGATAAAAACGGAGCACGGTTGATTCATTCACTGTGGCACACTGCTACATCTGTCCTCTCTTTATTTGTTCCCTCCATCTAATGTTAACACAACTGTGGGGTTATTTTCTACTCACCTGGTAGAACTATCATCAAATGTTGCCATCAAGATGAGGGATCCATCTGGTGCTTTTTTAATAAATTCAATCATTTGTCCTGAATTATCTGTTGATTAAATTTAACGATGCCATAAGTACACAGATAACAAACATACTTCAGTTAGCATTTGAGAAGTGCAAGTGGGCTAAAGCTGTTGGATGTAGTACAGGGTGTTTGGAATACTGAACAAGCAAGGAAGAAATTAAGGGAGTGAAATTCTCACCCCTGTTTTCCAATTCCCCTATGTCTTCACTCCTCCCTATCTCAGCAACGTCCTGCAATTAGACCATAAGACATAGGAGAAGAATTTAGGCCATTTGGCCCATCAAGTCTGCTCTGCCATTCAATTACGGCTGATAAGTTTCTCAACCCCATTCTCCTGCTTTCTCCCCATAACCTTTGATCCCCTTAACAATCAAGAACCTATCTATCTCTGTCTTAAACGTACTCAATGACCTGGCCTCCACAGCCTTCTGTGGCAATGATTTCCAAGATTCACCACCCTCTGGCTGAAGAAGTTTCTCCTCATCTTTGTTCTAAAAGGTCTTCCCTTTACGCTAAGGCTGTGTCCTCGGGTCCTGGTCTGTCCTGCTGATGGAAACATCTTCCCAACGCCCACGTTATCCAGGCTATTCAATGTTCTGTAAGTTTCAATTAGATACCCTCCTCATCCTTCTAACCTCCATTAAGCATCGACCCAGAGTCCTCAAATGTTCCTCTTATGTTATATTCATTCCTGGAATTGTCCTCGTGAACATCCTCCGGACCCGTTCCAGGCCAGTCGTCCTTCCCGACATATGGGGCCCAAAATTGCACACAATATTCTCATCCCCACTCAGCCTCTCCTCATAAGACAGTCTCTCATACAGGATCAGCCTAACGAACCTCCCTGGATTGCCTCCAATGTCAGTATTGCTTTCCTTAGGTAAGAAGACCAAAATTCTTCACAATATTCAAGCTGTGGTCTGACTAGGGCCCTGTATAGTTTCAGCAAAACTGCCTATTTTTCTACTCTATTCTCATTGAAATATAGGCCAACATTCCATTTGCCTTTGTGACTACTTGCTGAAATTGGATGCTAAATTCTTGCGAGGTATGCACAAGGACTCCCAAATCCCTGTGCCACAGCTTTCTGCAGTCTTCCTCCATTTAATTAATATTCGGCTCCTCCTTCGATGCTTCCCGCATAAACACACATTTTCTCATATTATGTTCTACCTGACAACTTTTTGCCCACTCGCTTAACATGTCTATATCCATCTACAGACTGTCATTCTCATCGCTTGCCTTCCCACCCATTTTTGTGTCATCCACTAACTTGGCAACAGTAAGTGCACTTCCCTTATCCAAGTCATTAATTGTAAATAATTCCTCTTCCTGTAATGCATCCCTTAAAACCTGCCTCTTTGAGCAAGCTCTTTGGTCACCTGTGATAAAATTGATTTATGTGGCTGAGCGTCAAATATTGATCGATTAAAGCCCCTATGAAATACTTTTGGGTGTTTTGCAATGTTGAAGATGTTATGTTACCGTATGTTAGTTGTAGGATTCCATCCCCCAGAGCGCACTGGAGGCAGCCTCAGCTGAGTTAGGTCAGTTGTTGTTTGACAAGTAAGTCAACAGGTATAGTGGATGGACAGAGAAGTGGAGGTGAGGCCACAGATAGGTGAGCCATTACCTGATCAAATTATGGAACAAGTTCAACTGATCAAATAGCCTACATTTCTAATTCATTCATTTGTCTGTATTTCAATATACTGCAAGTTGTTAAAATGAAGGAAAATCATCTCAGGGATAAAAGGTACTGCAGATGCTGGAGAATCTGAGATAACAAGGTGTGGTGCTGGATGAACACAGCAGGTCAAGCAGCATCAGAGGAGCAGGAAAACTTGACGTTTCAGGCCTAAACCCTTCATCAGAAATGGGGGAGGGGAAGAGGGTTCTGAAATAAATAGGGAGAGGGGGGAGGCGGATAGAGGATGGATAGAGGAGAGGATAGGTGGAGAGGAGGCAGACAAGTCGAAGAGGCGGGGATGGAGCCAGTAAAGGTGAGTGTAGGTAGGGGGGTGGGGAGGAGATAGGTCAGTCCAGAGAAGACGGACAGGTCAAGGGGGCGGGATGATGTTAGTAGATAGGAGATGGGGGTGGGGCTTGAGGTGAGAGGAAAAACAGGTTAGGGAGGTGGAGATGAGCTGGGCTGGTTTTGGGATGTGGTTGGGGGAGGGGAGATTTTGAAGCTTGTGAAATCCACATTGATGCCATTGGGCTGCAGGGTTCCCAGGCTGAATATGATTTGCTGTTCCTGCAGCCTTCGGGTGGCATCACTGTGGCATTGCAGGAGGCCCAGGATGGACATGTCATCTGAGGAATCGCACCAAACCATCATCTCTCAAACCATCCACAACCTCATCACCTCAGGTGACCTCCCACCCACCGCCTCCAACGTCATCGTTCCCCAACCCCGCACCGCCCGCTTCTATCTCCTCCCCAAAATCCACAAACTTGAATGCCCTGGTGGACCCATTGTCTCCGCCTGCTCCTGCCCCACCGAACTCATCTCCACCTACCTCGACTCTATTTTCACGCCCTTGGTCCAGGAACTCCCTACCTACATCCGTGACACCACCCACGCCCTCCACCTCCTCCAGAACTTCCAATTCCCCGGTCACCAACACCTCATTTTTACTGTAGACGTCCAGTCCCTATACACCTGTATTCCCCATGCTGATGGCCTAAAGGCCCTCTGCTTCTTCCTGTCCCGCAGAACTGACCAATCCCCCTCCACCGACACCCTCATCCGCTTAGCCGAACTCGTCCTCACCCTCAACAACTTTTCTTTCAATTCCTCCCACTTCCTACAGACAAAGGGGGTGGCCATGGGTACCCGCATGGGCCCAAGCTATGCCTGCCTCTTTGTAGGTTACGTGGAACAATCCCTCTTCCGTACCTACACTGGCCCTAAACCCCACCTCTTCCTCCGTTACATCGATGACTGCATCGGCGCCACCTCGTGCTCCCACGAGGAGCTCGAACAGTTCATCCACTTCACCAACACCTTCCACCCCAACCTGAAGTTCACCTGGACCATCTCCAACACTTCTCTCTCCTTCCTGGACCTCTCTGTCTCCATCTCGGGCAACCACCTAGAAACAGATGTCCATTTCAAGCCCACTGACTCCCACAGCTACCTGGAATACACCTCCTCCCACCCACCCTCCTGCAAAAGTGCCATCCCCTATTCCGAATTCCTTTGCCTCCGTCGCATCTGCTCCCAGGATGAGACATTCCACTCCCGTACATCTCAAATGTCCTCATTCTTCAAGGACCGCAACTTCCCCCCAACAGTGGTCGAGAACGCCCTTGACCGTGTGTCCCGCATTTCCCGGAACACATCCCTCCTGCCCCGTCCCCACAATAATAACCAAAAAAGAATCCCCCTCGTCCTCACATACCACCCCACCAACCTCCGGATCCAACGCATCATCCTCCGACACTTCCGCCATCTGCAAGCAGACCCCACCACCAAAGACATTTTTCCCTCCCCACCCTTATCTGCCTTCAGGAGGGACCACTCCCTCCGCGACTCCCTTGTCCGCTCCACCCTCCCCTCCAGCCCCACCACACCCGGCACTTTTCCTTGTAACTGCAGGAAGTGTAACACCTGCTCCCACACCTCCTCCCTCACCCCAATCCCAGGCCCCAAGAAGACTTTCCACATCAGGCAGATGTTCACCTGCACATCTGCCAATGTGGTATACTGCATCCGCTGTACCCGTTGTGGCTTCCTCTACATCGGGGAAACCAAGCGGAGGCTTGGGGACCGCTTTGCAGAACACCTGCGCTCAGTACGCAACAAGCAACTGCACCTCCCAGTCGCGAACCATTTCAACTCCCCCTCCCATTCCTCAGATGACATGTCCATCCTGGGCCTCCTGCAATGCCACAGTGATTCTACCCGAAGGCTGCATGAACAGCAAATCATATTCAGCCTAGGAACCCTGCAGCCCAATGGCATCAATGTGGATTTCACAAGCTTCAAAATCTCCCCTCCCCCAACCGCATCCCAAAACCAGCCCAGCTCATCTCCACCTCCATAACCTGTTTTTCCTCTCACCTCAAGCCACACCCCCATCTCCTATCTCCTAACATCATCCCGCCCCCTTGACCTGTCCGTCCTCCCTGGACTGACCTATCTCCTCCCCACCCCCCTACCTACACTCACCTTTACTGGCTCCATCCCCGCCTCTTCGACTTGTCTGCCTCCTCTCCACCTATCCGCTCCTCTATCCATCTTCCATTCGCCTCCCCCTCTCTCCCTATTTATTTCAGAACCCTCTTCCCCTCCCCCATTTCTGATGAAGGGTTTAGGCCCGAAACGTCAAGTTTTCCTGCTCCTGTGATGCTGCTTGACCTGCTGTGTTCATCCAGCCCCATGCTTGTTATCTCAAAATCGTCTCAGGAGGAGCCAGAGATGCAAAAATGGTGCAGAATTACTATAGGAGCCTGCATACATTTCAAAACAGCAGTGTAATGATTAACAAAGCTTAATATCAATGTAAAGATCTCGTGTTCAGCCTTTCCCTTCCTAGCCGAGCTCGGCCCATGCAAAGTTTAAAATCCATAAATCAACCATAAAATCTGACCGGCTGTAAAAGATTAACGATGTTCAATACACTTCAAGGCTAAAAAGCCGGGTGGTTCAATATGTGATTCTTGTTCTAATATTCCAATATGATCACGACCTATCAGTGCGTACATTTGCAAAACTTTATTTTATTCATTTGATGGTTGAGGGCATAACTGGCCAGGACAACATATATTGCCCATCCCTAATTACCCAGAAGGCAGTTAAGAGTCAATCATATTTCTGTGGGTCTGGAGTCACATATCAGCCAGACCAGGTAAGGACGGTAGTTTCTTTCCCTAAAGGACATTAGTGAACCAGATGGGTTTTTTTTTCAAAATTGACAGTGGATTCATGGTCATCGTAGACACTTAGTTCCAAATTTTTAAAAATAACTTCAAATTCTACCAACTGCCATAGTGGGATTCAAACCCAGGTCCCCAGACATTACCTGGGTCTCTGGATTAACAGCCCAGCGATAATACCACTAGGCCATCGCCTCCCAGACTCTGATGAATCACAGAACTATACAACATAAAAGGAAGCCACACAGTCCTTCATGTCTGTGCTCGAACTTTGAAAGAACTGTTTAGTCACACTCCAGTTGCTTTTCCTCCAGCACAAAAGTATCCCACCTTGTGACAAATGGAATACCTCGGCCTTCAAAATATAACAGCCCACTCTCAAAACTTTCCTTTCTACCTTTGAGAAGGAGATCACATGGCATTCCTAGCTGTCCTTTCTTGACCCTGGATACATGCCATCCTTTCACCTTCCTATCATTATCCTTCCAGGGTTTGTGAGGGTGACATACAGAGGGTTCATGACAGTCTCGCTGTGCATTATATTTTGGAGGCAGAAATATTCAGAAATTACGTAATTTCAGAAAACAAACTCCCAGAGTTCCTAACAAGTGTTTTAAATGCTGCTTCTGCCATTTCATTGGAATTTCCCTGTTCCCAAATAAAAAGTTGCTGCAGGCCTGCAGGATAATCCTCATCAGAGATACAACCCTAGTGTACAAGTCATACGTGACATCTAACTGTACAGAGGTGAATACAGTAGGTTGAAGCAGAGACGACGAGGAAACGTACTTCCTTAAAACGTATTTCTTACCTCCTCCCCATAGATCAAAACATCCGGCATTCACGAATTTTCCTGTTTTGGCTGTCAAGAAGAAACAAGAGAAAATCTGATCTGTATGATGAAGAACATTGTTTTCAAATATTGTTACTTGTAAGAGAAAGCAAAGGGATTGGATGTGGCTCAGTTATACTGATATATTTGACCCTGTCAAATATAACTCTTTCCTGTCTGCAGGTAGGAGCCTGGAATGACCTAATTATCAATGGATGGTTTTTCCAAACCATTGTTCAGTTAAAGAATTGCCTGGCCTTTGCAAAACGGTAAGTGCCTTTATTTATCTCCTCAAATCAACAGTAACGTCAAGTTGAACTGATGGTGAGGGAAACATAAGCCCTCCCTCTTCGCCTCCTTTCCTGGGTAAAAAACGTCAAGGACACAGTGTTCTTACTTGGGAGATATCGCTGGGAATGTCTATGTAATAGTTCAGGAACTTTAAAATGTAAACTTTTATAATATCTCAGAATGACACCAGTGAAATGGTGCAGAAGGCAACCATTCAGCCCATCATGACTGCACCAGCTGTTCAAATGAGCATCATCACCAAGTGCCAATTTCCTGCTTTGTCCCTCATTATATGTTACTTAATATTACTTGTGGTATTACTTTAAAAAAAATACATTTGTTGAAGGTTTTTTCTTGCATCATCAGGACATTTTGCAAGAATATCAATTCAAGGAGAAAACCAGCATTTATTCTGCATGAGAGGAGAGTGCTGATTGGTTAGTAAGTAAATTCTCTAACCTGAGTTTGTTAGGCAGTATATACTTTTCTCCCTTATCTACTAGACTACTGCTCTACAGGATTCAGTGAAAACACCATTGTGCAAAGTAATTTCAATCAATATTTCTACCACCAGGTACTATCCCACTGCTAGAGGCGG
This sequence comes from Ginglymostoma cirratum, assembly GCA_024137785.1. Lineage (NCBI taxonomy): Eukaryota > Metazoa > Chordata > Chondrichthyes > Orectolobiformes > Ginglymostomatidae > Ginglymostoma > Ginglymostoma cirratum. The sequence goes on along the minus strand of JAHRHZ010000061.1, from coordinate 17,591,120 downwards.
CACAGTGGCTAGCACTGCTGCCTCACAGCGCCAGGCACCCAGGTTCAATTCCATCCTTGGGCGACTGTCTGTGTGGAGTTTGCACATTCTCCCTGTGTTTGCATGGGTTTCCTCTGGGTGCTCTGGTTTCTTCCCACAGTCCAAAGATGTGCAGGCTAGGTGGATTGACCATGGGAAATTGCCTGTAGTGTCCAAGGATGTTTAGGTTAGGTTAGGTGGGTTAGACTTGGGGAAATGCAGGGGTAGGGGAATGAGTCAGGATGGGATGCTCTTCAGAGGTCCAGTGTGGACTTGTTGGGCCAAATGGCCTGTTTCCACATTGTAGGGATTCTATGACTCTAGCAACAGTATGACACTTGGGTCCCAGAACTTGCCGCACCTCTAGCCAAGCCATTCTGGTATAGCTACAACACTGGCATCTACCCAACAATGTGGAAAGTTGTCTACTTATTTCGTTGTGCACAAAAAGCAGGACAAATCCAAGTGATCAATTATCAACCTTGAATCTAACTTCATAAGAAAAACATTAAGCAACATTTGGTTAGCAACAACCTGCACAGTCTAGGGCCTGGCAGGGCCACTCTGGTCCTGACCTCATTGCAACTTTGGTTCAAGCACGGGCAGGACAGCTGAATTCCAAAGGTGAGCTCAGAGTGACTACCCTTGACATCAAGGCTACATTTAACTAAGTGTGACATCAAGGAGCCTGAGCAAAACTAAAGTCGATGGGAATCGAGGAAAACTCTCCACTGTTTGGAGTCATTCTTGCCACAAAGGAAAAATTATTGAGGCTGTTGAAGGTTATTCATCTCAGCTTGAGGAAACCTTCAACTGCATTATTGATGAACTTCTTGCCATCATGAGGAAAGAAGTGTGGATGTTTGCCAATGATTGCACAATGTCCAGCACCATTTGTGACTTCACAGACACAGAGGATTGTAAGAATACTACCATAATTTCATTCATTGCATCAGAATGCCTTGTCTATCCCATCGTGGGCACATAGAATCACAGAATCCCTACAGTGTGGAACAAGCCATTCAGCCCAACAAGTTCACACTGACTCTCCAAAGAGCATCCCTCCCAGGCTCACCCATCTATCCTATCCCTGTAGCCCTGCACTTTAAATGGCTAATCTACACATCCCTGGACACTATGGTCAATTTAGCACAGCCAACCCACCTAACCCCTGCGCATCTTTGGACATCCAGAATCTCCAACCAATGGAAATAGTTTATCTTATTTTACCTTGTGTTTTCCTATTAATAACTTGTAAACGGCAATCAGATCATGCCTTAATCTTCCACATGCTAGTGAAAACAGGCAAAATTTGTATAGTTTCTCCTCATAATTTAACCACTGTATCATTCTTGCAAAGGCCAATATATCCTTCCTCAGGTGTGGTGCCCAGATCTGTCCTAGCAGGGTATAACGAGGATTTTGTACAGTTACAGCATAATTTCTGTGCCCTTCTGTGTTCATGTGGATTGAGATGAGTGGACAAGGAGAACCACGACTTCGACTGGGACAACACCAAGATCCTGGGACAGGCTAGGCAGAAACAAGCACAAGAATTCCTGGAAGCATGGCACTCCACAAAGCAGGCTACTAATAAACACATTGAACTCGACCCCATATACATTCCACTACGGAGGAAACCCGGAAGTGAGGCAATCCATCGCAATGGACCCCAGAGTTTAAAAACCATGTGGGAAAAACACACCAATGTTTCATCAGAGGCTGCACTGAGGATGTGACCAAGCACGGTAACGAAACGTCTGCGGAACAACAAACCAGCTCGGCGAGCCAACCAACCTCAACACCTACAACCCGAGCTACAGATCTACTCCAAAACCTTAGATCTTATGTTATTAGGTTGCCTTATACACAGTGCCTTCTTGAATGTCTTTTGGAAATCCAAATGTATTACATCTACTGATTCCCTTTTATCTATCCTGCCTGTATCTCCTCAAAGAATTTGTTAGGCATCAGTTCCCCTTCCTGAAGCCATACTAACCTTCGCTTGATTGTATTAAGCATTTCTAAATGCTCTACTATTATGCCTTTTATAATAGTCCGACTTTTCTGAATGATAGACATTAAGCTAGCTGGTCTATAGTTTACTTTTCATTTTTCTCCCTCCCTTTTTAAGTAAGGACAGTACATTGGCAGTTTTCCAATGCTCTGGGACTTTTCCATAATGTAAGGATTCTTGGAAGATTCCTAACAGTGCTCCATTATCTCTGCAGCTACCTCCTTTAAAATCCTAGAAGCTAACCCATCAGGTCTAGGCTTTGGCCTCAATAGTTGTCCTAGTATTCTTCCCTAGTAACCGTCAATTATTTCCCTCCCCTCACTCCCACTTTAGCCCGTTGATTAGTTAACACTTTTGGAATGCTATTAGTGTTGTCTACCACAAAGACTGGGAAAGTATTTGTGCAACTCTTCTGGCATTTCCTGGATCCCTATTATTAGCTCCCCAGCCTTTTTCTCTAAGGTGTTCACTGTTGTCTTTTTCTTCCCTTTCATATATTTAAAGAAACTCTTATTGTCAGTTTTTATGTTACTTGCTAGTTCACTTTCATATTTTATTTTCTGTCTTTTCTTTCTTGGTCGTTTTTTGTTGCCTTTTAAAACTTTCTCAATCTTCTGATCTCCCACTTATCTTTGCCACATAGAATGTTTTTTTTCTTTCAATTTGATACTGCCCTTAGCTTCTCTGGGTAATAATGGATGGTTTATTTCCTTCCCAATCTATGAGTATATTGCCCAAAAATAGAGAATTTCAGCTGTCAGGAAAGACTGGGATAGGCTGGTAACACAGCGTGGAGCTGCAGGAGCAAAGCAACTCTGCCAGAAATGTCCCATTTCTTGAGAAGGATCCCGACCAGAAACATCAAATTTCCTGCTCCTCTGATGCTGTCCAGCCTGCTGTGCTCCTCCACTCCACACTGTGTTATCTCTGACTCCAGCATCGGCAGTTTTTTACTATCTCTGGGATAAGCTGGTGCTACTTTCTAAGAGACATAGCTACAGGGAGGGAACTAGTTCCCTTAGCAGGCAGGTCAATAACCAAGGGACACAAATTTCAAGTCATTGCTGGAAGGATTACAAAGGAATTGAGAGGTACTTCCTTTCACCCACATGGGCTCCTCAGCGAACTCCTCAGCGAATCCCTACAGTGTGGAAACAGACCCTTTGGCCCAACAAGTCCACACCGACCCTCACAGCATCCCACCCAGACCCCTCCCCCTATAACCCACCTAATCTGCACATCCCTGAACTCTATGGGCAATTTATCATGGTCAATCCACTTAGCCTGATGGAAGGATCTGGATCTCATCACCTGAGAGGGTAAGAGATAGAAATTGTCATCTTTAAAAGTTACTTGGATGTGCACTTGAATAACCACAATCTATAGGGCTCCTCAGATCAAGAGCTGGAAAGAGTGATTAGGTTGTCAAGTTTTCCATCTGGCACAGTCAATGATGGGCTGAGTGGCTTCCTTCTCTAATGTAAATTCTCTCTGCCTCTATAACTACAATTACTTTTGTGGGACATTGGAGTGAAACTTGCATTACCAGTTTGAAAAGGAAATAAATTTCTTTCAGTGCAGCAGCATGAACGCAAACTTTCAAAGATCCATCAGTGAAAAGGTGAGGAAAGGAAAGAAGCACTCTTTTTACTGGACCATACCAGTGTTCAGCTAAACTCCAGTCATACAATACAACAAAAATAATTTTCTTTACCTGTTTTGAAAATAATCTGCATTCAATTTTCACACTCCACATTTTATTTAGCTAGTTTAATAATACTAAACAACAGAAAGAAAATGTAAAATAAGAAATGATGGAGGGGTTTGAAAGTGTACAGGCAGTTTGCTGACAAGAAGATGGCTAGGGCTGAGAGGAGCCTGTCATAAGATATGGAACTTGCCAGTTCTTCATATTAGTAATGTGGTGAGAAGTCTACAAGTCACGGTAGAATTTCACAAGTTCCTGAGTTCATTGAAATGTTATCCAAAATATATGAGCTAATGTACCATTACCAACGTGCCATAATCTTTTGCAAATGAGAGATTCTGGTTTGTCATTAACTGAAAGTAACAGATGGTTAATACTGAAAATGTATGATGTGGTTTCTGATGTCATATGTTCTACAAACAAGGTACTGGGTCATGTAGGCAGGAAATCCATTTTGTAATTTTTGAGGTACTGAGTTTACAAAATTACATTAAATTAAACAGAGGAAAGAAAGGCACAAAGTGCCAAACATCTTTTATTGTGTACTGAAAATACAGAATAACTCATTTCTATTCATTTATGTTTCCCACAGAAAGAAAACAGTATTCATCCAGCAGCAGCTCAAGGAGAAGATCGTCTTCCCACAAGCTCATGGCAATTAAGAACACGGCAAATAAATATTCCACAGTGCAGTTATCACTATTGTGAGACTGAGGTACATTATTGGGAGGCAGACCGTTTTTGCTCCAGAGCATCATGTAGCTGGTTCTGCAGTATAGAATGCTGGTGACTGGACCTAACATAAACGTTTGTTCAATATCCTAGTGCTAATGTCCCTTGACTATAAGTCGGCAGATACTTCACACTGTAACACTTTAATTCACCTCATCCGTTTTAAATGGAATCTTACCTTCCACAACGGCAACATTCATGCCCCTGCCAAAGTTATTCTTCACACCACCCAGGAGTCTGTTTAAAAATATATTAAAAAATGAATTGATTTTGTTAACTAAAATTGCCATTTTAATTTATAAATCTTTTGGTAGAAAGACTATAAAGTTAAATTGTGCGCAAGTTGCATTGATTAATCTTATATTGCCAAGAATATAGAAAATTAAGAGGTAATCTAGTCAACATGGTTGAAACAAATCAACAGGTGTGTAGAAACCATTTCCCGTGATGGGTAGTTCTGAATCACAGGGTTTAACAAATTAAAAGCCTGGCCATTCAGAGATGATGTCAACAAATACTTCTTATGGAAATATTAGTGGAAATCAGAAACTTTATCCCTAAAAGATTGCTAATATTGTCATGACTATCAATTTTCAACATCTATTTTTAATACCTGCAACATTCATAGACTCACATTGTTTGAAAAATAATGAAATATGGACCTAAAAGAGCTGCAGTGATCAAATGACCACATATTGAGGCAAATGCATCAGACTACAAGATCTAGGAGTAAAATTAGACCATTCCGCCCATTGAGCCTCATTTGATCCTGGTTGATATGTTTCTCAACCCTATTCTCCTGCTTTCTCCCCATAACCCTTAATCACCTTACCAATCAAGAACCTGGATATCTCTGTCTTAAGTACATTCAACAACTTAGCTTCCATAACCATCTCCTGCAATGAGTCCCACAGAATCACCACCCTCTGGCTAAAGAAATACCTCCTCAATTCAGTTCTAAAGGATTGACCCTTCACTTTGGGGCAGTGCCTTTGGTTCCTAGTCTCTTCTACTAGTGGAAACATCTTCTCCACATCCACTCTATTCAAGCCTCTCAGTATTCTGTAAGTTTCATTCAGCTCACCTCCCATCTTTCTAAACTTCATTGGGTACAGATCCAGAGTCCTCAAACACTCTTCATATGAACAGCCCTTCATCGCCAGGATCATTCTCGTAAATGTCTTCTGAACCATCACAATTTCATTTCATTTCTTCCTAGCCCTTTCAGTAGGATGTGTATCCTTGGATATTTAGTTCCCAACACTGATCCCCTTGCACCCACGTCTCTGAGATACTCACAACATCGTACATGCCAATTCCAAACTGTGCTACAAGCTCTTTACCTTGTTTCATATGGTGTGTTTATTTAAGTACAACACCCTCAGTCCTGCTGTCTTGACTGATTGACTGTCTCCCTTTTGAGTGTCCCTTATCTGCTGTGCCTGAAGTTAGATTCCTGAGCGTTTCCAAACTCTCTAACCTATAACTTGTTCTGGAAACTGTAGTAACCTCTGCTGAGCCTTCCCAATACTTCAACTTTTTCCATAACTTTCCACACAACTGAGATTATTACCGTTTTGGTTCTGCTTTTTAATTTAGCTCCAAGATATTCATATTCCCTCAGCAGAACCTCTTTCTGCTTTCTACCTGTAACATTGGTATCTACATGGATCACAACAACTGGGTCTTTCCCTTCCCACTCCAAGTTCCTCTGCAACCCAGATGAGATATCTTGAACCTGGGCACCAGGCAGGCAACACATCCTTCAGAACTCCTGATCTTGGCCACAGAGAATAGTGTCTATTCCCCTGATTGTACTATCCCTGATTACAATTATATTTTCCTTTTCTGCTCCCTTTTGAATGGCTCCCTGTACCATGGTGCTATGGTCAGTTTGCTCATCCTTCCTATAGCCACCACACCGCTCCCCCTGACTCTCATCCACACAGGGAGCAAGAATCTCAAACCTGTTAGACAAGCTCAAGGGCTCAGGCTCCTTCAGCACCATCTCCTAGATCCCTCTACCTGCCTCACTCATAGTCATACTCTCCAATCCCTGACTGAATTCAAGATAGTTACAGGCAACTTTTCCTCCTCCTTGATGTGTCAACAGTGTTTGGAGCTCAGGCTCCAGTTCATCAACTCTGAGCCAGAGTTCCTCAAGTAACCAACACTTGCTACAGATGTGGTCACTATAAACCACGATGGGTCCATCAACTCCCACATTATGCAGGTACAACACCTTACCTGGCCCAAGATCTTTATTTTAATTACTTAGTTCTTAATTTGATCTTTAACATTTCTTCTTGGTCCTTTATTTTGTAACCCATTGATCGACAATCTGAACGTAATCTATAATATAGTCAAGTTAGTAGCTATCATCAACCAATGAACTTACAGTTTTATCTGTGATGTGCTCTGAGGTAACTTTCTTTGCATGACATTAAAATTGGTGGTGTAATGGATAGCAATCATAAAATCCCTACAATGTCAAAGCAGGCCATTCAGCCCATTGACTATACACTGACCTCTGAAGTGTATCCCACCTAGACCGACCCCATTTCCCATAGCTAATCCACCTAGTCTGTACACTATGTACACTATACACTAACCCTGGACACTATGAGCAACTCCCCACAGCCAATCCACCAAACCTGCACATCTTTGGACTGTGAGAGGAAACTGGAGCACCCACAGGAACCCACACAGACACAGCGAGAAAATTCAATCTCAACACAGACAGTCGCCCAAACCAGGGATTGAACCCAGGTCCGTGGAATTGTGAAGCAGCAGTGGTAACTACTGAGTCATCGTGCTACCCTGATTTCAGCCATGATAACTAAAGTAACTGCTAAATCTTGAAAATAATACAGCTAGGATGCAATATTCCTTATATCAACTAATTGTTTCACATATTGGTTTTCCAGAGGCAATGGACAATGGGGTAGGACAATGAAGCCTTTATTCATTTTATGTTTTTTTGCCATACAGTAATCTCTTCCAGCTCAGATACAGCAAATAGGCAAAACACAAAAAAAGTTCCTCATATTGTTCCAGCAAATAATCCTCTACTTCAGCTTCACGCCACTCCTTATTAACTGCTATGCTTTGTTTCCATAACTAAGAGTCACCGCCATCCTGATCTTGTCAACAAGGCCTTGTAAATTAGCCACTCACAGCTGAACTGACCAACTCTGCTCAAGGACCAATCCTGCAAACTTACTAACCATACTTCCTATATTCATATCCATATGATTTATATAAATGGCAAAAAGCAGTGGACCCAGCTTTTTGCGGCACACTGCTGGTCACAGGCCTCCAGTCTAAAAAGCAACCCTCCACCACCACCCACTGTCTCCTACCTTTGAGCCAATTTTGTATCAAAATGGCTAGTTCTCCCTGTATTCCATGTGAACTAACCTTGCTAATCAATCTACCATGAGGAACCTTGTCGAATGCCTTGCTGAGGTCCATACAGACAACTTCCACAGTTCTGCCTTCATCAATCTTCTTCATGAAATTCAATTAAGTTAGTGAGATACAATTTCCCACGCACAAAGCCATGTTGACTATCCCTAATCAGTCTTTGCCTTTCCAAATACATGTAAATCCTGTCCTTCAGAATCCCTTCCAACAACATACCCAACCACTGGAGTCAGTGATTTTTCCATACCACCTTTCTAAAACAATGGCAACACATTAGCCAACCTCCAGTCTTCCAGCACCTCACCAATAGCTAGCGATGATACAAATATCTCAGCAAGGGGCCCCAAAAATCATTTCCCTCGCTTCCCACAAAGTTCCGGGATTCACCTGATCAGGTGCCCGGGATTTATCCATCTTTATGCATTTTACGATGTCCAGCACCTCCTCCTCTGTACTATGGACACTTTTCAAAATATCATTATTTATTTCTCCAAGTTCTCTAAGTTCCATACATTTCTACACAGTAAACACTGATGTAAAATACTCGTTTAGTATCTTGTCCATCTCCTGCAGTTCCACACACAATCTCATTGATCTTTAAGGGGCCCTATTCTCTCCCTAGTTACTCTTTCATCCTTAATATAGTTTTAGAATCCCCTCAGATCCTCTTTAACTCTATTTGTCAAAGCTATCTCATGTCTCCTTTTTGCCTTCCTGATGTTCCTCTTAAGTATATTACTACATTTATACTCTTCTAGGGATTCATTCGATCTCATCTGTCTTTAGTTGATATATGCCTCGTTGCTTTTTTTGACCAGAGCCTCAATTTCTCTGGTCATCAAGCATTCCGTACATCTACCAGCCTTGCCCTTTGCCTGAACAAGAACGTACTGCCTCTGGACTCTCGCTATCTCATTTTTGAATGTGTTCGACTTTCTAGACATCACTTTACCTGTGAACAGCTGCTTCCAATCAACTTTTGAAAGTTCTTGCCTAAATACATCAAAATTGATGTTCCTCTAGTTTAGAACTTTAACTTCTAGATCAGGTCTATCATTTTCCATAACTATTTTAAAACTAATAGAATTATGATCACTGGCACCAAAGTGTTGCCCCACTGGCACCCCAGCAACTTGCCCTGCCTTATTTCCCCAAGAGAAGATCAAGTTTTATTCCTTCTCTAGTATGTACATCCACATACTGAATAAGACAATTTCCTTAACAAATTCCTCTCTATCCAAGCCCTTTACACGATGGCAGTCCTAATCTATAACTGGACAGAGCTGAAGTGATCCAAGATGACTCGCACTAGTTAAGCTTTAATAGTAATTAATACTTAGTAAGAGATAGTAAGAACTGCCAATGCTAGAGTCAGAGATAACACAGTGTGGTGCTAAAGGAACACAGCAGGCCAGGCAGCATCATAGGAGCAGGAAAGCATTTTCTGAAGAAGTGTCCCGACCCAAAACGTCAGCTTTTCTGCTCCTCTAATGCTGCCTGGTCTGCTGTGTTTCTCCAGCTCCACACTGTGTTAACACCTAGTAAGGTTCTATTGAGGCTTCTAGTGATTGACTGATCATTATCCCTTAGTCACCTGAGTCAGCGACCTTTCACTAGTTGACTGATTTAAAATTTTTAAAACAGAGACCAAAAAGGAAGACTTACCAGTTCTATTCCCACGCTGTTTCCAAATTCCCCAAACTATATACTCACCCAGACAGTGTCTCACTCTGGCTGTGATCTCTCCTTCCTGACACATGCAACTTAGTGCAGGAAGTCAATATGGAATAAAAACAACCATCTGAATTGAAACTACCAATTTACCTAAAGACATTGAAAGCAGTCAACTGAGTTGGGCATCAAGAAACTTGATGGTAGGTTTTACACATTAGACATAAATTGTTTTCTGCAACTGTCCAGCTGTGAAAGTCAATTAAACCAGACTTGGAAATACTCAAACTAACCATATTTCAGTAGCTGCCTAGTACAGCAGTGGAGAGGAAAAAAAATGGAGGGGTAACAGCAACGACTGAAAGATTTCTATCTTCTTGCCCTCTTCTCATCATCTCAAAAGCGATCACTGGTGACATAACAAATCAGGAAAATATCTATTTACTGAGAGTATAAGGGCTCTACAGATTTTGCTACTAATGAAGATACAAGACCATTAACTAAACAGTCATGGTCTCTGGTCCAACTATGACAACTCAGGGACTCTAAAAATTTTCTAAACTGCCTATTCTTGATTTTGCTTTTTCTACCAAACACTCTCTCCCCTTTATAACAAGGTGTCGAGCTGGATGAACACAGCAGGCCAAGCAGCATCATAGGAGCAGGAAAGCTTGACGTTTTGGGCCTAGACCCTTCATCAGAAAATGCTGTTTCGACGGCGGCAGATGTGATGTCATCTGTGGGTTCTCTGACAGTGGCCTCACGGCCAATGGCGGCGGGTTCATTGTGGGGGAGGTCCTGGGTACGGCTGGGGATTTGGGAAGTGGGGGAAGCCCGTTTTGGGTGGTGGGCACCAGTAAGTTTACTGTACTTACGGTTTTTAGTGTCCAATAAATCTGAGTAGAATTGTGAGTTCAGGTTGTGGATCCTACTAAGAATAAAAAACAGGAGAGGTCCTTTGCAGGTCTGGGAGAGGGAGGCTCTGAGCTGGGGGAGTCTTGATTGTAGTGCCAGGAGATGCCGGCGCATTGCTGCAAGTGTGTGTTTCAGGAGTCGCAGGGAGAAAAGCTTATCTCTGATACTCTCTCCCCTTTCTAAACTTTATACCGATTTTAGTGTGTGGTTGATTTTACATTTTTTACAATGTTAGTAAGTTAGAAAATTCTTCTTTCTTTCACTCAAGGAAATCTTGGAAGTGGCTCTTTAATTTTTGCTTAGTGAAAGGAATTAAAACTACTTGTTGCAAACAACCAAGATTAATAAAAAGACGGCATCTGGTATATGCTTTCTCAACTGGTTATAAAAATATTGCATCCATTGAAAATATTTTGTTAGTTAAGGTATTATGGCATGGACACAGACAGCCAAATCAAATCAGCCTCCCTATCTCTGTATTTGCAACACCGTAAAATTAAAGCATTCAATGACCCTCAAAATTGCCCCAACGGTTCCTATCAAGACTTTTTGAGTAACTAACACCAGAAACCAAGTTTATTGTTCAACTAAAAGAATTAACAATTTATTATTAACACAGTAGATTTCCTTGAGCAACTTTGATCGTGGGATCGCAATCAAAAGTAGAAAGGAATTAATGTTACTCACATTTCATCTTCAAAACAAATTTTGGGAGGATTGGTTCGCTCAGCACCACTCAACACTGTGAAAGCAAATGTTCCCGTAGGACATGGATTCCAATGACCACATTTATGATGTTTTGGAGCAGGTACTGAAAATATTATAAGTAGTTAAAATAATAAAACAATTATACTTTAAAAAAATCACTTTTCTAAAATGAAGCTTTTTATAAAATATTGTCTCTAGGCAGTTGCTGTCTCTTATTAGGAAATAGTCTACAGTTAGCTAACAATATATTTTTTATGTCAACACTCATGGGCTTAACTTTTCACAAAGCATTATACGGACAATGAAGAACTTCTAAAACGCAGTTACTGTTTGTCATGTGGAAAACAGGATAGATGATTTGGATATAGTTAGATCCTGCAAATATTGATAAATTAATGACTCATTTATCCAGGGATAAATACCAGGCAAGACACAGGATTGGGGGAATTGCCTCTATGCTCCTTGAGTCTTTTAAGATCCCTTGAAAGAGCTCTGTTTTGATGTCTCATGTGTAACGTGCCACCTCTAGGAGGGGAGCATTGCACTGTTGGTTCAATATTTGTCACTGGAGTAATGGAAAGATGACAATAATAGTGGTTTTACAAGCCATCTCTTCAAATAGATAATTCTCAGAAAGTACATGTAATGGAATTAAAAACAGCCTACCCGCCACTCCCCCAAAAAGGAAAGAATTTCATAATTAGAAGCCAGGTGTACGTGAGTAAAGAATGGTAGTGACAAATTTAAAAAAGTAATGGTTAATTTGAATAGAGTTACATATGCAGTTTGGGGGAATAAAGGATTTTAAAGCATGGAGATTATTGGAGCATAGGATTGTCAAGGTAAAGCCAGGAAGGAAAGCTAGACCTGTGAGCAGAGATGTGATAGATTGAAAATAATTCCCATCAGAGGCAAAAAGGCCAACAGTGGATTTCGTCAAATTTTTTAAATGTTATGAGTTTGATAGGAAATGACTATTTCCTTTAGACAATGATGAGATCTTTTTAATTGTCACAACAAGAATAAGGAGAGTGGTAGGAGATGTAGACATAACTAAAATGTAACTCTTTGAACATAAGAACGTAAGAACTAGGAGCAGGAGTAGGCCGTCCGGCCCTTCGAGCCTGCTCGGCCATTCAATAAGATCGTGGCTGATCTTTTCGTGGACTCAGATCCACTTACCCGCGCTCTCACCGTATCCCTTAATTCCTTTATTGTTCAAAAAAAATCTACCTTAGCTTTAAAAACGTTTACTGAAGTAGCGTCAACTACTTCACTGGGCAAGGAATTCCATAGATTAACAACCCTCTGGGTGAAGAAGTTCCTTCTCAATTCAATCCCAAATCTGCTCCCTCTAATCTTGAGGCTATGCCCTCTTATCACAGAAAGCGCCCAAGGCTGATATTGTTCCTTTATAGTCCTTTCCGGATTTTCTCAGCATCAATATTATTTTAATTTCCAGTTGATTGGCAGCTGAGAGTGGGGTAAAAAATAGTTTGTTTCAAGGGAGTGTTGTCAGAGAGGAGCAGCCGAAGGAACCGAAACCTAACTGGAAAGGTGATGTCACAGGAGAGCTGTGACCTGATTGACTGGTAGGAAATCTGTCCTAAATTTAGAAAGGTCATTCCAGAACTAATTAATCATTTAACTAACTATTAACTTAATTAACTAAGTAGAGATGGCTGGGCAGGTGATGGGTTTATAGCTGTATGACGAGGGGAGGCGTTGGCCTAATGGTTTTATCGTTAGACTGTTAATCCAGAGACCTAGACAACTTTCCAGGGACCTGAATTCAAATCTCTCCATAGCAAATTGTATCTAAGAATCTAACAATGACCATGAATCCATTATCAATTGTTGGAAAAACCCATCTGCCCTTTAGGGAAGGAAACTGCCATCCTTACCTGGTCTGGCCTACGTGACTCTATAATTAGGGGGAGTGATAGCATCCTTTTTAAACAGGATCATGAGTCCGACATGGTGTGCTGCCTGCCCGGTGCCAGGGTGAGGGACATCCCTGACCGGCTTGAAAGGAAATTGGAGCTGGAAGGCGAGGATCCAGTTGCTGTGGTCCACACTGGGACAAACAACATTGGCAAGGCTAGGAAGGAGGACCTGTTTGGGGATTATCAAGCACTAGGAATGAAATTAAGGAACAAGTCCTCAAAGGTTATAATCTCCGGATTACTACCTGAGCCACACGCATATTGGCATAGGGATAGGAAAATTAGGGAAGTAAACATGTGGCTAAAGGAGTGGTGTGGGAAAGAGGCAGCGGCATCAGTTTTGGAACAGAAGGGATCTGTACCATTGGGACGGTCTCCACCTGAACCGAGCTGGGACCAATGTTCTACCAAAAAGGATGAATAAGGTAGCCTAGGACTTTAAACTAGTGATATGAGTGGAAGCGAAGGGGAAAATGACAGGAAGTACAATGGTAAATAGGAAAGGAAACAGCAGGTTAACTTTTATGCAGGAGGACTATGAAGGAAGTCAACAGGAAGGAATCAAGAGGAAGGAAAACTCTGGAGATGTTATTAATGGAAGTGTTAGAATTCAAGAAGAAGGAATGAAAACTAACATAAAGGCACTTTATGACTCCATCCCATTCTCTCAGTTACTCCGTCTCCGTCGCATATGTTCAGGTGAGGCCAACTTCGACAGGGAGACTCCGAAATGTCCACATTCTTCCTCAACCGAGGATTCCCCAGCTCCGTTGTCGACAGGGCCCTCAATCGGGTCCGACCCATCTCCCGCACTTCTGCCCTCACCCCTTCTCTCCCTTCTCGCAACAGCGATAGGGTTCCCCTTATTCTCACCTACCATCCCACCAGCATCCACATCCAGAAGATCATCAGACGCCATTTCTGCCACCTCCAGCAAGGTGCCACCACCAGACACATACTCCCCTCCTCTCCCTTGTCCACCTTCCGCAGGGACTGCTCCCTCCGGGACACCCTGGTCCACACTTCCTTCACCCCCAACACCTCCCCACAGCCCTACGGCACCTCCCATGTAACCGGCGAAGGTGCAACACCTGCCCATTTACTTCCTCCCTCCCCAGTATCCAAGGGCCCGAACATACCTTCCAGGTGAAGCAACACTTCACCTGCGCTTCCAAGAATCTAGTCCACTGCATTCGCTGCTCACAATGTGGTCTCCTCTACATTGGGGAAACAAAGCCTAGACTTGGCAACCGCTTCGCAGAACATCTACGTTCTGCTCGCAAAAAACTACCTGAACTACCTGTTGCCTGCCACTTCAATGCACCACCCTGCTCCCTGGCCGATATCTGTGTCTCCGGCTTGCTACAGTGTTCCAGTGAAGCCCAATGCAAGCTGGAGGAACAACACTTCATTTTCCGCTTGGGGACCCTACAGCCCTCCAGACTCAATATTGAGTTCAATAATTTTAGGGCCTAAATTCTCCCATGTCCCAGCCCCCCAACCCCACACACCAGGCCTTGTTACTACATAGCCTGCCACTACACACCCCTTGTTGTTAGTCACTAACAGTGCCCGTTAACAACTATTCACCCTCCCAGCCTGATTGTTAGCAACTCCTTCGTCCGTCCAACTGTCTTTCTCTTTGGACTCTATCCTACTGTTTACTCCCTATCCCACCCACCTCCCTATTTTCTGCATATAAACTGACGTTTTCCCAGCCACCATCAGTTCTGAGGAAGGGTCACCGGACCCGAAATGTTAAACTCTGTTTTCTCCTCCACAGATGCTGCCAGACCTGCTGAGCTTTTCCAGCAACTTTGTTTTTGTTCCTGATTTACAGCATCCGCAGTTCTTTTGGTTTTTATAAAGGCACCTTACCTGAGTGCTTGTAGCATTCGAAACAAGGTGGACGAGTTAACAGCACAAATCATCGGGAATGAGTATGATTTAGTGGCCATTACAGAGACATGGTTGCAAGATTGGTGGTGTCTGGGAGTTAAATATCCAGGGGTATCACACTATTCGGAAGGAAAGGCAGGAAGGTTAGGCAAGTGGTGTTGCTTTGATATTTAAGGATGACATCAGGGTAGTAATGAGAGATGATACAGGTTCAATGGAGAATAAGATTGAATTCATTTGGGTGGAAATGAGAAATTCTAAGAAGAAAAAATATCACTGATAGGTGTACTCTATAGGCCACCAAATAATAACATCACATTGGGGCGGGCAATAAACAAAAAAGTAAGTAATGCCTATAGAAATGGTACGGCAATTATCACGGGGGATTTTAATATATGTGCCGATTGGTCGAACCAGGTCGGTTTCGAGGAAAAGTTCATTAATGTATCCGCAGTAGCTTTCTTGAACAGTATGTAATGGAACCAATGAGGGAGCAAGCTATCCTAGATCTGGTCCTATGTAGTGAGACAGGAATAATTAATGATCTCATAGTTAAGGATTCTCTTGGAAGGAGCAATCATAGTATGTTTAAATTTAGAACACAGATGGAAAGTGAGAAGATAAAATCCAATACCAGGGTCCCATGCTTAAACAAAAGAGACTACAATAGGATGAGGGAGGGGTTGGCTGAAGTAGACTGAAAGCAAAGACTCAATGGTGGGACAGTTGAGGAACAGTGGAGGACTTTCAAAGCAATTTTTCGAAGTGCTTAACAAAATTATATACCAGTGAAAGGAAAGGACTGTAAGAAAAGAGGTAATCAGCCATGGATGTCTAAGGAAATAAGGGAGGCTATCAACTGAAAGATAAGGCATACAATATTGCAAAGACCAGAGGGAAACTGGAAGACTGGGAAATTTTAAAGGTAAACAGAGAGCCACAAAAAAAGGGCTGTAAAGAAAAGTAAGATAGATTATGAGCCTAAACTAGCTCAGAATATAAAGACAGATAGCAAAAGTTTCTATAAATATAAAAATGAAAAAGAATGCCAAGGTAAACATTGATCGTTTAGAGGATGAGAAGGGGGATTTAATAATGGGAAATGACGAAATAGCCAAAGCATTGAACAGGTATTTTGTGTCGGTCTTCACAGCGGAGGACATGAACAACTTGCCAGTAATTGACAACAAGGAGACTAATGTAGGTGAGGACCTAGACATGATCATTATCACTAAAGAGGTAGTGTTGGCTGAGCTAATGGAGCTAAAGGTAGACAAGTCTCCTGGCCCTGATAGCATGCATCCAAGGGTACTAAAAGAGGTGGCAGGAGTAATAGCAAATGCACTTGTGGTAATTTTCCAAAATTGCAGACTCTGGGGCAGTTCCAGCAGATTGGAAAATAGCCAATGTCATGTCACTGTTCAAAAAAAGAGGTAGACAAAAGATGAGGACTAATAGCTTAACTTCTGTAGTGGGGAAATTGCTTGAATCTATCATCAAGGAAGAAATAGCAAGACATATAGATAGAAATTGTCCCATTGGGTGGACGTAGCATGGGTTCATGAAAGGCAGGTCATGCTTGACTAATTTTCTGGAATTCTATCAAGACTTTACGAGCAAGGTGGACAACAGAGACCCAGTAGATATGGTGTATCTAGATTTCCAAAAGGCATTCGACAAGGTGCCGCACAAAAGGGGCTGCTGCATAAGATAAAGGTGCATGGTGTTACAGGCAATGTATTAGCATGGATCAAGGATTAATCAACTAACAGGAAGCAAAGATTGGGGTTAAATAAGTGCTTTTTGGTTGGCGAACAGTGACTAGTGGTGTGCATCAGGGATCAGTGTTGGGACTGCAAGTGTTTACAATTTACATGGATGATTTGGAATTGGGGACCAGATGTAGTGTATCAAAGTTTGAGGATGATACTAAGATGAGTGGTAGAGCAACGTGTGCAGAGCGTTCTGAAAGTTTGCAGAGGGATATAGATAGTTTAAGTGAGTGGGTGAAGGTCTGGCAGATGGAGTACAATGTTACTAAATGTGAAGTCATCCATTTTGGTAGGAATAACAGTAAAAGGGTACAGTAAAAACAATAAAAAGTGAACAGTATAAAATTGCAGCATGCTGTGCAGAGGGACCTGGGTGCCATTGTGCATGATTCACAGAAGGTTGGTTGCAGGTACAACAGAAGACAAACGGAATTTTGTTCTTCTTTGCTAGAGGGATTGA
Source organism: Ginglymostoma cirratum (assembly GCA_024137785.1). Taxonomy (NCBI): domain Eukaryota; kingdom Metazoa; phylum Chordata; class Chondrichthyes; order Orectolobiformes; family Ginglymostomatidae; genus Ginglymostoma; species Ginglymostoma cirratum. Next base: position 17,573,848 of record JAHRHZ010000061.1, on the reverse strand, counting down.
GTTTAAAAGCAGGGAGGTTATAGTGCAACTGGTGCTGGTGAGGCCACACCTCGAGTACCGCATGCAGTTTTGGTCTCCTTACTTGAGAAAGGATGTACTGGCACTGGAGGGGGTGCAGAGGAGACTCACTAGGTTGATTCCAGAGAGGAGTGGGTTGGTTTATGAGGAGAGACTGAATGGACTGGGATTATATTCACTGGAATTTAGAAGAATGAGGGAGGATCTTATAGAAACCTGTAAAATTATGAAGGGAATAAATAAGATAGCAGCAGGGAGGTTATTTCCACTGGCAGGTGAAACTAGAACAAGAGGGCATAGCCTTAGGGGGAGCAGATTTATGGCTCAATTGAGGAGGAACATCTTCACCCAAAGGGTTGTGAATCAGTGGAATTCCCTGCCCAGTGAAGCAGTTGAGGCTGCCTCATTGAATGTTTTTTAAAGCCAATATATATAAGTTTTTGAATAGTAAAGGAATTAAGAGTTACGGTGAGAGGGTGGGTAAGTGGAGCTGAGGGCATGAAAAGATCAGGCCATGATCTTATTGAGTGGCGGAACAGGCGCAAAGGGCCAGACGGCCTACTCCTGCTCCTCCTGGCTCTGATGTTCTTATAACAAAAAGAAAATTGGGTATGCATGTGAAGCAGTTGAAAATACCAAAACCAGGAGAGTAGTGAAATTCTTCATTGCTTCTTAATATCCATGACTCAAATATATTGGTCTGTGCACCACGGGTGTTGTATGTTCAGCCACTGGGCATAATGGTCTAATCTAGTTGGAGGCCATTAAAACCAGAGGTACATAAAACGGCCAGTGCTCCAGATTAAACATTTTTTTTTACCTTTAAAAGTAGGTTTCTGCACAATCTTCTGAACTGTCTTAAGGTGTTTATGTAGAAAGCCATTGAAGATGCACTTTGCTAACACTTGGCCCAAATACCAGGCTGTAATACAGCACATCACAACAATTACAAGTTTGAAACGGCCTGGTGAAAGAGAAAATTACATTTAACAATATTCAGCCAGCGTGAAGGAGAAGGAAAGATTTCTATGAACACAATACCTTTTGTTCCAGGTTCTGCTCTATGATCTCTGATAGAAATGATTAACCGTCAAAACAATCAGCATACTTAACCTAGATAACAAGCGTGGGGCTGGATGAACACAGCAGGTCAAGCAGCATCATAGGAGCAGGAAAACTTGACGTTTCGGGCCTAAACCCTTCATCAGAAATGGGGGAGGGGAAGAGGGTTCTGAAATAAATAGGGAGATAGGGAGAGGCGGATAGAGGATGGATAGAGGAGAGGATAGGTGGAGAGGAGGCAGACAAGTCGAAGAGGCGGGGATGGAGCCAGTAAAGGTGAGTGTAGGTGGGGGTGTAGGGAGGAGATAGGTCAGTCCAGGGAGGACGGACAGGTCAAGGGGGCGGGATGATGTTAGTAGATAGGAGATGGGGGTGTGGCTTGAGGTGAGAGGAAAAACAGGTTAGGGAGGTGGAGATGAGCTGGGCTGGTTTTGGGATGCGGTTGGGGGAGGGGAGATTTTGAAGCTTGTGAAATCCACATTGATGCCATTGGGCTGCAGGGTTCCCAGGCTGAATATGATTTGCTGTTCCTGCAGCCTTCGGGTGGCATCACTGTGGCCTGCAGCCTTCGGGTGGCATCACTGTGGATACTTAACCTTTATCCTGCTCAGCAAATCTTAGTTCTTAATTTTTAAGTTTTTTACTATTATGTCAAATTTCTCCTTAATTTAAATGTTTTTTCTATAGTCGAGCGGCTGTGGTTGCAATTCCTAGTCGCTAGATTACCCTCCATCAAGTGTCCTACTTTTTCTCACTAAATCACTCCAAAGTACTGAAGATATTGGAAATAAGAATTAAATAGACTGAAAGCGCTGGACAAACTCAGTCAGTCTGGCTGCATCTGTGCTAAAAGAAAGAGTTAATATTTCAGGTCGAAGATGACTCTTCTTCAATTCTGAACAAGAATCATGTTGGATTTGAAGCAATAACTCCAGGGATGGAATCTTCCCATCGACTGAACACTGTGGGCAAGTCACTTGGGAAAATGTGGTAAGTTTTGTAGAAATGGGACTCTCGATGAAGAGAAAAAAAGACTGATTCTGCAACCATGTTTTGAACAGCAAGATACAAATCTTGGTAGTGAGTGACAAGTGGCTTTTTATTTAAACTTGTACAAGCAGCAGTAGAGTGGCTCAGTGGTTAGTACTACTGCCTAACAGCACCAGGGGACCTGGGTTCAATCCCAGCCTTGGGCAACTGTCTGTGTGGGATTTGTACATTCTCACTGTGTCTAAATGGGTTTCCTCCCACAGTCCAAAGATGCACAGGTTATGTGGATTGGCTATGCTAAATTGTCTGTAGTGTGCACATGAGGTGGATTAGTGGTGGGGGTCTGAGTGGGATACTCTTTGATGGGCCAAATGGCCTACTTCCACACTGTAGGGATTCTATGATTCACAATGTGGGCATTGCTGGTTAGGCTATAATTAATTGCCCAGAGACCAGTGAAGTGTCAACTGCATTTTTGTGGATCTGGATTGACACAGGCAGATTTCCTTCTTATTGAATTCAAATTCCAGTACGTGTCATGGTGGATTCAAACTCGGGTCTCCAGAACATTACTCGTGTCTCTGGATTAATGGTCGAATGATGATACCACTGGGCCATTGCCTTGCTTGACTAGTTGCATATATTATCATATATTAGTTTGTAATCCCATTTCTTTGATCTATTCTTTGACAGGGCAGAAAGGAACTGGATGGTAAGAATTCCTTAAGTACAAGGCAGTGTGGGTGCTAATTACTCCAGGACATCATCTTGGATAGCTGTCCCCAGCATCTCAAGGTGGCTTTCCTGCTTTCCCATCCATGGAGGTGGGCTTTGCTCCACTGCATCATTATGGCATACTCTCAAACCACTGACAATACAGTTTCACATTTCAATGCTGCATTTTGCAGTGCCATAGCCCCCTTCATTGTAATGCTACTGCCAGGACACTGAGTCCAGCAATAAGCAAAAACCTCATGGATGCAAACAAAATCCTCACTTGCTCTCTGAGCATACACCAACTTTGCAGCAATTTAGATGCCCACAGCATCTCTGCCCTACGTATGCTTTGCCCACTTAGCTGGAGCTCACAGTACTTCTGTCTTGCCTTGTCTTTTCATGTGGGCACAAAGCCAAGCAGCTTATTGTGGTTGTCAGCAGAAATCAGTCAAGGGCATGGACATGTTCCTGTACTCCATCATGCTTTCCAACCGGGGTACCATTACAGTAGGTCAAAGACTTTGTCAAATATTCATCCAGGGGCTTGAACACAATCAGTTTGTGGCTTGGGACACTCAAGGTCAAGGAGTCTGTACCTCTACAGCTCAGGGAGTGGGCCATGGATTGTCTAGCAGGTCCAGCACAACCAATCTGGGGAGTCAGAGTAAGACAGTCAGGAAAGTGCATAGCTTCACCTGGTTTCTGTCTCTAAAGTTGGCTGGGGAGGGTGAGTCACGGTCAGTCCTGCTGGCCTGTCCACAGAAAGCCAAAGGGGGTTATCAAGGGCCACTGCTCTAGTTAAGAAACTGGGGAATTCAATTGTGGAGTTTGAAGGCAGCATGCCAGGGTGTAAAGGAGATAATAATTGTGAACGGGGATGTTGTAATTCAACATATAAGGGAGGGAAGCTAATACAGCATAGAAGGGAAAGAGGTAAGGGGTAATTAAGGATGAGCAGGGTTTTCCTTGAATTCTAATGGCTGTGATCATTATTATTATGTTTTACCAATCTCTGTTCTTCTCTGATTCCTCCATATGCTTTTTGTCAAACTCAAACTTTGTTGGCAGCATCAACCTCTCACAGTTGCCAGGGAAACATATACTTGTATCATTTTTGCGTTGTTAGATATATGGCCTTCGCTGCACCTGCCTACTGCTTCTCTGCAAAGGGTCATACCATAGAATAGGTGTATCAATCCAGATTATCTGAATGAATGATGAATGATGATATTGTTGTCACATCTGTCTTGAAGATACAGTAAAAAGTGTTTTGTTGCCACAATCCGGGGCCATTTTGAGCTACAAAAAGAAATTATTTAAATAAGAGCTGATCTTCTGTTCAAATTGAGTCTCAAGCGCAGTTCCACGGCTTCTGCAAGGTGTCTACAAGGTATTCTATTTGTTACGAAGTTGCGTAGAATATTCATGAATTGGAAGGCAGGAAGTTAGAATTTGTTGGTAAAAGTGATTGTGGTGAAAAGAGTGCATGGTCCCTTTAAGACCTTATGCTTTGTCTGTGCTTGGAAGTTTAGAAATGCAGCTGCACAGAGAGTGTGTGAATGGAAACATTTTGCATAGAACAGCCAAGCAGCACTTTGTCTAAGACAACAAGTTTGAATTTGATCAATTAATTTAAACAAAGCACTTAGGTACAGAAAGCCAAATGAATTTAAAACTGATAGTGTTGACAACCTGAAACCAATCATTTTGTAAGAATTTGATTACATCATTATGGGTATATAAGACAAAGGCATTTGAAAAATCAGGGAGAGCCATCTGCCACCTGCCAGAGTTAGCACCATTCAGCTCTCAGAGAAAGCCCATCTAGTTAATCAAAGGTACCATGGTATTTTAGCGCAAAGTCCTCATTGAAGAAATTATAGAGATAAAAACATCCCTGACAGCAGAATTAACAGAAGTGTTTGTGAAGAGACCGGAGATGACAGAATATTCCAGAAGACAGTCTGTGTAAACCTGGAGAGATTAAGTTATAATTTATTGCTTCTTATTAATTGGGTTTACTTTGGTGGGACTTGTCTTTATTGAAACAGCATTCCAGTAGAATCTAGACCAGTTAGGGAGCAGTTAGTACCTTGGCGGGAATTGTCAGTTTGTTAGTAATTTTATTAATTTGTTCACTGTTGGGTTGAATAAATAAATTGTTTCTTGTTACTTGTAAAGTGGAGATCAGGGATTTTCTTTCTTTTAACCACTCTTTTAGTAGATTACGAGGGGAAAGATGAGCTTCTTTTGGGTGTTTCGAGAGTCATTATTAGAGAACACCCACTCCTGTCATAACAGATTGGGCCTTGTGTTTTAGTTTAATTATCAGAGGGATTTGGCTATTCCCCATTGTAACACGGTTCTCAAGGAGTCCCTCTTTGGGAAGGTCAATGACAATGCCAATGCCCCAGGAAACCCCAGCTCTGCTGCTGTCCAACACTGCTAAGAGTCCAGGCTCTGGGCCTACTGCTGCCAGGAGTTCCTGCTCGGGGCACTGCTGCTGTCAAGTGTCCAGGCTCCGGGCACTGCTCTTGTTGCCAGGAGTTCCGATCCACACATGCCCATTGACGCTGCAGCTATTGCCCCACTGACACCGCTCCAGCCTCAAAGATGAAGAGAAGGATAAGAAAAAGAAGACAAAAAAGAACATAGAGAAAAGCATGCTGCTGGCCTGGAGCAGATGAGCTCCAAAGAGCTGAAGCACTTCCTACCATAATGGCACCGTCATATTGAACCAAGTGCCACATCTGGCATTAGCTACATTTCACACAGGTGAGATGGAAGAGATGGGCTCTGATGGGCATAAGAACATAAGAAACAGGAGCAAGAATAGGCCATCTGGCCCCTCGAGCCTGTTCCACCATTCAATAAGATCATGGCTGATCTTTTCTTGGACTCAGCTTCACTTAACTGCCTGCTCGCCAGAACCCTTAAATTTCTTTACTGTTCAAAAATCTATCTTTGCCTTAAAAAAAAAATTTAATGAGGTAGCTTCAACTGTTTCACTGGGCAGAGAAAAGAGTCAATTAGACTTGAAATGTTGGCTTGCTCTGTCTCCATGGATGCAACCTGATCCACTGCGCTTTCTAGCATATTTTAGTCAGTGACTTGGAAGAGATAGCAGGCTCCATGTTTCTTTTCATTTGATTCTTTATGAACAATCGGAAGATAACTATCATAATCTCTGCCTCGCCTACGCAGTCCATTTTCTGCAGTATATTTTTTTCCGTGGTGCCTTTAGACCCAAGCCAATTTCTTCAACTTCCTTTTATTTGCCTCATTCCATTCCCAGGTCTTTCCCTGATTTTGTGTCTCCATCCTGTTAGCCAACAAAAAGAACCAACGAAATGAATACTGTCCATTTTTTAGTCTCTAAATTGGAGAGATGGCCGCTAGAAGTTGTGAAGGGAAATGACCAAACTATGCGAGTGGTGGATGTCGTTCAACGGGAGAAAGTGGGAGATGATCCACCTTGGATTTGAGGAAGACAAATTTGATTATTCTAATGGTAGGGGATTAAAATTGTGGAGGAGCAAAGGGTTTTGAGGAAGCGACCAATTACACAAATTACAAAAGAAAACCTGGTGGGAATTTTACAAAACCATATCAAAAAGGCTAATAGACTCTAACTTCAATGTGGTGTGTGCCCTTTGGGAAGAGGTCGGGGTTGGGAGTGTAGGATATGCCAATGTTCCCATGCTTCTGCTTCCCTTGTCCTTCAGGAATGTAGGTGTTGATTTCTAACTAGGCCTGTCAAAATATTTTCGCATTGCAACCTCTGAAGGAAGCAGGTTCCTGCAATGTGGTTACGGATAACTGCACTATAACTCTAGGGCAGTGTCAAAACCGATTAGCGACTGGCAATATTTACCAGCTGACTCAAACAAATTAAGTTCGTGAATTTTGCTGCAGCATCCTAATTGCTACACCCTAAATCTATGCTAGTCAAACCAGTACAGCAGGAAAATCTGGCTCGCTGTAGCATGTTTGAAAACACAGCCATACTCCAGTCTGAACAAATCCAACGTTTTATTTACCCAATCTCAAAGACAATTTAAATACAAAACCATTTTTGTCAATGCATCACTGTGCAAGAGTAAAGAAGAGGGTTAATTGCACTTGAGCAAATCAGAGGAGATTCACCAGGTCATTGCCTTGGATGGAGCATTTTAACGGTGATTAAAAGCTGGGTAAACTTGGACTGTTTTCTATAGAGAAGGCTGAGACGGCATGACTGGGGTGTATACAATTATGAGGGTCATGGACAGAGTGAGTAGGAAGCAGCTCTTCCCATATGACCATAACAAATAGGAACAGGATTAGGCCATTCAGCCCTTCAAGCTTGCTCTGCCATTCAATAGGATCATTGTTGATCCAACATTCTTCACATCCACTGCTCTGCCCCTTCCCCATAGAGCTTGATTCCTCTCCTGATTGGGAATGTATCCTTCACAGTCTTAAATATACACAGAAACTCTGCCCCACAGCTCTCTGTGGCAAGAAGTTCCAAACACTCATAACACTCTCTGGAGCAATTCCTCCTCATCCCTTTATTCCAAGACTATGCACTCTTTAATGTTTAACAAAGTTTGGGTTGTAGATGGAGTTTTTGCTTGATTCGCCAAGCTGACTGGTTTTTGTACAAACGTTTTGTCTCCCTTCTAGCTGACACCTTCAGTGCTGTCTCGCCTCCAACTCTCCGTCTTTTCATTACACTCCAACATAGGACGACATCAGTTTGACTGGGACAAAGTTACAGTACTAGGACAAGCAAAACAAAGACAAGCATGGGAATTCCCAGAGGCCTGGTTTTAAACCACCGATGTGATAAACAAACATGTTGAAATAGACCCCATCTACATACCACAACGGTACAAAACTAAAAACAAGACTACCCACCATGACAGACCCACCATATAAATTCAGAGTGGTACAGAACAACAGTACTTCAACGCAGGCGAGACAGCACTGTAGATGTCATCTAGAAGGGAGACAAAACGTTTGCATGAAAATGAGTCAGTTCAGTGAACCAACCAACAACTACAACTATGCACTTTGGTCCTAGACTCTTCCATGTGGCAAAACATCCTTTCAGCATTTACCCTGTCAAGCCCCTTAAGAATCCTGTAAGTGTCAATGAGATCACATTTCATTCTTCTGAATTCCAATGTGTAGAGTCACAACCTGTTTAGCCATTGCTCATAAGACATAGAAACATAGAAAATAGGTGCAGGAATGGGCCATTCTGCCCTTCAAGCCTGCACCACCATTCAATATGATCATGGCTGATCGTGCAATCTCAGTATCCCATTCCCACTTTCTCTCCATACTCCTTGATCACTTTAGCCACAAGGGCCACATCTAGCTCTCTCTTGAATATAATCTAATGAACTGGCCAAAACAGCTTTCTGTGGGAGAGAATTCCACAGGTTCACAACTCCTTGTGTTCTTCTTCATCTAATGGCTTACCCCTTCTTCTTAGACTGTGACCCCCTGGTTCTGGACTTCCCCTACATTCCTTCTGCATCTAGCTTGTCCAATCCTATCAAAATTTAGCATGTTTCTATGAGACCCCCCAACCCCCAACACACACACCCCATTCTTCTAAATTCCAGTGAGTACAAGCCTAATCGATCCTGTCTTTCTTCATATGTCAGTCCTGCCATCAGTCTGGTGAACTTTCGCTGGACTCCCTCAATAGCAAGAATGTCCTTCCTCAGACTAGGAGACCAAAACTGCACACAATACTAAAGGTTTAGCCTCACCAAAGCCCTGTATAAATGGGGCTATCCATCCGTACCAGGGATCATCTGAGTGAACTTTCTCTGAACTGCCTCCAATGAAGTGATATATTTCTTTAAATAGGGCAACAAAAACTACTGGCAGTGCTCTTGATGTGGTCTCCCCAGCACCTCGGACAGTTGCAGTAAGATTTCGCTGCTCTAATACTCCAATCCCATTGAAATAAGGGCCAGCTCATAAGGCAATCCCTTTGCTGAATTCTTGTTGAAAGATTAAGAAGGAGGAGGCATAATTTTAATGTGGTAAGCAGAAGGTTTAGAGGAGGTTTGAGGGGGTGGGGGGAGAAAACTACTCAGGGTGGTGGGAATCTTGAATGCACTGAGGATGGTTGAGAGGGTAACCCTAACAATCTTTTAAAAAGGGCTTAAAAAGTACTTGAAATGTAATAATACTCAAGGCTATAGAGCAAATGATGGGAAGTGGGATTTGTATACATTTAGACTAGTTTCGACAGGCCGAAGGGCGTCTTTTGTATAATTCAACGATTCTAGAATTAAGAGTCCCTGTCGGCAAAGCAGTTATTTATCTGTGGTTCAACACACACCTGTACACACACACACACACACACCACCTTCCAAAACGTCCAGGGGTAAGTGCTCTCAGAGTGTTTACCAGCTGATGGAGAGAGAACGGGAATGAAAGAGGAGAGAAGGGGAACGAGGAGGGAGGGAAGTTAGGAGAGAACAGTGAAAGGAAAGACAGGAGCTCTGATGTGCCTCGGGTGAGCAGTGGCACTGCAGAGAGAAACTACAACATCAGCGCCCGAGGAAAGTAGCCAGTCAGCGGTGAAACTCACAAGAAATCTCGGTGTTAGTTTCCAAGAAGCGCCCCATTCACCTCAACATCTCAGAGAAGCAACAGATGTGTTTAAATCTCAAGGATCACTTACCGTTTGCTAGAATTCGGAATTGTGTTGCCATTGTATCAGAGATAATAGGTACTGCAATTGTAACGCCTTTGCCGACCTTACCGTTTGTGTATTGATTAAGCGGGAACTTTGGACCTTGCAGGTCGCGTTTCCTGTCGTTTTGGCGTGGGCGGAGAAGTGGCTGCGCTCAGATACTGAATTCAGCAACTTCTCTCTCTCTCACACACACACACCGGGCGGGCTGATAGGTAAATCCGAAATAAAAGGGTGTCTCAGCGATTCGTACTCAAGTACAGGGCTATGGGCTGAGACAAAAGGCTCCACACTTCTCCATACACACCCTACTCAGCACCTTCAACATATCAGAAACACCGAAGACTTGAATGATATAAGACAGAGGCTGAGCATAATGTTTTCACCTTTATGTCATTATCTGTGCTGCCAAAGCCAGTGACGAAATCAACTTTATGCACCACAGGCAATAATCCCGGACATGTTTATACAACCTAATCTACTTGTCCACACTCAGGTCTCATACTCGTTCTCTCGCTTCCTAGCAGATTACACCCACAAAAAGTTCTTTACCTCTCAGTCGCGATGTCACTTCCAGAGCACCACCACTAAGTTCAGTTACGCATTCGCACTGACTGATCCCATTCCTCAGCTATTTATCCTGCTGTTCACCCCCAGGTTC
>JAHRHZ010000061.1:17439388-17558694 GCA_024137785.1 Ginglymostoma cirratum | reverse complement strand
GCATAGATCCCTGAAAGTTGCCACCCAGGTTGATAGGGTTGTTAAGAAGGCGTACGGTGTGTTAGGTTTTATTGGTAGAGGGATTGAATTTCGGAGCCATGAGGTCATGTTGCAGCTGTACAAAACTCTGGTGCGGCCGGACTTGGAGTATTGCATACAGTTCTGGTCACCGCATTATAGGAAGGATGTGGAAGCATTGGAAAGGGTGCAGAGGAGATTTACCAGGATGTTGCCTGGTATGGAGGGAAGGTCTAATGAGGAAAGGCTGAGGGACTTGAGGCTGTTTTCGTTAGAGAGAAGAAGTTTAAGAGGTGACTTAATAGAGACATACAAGATGATCAGAGGATTCGATAGAGTGGACAGTGAAAGCCTTTTTCCTTGAATGGCGATGGCTAGCATGAGGTGAAATAGCTTTAAATTGAGGGGTGATATATATAGGATAGATGTCAGAGGTAGATTCTTTACTCAGAGAGTAGTAAGGGCGTGGAATGCCCTGCCTGCAACAGTAGTAGATTCGCCAACTTTAAGGGCATTTAAATGGTCATTGGATAAACATATGGATGATAATGGAATCGTGTAGGTTAGATGGGCTTCAGATTGGTTTCACAAGTCGGCGCAATATCGAGGGCCAAAGGGCCTGTACTGCGCTGTAATGTTCTATGTTATATGTCCTATGTTCTATGATCACGCACAGTCAGCATGGACTCATGAACAGGAAACATGTTTGATGAGTATACGAGAATGGATAAGGAATGATTCAAGGGGAAGCAACAGGTCAAATATATTTAAAGTTTCAAAAGGTGCTTGATAACATACCACACATTAGGCTTCTTAATCGGCTGAGTCCATGTTGTCTGAGTAGTGTGTTAGTGTAAATAGAGGATTGGGTAACTAATAGAAGACAGAGAGTTGGGATAAGGTGGCAGTTTCTGGATGGCAACCTGCAACTAATGAAATTCCACACGGACCAATTATTTACGATATATATTAACGGCGTAGATGAGGAATGGAATTAATATAGCCAAATTTGTGGGTGGTACAAAAACAGGTGGGAAAGGAAATGGTGAGGATGACGCAAGAATCTGCAGTGAGATACAGACAGGTTAAACAAATAAACAAAAACTTAGCAGATGAATATAATGTGGGAAACTGTAAGGTTATATACCTTAGAGATAATAGGTACTGCAGATGCTGGAGAATCCGAGATAACAAGGTTGGAGCTGGATGAACACAGCATATACCTTGTTAGGAAGAATAGAGGAGCTGAAGATTATCTTAAATGGAGTAAGGCTGCAGAAAATTACAGGACAGAGGCATTTGGGAGTACCAGCCTCTGACTCATAAAAAGTTAAGTGGGTCATACAAACATAAAAATTAGCAGCAGGAGTTCACCAGTCAATTGCGTTAGCCAGCTCCACCACTCATTGTGATCAAGGCTGATCATTGAGTCCAATACCCTAATCCCACCTCCCCCCTATGTCCCTTGATCCCTTTAGCCACAGGAACTATTTCTACCTCCTTCCTGAAAGCACATAATGTTTTGACCTGAAGCACTTTTAGTGAATTCCACAGGCTCACCACTGCCCTGTGTAACTGCAACAAGACATCCCTGTTCCTGTACTCGAATCCTCCCACTATGAAGGCCAACATGCAGTTTGCCTTCCTTACTGCCTGCAGCACCTGCACGCTTACTTTCAGTGACTGGTGCATGAAGATACCCAGGTCTCATTGAACATAGCCCACGCTCAATGTACAGCCATTTAAATAATGATCTGCCTTCCTCTTTTTCTACCAAAGTGAGTAACATCACATATATTCACACTTTGCTGCACCTGCCACGCATTTGCCCACTCAGGCAGCCTGTCCAAATCACAGTAAAGCGTCTCTGCATCCTCCTCACAGCTCATCCTCCCACACAGCTTTGTGCCATCTACAAATTTCAAGATACCACATTTTTTTCCCTCATTCAAATTATTAATGTATTTTGTGAGTATCTGGGGTTCTATTAAAGATCCCCCTGGTACCCAACTCCCTGCCATTATGAAAAGCCCGATTTATTCCTACTCTTTATTTCCTGTCTGCTAACCAATTTTCTATCCACCTCAATACACCACCCTCAATCTCATGCACTATAATTTTATATGTTAATCTCTCATACGGAACTTTGCCAAAAGACTTCTGAAAATCCAAATAAACCATATCCACTAGCTCCCCTAACAAACTCTACTAATTACATTATCAAAGAATTCCAGTAGATTGAGTCACAGTGTTACAGAGTCATACAGCATGGAAACAGACCCTTTGATCCAACTCATCCATGCCGACCAGGTATCCTAAACTGAAGTAGTCCCATTTGCCTAGGTTTGGCCCTAACCCTTTAAACCTTTCCTATTCATGTACCCATGCAAAAGTCTTTTAAATATTATAGTTGTACTCACCTGTACCACTTCCTCTGGCATCTCATTCCATACATGCACCATCCCCTGTGTGAAAAATGTTGCCCCAGATCCCTTTTAAATCTTTCCCTTCTCAACTTAAAACCATGCCCTCACATTTTGGACTCCCCACCCCTGGGAAGAAGGACCTCAGCTATTCACCTTATCTATGCCCCACATGATTTTATAGGCCTCAGTAAGGTCACACCTCAAAATCTGTTCTCCAGGGAAAACAATCCCAGCCTATCCAGCATCTGCTTATAACTCAAACCCTCCAGACCCAGCAAAATCCCTGTAAATCCTTTTTCTGGACCGTTTCCAGGTTAACAAATTCCTTCCTATGACAGGTCAACCGGAATTTTATGCAATATTCTAAAAGTGGCTCCATCAATGTCTTGTATAGCCGTAACATGACGCCCCAACTCCTGTCCTCAATGCTCTGACCAATGAATGCAGACATACCAAACTTATTCTTCACCACATTGTCTACCTGCGATGCCACTTTCAAGGATTTTAATGCCCCTGCATCCCTCGGTTTCTTTGTTTGACAACACTCCCCAGGCCCCTACTGTTAACTGTATAAGTCCTGCCCTGGTGCGTCTGACCAAAATGTGACACTTCACATTTTTCTAAGTTAAACTTTACCTGCAACTCCTCAGTCCATTGGCTTAGCTGATCAAGATCTCACTGTAACCTTAGGTAACTTTCTTCACTGTCCACTATACCACCAATTTTGGTGTCATCCACAAACTTACTAACCATGCCTCCCACATCTTCATCCAAATCATTTGTACAAATGATAAACATCAGTGGACCCAGCATCAATCCTTGTGGCACGCCACTGGTCACAGACCTCCAGTCCAAGGAACAACCCTCTACCACCATCCTCTGTCTCCTATCATTAAGCCAATTTTGTATTCAGTTGGCTAGCTCTCTCTGTATCCCATGTATTTTAACTGTAGGTCAAGCATGATTTCCTTTTTGTAAATCCATGCTGACAATGTCCGATTCTACCACTGTTTTCTAAGTACTCTGCTTTAAAATCCTTGATAAAGGGATTGGTATCTTCCCCACTATCAATGTTAGACTCACTGGTGTATAATTCTCTGTTTTCTCTCTACATCCCATTTTAACTAGTCGGGTTAATTAGCTCTCCTACAATCCAAGTAGGAACTGTTCCAGACTTTAAAGAATCTTGAAAGGTGATCACCAACGCATCCATCGTTTCTAGGGCTACTTCCTTAAGTACTGTGGGATGTGGATTATCAAACCCTGGGGATTTACCGGTCTTCAATCCCCACAATTTCTCCAACGCCATTTCTCTATCGATACAGATTTACTTTAGTTCCTCCATCTCCCTAAACCCTGTGTTCCCTATCATTTGTGGTATGTTATTCATGTCCTGCTTTGTGAAGGCAGAATTGAAATATGAATTTGGTTTGTCAGCCATTTCTTTGTTCCCCATTATAAATTACCCTGTTTCTGACTGTATGGAACCTATATTAGTTTTCATCAATCCTTTTCTTTTAACATACCTAGAGAAACCTTTACAGTCAGTTCTTATGGTCCCCACAAGCTTAGTCTCATACTCTACTTTCTCCTTCTTAATCAATCCCTTGACCTTCCTTTTCTGACTTCTAAACTGTTCCCAATTCTGAAGTCTATTGTTTTTTTTCTCTCGCCAACGCATAGCCGTTTTTCCGTCTGATGTTATCTCTAACTCTCCCCTGTAACCCAGAGTTTGGCCACTGTTCTCCTTGTAATCTTACATCAGGCAGGAATAAGCGATTTTTGTAGTTCATCCAGCCATTTTTTGAATATTTGTTGTTACCTATCCATCATCATTCCTTCTAGTGATATTTTAAGATTTATCATAGCCAACTAATGCCTCATACCATTGTAGTAAGGCAAATGGAATGTTGACCTTTATTTCAAAGGGAATGAAGTACAAGTATAGGGAGGTTTTGTTCAAACTACACAAGGCACTAATCAACTGAAAGACTGTGAACAGTTTCAGGTTCTTTATCTAAATAAATATGTATTGGCATTGTAGACAGTGCAGAGAAGGTTCACCAGGCTGGTAGCAATAATTGAGAGACTCTCTTACGAAGAGAAGTTGAGCAGGTTGTTCCTGAACTGACTGGAATTTAGAAGAATGAGATGTGACCTTATTGAAAAAAATATAGGATTCTTAGGAGACTTGACAGGGTAGATGTGGAAATGTTTATTCCCCATGTGGGACAGTCTAGACCATAATTGTACAATAACTGGTGCACATTTAAGAGAACGTGAGGAGCAATTTTGACTCTCAAAGGGTAGTGAATCTGTGGAGTTCTTTACCGCAGAAGGCTGTTCTGTTAAGACTGGGTTGTTAAGTATAGAGACATAGAGTCATATAGCAAGGACAAAAATCACATGACACTAGGTTATAGCCCAACAGGTTTATTTGAAAACACTAGTTTTCGGAGCTCTGCTCCTCCAAAAGCTTGTGTTTTCAAATAAACCTGTTGGACTATAACCTGGTGTTGTGTGATTTTTGACTTTATCCACCCCAGTCCAACACTGGCTCCTCCATATCATTCGGCAAGGAAACAGACGCTTTGATCTAACACATCAGTACCGACCAGGCATCCCAGTTTGACCTAGTCCCATTCGCCAGCATTTTGCCCATATCTTGCTAAACCCTTCCTATTCATAAATCCATCCAGACGCCTTAAGGCTGCAATAGATGTTTAATCAATAATGGAATCAAGGGCGATGGGTAAAGGCAGGAAAGTGGAGTTGAGGATTATCAGATCAATTGTGATCTCATTGAATAGTAGAGCAGACTTTATGGGCCTATTGGCCTACATCTGCTCTGATATTCTGTTATTCCTCTGATTTTAAGTCAGCCTAATAACCTGCCCTAATAAGTTTGAATTTTATTCTGAAAACAGCACAGAAAATAGACAACCTTGTCAGACAAAAAGAAAACAACTGTGGAGACGTATGATTTGCTAGATGCAGTGCAAGATACAAAATATATTGTTTAGGATGGACTTTCTTTATTCATTCACAGATTGAAGGCACCACTTTTAGACAGCATTTATCACCCATCCTTAATTGCCAAAGTGCAGTTGAGAGTCAACCACATTGCTGTGGATCTGGAGCCACATGTAGGCCAGCCCAGGTAAGGATGGCTGTTTCCTTCCCTAAAGGACATTAGTGAGCCAGATGGGATTTTCCCCTGACAGTCGGTAACAGATTCATGGTTATCATTAGGTTCCTAATTCCAGATATTTGCTGAATTCAAATTTCACCACCTACCATGGCAGGATTCAAACCCCAAACATTATCTTGGTCTCTGGATTAACAGTCCAGCGATAATATCACTAAGCCATTGCTTTCAAAGAAATAGACTGTTGCATGAGACATAGGAGACTCAAATTGAAAAAAAAACACAATCGTATTATGGTGTAGGGAAATATGACGGATAACAATTTGCATACAGCAAAATCCATAAGCAAAGAGATACATGACTAACTAAAGTGTTCTAGTAACATCGATTGAGAGATAGACTGGGCAGGACAATGGGGACAACTCTCTGAATAATGTCATTACATGTTTTCATTTCATCTGAAGGGAGAGGGGGCATTTTAATTTAATGCCTCATCCAAAAGCAACATCTGAAACAGGGCAGCATTTGCTGAGAACTCCACTGAAGTGCCAACTGAGATTATGCATTCAAGACTCTGGAATAAAACTCGATTTGAACCTTCTAAGACCAAGGTAATGCTGACAGCTAAGAGATTGAATCCTGGTCGTAAAAGATCACCTCCAATACTGTTCTGCCAGGGCTGTTGTTACACGACTGTTTTAAGTAATTGTTTCAAACTAACTTTAATGGAGTTGCTGTGGGAGTGAACTGTATTTCTCAATGCAACAGAGATATCATTAAAATTGTTATTGTACTCAAATGGCCAACTAGAATCATACAGCACAGAAACAGACCCTTTGGTCCAACCAGTCCATGTTGACCATAATCCCACACTAAACTAGTCCCACCTGTCTGCGCTTGGACCATATCCTTCCCAATATTCCTTATTCATGTACTTATCCAAATGTCTTTTAAATGTTGTAACTTTATCTACATCCATTACTTTCTCTGTAATTTCATTCCACACAAAAACCACTCTCGGTGTAAAAAAAAATTACCCCTCATATCTTTTTAAAATCTTTCCCCTCTCACCTTAAAAACATGCCCCCAGTTCTTGAAATCCCCCCCCTAACGGAAAAGACAGTTGCCATTCACTTTATCTACACCATTCTTGATTTCATAAACCTCTATAAGGTCATCTCTTAACCTCGTACACTCCAGTGAGAAACATCCCAGCCTATCTCGTCTTTCTTCATAACTCAAATTCTCCATTGCTGCCAACATCCTGGAAAATCTCTTCTGAACCCTCTCCAACTTAATAATACCCTTCCTGTAACGGGCAACAGGGACTGTACACAGTACACCAGAAGAAGACTCGCCAACCGATGCAACCACAATATAACGTTCCAACTCCTACACTCAAAGGTCTGAGCAATGAAAGCAAGAGTGCTAAATGCCTTCTTAATCGCCCTGTCTATATGTGATGCAAACTTCAAAGAATTAGGTCTCTCTATTCTACAACACTACCCAACGCCCTATATTTAATTGTGTTAGCCCTGACTTTTTGTTTGTTTTACTAAGGTTCAATAACTTGCATTTACCCAAATTAAACTCCATCTGCCACTCCTCAGCCCATTGATCCAATTGATCAAGACCTCTTTGTAATTTTCGATAAGCTTCTTCACTGTCCACTAGAACAGAATAGAATAGCCTTTATTGGCACATATACTCAACGAGTACACTGAAAAATCTATACGTCGCCAATTACAGCGCCAACCTAGATACAAAATTACCTAGGCATAGCTTCTTGAGTTACAAGATTTTAGACAATACAGAAAGTAAAATATCCAGCATTACAGAGATAAAAACTCAGTATAGCAGATCATTGTGGCACCTAGCTTCCAGTCCACACTGGGCCCTGGCTCCACACTGTGCTGGTGACACACCAACATCAGGAGGCTGGAAGGTTGCTATGCCACAATGGGAGGATGCTGTGGGAGACTGCTGCACCAGGCCGGGGCAGGGGTGTCTTGCCACCCCAGGAGGCCGCTACGGGAGGAAGACGCTGCAGGAGTGCGGAATGGTCACCACGCTAACACCAGAAGGCCACCGGGAGGCCGGTGTGCCAGGTGGGGCACTGTTGCTGGGGGCCAGGAGTCATTGCGCGACGAAAGCCAAGAGTCATCGTTGGATGCCAGGGGTTGAAGAGTAAAAAAAGAAGAGAGAAAAGCACGAGGTGGAACAAAAAGAGAAGAGAAAGAAGAAAAGAAGAGGAAGAACGGGCGGAGCAGACGAACTCTGGCTGGAGCATCCTACTTTGCCACCATCGGCACCACCAATCTTAGAGTCATCCAAGAACTTACTAACCATGCCTTCTTTATTCTCATCCAAATCATATATATAAATGACAAACAAAAGTGGGCACAGCACTGATCCCTGTGGAACACCACTGGTCACAGGCCTCCTGTCTGAAAAACAACCCTCCACCATCACTCTATTTCCTGCCATCAAGCCAATTTTGTACTCAACTGGCAAGCTCACATCGAATCACATGTGATATAACTATACTAATTAGTCTATCATGCGGAATCATGTCAAAGGCTTTACTAAAGTCCAAGTAAACAATGTCTACTGCTCTGCGCTCATCAATCTTCCTGGTTACTTCCTCAAAAAAACTCAATTAGGTTTGTGAGGCATGACATCCCTTGCACTAAACCATGTTGACTCTCCCTAATCATTCCTTGCCTCTCCAAATACATACAAATCCAATCTTTTGGATTGACTTCCAATAATTTATCCACCACTGAAGCCAGACTCTCAGATCTGTAATTCCCAGGCTTCTCCTTACATCCCTTCATAAACAAAGGCACATTAGCCACTCTCCAGTCATCCAGCACATTAAAAATATACTTTGTTTCATACTTCAATTCATATGAAGTTCTGGTTAAGAATACAGATTTTGGCTTTTGTCAAAGTGAAATTTTAACAGTATAGCTTAGCAGGGCAGATCATAAGTGCCAAAGGAAGCAAAACACTCTGGATTCTGGAGATCTGAAATAAAATCAGGAAATGCTGGAGAAATCAATAGGTCTGACAGCATCTGTGGAGAGAGAAACAGAGTTAATGTTTTGAGTCCAAAAGGACTCTTCCTCAGTGCTTACTTCTGAGTCCCTGTGACCTTCTCCCCATGTTGCCAACTTGAAAACCTCCCCACAAATTATTTAATTCGGGGTACTCTGCAATTCTGCAACTCAGCAGTCTCACTGTAGCACTGCTGAGCAGAGCGCAGGTCTCTCATTGGCTCTCCAGCTGGGAACTGAGAACATTGCTGCCCGTCATATTGGATTCAAAACATTAACTCTGTTTCCCTCTCCACAGATACCGCCAGATCTACCGAGTTTCTCCAGCACTCTCTAATTTTATTACAGATCATATGTATGTTGTGATTTCAAACTCACAAAGAATCCATGAAGACATTGGATATAAAGGTATAAAGGTACCTATTACTTAAACATTCAGGAGTAAAACAGGGCAGCATGTTTTTGCAATGCTGTTAAACTTGCTTCCCTCACCATTATCTAGTAGTAAATTGTACATAGAAACTAAGAGCAGGAGAAGGCAATTCAGCTCTTGAGTCTGCTGAATCATTCTACACGATCATGGCTGATCCACTATCTCGATGCTATATTATCGCTTTCTCTCTAAACCATTAAAATCTGAAAAGCTATCAATCTCATTCCTGAATATACTTGTACAATATACTTGTACAGCCTCCATAGCCTTCTGTGGTAGAGAGTCCTACAAGTTGACCACTTGCAGAATGAAGAAATTTTTTTCGTCTCAGCCTTACACGATGTTCCAAATATCCTACCCTGCATCACAGAGTAATAGATTCATAGAGATCACAACAGCACAGTAAATGCCCTCAGCCCATTGTATCCCTGCCAGTCAAAAACAATCACCTAACTATTCTTAGAGATAAAAGGTACTGCAGATGCTGGAGAATCCGAGATAACAAGGCGTGGGGCTGGATGAACACAGCAGGCCAAGCAGCATCATAGGAGCAGGAAAACTTCACGTTTCGGGCCTAGACCCTTCATCAGAAAATTTTCTGATGATTTTCTGATGAAGAGTCAAGGCCCGAAACGTGAAGTTTTCCTGCTCCTATGATGCTGCTTGGCCTGCTGTGTTCATCCAGCCTCACGCCTTGTTACCTAACTATTCTTATCCCATTTTCCAGCACCTGGCACATAACCTTGAATGTGTTGGCATCGCAAGTACACATCTAAATATTTCTGAAATGTTATGACCGTCTCTGCCTCTCTCCTATCCTGAGATTTTGATTCCAGGCTTTAGACTCCACAACCGGCGGAAACATCTTCCCTGCATCGAGTCTATCTAGTCCCTTTGGAGTTTTATACATTTCAATCAGGTCCCCTCTCATCCTGTGAATACAGGACTGGTCAAAGCAATGGGACAGCAAGCAATTAGGAAGGCGCATGGTGGGTTGGCCTTAGCTACAAGGGCATTTAGAAGTATAAGAGTAAAGATATTTTGTTGTAATTGCATAGAGCCTTCAATGACTACTGTGTCCAGCTTTAGTGTCTTTACCTTAGATTTATACTTTCTATCTCTTTATGTCAAGTCTATCATTTCCCGTATTAATATCTTCACCTTGTCTCTAGTCTTTGATTTACCAAATCTTCTGAAATTTAATATCTTGCACTGACTATTTCATTTAAAATTCTTTCGACTTCTCCAGTAATGTGGCTGTTCAGGATCGGAGTCCAAATACGGTTCAGGCGTAGACTGACCCATTGATAAAGGTCCCAATTTCCCTAGTGGTTGCAAAGGGTACAGCACAGTCACAGAGTTTTACAGCACAGACACAGGCCCCTTGGCTGCCCAACTCATCCATGCCGACTGGGTTTCCGAAACTGAACTATTCCCATTTCTGATGAAGGGTTTAGGCCCGAAACGTCAAGTTTTCCTGCTCCTATGATGCTGCTTGACCTGCTGTGTTCATCCAGCCCCACGCTTGTATTCCCACTTGCCTATGTTTGACCTCTGTCCCTCTAAAACCTTTTACATCTACGTACCTGTCCAAACATCTAGCTCTTTATGAAGTTCTACCCTATCCTCCATGATGTTTCTGAGTTTCAGATCATGCACACATTTTTAAATCTCTGCCCTATGCACCAAGTTCTCTGTGATTCACAAAAAAAGAACAAGCAAGGGTACTGACCTCTGGGGAACACCACTGCAAATCTTCCTCCAGGCTCAAAAGATATCAATTAGCCATTCCTCAGTTTCCTGTCACCTGGCTAATACCACATCCATGTTGCTACCGTCCTTCTTATTCCATGAACTATAATTTTCCTCAGAAGTCTGTTGTGCAACATTGTATCAAATGTCTTTTGGAAGTTGATACATGCTATTATTATCCTCATCAACACTGTTACCTCTTCAAAAGAATTCCAATAAGTTAGTTATGATTTTCCCCTGAATGCTGGCTTTCCTTAATTAATCTTTATATTCACATGTCATCATTAATTTTTCATTAATTATTGTTTCTCGAAGTTTCCTCATTGAAGTTAAACTAACCGGCCTGTGGTTATTTGGTGTTGATATTTGAGAGTGGAGGGAAGGGGTGTTTGAGATCAGACTTACTTAATACAGGCAAGTCAACGATTTACTAATTGTAGCAATGTACAAATTAACAACACCCCACCACCACCCTCTGTCTCCTAACTTCCAATCAATTTTGTATCCAAATGGCTAAGTCGCCCAAGATTCCATATGATCCAATCTTGCTAACCAGTCTACCACGCGGAACCTTGTTGAATGCCTTGCTGAAGTCCATCTAGTCAATGTCCACTGCTCTGGCTTCATCAATCTTCTTTGTCACTTCAAAAAACTCAATCAACTCCTCTGTTTCTCCCAAGAGAACTCTGTCCTCACCTATTTGAAAAAATGTGGAGCTGGAGGAGCCCAGCATGTCAGAGAGCATTCAAAGAGCAGGAAAGTTTTGGGTTGGGACCCTTCATTAGCACTCATGAAGGGTCCTGACTTGAAACATCGATTTTCCTGCTCCTTGGATGCTGTTTGATCTGCTGTGCTCCTCCAGCTCTACATTTTATCGGCTCTGTCTTCCAGCATTTGTAGTCTTTGCTATCTTTCTGTCCTTACCTACCCTTGTTGCTGTACCCTACCTTGGGAGCTGGCAATCCATGCTGTGCCAAACACTTATCATAACCCTGTCAGAGAATCTCAACAGGCAACTACTGATAGAATCACACAACATAGAAACAGACCCTTTGGTCCAACTTGTCCATGCTGACCAGGTTTCCCAAACTAAACTAAAAGTTCATGATGGCAGAATCACCATTGCCCCTTTCCCATCTCCATATTATGGGTCATTTTCATTCCTTCGAAGAATGAAACCTTCTTATTTTTGAAAATACTGCACTCATTAGAGGATAGTATAGGGCCCGTAACAAGTTTACTCTTGTTGTTAGCTACTATAGTACGACAGTGATCTTAGCTACACAGTAAATACTAAAAACAGAATACTAAGATAATCCAGTTTTAAAGGGATCTAATTTCAACTTGTCCCTATTTAGAGAAGGAAATTTCCTTATTGATTTCTCACAACTAACTAACACATCTATTTTTAAAGTATACCTTTGCTTCCTTATATTTTTGACTATATATTGTAGTTAATGTAATAATGCTGCTAGAACTGTTAATATCAAGTTTGGAGTGGCTATCAAATATAGAGCCAACATCCTTAATCAAAGAGTCTAATATTATAATCCAGCCCTTACCAGGCATTAATTCCTTGCTTTTGAGTTTCTTCTTCTAATTTTTTGTTCCACTAGACTATTTTAACTAGATGTTCTTTGGAGATACTGATCCTCTGGAATTGATTTGAGCTTTTGGGATTGGGTGGCCAAATTCAGAGATGGCCTTGAGTTCCTCATTCTGTCTCAGTGGTTTGAATGTAGAAGTTACCTTCCAAATAGAGCAAATTTCACAGCCCTTGCACTCCCTCTTTTTGATTTCCTTTCCCGTTACATCAAGTCATTGCATTCTCCTCTCTTTGTTTTCGTTCTGCATCAAAACTATACCATCGTCCGTCGAGAACATTGATTCATCCTTAGGCAGTTACGGTTCATCCAATTACAGTATCTGATTGTGTGCAGATTGAACAGATCCTTCAGCTCTCCCTTCACTTTTATTCATCTCATGGCTATTTCTTATTAAGTATATTCCCCCCTTAGCCTTTAATGATCCCAACCCAAAATTTTACTTTATTTTTTACCCTATCTCACCAATACCATTTCACTTTAAAGTCCATTTCTGCATGGATCAGGTAAAATATATTTTCTTGCTCTTCAGGCCACAATAACCATCTGGCAAGTAGTTGTACATGTCTGAGACCCATTCTTCAGCGGATTTTCCCCATGCATTCTACATTATTTACTGCAGATGTAATAATCACTTCTGCACACTTCCATCAGTCTCCCAAAATCATTCCACATATTCTTGAGTTTCAGGTAATCTTTTCGAAAGATCAGAATTTGGGGTGAGCAAGTGTCTTCTCCACACTTGGTCCTGAGTTTTCTGGTAGTGGTGGCTAAATCATTCATATCAGTTCTTCTAAAAGAAAATGGTTCATAGGCAGGGGCACATATATTTCCAAAAGAGACCTGTCAATAATCAATTCCGTCTACACTTTCACTTGATGTGATGCTGGGCTTGTTGTTTCTTTAGTTTTCTAGTTTTTTCTCTTAAGAATTTGTTCTTAAGCATCTGTACCTAGGTACCTTTGTATCTAAGGTGGCGTTGTAAGTGATGACTTGTAAACTTTTCATTGTACTCGTTTGAGTACATGTGACAATGAAGCTAATACTAATTCATTCATTCATTACAATTTTATCTGATTCAGAAGATGTGGAGAAACCATGCTGTCCAGTTTAAAGAGATAGTAGGAACTGCTGATGCTGGAGAATCTGAGATAACACGGTGTAGAGCTGGATGAACACAGCAGGCCAAGCAGCATCAAAGGAGCAGGAAAGCTGACCTTTCGAGTCAAGACCCTTCTTCAGAATCCAGAAATGTCCAGTTTAAAAATGTGATTGTTCTTCCTTACAACAAATCCATACAATCTTTTCAAAACTGACTGGCTAAATTACGCTTGACTCCCAAATTCAAATACAGCAATGATGGACTTGAGTGTTTCCCTTACGTACAGCCTCAGCTGTGTTGTTGGGCTGACAGGTTTTGATAATGGTCAATTAATTTCCTCTCAATCTTTCCCCTTTTTATTATATCCAAATTATGGGAACCTAGACTCTTATTTTAAATTAACATGTGAAACTTTAAACTTGTTTGTCTCTTTAAGATGCACATAAATTTCCCACTGTTTGTTTGAAGTAACACCTTGTGTTTTGTTTTATCAACACCAGTTTCAGAAACAATTATGTTCAGGATCAGTGGTTTTAAATTTCACACCATTTTCAAACTTTTGACTTCATTCTCAAGTC
Source organism: Ginglymostoma cirratum (assembly GCA_024137785.1). Lineage (NCBI taxonomy): Eukaryota > Metazoa > Chordata > Chondrichthyes > Orectolobiformes > Ginglymostomatidae > Ginglymostoma > Ginglymostoma cirratum. The sequence goes on along the minus strand of JAHRHZ010000061.1, from coordinate 17,544,574 downwards.
AATTTTGAATCTTTAATGCTTGCAAACAACATCCTGTTTTCGCAAAGATTTGACCTGAATGCAAGATTTGCTCCCTTTGTAAATACACTCTAATTTTCACTGGGGGTGCTCTTTAACCTCACGGGGGAATAGGGACATGTGCAGAGTTGTGACCTCTTCTCCAAATGTGCCTGAGAGTTTCTCACCCACTCCTTCTCCTTAGTCCTCCGTTCTGTCCTGGGTACTATTGTACTCAAGTTTCACTACGTTGGAGAAGCAAAGTAGAGTGGTGACCGTTTTCAAAAACAGTCTCATACCCCCAGGAAAGTTCAAGTTCACTTGGTGTCTTCTCCAAGGTATCAGTCACAACTCTGAATGCTCTTTGTAGATTTCTGCCTGACCTTTTCTTTCTTTGTGGTGATCCCATTTAAATTCAACTTGATGGCAAGGGATTCTTGTGCTGAATGATGTCGAGACTTATGGTGAACCTTTCATGGAGTCTGGCCAGTGGTCCTGGATAATGGTTGTCAGGGAGTTGGCTTGTATTAATTGCTGAAGCCCTCCTCTACCAACAGTATGGAAGATGGATCTCCCACAACCACTACGTTGGAGAGAAGACACCATCTCTCCCTGGCCAGCCTGATGGAGTCAGAGTGGGCTCTAAATGGTTAGGCTAGGGTTTTGGGTCACCAATCAATGAGCTGCTGCATCACTGGCTGATGTTCATGGCCTCTATTGCTCCTTATAGTCTCTCCAAGTGTAAAGCCTGTCCCCAGAAATTTAAAGCCATTAAACCTCAACTTCTGTTTTAACCCACTTCTGACAACACTGTTGATTTTGGGGGTTCTGTGATCATTTACCTATTATAGCCAGTTGACAGTTTGTAGTAATTTTCCGATCACTTATTTGTTAAGAAGCAGTTTAGGTGTGATGCATTAACCAATTAAAAAAAGAAAATATACAACCGCAGCAGCTGAGAATATTCCACCAATCCTGAAGGTGTCCTGTACAATAGAGGACCAGGATTCAATGGTGCCTTTATCTTTGTTCTTCTCTCAGGCTGATGTAGGGTCACTCCTGGTTTTCTCCCAAGAAGGTACTGGCTTGTGCCCTGGATCCTCTCTCTCTACCTGGTCCCTATTAGGAGCTGGGCAATCTATGCCAAGTCAATCAGCTATCTTAACCCTCTCAGCCAATGAGCATGGGCAGCTACTCAATGATGTCAGGATGCCCATTTTATCCTTGCCTAGCTCCACTGGAAGGATCATTCTCATTACTTCGAAGAACAAAAGCTTATTTTCCATAACTCTAACATATATAATACGACAGTATTGTGCCAAATAAATCTTTTATTTATGCTGGTAGAAGTCTGGTTACCACTGTAACACAGTTAAACAAGGTCTCATGCTACATGGGAAATAATTAATATCGAGTATTAAGAGAACATTGTAACATTGACTCTTTTTGTAATTCTTCATTCCTCTGGCATCACTCCTGACTCTAAGGAAGATTAAAAAATTATAGCCAGTGCCTCTGCACATCCCTCAGTATCCTTGAGTGTATCTCATCTGGTCTTGGTGCTTTATTTACTTTATGTATGGACATCCTGGCAATTTAGTTCAATTTTTTTTTCCATTCATGGGATGTGTGAGTCGTTGACTAGGTCAGCATTTTTCCCATTCCTAATTGTCCCTTTAGCACAGTGGATTCCCAAAGCCATTTCAGAGACAGTTAAGCGTCAGCCACATTGTTTTGGACCTGAAGTGGCATGTAAGTCAGACAAGGAAAGCAGATCGCCATCCTTCCTTAAAGGACGTTAATGAACCAGATCGGGTTTTAACAACGATCAACAATGGTTACATGGTTGTCACTAGGTCAGATTCAACGTCAGATTTTGTTTTTGCATTGAATTCAAACTTTACCACCTGCTGTGGCAAGGTCCTAACTCGGGTTTCCAGAGGTTTATCCTGGGTTCTGGATTACTAGCCTAGTGAAATCACCAATACGTCATTGTCTCCTCCGTGTCTAGTGTGTTAATTACTTCCTCTTTCGCTGTGACCTGGATAGCATCATCTTCCTTTGTAAATACATCTAATATTCATTTAATAATTCAACTTGCCCTTTGCCTGCATATGGAAATCAACTTTGTGCTCCCTATTTGACGCACTCCTCCTTTTACTACTTATACCTACAGATTATTCTTTATGCTAGCTGTCAGTTTCTTTTCATTTTCTCTCTTTGCTTCCCTTATTTGCTTTCTGTGAAGCTTCCATCATCAGCCTGGTTCTTCATGGTATTAACAACCTGACACCTGTCATATGCAGAATTCTTGTTCATTTTAAACACTATTTCTTTATCAGTCAACACTGGCTTATTCATGCAGAAAGTAGAAAAATTGGTATGTACCTTGACTGGGCCCGAAACAACTCTTCATTGAAGGTAGCTCGTTGCTCAGCTGCCAATTTTCCTGCCACTCTTCAATTGCAAGTTTATTGAGCCCAAATCTGTTCTTGTCCCATTAGAAGTTGGTTTTCACCTTGTTCATTTTTCTTCCTCTGGGATTGTTCTTGTTCATTTCCATAGCCAATCTAAACGTTCGACTAAAGACCATTCCTCCTACTGCATCCCTCCCTCTCTCCCTCCAAATCTCTCACATTTCCCCCGTGAACAATCCACTCGATCTGCCTTATTCTTATAGATTAGATTTAGCCCCCTTTCTTTGTTGGGCTCAAAACATATTAGAACATAGAACATAGAACATTACAGCAGTACAGGCCCTTCGGCCCTCGATGTTGCGCCGACTTGTGAAATCAATCTGAAGCCCATCTAACCTACACGATTCCATTATCATCCATATGTTTATCCAACGACCACTTGAATGCCCTTAAATTTGGCGAGTCTACTACTGTTGCAGGCAGGGCATTCCACGCCCTTACTACTCTGACTAAAGAACCTACCTCTGACATGTGTCCTATATCTATCACCCCTCAATTTAAAGCTATTTCACCTCCTGCTAGCCATCACCATTCAAGGAAAAAGGCTTTCACTGTCCACTCTATCGAATCCTCTGACCATCTTGTATGTCTCTATTAAGTCACCCCTTAACCTTCTTCTCTCTAACGAAAACAGCCTCAAGTCCGTCAGCCTTTCCTCATAAGACCTGCCCTCCATACCAGGCAAGATCCTGGTAAATCTCCTCTGCACCCTTTCTGATGCTTCCACATCATATTGCTATACAAAATCCTCCTGAAAAGATCTCATCTACCTCTGACCTTTATGCTATTACTATCAGGATCTGTATTTGGATAATTAAAGTCTCCCAATAAGGCAGCATGGTGGTTAGCACTGCTGCCTCACAGCACCAGGCACCCGGGTTTGATTCCACCCTCAGGTGACTGTGCGGAATTTGCACATTCTCCCCGTGTCTGCATGGGTTTTGTCTGGGTGCGCCAGTTTCCTCTCACAGTCCAAAGGTATGCAGGTTAGGTCGATTGGCCGGGCTAAATTGTCCAGTGGTGTGCAGGATAGGTGGATTAGCCATGGGAATTGCAGGGTTACAGAGATGGGGTGGATCGGGGTGGATCGGTGTGGACCCAATGGCTCACTTCAATACTGTAGGAACTCTTACAATTATAACTACACTATAATTCTTGCACCTCTCCATAATTTTCTAGCAAATTATTCATCTATATTCTTCCTATTTATTGGTCATCTGAATTGCACCTTCTTTGCTCTGTAGCTGTAGCTGGAGATTCTATCCTGGACTCCTCCAGGAGAGTCATCAGTTTAATATCTCAACTGAGACACAGCACCACAGGCAGTGTCGCACTCCCCTGTACTGCAGTCAGATTCTTAGTCTCTTGGTTCTGTGCTCAAGTCTCCAGAATGGGACATGAATTTAGGGTCTTTTGACAGAAAGTTACCAGCCACGACTGATACTACATCATCCTTATTGATTGGTAGAAAAACTACAATTTTTTTTTGAAAGGAGTTCCTGTATTAACGGTTTTCCACTTACTTGCACACTCAAAGCCACAAACTCAATGACATTAAAAGTCTTTTGTAGCAATAACGTTCCCCACATGGTTAAAACTTTCTGCTGCTAAGTATCTTTTTAAAAGAAGAAACAATCATGCTTTCCGTCTTCTGAAATCTACCTTAAATTGTAGGCGAAAAAGAATCAGTTTGCACTTTAGAGATTACACTTTCCCTTGAGTGCTTATTTTATTATTTAAGATTTACAAACTCCAAAGGTTTTATTCATAACTTAATTACTATTCTGTTAAAGTGACGGGCTTGCTTTTTACAAAATCCCAAGACACTTGGGCTGTAGCAGACTGAGAATTAAAAGGTATGTAAAATACCACAATAATCTTTGGAAAATCTCTGAGGTGGACGCTTTGGTTGACAAGATGCTTCATCTTTAAGTTTGATGTTACCACATTATGTCACACACTAAAAAGCAAAAAGCTCTTTTAACCATCAAAAGCTTTTTAAGGTGTCAATCTCCAAAAATGTATTTTACATTTCATAAACATTCTTTTGGCAGTGACGGGTGGAGTAGAATCGTTGCTGAAGATATTTTTTCAAAACTAAAATGATTTTATGCTCAGTTTGGGCGCTTCAATTTTTATTAAATAAGAACTGAAGTCCCAGCCCGAGCTGATAGGATGGAAGCTTCATTTATTAGCACGCTGCATGAAATGAGTTGCAACAATCTCTATAAATGTAATTAAACTGTGGCTGACAGGGTCACTATCTGGCCAACACATATGTCACAGTGGTGTGTGTCCAACAGAGGCTTAGGAAAAACAGGATCCAATTGTACACTGATTAGGATACTTGATACTAGCTTGGGTTAGTTCTGTTCAATATGGAAAGTTTATCACGTTCTGCAACTTTGTTTTCAAAGATTCGCAAGTAAAAGGGCTGACAGTGTCAGTGTGTTCATCTGACAAAGAGAAGTACTTAAATCAATATTCACCTCAGAAACTGTCCATCAATTTTGTTTACCACTTCCTCAGGTGGGGGTGGGTACAGTCTCTCCATAGCCAGGCTGATGACAGCATCTTCATTGCCAGACAAGCACAACTAGCCCACAAATGGTCCCCCTTCTCCTACACGGAAATTAAAATTGATGGTCTTTTGCAAGGGTAAGCACACCCTGTTTTGATGTGACCATGGTCAGTCAGATAGAATCAATAGGGCGCCCACTGGTGGGGAGTGGGGGAGGGCAAAATCCAAGAGCTGTCTTCTGCTAATCCAGTGGTAGTATTGAACGGTGTCCATCATGATTCTAAGGAAATTCCACCCTCACCCAAACTCTGGAGTGCAAATAAGTTTGTGTCACCCTGCAATCTGAAATGAGGACGAATGACAGAAGCCTTTCACTGATGGCATGCCTGGGAAACAATAGGCACTACCCATTCTTGTCACTTAACGATGAGGCATCTTACATCAGCAGTGTCAGGATGCCAGGACTATTTGTGCAAAGCAGATGATAAATCCTTTAGCCTCATCTGTAATCAACTGTGCAGAGTTTGGCAATTCAAAGGATAGATAGGGAGACAAGGGCAAGGAACATGGACATGGGTGTGCATATCCACAGGAACAGGTACGGTTGGAGCAACTTATGAGGCTGCAATTTCACTTGCTTGCTACAGATGGCGCCAGGACACAAGACCTACACTGAAGTACTGTAACTCACAAGAGACTGAATGGTAGCAGGCATAGAAACAGCTCAGGCATGAGGGATTTTTAGACTGAAACTTGTAAAATCCAACAACAATTCAAAGCACCTGAAATTCCCAGGAATATTCCTGACAACCCCACCCAGTGTAATTGGTAACAAAAGAAACCCCTGAACCGTAGTGTGTCTTGCAGTTTATATAAAGAGTGCAACTTTTTAAATTCACAATAATGGCTTAACACATCCATCGACATCAGGAGTTACAATTATCTCCAATTTAAAGAAAGCAAAAATAAAATATTCTATTGAATTGTCCTGTGACCCCAAAATGTAACTGTGAGAGATGGCTGTACACTTTATTGGCATCTTCCAACTTCCCTACTGTCTTCATACTCTTTGGTTGAGGGATGATGGTGCAGAGGAATTTGGAGAATTCTTTTGTATAGCTCTTGCTCCCCTAGTGGTATTATAAAACTCTGACCACATCACAATTTGAAAATGTATTCAATGTCAAGGCCCATTCATAATTTCAATGGATGGAAAACCTTACAATCATCCAAACACTCAATCTATACAAAATTGCCTCGTTTCAAATCATTTGGTACGTTTGATGTTTACAGAGTGATTGGATAGCTAATAGATGTTAGTCAGTGTACAGTACACTCGCTGCAAATCAGGATTGGAGGGCAATTAAGTAGAATGCACATTCTGTGTGACATGGGTTGAAGGTTCAGTTCCCAACCCTGCCACAACATTAGTCACCATCATTTACTTTTTAAATAATCAAACTTGTTCCATAGGCACCAGGCTACACAGGTGCCATCAAATAGTGCAAACAGCCCGATAATCATTCCAAGCATGCTCCAGGGATGCTGTGCATGGCTTTATTTCCAGCGATGCCTAATTAATGATGAATCATCAGTGAGACCATTGCCATTGCCATGGCTGTATGGAATAATCAGCAAGATGACTGAAACCAGGAGGGTAATGCCACACAGTGTGATCAGAGCATAGGAGATGATCCAGAGTGCAGGCTCGCTCCTTGGCCTTTTGCCGATACAGTTGCTTGAAACATCTGCTGCTGAGAATGGACCAGCGATTTCAGAGACTGGAGAACCATCAATGGCTGTTGATAGACACAAAACAAATTTAGTTTAGATTCATGTCTTTTGACCAACTGAGTTTTTTTTTGCCAAGAGCAATATCACCTAATTCACTTCCTCATGATCGATCATGTTGGTGCTGCACAACATTAGCCATGTTAACCAAGGCGAATAAGCCAATAATTTGCAGATTCTCTTGATGCCTTCGAATGGCTTTGTAACAGTACAGCAGAGCTATACTTTAGTAGAAATGGCATTTAAAATGGCACATTATAGGACCAAGAAATGAATGGCAGCAGCTTGTCTGAAGTCACTGGTTATCAGGAACATCCTTCCTGCATTTACCCAGGCTGATCCTGTTAGAACTTTATAACTCTCCAGAAGATCCCTCTTCCTTCTTCTAAACTCCAATGAATATAGTCCTAATTGATTCAATGGGAATCAGTTTGATCATGGAAGAATAATAGTAACTCACACTGCTCAGAGTTTTGGATGACTTGAGTGTATCTCTTGTCTGACCCACTCACAAAGTAGAACAGTAAAGGCCCACCCAATTAAAAAGATCCATTACCAAAGAGGGAGGGAAGCTTTGGTAGACAAGTTAGGGCTCCAGCTCTTTACAGTATACACTAATGATTTAGAAGAGGGAACTAAATGTAATATCTTCAAGTTTGCAGACGGCACAAAGCTGGGTAGGAGGGTGAGCTGTCAGAAGGATGCAGAAGTGCTTCAGTGTGATTTGGATAAGTTGAGTGAGTGGGAAAATACATAGCAGATGAAAGATAATGTGGATAAAAGTGAAGTTATCTGCTTTGGTAGCAAAAACAAGGAAGCGGATTATTACCTGAATGGCAATAGGTTGAGAAACGGGGAGGTGTAACAAGACCACTGGGAGTGAGCATGCAGGTGCAGTCGATGGTGAAGAAGGCAAATGGTATGTTGGCCGTCAGACTGACAGGATTCAGTACAGGAGCAGTGAGGTCTTGCTGCAATTATACAGGGCCTTGGTAAGACCATAGCTGGAGTACTCTGTGCAGTTTTGGTCTCCTTATCTGAGGACGGATGTTCTGAACATGGAGGCAGAACAACAATGGTTTACCAGACTTATTCCAGCGATGGCAGGATTGATGTATGAAGACAGGCTGGATTGATTACATTCACCGAAGTTTACAAAGGGTAAACGCAGGAAGGATGTTCCCAATGACTAGAGAGCCCAGAACCCGGGGTCACAGTTTAAGGTTATGGATAGGCCATTCAGGACTGAGATGAGATGAGGAGAAATTTCTTCTGCCAGACAGAAGTAAACCTGTGAAATTCTCTGCCATAGAAAGCAATTCAGACCAAAACACAATGTTTTCAAGAAGTTAGAAACAGTTCTCAGGGCTAAAGGGATCCAAGGGTTTGAGGAGAAAAGCAGGAACAGGATACTGAGTTGGAAGATCAGCCATGGTCATATTGAATGGTGCATTAGGCCTCAAGGGCTGAATGGCCTACTCTTAGTCCCATTTTTATGGTTCTAGTGAGTTAACTCAAGAAGACTTGTATTGAGAGAAGGAAGACATGAGGGAAATGAGGTATGAGGTCCAGAATGCTCAACTGACTGTTTTACAAGTGTATTAACTACTCGCTGTTGGGTACTAAATGCATCACTTTTCCCACAGTTTATTCAATTTGGCTGCCATTGATTGATCAGTCATGGTCAATTCACAGCATATCGGAAAAATGGCAAGGCCTAATCTCGATTAAAAAAAAAAACTTTTCCCATTGGAGAGAATGCAACAAATGTGCTTGGATCTCTAGAGTTATATTCTACAATGCAAAAAGGAAAACTTATGCTGATGAATGCAGGTTCTACTGTCACAAATTCATATTCCAAACCCAACTCAAGTACAGTGAACATTCTCTCCAACTTTTTCTTTGTTCAGACTACTGTTCTTAATTAACAAGCATGGGGCTGGATGAACACAGCAGGTCAAGCAGCATCATGGGAGCAGGAAAACTTGACGTTTCGGGCCTAAACCCTTCTTCAGAAAATGATTTTCTGATGAAGGGTTTAGGCCCGAAATGTCAAGTTTTCCTGCTCCTATGATGCTGCTTGACCTGCTGTGTTCATCCAGCCCCATGCTTGTTATCTCAGATTCTCCAGCATCTGCAGTACCTTTTATCTCTGATACTGTTCTTAATTGTTGGATTTTGCAGTTTTTTTTTGCATTTTAACACAACGATTATTCACAAGCGAAGGTCAAGTTCAAGAGTACTTTTCTATGGAAAAGAAGCCTAGATCTCACTTGGCTATCAACCTGATCTCTGCATACTAACTTTCACATGGACAATCATGACAGATTCATAACCACAACACTTGTGTCGTGATAGTGTTATTGAACTAGCAATCCAGAGGACTCGGCTAAAGATCCACTTCCATAGCTGGGGAATTTTAATTCTGTTCATTAAATAGATCCAGATTAAAAAGATCCAGATTAAAAAGATAATACACACAATGGTGACCACGAAAAGGAATCTTGTAGCACAATGGCAGTGTCCCTACCTCAGGTCCAGTATTATAGAATCATAGAATTCCTACAGTATGGAAGCAGGCCATTCGGTCCATCGAGTCAACACCAACCTTCTGAAGAGCATCCCACCCAGACCCACCCCCTACTCTATCCATATAATGCTGCATTTCCAATGGCCAATCTACCTAACTTGCATGTCCCTGGACACTATGGGGCAATTTCCCATGGTCAATTCATCTAAACTGCACACCTTTGGACTGTGGGAGGAAACCAGAACACTCGGAGGAAACCTGACACTGTGAGGCAGCAGTGCTAACTACTGAGACACCGTGCTGCTCAGAAGGTATGGATTCAAGTCCTACCTCAAGATGGCCAGACTGGTGGACAGAAACCACAGATTTACTTAATCACTGGTTAAGTAATGCTCTTTGGGGAAGCAAATCTGCTATCTTTACCTGGTCTCTTCTAAAACAGACTAGATACCCACAGCAATGTGCCTGACTAACTCCCCCGTACAATGGCCTAGCACGTCAGGATGTTTGGTACAGAGCTGCTTCAAGTTCTATGACACAACAACATTCTAATGGTAGGCCAAGAGAGCATGTGATCATAGGCCCTGCTGCTTCTGAGCCCACTGAATCATTTTTAAATCCCAAATTAAATAAGCCCGACAATTCTGCTTGTTGTGAAATTTCATTTTTTACGCTCATCACATTCAATTGTAATAAAATTGGTACTATGTTAAAATGTGCAAATATACCGAACAGCAATCGGCAAACAACTTTACAAAACACACGTTTCTATGCATTTCTGGCCTCATCCAAAAGTGTTTCCAGAAATCATTCAAACAGCAAAATCTGTCACTTCATATCCTCTAACTCCAAGGACAACAGTTGACAAATGACAGTTCATTTATCATTTCTAGTATTTAACTTTTGCAGTTTGGAGTCAAGAGCCATCCTTCCACAGTAATAGATACAGAAAGAGAGAGAGAGAGACACAAAAAAAAAAATGAAGGAACTGCAGATACCGGAAATTAGAAACAAAAACAGAAATTGCTCGACAAACTCAGCAGGTATGGCGGCATCTGTGGAGAGAAAAATCAGAGTTCATGTTTCAGATCCAGAGTCACACACACACACACACACACAAACACACAGCAAGAGAGCCTGAGAGTTAAAAAAACAGCGACAGCCACATACCATGCGATCTAAAAACGTTGATTACTAAATCAGACAAATTTAGAAAAGAAAAGAATAATTTTGCTGGTTAACTTGTGATTCCATTAAAAATGAGGTTGGGGGGGGCGGGGGGGGGGGGGTGGTGGTTAAAATGCAATGACCAGAAAGAAAGCAAAAAGAAGAAACTTCAGTAATGATGAGGCAACACAAGGTGGCAGAGTATCTATAGTTACAGTGATTGAGGAGGGAAAGGTAAAGACTACAGTTGAAAATATACACTAGCATAGAATTTGGGGGATCTGTAATGAGCTGTTAGGTTTTACCTTGGAGTGCTTGTAGCTGATACCAGGTATCAACCAAAAAAATACATTTTTCTTTCTCTAAATAATGAAGAGTTTCAATTTTAAAATTGAAGTACAGAATTTGTAACAGATGAGCAATCTAAGGCATGGTTCATCCGATCACAAAATAGAATCATTTTACCAACGAAGGCATTATGATCTGGAGTCAATGGAAATATTACAGCAGGGATTAAAGATCGCAGCGCGGAAGCAGTTCAGAGAGGGTTTACTTGGCTCATTCCTGGGACTGAAGGGCTTATCTTATGAAAAGGCCCTAGCCTGCTTAACCTATATCCATCAGCGATTTAGGAGAATGAGACATGATTTTGTCAATAAAATATGAAAGCTCTTGATTGGGTGGATGTTAGGAGATGTTTCCTCTTTGGGAGTCTAGATCACAGGGACACAGCTTAATAAGAAGTCTGGAGGAGAACTGTTTACTTTGAGGGTCATTAGCGGCATGTGCAATTCTCTTCCCTAGGAAGCAGTGGATGGTGCATTATTCAATTTACTCAAGGCAGATTTAAGTGGATTTTTTAAAAAAAAAAATCCACAAGGGAGTTGAAGGTTGTGATGGGCAGACAGGAGAATGGAGATTTGACCACAATCTCAGTGAATGATGGACCAGGCCCAAAGGGCAAAACAGCTAATTCCCCTTAAACCCACACTGCCATGACAGATACTGTTAAAACCTGGTTAGGTGGGATTGATCTAGAAATAGGCACTAACTAAACGGGGCTAAAGGCATTTTCCCCACCACTATCTGAATTCTGTAATGTCATCAGTATACAGGTTGTTAAAGCCATTGCATCAGAACGGGACAGCATGGGAGATCGTTTGGCCAGTCAGATTCTTGTGCTGGTTCTTAAAAAGGAAAGAATTTTCTGTGATTAAAATCAGTCTCCAGCTTTTTCATTGGAATTCCAAAATATTTCTTTTCAAATATTTCCACCTCCAAAACTGTGACTTCCACCATGTTGAAGGACAACAGCTGTGGATGCATGGGAACACAACATTCCCAGCCAAGCCACAGAACAACGTGGCTTGCAAAAATATATTGTTACTCTTTTGCCATCACTGGGTCAAAGCTTTGGATCTCCCTACTTAACACCACTGTGGGTGTAAGTACAGCACAGACTGTCACGACTCAAGGTGGTGACAAACCACCATCATTTGAGGACAATTAGGGATGGGCAACAAATGCTGTCCTTGCCGGTGATGGCCGCAGACTGAATAAAAAAAAACATTAAATTCACTTTTGAAAACGATTTCATCTACTTTCACCACCCTTACAAGCTGTGAACGCCAGATCATATCTTTTTGCTTAACTTTTAAAATTTCCTTTACACCATTGCCAGGGGCAAGCGAATTTGAATAGGTAAGGCTTATGGGAATGGGGTTTTTGCTCTACAAGGCAGTCAAAGGATTTTTTGTGATGGTGGGGTAAACAGGCAGGAACATGGAGCTGAGGCAACAATCAGATCAGTATGATCTTAGTGAATGGCAGAGCAGGCTTGATGGACCGAATGGCCTAACAGTTACTAATATGTAAGATCATAGTAAGAAATAAAGTTTCTTGACCAATCAAAATTCAGGCCTACTGTCTACGTCAAGTTGCATTCAGAAGAAGATAAAACTTGAACATGTCAGACAATAGAACAACACAAAATGCAACAATTTGATTATTTTCCCTTCATTGAAAAGAAGTGATGCTGAAAGAAGGCACTGTACGTTAGAACTTGGGTACACTAGACCTCAAAGTGAGTGACAGGTCCTGCGCTCTCTCTCCATTCCACTCCATGCAAAGCACTAAGGGAGGGAAAGTGGGGAGAGAACAAAAAAAAAATCATCTCCTTTTGGAAATAACCAGGCTTCAACAGGATGGATTCTTAACAGTCAACCATTGAGAGAGAGAGAGCCAGTGTGAGCGAGGGGGCAAAAGAGAGTAAGTGTGCATGAAAAAAGAAACAAAGTGCAAGTAAAAGAAGAGAAAGAAACAGAAGAAAGAAAGAAGAGAGAAGATTAGCAAATTTTTTTGCAATCTTCCCAAAAAAAAGGAAAAAGACAGTTTTTAAAGCAAAAAATTGTCACTCTTGGAGAGAAAGGATTCAATCATTTTCCTATGAGTACTCTGAGGATTATTCCACATCTCCATAATGTCCTCCAGCTCAACAGCATGTTGTTATTCCTCCAAACACAGCCTCACGTGAATCCTTGGTCTCCACTGTTCCTCTGGTCAGCGGCCCCATCTTTAGCAGTCAAGACCTGAAACTCCCAGCCTGAACCTCCTTGCCTCTTGTTCCACCTTCAAGGTGCTTCTCAAACACCAACCTCCTGACAAGCTTTTGGTCACCTGTCCTAACACTCCTCATTTTGCGTGTCAAATTTTGTTTAACATCATTCTTGAGGTCTTCTGCGATATGTGACAACGCTTCAGGCACGAGATAAGTGCATGGTGTTTTTCAGGCAGGCTCTTTATTGTTTGCAACCCTTGTACCTGGATACCAGCAGAACCTGCTCAGCAGGTCCTGCCAACTGGTGAGACCACACGATCTTTCTCAGAGTTGCTCAACGTTCAGAGGCCGGGTCTGGGAGGTATGCAGCACACAATTCCATAACAGGAACAATCCTTGGCTCAGTGCAGCTTAAATGCTCTGCAGTATTGCTCAGGGCCACTAGATGATCTCAAGGACCATAAAGGCAACTTTTAGAAGAGAATGTAAAAGCAACAATATTAATGCGGCCATCTTCCAAACCAACAGAATGAAAGATTGTTTGGCATGTTGACATTTTCTGTCTCTCTGCTAAAGGTTAAAATGCCACCCACATTCTTCAACAAGTGTGCAAGATTTCCTTGCAACTGCTCCCGTGGTACTGTGGTTAAATTCTCTGGAAGTGCAGCAAAAGACTGATGGCTAGTTCAGAGGAAATTTGCAGCCTGTAAAACACAAAGTTCAGACTTGAAGCTATCTGTCGTATCTAGTGACACCAATCTCTAGTGGCACGTGACTCGGATAGATTGCTGCCATTAATCCTCCTTTCTGCTATTTTAAAATAACCAAACCAAACAAAATGAAATGAATGGAAGTCAAGATACACTTAAGAACTTGAATTAAAATATATTTTTGTGGGACTAATGCAGCAACGCCTACAGTACCCATCAGTTCCAGAAGGCCTCAATCCATGAGCCTGTCCAGTTAATGCTTTCATTTCTCCCATTGCTGTCAAGTCACGTTAAGATGCACTTGAACAACAAGACATAGGTTACTGCATGGTACCAACAGATACAAGTTACACCGAATGGATAGACATCTTTGCAAAGACTATCTGGAGCCAGAAATGAGACATTTGTTGCCATCAAGATCTCATGCTTGACAGCTTCAGCTCCACCCAAAGACTGAGAGACATCATCATCATCTGCAACATGAACTCCTTCAGAAACACTACCATATGCAACTCTGCCCCCATTAGTTTGCTAGTCTTGCCGACAAGACCACATAAAACCAATGGCAAATCCAGGGGCATTTCTTGGCTCAAACTTTGATTGTAATAGTGGCACCACCAAGCATTGTTATTGAATATGAATTGGTCAAATCTTCTGTCATTCATAAATCACCCAGAAACATCACTCAGCAGGATAGTATCACAGTAAAAAAAAATTTCTTACAAGGAATTTGCTCCCTTAGCAGAATGAGAGATGTAAAACGATCGCAGTTTGCACAGACATTAGTTTTATGATTAGCAAGTTTAGCAATGGGATACAATATTAACGGCTCTCCCATTCCAACATTCTAGCTGTAGCCTTTACAGAAAGGGTCTAGTTTATAGTGCGAGTCAAAAGAACTTTGTGATAATCAAGTGAGTTTTGAAATTCTAAGCCAATTCTATATGTAATAGCTTGCTTTATTTAAAAAGAACAAAGCCAGCAAAGATCACATTCTTGCAGCGAGACTTGGGAGTCAAGGTCCTTTCAGCCTCAGAGCTCAGAGAACTGAACTCAGTTGTTGTTTAGCCCTGTGGCTACAGTAATGACACACAAGGCTTACTAACACACTGCACAATAAATGTTTATTAAGCACAAGCAGCCCAAGACTGACCTGCACATGAGCTGATAGAAAATCCAACTCGTTTCTGTGCCCGGTCAAATATGACGTGGAAGCCTTCCATCACAGTGGCACCCAAAACCAATCCATTAGTCGAGGAGGAGATTCCAAATCTATAGCATTCCATCTGGACTCCAATATCAGCCATTGGTTGGATGTACAACTGTGCGGTAAAAAAAAATACCAGCCAGCTCAACAATCCAGCGAATATATCCAGAACTATATTTCTTAACACACATTTATAACAAAAGACTTTTTATTTATACATGAGATGTAGCTATTGTTGAATTAATCCAGTATTCATTGCCCTTCCTTAATTGCCTAGTGAGCAGTTAAGAAACAGATGCAGGTATAAGGGTGGTTTAGAAGGCGTTTAGCATGCTTGCCTTCATTGCTCAAGCCGTTGGGTATAGGAGTTGATGTGTCATGTTGAGGTTGTACAGGTCATTGGTGAGGCCGCTTCTGGAGTACTATGTACAGCTCAGGTCACCCTGCTACAGGAAGGATATTATTAAACTGGAGAGGGTTCAGAAATGGTTTACCAGGATGTTGGAGGGTTGAGTTATAAGGAGAGGCTGAATAGGCTGGAACTTTTTTTCACTGGAGCATAGGAGGTTGAAGGTTGACCTCAGAGATTTATAAATCATGAGAAGCACAGATAAGGCGAATAGGAAAGGTCACAGAGTCAGAGTCCTACAGCATGGAGACAGGCCCTTCGGCTCAAATGGGTCCGAACCAAAATGTCCATCCACGCTAACCCCATTTCCCTGCACTTGGTCCGTATCCTTCTAAACATTTCCTATCCATGTATTCATCCAAATGCCTTTTAATTGTTGTTAATGTACAGGTCTCAACCACTTCCACTGGCAGCTCATTCCATATGTGTGCCACCCTCTGTGTAAAAATGGAGCCCCTCAGGTCCCCATGTATTCTTTCCCCTCTTACCCTAAACTAATGCCCTTTAGTCCTCGATTCCAGTCCTGGGAAAAAGACTGAATGCATTCACCCTATCCATGCCTCTCATGATCTTTTACACTTTCATAAGATCCCCCTTCAGTCTCCTACACTCTAAAGAAAAGAAGTCCTAGCTTGTCCAACCTCTCCCTTTAGCTCATGTGTGTCTTGGCAACATCCTTGTAAATTTCTTCGGCACTCTTTCCAGTTTCATAATATCCTACCTACGGCAAGGTGACCAAAAATGAACACAATACTCCAAGTGCAGCCTCAATGTCCTGTACAACTGCAACATGACTTCCCAACTTCTATACTCAATGCCCTGCCTGAAGGCCAGCATGCCAAAAGCCTTCTTCACTGCCCTGTCTACCTGTGACTCAGAGAACCATGCTCCTGAACTCCAAGGTTCCTCTCTTCCACTACACTCCTAAAGGCTCTACCATTCACCATGAAACTCCTATCTTGATTTGACTTTCCAAAACGTGAGACCTCATGCTTATCTATATTAAACTCCATTTGCCATTTCTTGGCCCACTTCCCCAGCTGATCAAGATCCTGCTGCAATTTCTGATAACCTTCCTCACTGTCCGCGATGCTGCCTATTTCAGTGTCATCTGCATCCCAGGTCTTTTACCTAGAGTGGGGGAGTTCAAAGCTAGGGGGCCATATTTTTAAAGTGAGAGGAGAAAGGTTTAAGATGGATCTGAGGGGCAACGTTTTCCACACAGAGGGTGGTTCGTATGTGGAATGACCTTCCAGAGGAAGTGAAAGATGCAGGTACAGTTTCAACATTTAGAAGACATTTGGATAGGTATATGAAAAGGTAAGGTTTAGAGGAATATGGGCCAAACAGAGGCAAGTAGAACTAGTTTAGATTGGGATTATGGCTGGCAGGAACTGGTTGGACTGAAGGCTCTGTTTCTGTGCTCTTCGCCTCTATGACCTATAGGCAGGGATTCACCAAAGATCTTCAGGCAGCACCTTCGAAACAAATGACCTCTATCTAGAAGGACAGGGCAGCAGATACATGGGAACATCACCACCATTATTTCCCTCCAAGCCACTCAACATGCTGACTTGGAAATATATTCTTGTTCCTTTACAGTGACTGGGTTAAAATCAAGGAACTCCCTCCCTGATGGCATTTGGGCCTACCTACAGCACATAGATGCGTCATTCAAGGAGGCAGCTCACCACCACCTTCTCAAGGGCAACTAGGGATAAGCAATAGATCTTTGCCAACCAGTAATGCCCATTTCCCACATGTAAATAAAAGAAAAACATAAGGGAGAATAGAGTTCTTTCTTCCAAGGATGTTAGTGACTATCGACAGTGATAACACTATCACTCTTAGATTGTATTTTGTTATTCCAGATTTTTATTTCACCATCTGCAATGGTGGGATTGGAAAGCATGTGTCCAGAACAATTAGCCTGGGGTTTGGGAATACTAACCTAGGTGACATTGCCACAGCTTCCCCATAAATTGGTACTCAGCATCTTTGTCATGACTAGACCATTATATATAATCAAAAAGCTTATAATTATTCAATGTAATCCTTTCTACCCTCAAGTGGGACTGTCTCCTTTTGTACTATTATACCCAGACATAATGCACAAAGACATTCTCGTAGAACACTGCGAATGCAACAGAAGGGGTGCATTGATTAAGTGACTAAGTTACAGGCCCAATCTGTTAGCGCAAAAGTTAACCCAACTCGGCTCTTACCTGTGGCATAATGGTGATTCGGAAAGACTGGGTTGAATTCTCTCCTCGGAGGTAGATGGAGATTTCTGGAAAGTAAGACCAAGGTATAGTCCCTGAGGTCCAACAAGCCAACTGGCTGCCTGACCAAAACCCATCGACAAATTCTGCAACCTGCCAAGACACCAAAGGAAAGAACAATAGTTCAGGAAATATGGAGTTGCAAACAGAATTCTAAGCTACAATATTTAGACATTGGCTAAAATGGTCAGACATTCATTGAAACACAACTCTGCCAGCCTAAAAAGGCGTTTTCATCCTTCACGCAACTGTTCCCACATCTCTGCTGGCTCATGCTATCTAATCATGCAGCTCTGTCAGAAGTTTAAATTAACTGATCAATATCTGTGACAATGTAAGTAAAACATGAATTAGGAGGAGATCTCTCATTGGGTCTTTCTTAGTTTATAATACTCTATTATAGATAGTTCCTATTTCTGATGCAGATCAGTCTGAAAAATGTCGCCCACTTAACGTTGGAGGAGTTTTCTGGACCAGGAGCCTTTCCAGATGAAGTAACGCAGTCCAGGGCTCCAGGAAGCATGCACTGCAGAGGACTGACACAGAATGCACAATCCCTTTTCATTGTCACAACATGCTGTGTCCCATGGTTTAAAAAAGGTCCTGAAGTCATTGGCAGCGAATGAGTGAAGGGTTAAAGGTTGGTTGAAGGGGCTGAGGATTGGGGCAGTCGAGGTGGTTCCAGTTCTTGAGGTGATAGAAGAGTCATGCGAGATTTAGGACAGTCAGGAGTCAAGGGGGAGCAGGGTTTGAGTCATATCTTCCGGGGAAGGTGACTGTTTTATATCTAGACAAGGTATACAGCAAACTATAATTCCTGTAAGCTTTTCTGCCTAATTATTAAGGTAATCGAGTTGGAATGCTTTGAAGTCTGCAACTCTACCTCAGAGCTGGGGAGTTTTCAGTGTTGCAGATGCCTATCAAACATTTAAACTTTCTAGGAAATTCCTATGAAGCCAGCTGTATTAGCACCTCCTGACAGGCACCTACAACTACACTGTTAACACTGCCACCTCCCTGTCCAGTTTTAGATAAATCAAGAGTTCAAATATTCTGTAACCCCACTATCTAAAGGCATAAAAAGGAGGTTATTACAAAAAGACCTCTTGTCTAGAATCATTATAACTCTCAAAAATGTACCATATGCTTCTAAATGAGAACTTGGGATTTACACATACACATCCCTGAACACTTGGGGAAATTTAGCATGGCCACCTAATCCACCTATCTTTGGACTGTGGGGGGAAACCGGAGCTCCCCGAGGAAACCCTCACAGACACGGGGAGAATGCGCAAACTCCACACAGTCACTTGAGGCTGGAATTGAACCCAGGTCTCTGGTGCTATGAGGGAGCAGTGCTAACCACTGAACCACCGTGCCACCCCATATAGCATCCATAATATAAACATCGCTCCAAGCTTCATTGTTATAACTGATAAAAAATGCAGAATGGACAAAGGTGATGGTCCTGGAAGGGATTACCAAAAGCCTGCTTGCTATAATGGGTTTAAAAAAAGGAAACAGGGCAGCAGCAGCCAAGGGGCTGTGGGACTTGATGATGCAAGTTATGGCCACCAGGGATGAAGAAAACGAACTTGAAGATGCACAAAAGATTAGTGTCACAAACACAGGGATTCAGAGTGATTCTTACAAAGGCTGTGACAATTGGAAGCACATTTCGCATCATGCTTTGTTTTCTTACTCAACTTTCTTCCTTCATTAAGCAAATCAACAAGTCCTATTGTGCATTAATCATTGGCTGTCACTTGCAGGTCTTCTGGAGGAATGCTCCTAAACATGTTTAAACTCATGCAGATATTACGGTGGGTGCAAAAGATGCTG
Organism: Ginglymostoma cirratum; assembly: GCA_024137785.1. Lineage (NCBI taxonomy): Eukaryota > Metazoa > Chordata > Chondrichthyes > Orectolobiformes > Ginglymostomatidae > Ginglymostoma > Ginglymostoma cirratum. The sequence continues at coordinate 17,525,084 of JAHRHZ010000061.1, read as the reverse complement.
CATTTTATGCTAATTGAAATCTACTCCTAGAAAGGTTGAAAGGTCATATTTGCATGATATGCAAACTACACACACTATTGTTGACCCAGGACTTAACAAAAGGAGCAATTTGCCACTGAGCCAGACATCATGTAAGCAGGTAACTTCCAGAAATACATTTTGGGGACAGTTTAATGTCAAAACTGGTGATTGGGCTTTACGCTGTCATTATGTTGGATTAAAAAGAAAAATTATACATTTTGAAAGCAAAACAAAATGCTTTCCCACTCCCAAATAGAATCAATTTTTACCTCAAAAACACTTGTAAGGCTGTAAGTGAGGAGAGACAGGCAGCAGTTCAAGCCAAGAAACCAATTTCTCTACCTGTGGCCTCGTAACCCGGGTGACAGAAATACTGGAGAAATCCCAGTTGCAAGATTTAGATTATAAATTAGTCACATGCTTAAGGCGCTTGTCGAGAACAAAAGTGAGTTGTAAGTGTTGAGCAACATTCAGCAATTTAAAGTGATTGCTGACCAACTTCAGATATATTAACACAAATGCCAGAATTCTGGTCATGGAGTGTTTCACCACTGCCTGCTGCTGTGCGTCAGCTGTTCTCGACATCTAGGAAGTGAACACTGACCAGAAATTGAACTCAGCTGATTAGCTGCGGGAAAGAACATCAACATAAAACTTCACTCGCTTTCCCCTCCCACTCACAGATGCTGCCTTAACTGCTGACAATTTCCACTATTTGCCATTCTCCACCGGTCCCGTGGTTGGCCATTAGGGCAAGAAATTCCAAAGCAAGAGTGCGTTACTACCATCTTCCGTGAAGCAGAAATGGTTAATCCAGCACAACCCAATGCACCCATTCCACCAGTTTAAAAGAAGTCTTCTTTTTGATCTTCTGTTTGAGTTTGTGGCCATGGCTTAATTAAAATCCCACTTGCAGCTCTCCTCCTTTTTCTCCAGAAATTAGAGCGAGATTTAATGGTCTCCTGGATCTCCCTATTACTAGGCAGCAACACCTGAGGGCTTCCAGAGTATTGCTATTTCCACTGAAACCAAACAATGTAGACGGTGCAGTGGCTTTATTGTAGTAAAGTCCCTAGTTGCTTCTCAAAAGGATTATAGATAAAAAAGACACCAAGCCGTATTAAGGGTATCTGACCAAAACCTTAAGAGTTCGGTTTTAAGGTGCCTAGTCAAAAAAAAGTGTCAGAGACATTCAGGGAGGAAGTTTCAGAGCTTAGGGCCTTCACAACAGAAGGCACAGTTGCCAATGGCCACTAAATGCCTGTTTTTCCAAGTTCTCTATCTCTAGCAGGAAGTAGGACAGCTCGAGTGAACGATCAGCAGGTTATTATGTGCAACAGCTGAAGTTGCTCCTGTGGACTGGAATGAAATTTCATCAGGAAAAGAAAGGCAGAGCAAGACAACAGGATAGGTTTGAACAGGGATGTGAATAAGGAGTATCCTTTATTGTTATAGAAATTCATGTCTCCAGAGCCTGTGGCACCGTGCATTAGCTCAAGAGACACAATTGGTTTTCATCATTGCTCAAGATAAAACCCAAGATGCGTAGCTTTATAAACAAAAGAAGAGACGGAGGCGTAGTGTTACCATCATTGGATTATAATCCAGAAACCCATGCTAACGTTCTAGAGAAGAATTCTGAGGAAGGGTGACACTGGACCCGAAACATTAACTCTGCTTTCTCTCCACAGATGCTGCCAGACCTGCAGAGTTTTTACACAAACTTTTGCTTTTGTTTCTGACTTCCAACATCCGCAGTTCTTCATTTTTTTTTGTTGAATGTTTAGAGACATTGGTTAAAATCACACAATGCAGACAGTGAAATGTGATTTCAACAAAAACATGAAATAAAAGAATTAGCCTAACGGTGACCATGTTAAAAAAAAGTTGATTGTTATACAAGCCCATCTGGTATACTAACGTCCTTTAGGGAAAGGAATCTGCCATCCTTAACTGGTCTGACCAGATCCATTGTAAAACTGACTCTTAAATGCCCTCTGGCCAATTATGGATAGGCAATAAATGCTGGCTGAGCTAGCAATGCCCATGTCCCATGAACAAATTCGTTAGTAGATGAGGTCACCTGACTGATTGATTTTGGCAGTTTGAGTGAGCAGGCAACTGAATGAAAAAAATTACATAAGTGCCCAACAAACGAGAGACTGAAGGATGCCACTAGGCTGCATTTCAATGGTCCTTGCTCTCAGAGTTAGTAGAAATAACAAGTGTCTTTATTCACCTTTTGTCTTAAGGAATCTAATGCAAACATTCTGGGGTGGAGAAATTAAATAATGTTTCTGTCAAAAACGATTGATGAATGCTAGCGACCCAAAATTACTTAGTATAATCAGCAACAGCAGACGTAAATACCAAGTTTCAGCACCTCTATCCCACACAACACAACCAGTGACGCAGCACTACACTTGTGGGACGCTGTGAACAATGGCCACTCACTCTAATTAACAGCGCTGGTGATGCAGGTAGGTCATAGCGATAGTGCACCCAAACACGAGAAGCACAAACTAAACAATGGGCAAAACAGTCAGCTCACTGCCCTACAGTAGAGTCGTAAAACAAAACCCACAAGAAAATAGACATTGTCTTTTAAGCAACACGTGTGGGTAAATGGACCATCATACTTTCAAGTTTGGAGAAGTAATGAACTCCCTATTCCAAGAACAGGGTTAACTAGGAACTGGTGCTCTGACCTGCTGAGTACTTCCAGCATCTCTGCTGTTATTTCAGACTTGCAGCATTTTGCTTTTATCTCTGGCTTACAAATTAAAATTAGCATCCAAAAATTGCTTCAATGGGAGAGATAAGCAGCAATTCCAGTTCTTAGTTGGAAGATAGCAAGTCAGTGTCACTGTAGAGAGTGGGGGAGCAGTTGTTTTATCAAGACTGAGATGGACAGATTTTAATTAGTACAGGAATCAAGGGTTCTTGGGAAAAGGGAAGAAGAGTGGAATCGGGAATCATCAGAGCATATTCAATGGGTTGAATGGCCCACTTCTGCTTTTATGTTTTGTATTTAGAAATTCTGGTATGGCAGCTAAGTCTAAGCATTTACACTGTAGACTGAAAGTGCAACAAACGTGCTGCCTGAAATTGGTTACAAATGGCAAGTTTAAAAGTAGGATATCACACAGGTTAATAGAGCTGTGATAATCATATGAGTATAGGAGTTTAAGGGCTAAGTCACCAGAGCAGCCGCACTCTATGTTACTGAGGGTCAGCAATGGCTCTACTAATTTTTCTGTGACTCAAGTCTGTCATTAGACATTGAGTAGTGTCATCAATTATATCTGCTTGCTTCTGCTAGAAGATGACTCTTGGTCAAGTGTGCAACATCACTGCACTTACTGGTTCAAACAAAATGACACTGTAAATGGGATTAATCTTGGCCTGAATTCAAACTAAAGATTTGACAAAAAGGAAAAGATTGTCTTTGCGCATGTGTGAGGAATTGAAAGTTAAAGATAACATCAAACTTATAGAAACGGCATACAATTGCACAAAGTTCAGAAGATCGGATAAAATATGAAAAACAAAAACCAAAAGTGGCTAAAATATGAACAGTACCAAGTAAAGACTTCTTGGCAAAACTTTTCATCTTGCACTCATCAAGACATTAGGCAATAATAACAAAAAATCATGGCAAGAACCAACATTGATCCAGCGTGAGAAGAGAGAAGAGCACTGAATGGTTAACAAGCAGACTCTGATTATCAATGGCTCTGCCTCAACTAATGTACTTATTAACACTGATTGACAGTTAATGGCCAGGCTCAATTTTAAACCAGGCAGGATGACTGATTTCTCAGCGCAATGTCCTGACCAACGACCAGCGAATGGCTATTACCTATTTTGTTGAATTGAAACAGACACAGAGTGTGTACGTGAGATAACAAGGTGTAGAGCTGGATGAACACAGCAGGCCAAGCAGCAACAGAGGAGCAGGAAAGCTGACATTTCGAGCCTAGACCCTTCTTCAGAAAATCAGAAAATTTTCTGCTTGGCTTGCTGTGTTCATCCAGTTCTACGCCTTGTTATCTCAGATTCTCCAGTATCTGCAGTTCCTACTATCTCTGAAACAGAAGGTGTACATGTTCTACCTACAGAGAATAGGGCCCTATGTGTTAATGTATGTAGCTTCCAGTTCCCACAAGTACAAAGGTTCTTTATGCTGCAGTCCTGGGCCTATTTGTACAATGTGGAAACACATGAGGCAAAAAGTGACGAGGGGAAGTCACAGTAGGCCAAGGACAGAGAAAGGATTCAAGCTGTATCCAGCCACATTCAGTGATGACTTGTCAATTTATTTTTGAACAATGAAGTCCACATCCTAAATTTGAAATATGAAAAAAAAACCTTGAATGACATCTTCACAACTCCAGTAGCAAGTCTCTTACCTTTGAGGTTTGTTTGATGGCTGCTACAACTGCATCAAACACATTGATTGGTAGGCGCAGGAGAGTGGTACCACTGTCCACAATGGCCTTGTCAGAGTTGTACTAAGATGAGAGGGAAAACAAGCACAATTTCATGTCAGTAAAGTGATAACTCCCACGAGAAACACTTTCAGAATATAAACAAGACCAAGAAAAGATGAGCGAAGCGACAATGCAACTTCAAGTTGACCTGTCAACATTAGGCCTGTATAAAACTAACCCAAGCACCGACATTCGATATTCCATCAACAATGTAGATCCCTGCATACAGACCCAAGAGCAGAACTAACTCAGTAACCAGGCTGAAACGATGGGTTGGAAGAGCTCTACTTACCAGGTATACCAATACACCGTGAGGCAGTCCTGCAAAAGTAACAACTCTTAAAATATTATGTAAATACAAATTAAAATTCCTGGAGCATCCTTACAGTCATCTGGGGCTCAGTGATACAATTTTAGGCCTTGCCCTGAGGATTTGAGTGTAATAATTTAGGCTGTCATACTGTTGAAGGTGCCATCTATCAGCTGAGATGTTAAACCAATGTCCTCTCTTCCATCTCAAGTGGTACAAAAATCCTGTGGTACCATTTGATGTAGAGCAAGTTTCCTGGTTGATAGTTATCCCTTGGCAAAACTTTATAAGACAGATTGAGATGAAAACTAAACAGTTTTGTTTTGGAAGCTTGCTCTGTATTAATTTCTACATAAAAACAATGGCCACATTTCAAAGTGTACATCTGTTTGTAAGTAGGTTACAAAAATCATAGAATTGTAGGATTCCTACAGTGTGAAAACAGGCCATTGGTCCATCAAGTCCACACTGACCCTCCAAAGAGCATCCCACCCAGACGCAGCCCCTGGCCTATCCCTTTAACCCTGCATTTCCCATGGCTAATCCAGCCAGCCTGCACATCCCCGGGCACTATAGCACGGCCAATCCACCTAAACTACACATCTTTGGACTGTGGGAGCAAACCCATACAGACATGAGGAGAACTGGTAAACTCCATAAACCAGTCGCCGAGGGTGGAATCGAATCCGGGTCCTTTGGTGCTGCGAGGCAGCAGTGCTAACCACTGAGACACCATGCTACGTGATATAAATGCAGGCTCATTCATTTTGAGTAAACAAATGTTAAAGTACCTCCCAGAGACATAAGTAGCACTGTTCAAATGTAAATTTTTTCATTCTACCTAATATAAAAATAATGTGTGAAACACGACTGAAATAAAACAGAAAACATCTATCAAATCTTTGGCTTTCAGAACAGTGTGTTCTATTCCCATTCTCCCACAAACCTACTTTTACACTAACCCTTGCAATCAGGGTAAGTTCAACTCTTAAACCACTTCACCTGCTGAGCTGACTTTGGGCACAAAATTAACCAGCTTGGATTAAGCAACAACATGACCCAAAATATTTCTTTGAACAACGTACATTCCTCATTCTTTGTGGATCTGCTCACAGTTCAACATCTCGGAACAGCCAGTTTAAAATCAGATGGACTGATTGTTCCTAAGCAACATTTCAGTCAACCAATAACACTGGTTTGTGAAGCTGAGTCACCTTTCCGACAGGTTGAAGAGATTTAGAGGGGAGGGACGGCAAGGCTGATTAAAGAAGCCAGTTTAAATGATTACATTAAGTTTGCAAGTATTGTTCACTTTTAAGGGCAAACTCATACTGGGATGTAGAATAAGTAGCTGTCCTTTGTATTTAAGTATCCAGCCAGTGTTCAGACTATTCCACATTGGGTGCATTCTAACAATTGTACAGCTTTAGTAGCAATGGGACAGCAGACAGAAACAGGATATCTTGCTGTCTAGTTTTCCCACAGCTGTAGTGGGACACGTACAACTACTTTAACTGAGGGACATCAGACTTGCTCCTCTCACTGGCCTTCAAGGTCAAGGGTCAAGTCAATTATTTGCAGATTTTAAGATACTGAAGGTATCTGCAATTTTGCAATGTACGTATTTTAAACAGGTAAGCTCCGCTCCCCACTGCAGGGACTTGAAGCATTTTCGGAATTCAAACAAGGCACAATTGCAACAATGTTATGAACTGTATCCTGTAGCACTTGAAAGGCCCCTAAAAAAAAATAAACGCGGGCTTATGTCACCCCTCACAGTTAAAGGGGGAAACTTTAAAATGAAAAGAAAGTTTGATTCAATTAGCACAGCTTTGGGTCCTACAATCCAGCATTGTGAAAATAGCATGTGTGCATTTCATTTCTCCCTCCCTCAAAAAGTCACAGGTCATTTAATATTTCTGCACAATTTACACACGGCTTCTATTACTGGTGAGAAAGAGGATGGTTTATTCTCACATTAGTTTTTAAGTAGGGAAAAAAAACACACCATTAACATTTTGTCCACAATAGTGTCTGAACATGCATCTTTTGTCGATGAAATAGTGAGGATACTGTACCTGCTACCTCTTAAAAGAAAATAACATAGAACCTTTCCATTACATTTTGAAATTTCTCAAGTTGTACACTGAAAGTGCAATCTTGAGTTACCAATTTTCATGTTTCATTCAACATTATCAACTGCATCTTCCAATACAGTACCTCAACAACAGTGAAGAAAGCAAAGTGAACACTTGGAATTAACCAAACGAGAGTCAATAAAAAAGGTTAGAACCACATTCTCAAGTTTAAAAGGAATATTTGCCAAAGCCTTAACTAATCTTACAAATACACGAATAAATAGTCTTCCCACACAGAAACTATACACAAACGACACGACCTTGCTGTCAAATGCAAGCTCCTTCACTTTGTTGAGCTTTGCAGCTCATATATGCTCCTTCACACTGCCTTACAACACTGATACAGCTGCATTCTGCACTCATATGCTCTGATCCATCAACTAGATTTCTTAAGGTTGACAAAAGACTCAAATTAAAAATAATTAGGAGAATTCTACCTACGCAACTCAACAATGCCTTGAAGAATAGAAGGCACAACACATGTGGGCTTGAATACCAGCACTTTGAAGTGAATGGCCTATGTATTGTGCCTGCTACTGTTGAGCCTAATGCTAAAGCTATTAAACAGTTCCTTTGTAATCAAATCATTGTGTGGGGTTGATTTTGCCTCAACCTTCAAGTGTGAGAACCGATGGAAGGTATCGGTTCCAATTATTTCTCATTAGGTATTGAATAATGCTCTCCCACATTTCAATTAAAATTTCTGGCCTGCAGCAAACATTAAGTCTTAGATTCGAGGATGTGCTTACCTCTGTACAATCCAGGTTTAAGTTTTGTCCACCTACTTCCAGTTTAAGAACCTCAATTTGGTAATACCACTCTCTTTTGATAGGGGTGTACCATATATCCCCTTTATACAGACTCTCTTCAATTCCACCCATCACCTAAAAGTGACAAGAAAAAGCTCCATTATAATGGTCAACATTATTTTAATACAACGGCAAGTTGAACACTTTCCAGGCTCCTTTGACAATACTTTCCAAATTCTCAACTTAACAACGACAAGAGGAAAAGTCCCGTGGGAACACCATCACTTGATAGCTTTTCTCCAAGTCAGACAGCGTCCTGATCTAGAAATATATTGCCACTCCATCATCTCTGGCTCAAAATCCTGAAACTACTTTCCATACAGCAATGCAGATAGTGCTTATACCCTGTGGAGTTCAGGATATGGCTGACCATCACCTTCAAGGGCAGTTAGAAATGTTGGCCTTGCCAGCTATGTCTACATTTCAACAAGGAAAAGTAATAATTTTTTGAAAATTGGCCCAGCATAATACAATAAAATATCCTGTCTATCGGCTGCAAGGGTCCTCGATAAATCAGGCTGGATGTAATCATATCTTGGTTCTGTAAGAGAATTGCAAGCAAAAGGACACCCTGAATTTAGCACAAATTAAAAGTCTTATCCATAAAGCACGAGGAATTGGAAAAGAAAACAAAAAGAACATATTAGGCAAGAAGCTGAAAGAATGCTGCTTCGAAGTTGTGATTGCGGCTAGAGGGAATATAAAGGAGCCCAGCTCTATGAAAGGTCATCAGTAAGAGCAGAAAAGTACCAATCCTTAGCATGGATATCTTATACCTCCAGCACAAATTTTACCCAGATAGGCTATTTTTCAAAAAAGATCTTTGTATTATTTTGTCAGTTCACAGAATAATGTTTTTTTTAAAAATTAGCTTTCTTGTAGCTGAGGGTGACAGAATATCCATTTACCATAATTAGACTCTAAACATAGAGCCAGTGGGAAGGCAGTGGTGTTGTAGCAATGTCACTGGACTAGTATTCCAAAGATCCAAGATTAGCAATCCAGAAATCCAAGCCAGTGGTCAGGAGATGTGCATTTGAATCCCACCATAGCTGATGCCAAAATTTGAATTCAATAAAAAAACTGAAACAATGAGTTGCCCTAACAGTGACCATGCCGAATATCATAAAAACCCACTCGTTCCACTAATGTCTGTTAGGGAAGGAAATTTGTTGTCCTTACCGGGTCTGACCTACATGTGACTTGAGATCCACAGGAATGTGGTTGACTCAATGCCCTCTCGTCAGAGGTGGGAGCAAAGTGCTGTATTAAATCCCAGCCAGTGATGCTCACAATCCATGAGCAAAATAAAACTCAGAGGACAGAGGTGATTGAATGAAAGATCAATTCCATTCCAGTCAGTAATGAGTGGGATATAACATTTTTAAACATATAAAGTTTTACAAGGATGTTGCCAGGTTTGGAGGGTTTGAACTATCAGGAGAGACTGAATAGGCTGGGGCTATTTCCCCTGGAGAATCAGAGGCTGAGGGGTAACCTTACAGAGGTTTATAAAATCATGAGGGGCATAGACAGGGAGAATTGTCAATGTCTTTTCCCCAGGGTTGGGAAGCCCAAAACTAGAGGGCATAGGTTTAAGATGAGAGGGGAAAGATTTAAAAGGGATAAAAGGGACAACGTTTCATATAGAGGGTGGTACATGTATGCAATGAACTGCCAGAGGAGGTGGAGTAGGCTGGTACAATTGAAACATTTAAAAGGTATCTGGATGGGTATATGAATAGGAAGGGTTTAGAAGAATATGGACCAAATGCTGGCAAATGGGACTAGATTAATTTAGGATATGTGGTTGATATGGACGAGCTGGACCAAAGGTCTGTCTCCATGCTGTACAACTCTATAACTCTATTTCAAAGCAACTTCTGAAACCAATGAGGAAGGTGTCAACTGCAGTTGTACGTGCTCACTTGATTTGCATTGTTGTCATCAGCAAGTTTGCAACAACCCTGGTTATATTTCTGGTTAACAGTTCAGGACAGCACCTATTTCCCTACAAGAAAGTAGAATTAAATTAACCCCTGTTTCTAATCTGTGATTCAGCCCATCAATCTCAGTGAGATTGTGCATGACGGCTATTTCTTCAAGCTAATTCCAGTTTCTTAAGGCACCATGCAGGGATTTTTTTACACAGTAAGGTAGCTCCTCTTAATTGCAGCTGATAAATTTAGTTTTTTGTAGCAAGGGAGACAATGGCACTCTTAATCCCAAGGTTGATGTTTCAAATTCCATATCATTTTCTTAAATATTTCAGTATTGATTTCTTTAAACCAAAGATTTCCTTTAAACCCAAACATTACAATTAATTCTCCATATTGGAAGTTGAGAATCTCATCTTTGGAAATATCCTGATTATTCAGTTTCATCATTAACTTTCCCAGTGCTTACTTACACAGGGAAGAATAGCTAGATGATACAAGATACAAGAACTTTGATTTGCTCAAGTGCTGCACAAACTTAAAAATGGACTGCTTGAATTTTATTATTAGTCTGGGTTAAGCCAACTTTCATGCATACAGCCAGCTCTGGCCTGACACTGCAGCAGCGTATGTGCACCTTAGAAATGTGGCACACATAAATGCAGTTTATAAATTTAGTTTTAGTCTTGATGTGGAGGAGCTGGTGTTGGACTGGGATGGAGAAGGTCAGAAGTCAGACGACACCAGGTTATTGTCCAACAGGGTTATTTGAAATCACAAGCTTTCATAGCATTGCCCCTTCATCAGGTGAAGTGAGCGAGAAGCACACAGGCACAGAAGTCATATGCAGAGAGATCAAAAGAAAATATAAATGGTGAGAGATAACAAGCATGGGGCTGGATGAACACAGCAGGTCAAGCAGCATCATAGGAGCAGGAAAACTTGACGTTTCGGGCCTAGACCCTTCATCAGAAAATCAATAAATGGTGAGAGTTTGGTCTTGGAAGCCTAAAGGAGGAGTTTGAGGACACTGCTCATGCAAGAGGTTTTGAATATAGAATGCATCATAAGTGGCTAGTGATACGAATTTAATGGGAGCATTTGTCCTAGTTCTAAGTGCACACTAACTGTGTAGAATGGCCTGTTTCAATACTGTAGTTTGTGTGTAAACTAGTCAAATGAGCAAATATTAAACAATAAAAGGCAAGTGAAGAGTGAGTTTTAATGTAAAAAGGTTTTAGTGAGCAAAAGAAAGTCTGAAAAATCCATTCCCTTGTACTGAAATTTTGAGGATTAATTTGAAAGATGCAAGAGAATAAATTACAGGAGCAGACGATAGCATGCAGTGATGCATTTTCCCTCTAAATCATTCTACAGCTTCAGAACTTGACACAAACTGAATCTAATGGGAATTTCCTAAGTTGCATTCCTAGTCCTGTGGGCCTCACGTTCCCTCCCCAACTTCAGAACCAGTAATCATTGAAATCACTTGTTTGAAAGCTTTTCCTTTTCCAGCCTCACATTTTTACTGTTTGACATCTCATATCATCGGTTCGCCTTCTTAAAATCTGATACAACTGGGCATTTAGTGTTACATAGTTATAATTATTGCTGAACTAATCTAGCCTTGTAAACCATGTGCAGTGAATGTTGCTGAATGTATCCATTATGATTATTTATTGGATTTTTAAAAACATTTTATTACTTAAAAACACAAAGTATTTATCACAGTATTTTATCCTCTACTTCAGCTCATGGGCATGTCCAAAACTTTATTGCACTGAGTAAATTCCTCCAAAGATAATTTGACTATTACTGCTTTCCATTCCTTGGTTGGCAGCCTGTGGGAATCCTTTAATGCGATTAGCTGCTTCGAAAGCTTGATTACATCACTGCAGCTCTACCCTAGGAATTTCCATTAAAGAATGCTACACTCAATTACAGAGTGAGTAAGAGAGTTGAATTTCTCACTACAAATATTTCAAGAGCATTAAGAGTGAGCTTTTGAGGTTAACAATGAATATCTTTCCTTTGTACAGATTGCAAACCCTGAACCAACAAGACATTAAAGGTCAGTATGTAAGAGTTAAAGAAGGATCTATAATGGCATTCACTAAAGTTACATAAATGAGAGACAGATACTCAAAGTCTTTGTTGCTAGATCAATTCTCATCTTCTGTGCTTTTGGGTTAATTCTTTTTTGTACTTATGGACATGAAGGATCTTAATACTGGGATTTCCTTTCCCCACTTTGTGCTAACAATGTATCCTTCCTTAACAAAATGCCTGTGTTGCATCTTCTGAGTACCCAAGCTTAAAGTGTTCTGCCACCAGCTCCAATTTCAGTCCAGTGCCTGCCAGAGCACCATGGAGTGTTTTACTTAAAAGGCTGCTAATTTGCGTGCATGCAGTTAGCTCTCTAACCCGTACAAAATCTGAGCAGAATGTGGGTCCAGATTCTCTGAGCACGTTTAACTTGAGATTGCTAAACAGCAAAGTATCATTTTTACTGCAAGCTGTTGAAATCCAAACCATTGCATCCAGATAATTCCTTTTGTAATCCAGATTCAATGGTGTGACCTGTTTGAAATTGGAATCAGCTGCACTTAATAGCTGTTGCCTTGTTAACTGCTGTAATTTAAGAACACATGAAATAACAACAGGAGTAGGCCATTCAGCCCCTCAAGTCTGCTCTGCCATTTAACAGGATGATGGCTGATCCAACATTCCTCACATGCACTTTCTTGCAGTTTCCCCGTAACCCTAGCTTCCCTGACTGATCAAGAGTCCATCTATTTTAGCCTTAAATATACACAAGAACTCTGCCCCCTACAGCTCTCTATGGCAAAGACTTCCAATGACTCTCATCCTTCAGGGAAGAAATTCTTCCCCATCTCAGTCTTAAATTTTCAAGTCAGAATGTCGAGAACTTTTTAATTGTTCAGAGTTAAGCCTGTCAAAGAATTGGAATTTTGATGCAAGCATACTTTAAGGCTCCCAGGCCTTGGTTCAAAAGTCCAAGCAGCTGTTTGAAGGTTATAAAGGGCTGATATTTAGTTTACAGTCACATGACTTTTCTCAGAACTTACCAGGCTCCCTCCTGCGGGACTGGCTTGCTCTTCACCTATTAGCGACAATCCAGCACCGCACATCTGCAGCGAGAATACATTTGGGATCTTGATCTGTTTTACTAATGAGTCAAAGAATGGCTCCACAGAACTGGATGGCTGTAAAAGAATGAATGGGCAGAGTGTGAATGGAAGGAACCCAAACTGGCTGCAGAATACTAAACAGACCCCACAGTGACTTCTCAATTAAAAAAAAAATTGATCCAAGCCTCCTTGGGAAGGGTGAAGAGGTAGCATTAAAATTACTTGAAATATAATGGAACTTACTTTGGCTAGTGTACTGTAGGCCAGCCCCAGAATGCCTTGCCAGTTTATTCCAGGCAGGAAGAAGTCCTCCGATTGGAGGATAGTGGCAATATTGGTAGTGACAGTGCCATTTGGTCCTTTTGGAATTGTGATGACATCAATGCCGAGTTCACCCTCCCAACTTCCCTGCGTATATCTGACTGACACAAACAGGTCTCTAGACTTATAGGTGCTTGATCTGGACAAGAAATAAAAAAGTAGAAAAGTTTAGAATCCCACTAACTTACAAATAAAATCCATCATTCAGTACCATTCAGTATTCAGAATAAACATGACATGGTTAGTTATAAAGTGACAAAACTTTAAATCCAAACTAAAAAGAAGCAATAATCTTCAGCTCTTGCTCAACTTCATGTCATGCAAGATAAATCCAGCTTCCTTCAGAGTCCAATTTGGATTCCAGCTCCACATTGGGAATGCAATAGAAGGTGAGGGATCCATATTTATTTAAGTATAATTTTCTTGTCTTAGATTTTTGAATTGAACTAGTGGCAAATGAGTTTTTTTTAACGTGCCTGAACGGGTTTAATGTTTAACTTGTAAGCATTTCTGCAGCCTACTGATTTCTTTAAAACTGCCTGCTCAGACTTTTTTTAAAGACAAATTTGTTTGCAAATTCTTGCAATGTAAACCAAGTAAATAGTACATTCATTAAGCTTTCAGACAGAATATTCTGGATCTTTTGTTGCGGTTAGGGGGAAATACTTGTAAAAAGGATATTTTGAAGTTTTGGTTTGGAGAGTTCTGTCAAATTCTTGATTGTAGCTGGATGTGTAAAATGGTTGCTCCTGAGAAAGGGAGACGATCATTTAGAATTCTTAAAAATGGGTTACCTTAGGGATAGAGAGTTTAGTTTAAAAGTTCCAGATCAAAAGTGTTTCATTAAAACCATGAAGTGGTTAGTTGAAGTTGAGAAAGTTTAAATTCAGTTATATGACAATTCAAGGAAGAGGACACCAAGATTCTCATGAGCACGAATTGAAGCCACAACTAAGTTAAACCCAATTTGGGATAAAGAAGGGCATTCTCTATGGCATGGCATACAGTAATATGATGCTGTTTGGGATTAGCGGGATTGTATTTTTCACTGCGTTTAAAAAATTCTTAAACATGTTGAATGTAAATAATTTGGTCCATTCTATTTTGCCTTCATTTTTCCTGCATCATAACCTTCTACCTTATTGTTAAAACCAAATTTGAAACAATGAGTGCTTGTGTTTCCATGAAAGACCACTTCATTAAAATCAAAACAATAAGACATACGATCTATGATCTATCAAGGCAGATTTCAGTCTGGAATCTGGTTTGTGGAATAACATTATTAACTGGAACCATAACAGGATTCAGCCATATAAATCGGCGTTAATGTTTTACTGTAGTACGAGGTAGTCCTGCAATATCAGCACTGGCATTGTTTGAACATGTCAAAAGAAGTTCTACCGGTTCAAATGAATATCTAAGATTTCATATCCATTTCTAAAGAAATGGATCAAATTTCAAACAGAGACAGATAATATGGTCATTAATTTCATTCTTTTTAGGAGGAAAACAATTTGGGTTTGTATAGCAACAATGTCAGGTAGCAGTCAAGGGCAATGGAACACTGTAAACTCGCTTGGTGGGAGTGGGGGCTATAAGGGAAGTGTTTCGGAAGGAGGTGACGAGGGGATTTTGAAAAACGTAGAGAGGACAGCTATCTGCAGAGGATCCGAGTCGGCCAGTCAGGGAGATGAAGGAGGAAGTAGCAGAACATAAACAAAAAAGAAAATTTAAAGTACAGCCAGCAAAACCTTGGCAACTAAACAGAGGGAGGAACAAGTGTCTCAATGTCACCTTGTCAGCTACATAAACAGCTCATCGATTTAGAAACAGCACAAGGCAACAATATGTAATTAAATGGCAGCTTTTACATTATAAATCTGACACCAAGCCATTCAGGGATATTGGAACAGTTGAGAAAGAGGTTCTTCAAAGAGGTACGTTTTGCAAGGATGCAAGAGAAGTAAGGAAGCAGAGGGGTTTGTATCCTGAGTTTCAGAGCTCTGGGCCTTTCCAGCTTAAGGCCTGGTGCCAATGGTTCAGAAATTAAAGTTGGGAATGTACAAGAGGCCAGAACTGGAAGACAGCAGCGATTCAGGAGAGTTGCAGGAGATTATAATAAAGAGGCAAGACCATGGAGGGATTTGAAGGCATGGATGAACATTTAAAATCAAACAGTCCACGTGCGTTAGTGAGCAGAGGCGATGGGTGAATGTTGCAGCATAGGACATTAGCAGCAGATCTTTGGGTGACCTCAATACTTTAAAAAAAAAAAAAAACTTTGCTGATGATAACCTAAAATATCTGCAGGAAATTAACGTAAAACACCCACAACAGTTTGTTCCCACCATTCATTATACAATTGATGGCACACTGGATTTGGTCTGGATTGGAACATTGCTAAAAGGAAACAGGAGGACAAAGCTTTTCATCTTGCACTCTCAGGTGTAAGATGCAATAAAATGTGGATCGTTTTGATTAACCATACTCTAAATGAAACAGGATATCACTTACAGTTATGGTTACCACTCTGTTGGCCATACTCTTGGAAGCACAAAATCTCCCAACTGGTCTAATCAAACTCCAAATTCCAACATTAATTAGTAAATCAAAATTTAAAAAAGTACAATATTTCTAATGATAAGAGATTACAAGGTGTAGAGCTGGATGAACACAGCAGGCCAAGCAGCATCAGAGGAGCAGGAAAGCTGATGTTTCGGGTCTGGACTCTTCTTCAGAAATGGGGGAGGGGAAGGGATTCTGAAATAAACAAAGAGACAGGGGGAGGCAGATAGAAGATGGATAAAGGAGCAGGTAGGTGGAGAGGAGACAAGACAGGTCAAGGAGGCAGGGATGAGGCTGGTACATAGGAGGTGGGGGTGGTGTTGAGGTGAGAGGAATGGATAGGTAGGAGAAAAGACAGACAGGTCAAGGAGGCGGGGACGAGCTGGGCTGGTTTTGGGATGAGGTCGGGGGTGGGGAGATTTTGAAGCTTGCGAAATGCACATTGATACCATTGGGCTGCAGGGCTTCCAAGCGGAATAGGAGATGCTGTTCCTGCAACCTTCGGTGGCATCGTTGTGGCACTGCAGGAGGCCCAGGAGGGACATGTCGTCCAAGGAGTGGGAGGGGGAGTTGAAGTGGTTCGCAACTGGGAGGTGCAGTCAGTTGTCACGAACCGAACGTAGGTGTTCCACAAAGCGGTCTCCAAGTCTCCGCTTGGTTTCCCTAAAGAAGAGGCCGCCGCATCAGGACCAGCAGATACAGTATACCACATTAAACAGACGTTCACCTGCACATCTGCTAATGTGGAAGGTTTTCTTGGGGCCTGGGGTGGGGGTGAGGGGGCGAGGTGTATGGGGCAGGTGTAGCACCTCCTGCGGTTGTGGGGGGGGGGGGGGGGGGGGGGGGAGTGGGGAGTCACAGAGAGAGTGGTCCCTCCAGAAAGCAGATAAGGGTGGCGAGGGAAAAAATGTCCTTGGTAGTCGGATCAGATTGCAGGTGGCGGAGGATGATGTGTTGAATTCGGAGGTTGGTGGGGTGGTACGTGAGGACAAGATTCTGTTTTGGTTGTTATTGCGGGTAGGAGGTGTGAGGGATGAGTTGTGGGAAATGCGATAGACACGGTCAAGGGCAGTTTCGACCACTGTGGAGGGGAAGTTGCTGTCCTTGAAAAAGGAGGACATCTGAGATGTCCGGGAGTGGAATGCCTCGTCTTGGGAGCAGATGTGACAGAGGCAAAGGAATTGGGAATAGGGGATGTCCGCTCCACACTCCCCATTAGCCCCACCACCCCTGGCAATTTTCCCTGCAACCACAGGAGGTGCTACACCTGCCCCTACACCCTTGTCCTAGGCCTCACGTAAACCCCAAGTTCGCCTGCACATCTGCTAATGTGGTATACTGTATCCGTCGTTCCCGATGCGGCCTCCTCTTCATCGGGGAAACCAAGCTGAGGTTTGGAGACGACTTTGTGGAACACCTATGCTCGGTTCGCGACAACCAACTGCACCTCCCAGTCGCGAACCACTTCAACTCCCCCTCCCACTCCTTGGACGACATGTCCATCCTGGGCGTCCTGCAGTGCCACAACGACACCACACAAAGGTTGCAGGAACAGCATCTCATATTCCGCTTGGGAACCCTGCAGCCCAATGGTCTCAATGTGGACTTCACAAGTTTCAAAATCTCCCCACCCTCGACCTCATCCCAAAACCAACCCAGCTCGTTCCCACCCCCGACCTCATCCCAAAACTAGCCCAGCTCGACCCCGCCTCCTTGGCCTGTCCGTCTTTTCTCCTACCTATCTGCTCCTTGCACCTCAACCCCCACCCCAACCTCCTACCTACCAGCCTCATCCCCACCTCCTTGGCATGTCCTTCTTCCCCTTGACTGACCAACCCCCATCATAACTCCCCACCTACGCCCACCTTTACTGGCTTCATCCCTGCCTCCTTGACCTGTCTCTGTCTCCTCTCCACCTATCTGCTCCTTTGTCCACCTTCCATCCGCCTCTCCCTCTCTCCCTATTTATTTCAGAATCCCCTTCCCATCCCCCATTTCTGAAGAAAGGGCCAGACCCGAAAGCGTCAGCCTTCCTGCTCCTCTGATGCTGCTTGGCCTGCCGTGTTCATCCAGCTCCACACCTTGTTATCTTGGATTCTCCAGCTTTGGCAGCTCCTACTGTCTCTGAATCAATATTTCTAGTGTTGTTATTACTCTACTCCCGGGGTGCTTACAGCAGTATCTGGAATATAAGTCTTCAAAACTCCAGGGCAAGATGAAGGGTTGGCTTCACCATGTACAAACCTGGCAAATGCGTATACTTATTAACACGGTCAAGGCAAATTGTGAAGCTTGGTACAATCAACTATCCTCTTCGTACTCAATGTGGAAATCCATGAAAGGAAAATAGTCACATGTGCAAGGTAGCACCATCCCCACCAGTGCCAGACAATAGCCATTTCCAAACAAAGCAAAATCTAACCACCTCTCCGTGAAGTTCTATGGAATTGAATGCATCCATTGAATCCTTACCGTCAACATTCTGACCAGAAACTGAACTGGATTAGCCATATACGGCATGGACAGGTCAGAAGGTGGGAATTCTGCAGCAAGTGATTCACCTCTTCTCTCCACAAAGCCTGTCCACCATCTGGTAGTCAGGGCTGTGATGGAATACTCCCACTTGTCTGGGTGAGGGCAGATTCAACTCAACGTTTGATGCCATCCCACTCTAAGCAACTACGCCAGCAAACTTAAACATGCCATCCTTCCAGCCCAGCGCAGCGTATACAAGAAATAACACACACAACACCAACCAGTAAAAGGTTCCTTCCATAGACATTGGCAAAGCCATGAGCACAACCGTTTAAAAAGTGGACAGGGCATCATCATCATCATCTGCAAGTTCTCCTCCGAGCCACACATCATCCTGACTTGGAATTATACCACTGTTCCTTCAGCATCACTGGGTTAAAATCCCGGAGCTTCAATCCTAATGGCACTACAGGAATAACTATATCACAGGGACATGGGGCAAGATGGCAGTTCACCACCATCTTCAAGGATGGGTGACAAATGCTGACCCTTTCAGGCGATTACCACGTCCCAAAAATGACTAATAATAAGAAAAATCAAAGACAAGATGGGATAGACCCAAGAAAGACAGTTTTGGATACAGAAGTGGAGTGGAGAGGAGATAAATGAAAAGAAAACCCATTTAGTTCATCTCGAGGACAGCACAACACTCAAATATAAAGTGTCGGAACCAAGAAAACAAAATTCCAAGGCACAGTTTAAAAAAAAAAGATTGACTGGGGAAAAGAAACAGCTACAGGAGCAAAGAAAAGAATTTGGGCAAAATGAACAAAGATAGAAACCTGTTTGACACTCCATGCTCGATATCCGCAGAGAAGGGGATATAAATTCTAAGTAACCGCACCTTGCTTTTAGAATCCCTACAGTGTAGCCCAAAAGTCCACACTCACCCTCAGAGCATCCTACCTCGACCCATCCCCCGATAACCCACCTAATCTACACCTCCCTGAACACTACGGACAATTTCCCATGGCCAATCCACCTAAACTGCACATCTTTGGACCATGGGAAGAAACCAGAGCACCCAGAGGAAACCCACGCAGACATGGGGAGAACGTGCTAACTCCACACAGACAGTCGCCCGAGGATGGAATCGAACCCGGGTACCTGGCGCTGTGAGGCAGCAGTGCTAACCACTAAGCCACCATGTCTTCGTGCTTTTTTTTTGATCAATAGCCCTGGCTTTTTGGTGGCTGAAGCCATTTCTGCATTAGATTGCCACACTCTTGCCACTTTGCTCAGCAGACTCTCTCAATTAGGAGAGATTCTCAGTATTTTACAGCCCAGCAAGCATTATTGTCTCAGTCTTGCTTAATAATTACCAGATAGTACACCTCCTGAGGAGTTTGGCAGGGAGCCAAAATCCAAGGAATGGCAACACTGCAGCTTAGAACACTAATAATTTCAGCCTTGCACTTGAATTAGTGGAACGCAACAGTAATAAACAACTATAAAAGCAAAGTTATTTTTATTTTAAATAATGTACCAGATACTAGGATCTGTCCATTGTTGTTAGTCTTTGCCATCTATCTACTGAATGGGACACAAACAATATAAATGATCCAACAGAAAGCAAGGAAGTGGAAGAGAAAATCCAAAGGAAATAAATAAAGAAGCAATTGGTTTCCAATTAACCAGGCAAATCTTGCTGTTTTTCACAAGACTGATCAGTTGAAATGACATTAGCCAGCCTTCTCTCCAGGCAGCCTTACTAAAACTTAATTTCAAACAAAATAAAGAATTTATGCTCATAGCTGAGGGCAAGAGGAGACTGCAATTTATTTGACAGGTCAGTTTGAAAATGGAACATTCTACATGACTCAGAATTGCAGATAGGTGTAAATTGGTATCTTTCAAATCAGAACATGCAGGCTCAAGTCCAAATTAAGGACTTAGGTGTAAAAATCAAGTACTGAGCATGTGTTGCTCTTTTTCCGATACAACAGTGAATTGAAGTCATGCCTGCCCTCTCAGGTGAGCAGAAAGTAAAAACAAAATCCAAATGGCACTACTGCAAAAATCAGGGGACTTTTCCTCTAGTCCTAGGACAATATCTATCCCTCAACTATAGGCTGAACTATAACCACTGAAGCAGACTAACCATGGAACTTGCTGTTCATAAACCTTTCCACTTGAAAGCAAACAGGAACATTTCCAAAAGACTTCATCAGATGCGTAAAGTCTTTGGAAATCCTGAGGTTGTGAACATTGCAATATAACTTGTTCACTTTCGTAATCGTGCACCTTGACATCATTCAATTGGCAAGAACTTTCCTAATGGAAGGGTGTTTAAAAACACAAATTCAAGCATAAAACTGATTATAATGTAAAGTAATAAGGAAAGGCAGTGTAATGGCAGTGGTAATGTCACTGGACTAGCAATCTAGGCTGCTGTGACAGATTGTTAGTGAAATATGAATTTCACTATCTGAAACATAAAGCTAGCCATGTAACTGTTGATTGTCAGAAAAAGAAATCTAACTCTCTAATGCTTTTTAGGGAAGGAAATTTGCCATTTTCACCTAGTCTGGACTATGTGTGACTTCAGATCTAATCCAATGTGGTTGACTCATAACCATGCCCTCAGCAGAGATTGGGATGATGAGCATCAAATGCTGACAGAACCCACATGCCACGATTACTTTTGTTTGTCTTTTTAAAAAAAATTGTCAGTTTTATCCTGTGCAGCTTTAGTAAACATCAGTCAAAATTCTGATCAAGGTGGAGATAAGGCCAATCACTATCATTGCAGCTGTGTCTCCCACCTACATCAAACTGTTCTGACTTTTCTCATTAATAAATACAGCAATTGAAATGCAAGAGTCTGCCCATCAGCAAATTGTTTAAAATTAAAAAAGGAAAGCCGGAAATTGTGATAGATATCGTCACCATAGAACAATGGGTTTGTTTCCCTATAACACTGCCTCCTGCACAACAGGAAATCACCTACAGAAGTGACACTAATTCTACAGTACAGGAAGATCAAGAGGCAAATGAGAAGTAATTGCGGAGTTCTTGAATATTTAAGGCTAGTACATTCCTTTTACGAACAAGGATTATAATAACTTCACTTCCTTTTGGTATATACTGGAACAGTCCCAGAGACTATTTCAGTTCAGCTGATTAACTGTGACTGGGAAGTAAAGGCTGGTGAAATGGTTGGTCATAGCAAGAACCGCAGATGCTGGAGCCTGAGTTAATAGTGTGTGGAGCTGGAGAAACACAGGTCAGGCAGCAGAGGAGCAGGAATGTTGATGTTTCAGGTGTGGACCCTTCATCAAGGCAGTCCTGATGAAGGGTCCCGAGCTGAAACATTGACTTTGATGCTCCTCTGATGCTGCCTGACTTGCCGTGATTCTCCAGCTCCACGCTGTATTGACGGTATGGGTTGGTGATTCTCAACTACTTGCACTATTAACATAATAAAGCCAATCCCACTGCACACCCAAAAACAACATTACAGTGGATTGGGACAGATAGCCAAAAGGTTTTAAAGGAGTGATTTTAAGGAGAGATGGAAGAGAGGAAAAGAGCTAATGCTGAACCAGCTGAAGGGTTGCTGTTGATCAGAAATTCATTGGAAGCCAGGATTGGAGGAATGCAAACATCTTGCAATGTCGGAAGGCTAAAGATGATGAAACGCAGAGGTCAGAAGAGAAACAACACGGAGACTAACAAAGACAGAACGGACAAGAAAACACGATGGTCGCGATAACATGACAATTAATGTAGATTCCATAAACACAAGGTTTCACAACCAAGACATCTCACATGAACTGGTGTGCAACTTAAACACGATTGTTTAGGGATCTCCAGTAATGTGGGGACCACAGAATTTATTTCAAAACTGTCTGCATTTCTTTCATCTCAATCCTGCACATCACAAAGGATTCTAAACCAAGCCTAACATGCAGCTAGCATGAGGTATCCTGGCTTTTGCGCTAAGATCTTCAGAGCAAAGCAGGTGCATTACACACGCTACTGCTATCCTACACCAGTCACAACATTAGGATTAAAGAACAATACTTTTGCACCTCTTCTTTCAGCCTTAAGCAGTGAAACTTCTTTGAGAAACGGGTTAAATCTTTCGGTCTATGAGGAGGTAATTTATCTCAACCAGGGCAGTGATTCAGGTTTTAGAATTAGAGTGAAGATTGTGTTCCAGGGAAGGATCCAAATAGCTGGGATTCCTCTTCATGACAGGCAACCCATTGACCTTGCTGGCAGTTATATATGTGCACAAAGTTTAGGCTTGCTGTGATGCCGTTATGATAAGATACATCTATCTTGTACAATAAAATGCCTCTTCTGCATTCTCGGTTTTATATCACTCCACCAAGAGAGTTACTGAAGTGGAGAGGGTTTCAGTTCTGTAGAAGTCATGCCAGACCCAAAACGTTAACTCTGATTTTTCTTCACAGATGCTGGCTGCCTTTCTCCAGCAATCTCCGTGCTGGTTTCAAATTTTAAGACGACTCATGTGGCATTCCAAAAAAAAAAGTGCATTTGGACTTGAAACACTAACTGTTCTGCTCTGCGTAGATGCTGTCAGGTTTCTCCAGCATTTTCTATTTTTATTGCAACTTTAGACATGGTCAGAAGATTTCTGAATGACCTGAAATTTACAGAGACCAATCTGTGGGAGACTGGCCAACATGTGTTGGAATTACCAATAATAGAGGTACCCGGGTACAAACAAGTGTTTTTGCAGCAGATGATTTAAGGCAGAAATGCAAATAGGCAATCTTGGAGATGGCAAGGGTATATAACCTATCGCGCTTCTTGGGATCAATATGAGAGTAAAGTTACAACCTAGATCACGGCTTCAGACTGACAATTTCCAGTCAGACAACATTTTTGAACAGAGCATAGGCAATTGCTTTGATTTTCCTAACATTTAGCAGAAGTATGTTTTTGTTTGCTTTTGGTACCAGATGTTAGAAAAACAGTCTGACCATTTAGAAGCAGTGGAGGGGTCAGTCAGAGTCTTAGAGCTGTACAGCACAGAAACAGATCCTTCGGTTCAACCTGTCCATGGTGACCAGATGTTCTATATTAATCTAGTCCCATTCACCAGCATTTGGCCCATGTCGCTCTAAACCCTTCTTATTCTTATACCCATCCAGATGCCTTTTAAATGCTGTAATTGTACCTGCCTCCACCACTTCCTCTGGCAGCTCATTCCATACATGCACTACCTTCTGTGTGAAAAAGTTGCCCCTCAGGTCCTTTTTAATATCTTTCCCCTCTCATATTAAACCTATGCCCTCTAGTTTTGGATTCCCCTACCAAGGGGAAAAAAAAAACTTGGCGATTCACTCTGTTTGTGGTCATGATTTTATAAACCTCTATAAGGTCACTGCCCCCAGCCTCCGATGCTCCAGGGAAAATAGCCCCTCCGTATAGCTCAAACCCTCCAACCTTGGCAACACCCTTGTAAATCTTTTCTGCATCCTCGTAAGTTTAACGACATCTTTCCTACAGCAGGGGGACCAGAATTGAACACAATATTCCAAAAGTGGCCTAACCAATGTCCTATACAGCTGCATCATGACATCCCAACTCCTATATTCAATGCACTGACCAATAGAGGCAAGCGTACCAAATGCCTTCTTCACTAGCAGAGAGGTGGCAGTGAGGTAAAAATGGGTGCTCTTTGAAAGATAGACCATTGATAAAGCACTAGGATGACCTTGGCCCTTTCAGCTCCACACAAGGAAGAATATACTGTCAACAGGAGAAATCCTGGTCAGCTGACGAAATATTTGAGTCAAAGAGACGGACTGTAAAGAGCATTTTGAGGACAGCAAGGTTCGGTGCAGGAGTCAAAATATTTTCTTTTGCATCGAAGTCCTTTTGCAAATCTTGAGGAGCTACTTTGATTTTGAGCTTTTATGTTTTGGTTTACAAGGGCTCCTTTCTGATTCTCGCCAGCTGTTTCACTAGATGCAGCCTTGTACTAATATCACCTCAGTGTTTGTGATGAATGGGGTATTTAGACTCACACAGATGCAAAATTAGAAGAATTCAACAAAATACTCAATAAGCACCACCACTCCATTAAACCTAAAGCCAGAACACACAAGGAAAACATTAATTTCAAACACCACAGTACTTAAACCGGCATGAGATAACAAGTTAGCAACAAACATATTTGTTAAAAATAAAATTGATACACACCTATGCATAAAAAGCCATCATCAAAAATTTTCTCTGTGGCGTGGTTACAACTAAATAACTGCATGATTGTCTCAATCACTGTCACCGCACTTCAAATAATTCATTGTATGAGGTACTTTGAAATGTAAGAACTCAAACAATGTATGGAATAACATTTCTGTATTAAATTATCCAATTGACGATGTTTATTACAACAGTAAATGTTCATATAATGCACGTCCTTTGTTGAAACGGCCCACCCACCTTCACAGTCATCCTGTTTTGCTCCTCCTCTCCCCCTTCCTTACAGTTCCTGGTCTCCACACCCCACCTTTGCTGTCCTCTCATGTCCTTCTATATATGCAAACACTTCCCCAGTGTACAGTGAAGCAGCAAATTAAAGGAAGAATTCGGAGCAGGGTTAGATGGATCCCAAAGCTTCACAATAAGGTACCTTCTCGCCTTCATTTTAAATGTAGGTTGTACAACATGTAATTTAGCCAAACTGTTCAAGACCTCTTGGGAAGCAAGAAGTTCGCAAACAAATTAAGTGGAAAAAAGTGGAGGAGAAACTTCAAAGTGTCAAAACAATTCTGGAACAAGCTCAAAGCATTCCCAATCCAGAACCAGTGGTTAGACAATATGATTGTACAAATGATCCTTAATAATAGTTCCTTACAGAACAATTTCCTCAAAGCCACACATCAGAAGAGGCCCGCATTTGTATCTTGTGCTTTTCTGAGAATGTAATCAACTAATGCAAATATACTAAATAAAACCGAAAAGAACTGCTGATGCTGTAAATCAGAAACAAAAACAGAAGTTGCTGGAAAAGCTCAACGGGTCTGGCAGCATCTGTAGAGAGAAATCAGAATTAACGTTTCAGGTCCAATAACCCTTCCTCAGAACGGATGGTGGCTGGGAAAATGTCGGTTTATATGCAGAAGGTAGGGTGGAGGGAGTGTGATCAGGAATAAATGATAGGTGGGGATACAGCCCAAAGAGAGAGACAGCAGTCAGACAAAGGATTGAATAACAATCTGGCCAGGAGGGTGAATAGTTGTTAACGGGGACTGTTAGTGGCTAACAACAGGGGGTGTGTAATGGCAGGCTATGTGATAACAAGGCCTGGTATGTGGGGTAGGGGGCTGGGACATGGGAGAGTTCAGGCCTTAAAATTATTGAACTCCATATCGAGTCCGGAGGGCTGTAGGGTCCCCAAGTGTTGTTCCTCCAGCTTGCGTCCGGCTTCACTGGAACACTGCAGCATGCCGGAGACAGAGATGTTGGCCAGGGAGCAGTGGTGCATTGAAGTGGCAGGCAACAGGTAGTTCAGGGTCTTTTCTGCGAGCAGAAAGTAGATGTTCTGTGAAACGGTCACCCAGTCTATGCCTCGTTTCCCCAATGTAGAGGAGACCACATTGTGAGCAGTGAATGCAGTAAACTAGATTCTGGGAAGTGCTGCTTCACCTGGAAGGTATGTTTGGGCCCTTGGATAGTGAGGAGGGAGGAGGTAAATGGGCAGGTGCTATACTTTCAGCGATTGCAGGGGAAGGTGCCGTGGGACTGTTGGGTGGGGGATGCGGTGGAAAGAGGGGGAAACATGTTAGGAGTGAAGCAAAAGTGGACCAGGGTGTCCTGGAGGGAACGGTTCCTGTGGAAGGGACAAGGAAGGGAGGGGAATGTGTGTGTGGTGGTGGCGGCATCTCGCTGGAGGTGGCCAAAATGGTGGTTGATATATTCTGGATGTGGATGCTGGTGGGATGGTAGGTAAATACAAGGGGAACCCTATCGCTGTTGCATGAAGAATGGGGGAGGGGGGGTGAGGGCGGAAGTGCGGGATATGGGTTGGACTCGGTTGAGGGTCCTGTTGATATGGTGCTGAGGATTCCTCGGTTGGGGAAGATGGTGGACATTTTGGAGGCTCCCTTGTCAAAGTTAGACTCATCGGAGCATATGCGATGGAGACAGAGGAACTGGAAAACGGAATGGGGTCTTCACAAGAAGCAGGGTGTGAGGATCTATGGTCCAGGTAGCTGTGGGAGTTGGTGAGTTTGTAGTGGATATTATTGGCCAGTCTATCCCAAGAAATGAAAACAGATGTCAAGGAAGGGAAAGGATGAGTCAAGATAAATTAGGTGAAAGTGAGGGCAGGCTGGAAATTGGAAGCGAAATCGGTGAGCTTTTCCAATTCTGGATGAGAGAGGGAAGCAGCATCGATGATATCATTGATATTTTGGAGAAAGAGTAGCGGGTGGGGACTGGAACAGGGAATGTTCCACGTACTCCACGAAGAGACAGGTACAACTGGGGCCCATGCGGGTACCCATGCCAGCCCTCTGACCTGAAGAAAATGAGAGGAGTTTAAAGGTAAGTTATTGAGGGGGAGGATGAGCTCAGCCAAGGGCAGATAGGAGTAGGTATCTGCTAGCTGGCGCCCAGCCTCTGCAATTTAAAGGTCAGTACGCCAGACTACAACAGCACCACCCTTATCGGCAGGCTTAATAACAAACTCAGGGTTGGATTAAAGCACGCAGCGTGCAGTCAGTTTGAAGGGAGATAGGTTGGATTGCGTGGGGTGGGGTGGGGGGCCAGAAAAATTGAGGCAACCAACGTCATGTTGGCAGTTCTCAATGAACAAATCAAGCGCAGATAAAAGGCCAGAGGGAGTGGTCCAGGTGGAGGGAGAGTGTTGGAACTGGGCGAAAGGATCTGTGGGATAGAGAAGACTTTTATCCAAAGAAATGGGCATGGAGGCGAAGACGGCGGAAGAGGAGTTCTGCCTGACATTCATTACGGTGGGGATATGGGGAAATGAAGCTGAGAGCAGAATGTTTAGCATCGGAGAGCAAATATACTGTTATGTGAACTTAAAAAGTATGACGAAAATAATTTCTAAATTAGTAGGCTGAGCCATAACCCATCTAATGTGAGAAACGTTTGCACAAGACATCCACTGCATAACTCATTAACAAACACATTGCCCCTAATACAGGGCCTCGTATGATTTATGGTGCCATTGTCTTCATCCCTGGAGTGCTGCTAAATCAAAGTATTGATTTATCATGTGAACTATTCAGGATTTACAGACTTCTCTGATTCACGAAAATGAACTGTCCAAGATGAGGGGTTCATTATGGACAGTTGTTGCTCAGCGATAAACACCGTATCACAACAGAGTTCTGCATACATTTTCAGTGAAAACTGAGCCCCTCTACTCTCATCAGGATGTTTTAAAATATCCTAAAAGAAAATTGGTGTGGAATGAAAAATTAAATTACCTGTATTAGCAGTTTGCACCACACATTTGGTGTCATATGTCTTAGTAATTGGTTAATGAATTTACATCAATCTTTACACTCCTGACGGCTCCGAGGAAATTCCCTTCTCCTTAGACTGATGGTTTAATTTATTGTTTCGGCCGAAATACAGCTTTAATTCTGTACACTGCAGAACTAAAATAAGCTAGTATAATTCCAAAAGTAAAACATTGGAGAGTTCAAATCTGATTTGAACACTTCTTGGGGCAGGCTGAGAAATGAAAGATTAGCACACCCTACCACATTCCTGAGCAGTTTGAACCCACTGATCTTACACAATTGTGTTTTTATTACGGACAGGATCAGCTTTTATTTTTCTGCACATCAGTCTCTGCAGATAGGAGGGGGTAGTGGTGTAAGGGTAATGTCACTGGACTAGTAATCAGATCCCCACATGGACTGGGGACATGGGTTGGAATCCCAATAGAGTAGGTGGTAAAATTTGAACTCAATTAAAAATCTGACTTTTTTCTGAAAAGATAAAGAAAAAGGTTATTCAGTGAGTGTGGGCTGCACTACTGGGTCAGCATTTATTTCCCATTCCCATTTGTCCTTGAGGTGGTGGTGGTGAGCTGCCTTCTTGAACCAGTAACAGTTTATGGGCTGTAGGTAGACCCTCAATGCTATTAAGGGAAAGAGTTTCAGAATTGTAACCCAACAACACTGAAGGAATAGTGATATACTCCAAAGCCAGGATGGTGAGTAGCTCAGAGGAGAACTTGCAGGCGGTGGTGTTCCCACGTATCTGCTGCCCTTGTCCTTCTAGATGGAAGGGGTTGCGGGTTTGTAAGGTGCTCAGGAGCCATGGAATAGTTCTGCAGTGGTGGTCAGTACACACCGTTGCCACTGACTGATGAGGAGGATGAATGTTTGCTTACATGGCCCCAATCAAGCGGGCTGCTTTATCTTGGGTGGCATCAAGCTTCAAATGTTGTTGGAACTGCATTTGTCAAGGCAAGTGGGGAGTATTCCATTACATTCCTGACTTATGCCTTGTAGATGGTGGACAGGCTTTAGGAAGTCAGGAGGTGAGTTATCACTGCAGTATTCCCAGATTGCTCTTGTATTTATATGGGTAGTCCAGTTCAATCTCTGGACAATGACAACTCCAGGACGTTGATAATTAATTATTCAGCAAAGGTAAGGTCATTGAACATCATGGGGCAATGGTTAGATTTTCTCTTGTTGCAAAAGATCATTATCTGGCACGTGCTTGGTGAGAATGTTACTTGCCACCTGTTAGCCCAAACCTGGATGATGTTCATGTCTTACTACTTTTGGACATGGTCTGCTTCAAGGATGACCATGTAACCAGTGGTAAGTGTTGCTGAAAACCCATCTGATTCGCTAATCACCTTTAGGGAAGGAAACTTGCTTAGTCTGGCCTCTCGGTGACTCTCAACTGAGGTTGACAGGGTTGACTCCAGGTGACTACGAGCAATGTGATTGACTCCAATTGCCCAGACAGCAGTTAAATGCTAGCCTAGCCAGCAACACACATCCTCCCCAAGCATGCAGCATTCAGGTCAGACAACCCAGATGTATACAGGAAATCCAGACATGACCTCACAAAGCCATCAGGGATACCAAGAGGCAGTATCGGACTAAGCTGGAGGCCCAAACCAACCATATAGACACCCGCTGCCTGTGGCAAGGCCTAAACAACATTACGGGTTATAAAATGAAGCACAGCAAGATAACAGACAAAGGCACATCCCTCTCTGATGCAGCCAATGTTTTCTGTGCTCAGTTCGAGCAGAATGCCAGCGGTCCGGTGTTACCTGCCCCAATAGCCCCAGGCACACCTGTTCCCTCTGTCACTGCTGCAGACGTCAGATCAGTCTCCCTGGGAGTCAACCCAAGGAGAGTGACTGGCCCAGGTGGAGACCCAGTCGAGTGCTCAGATCCTGTGTGAACCAACTGGCAGAGGTGTTCACCGATATCGTCAACCTCTCCTTCCTATAAGGTGAAGTCCCCACCTGCTTCAAGAAGACCACCATCATCCCAGTACCTAAGAAAACACATGCAACGTGCCTTAATGACTACCGCCCAGTGGCTCTGACCTCAATCATCATGAAGTGCTTCGAGAGGCTAGTCAGGCCCACACCAACTCCAGTCTCCCAACCTGCCTCAATCCCCTATAATTTGCCTTCCGACGTGGACACCATTAGCCAATCCCTAGAGTCAACCCTAGAACATTTGAACAACAAGGACACCTATGTCAGACTCCTGCTCATAGAGTACAACTCCACTTTTAACACCATTATCCCCTCCAAGGGTCTAGGCCCAAAACATGACTCTCCTACTGCGCTAATGCTGCCTGACCTGCTGTGTTCCTCCAGCTCCACACTGTATCGACATTATCCCCTCCATAATCATCTAAAAACGCAGGTCTCAGCTCCATCCTCTGCAACTGGATCCACAGTTTTGTGACGCACAGACCACAATCAATAAAGACAGACAACTGCACCTCAACACTGGAGCGCCCCCAAGGATGCATTCTCAGCCCCCTAACTGTACACCCATGACTGTTGAAAAATTCCAGACAAACGCCTTCTACAAGCTTTCTGCGGACACCACCATGGTAGAGACGTCAGCAAACAACAATGATGGAAGATAGTGGGCTTGGTGGCGCGGTGCAACGAAAACAATCTGTCTCTCGTTAACGTTAGCAAAACTAAAGAACTGATCATTGATTTCAGAAAGAAAGGAGGAGAACACACCCCCATCTACATTAACGCAACTGAGGTTGAGAGGGTTGACAGCAGTAAGTTCCTCTGAGTGACGATAACAGACAATCTGACCTGGGCTTCCCACGTAAATGCGACAGTTAAGAAGGCACAACAATGCCTCTTCTTCCTCAGGCGGCTCAGGAAATTTGGCATGTCCATAAGGTCCCTCACTAACTTCTATAGATGCACCATTGAAAGTGTACTGTCCGGGTGCATAACGGCCTGGTTTGGCAACTGCTCTGCCCAGGACCATAAGAAGCTACAGCCCAGACCATCACGGAAGCCAACCTCCCATCCATGGACTCTATCTACATGGCCTGTTGCTGCAGAAAGACTGCCATCATCAAAGACCCATCGCAGCCCAGCAATGCTTTCCTCCAAGGTCTTCTGTCAGGCAGAAAATACAGAAGCTTGAACACAGGCACCAGCAGGTTCAAGGACAGTTTCTTTCGGGCTAATAGACTGATGAATGAATTCTCCAACTCCAAAGAATGCTGATCTTGCTAACTTTGATCTTGCCTAGCTCAGGCCCTGTGCAATGTAACTTGTACGTCTCTGTATGGTTTTTTTTTTCTCCCCCCACCCTATGATCTGCCTGTACTGATCGTAAACAAAGGCTTTCACTGTACTTGGGTACGCGTGACAATAAATCAATCAGGATGAGAAAAATATTAAAAGCTCCTGAAACTACAATTCCTGCGGTAAAGTAACAGTCCTGCTACATTGGATTTTGACTGAGCAAGAGCCAGGAGGTGGAGACATATATTTAATTCAGATTAGCCTGTGACAGGATGTGTAATGTGTCCCTGTGCTGGGGGTTTGAGAGATGCTACAAGGCATCTTGCAGATTGGGTGCCCAACACCTTAATACACAGTTTCCCAACAGCGTGCACAAAACCTGCTCTTGTTTGCCAGTCTCGTCGTCATTTGTGCTAGGCTTGAATGCAATCCAGCCCAGATAAATGTTGACAAAATGCAGGAGTGAAAAATGACCCCGACTTTACAAGAGTGCGAAAGTGACTAGTTCTTGCTACCTCTGGCCCTAGCCTTTACATTCTCACACAAGTCTAACTTAACATTGAGGCTTTCGAGTTTGCTCAGTCCAACAAATTTACGACACACTCAGTGTGCGCCAGTACTGATGCTGCATGAGTCTCCATATACAAACTCAAAGTACATCAGCAAGAAGCTTCTATTCCATTAAGATAAACCTAAAATCTGTGGATTCTGGAAATCTGAAACAAAATCAGGAATTGCTGCAGAAACTCAGCAAGTCTGGCAGTATGTGTGGGAAGAAAGCAATGTTAACGTTTCGAGTCCAGTGACTCTTCAATCAGAGCTTCTCCTATTCCATTTCCCTGTTACGCAGTAGGTAGGGACACCACCACTACGCCACAAGAGCTCTCTCCACTTCCTTCTGTGTGCTTCGTAAGCAGGCAGTGCACGGCTAATGAGCGCTCATTACTCCTCAAAATCCCTCCGCTGTTGATCAGTATTCTGGTACAGCACTGCAGTAGACATCGCTCTGATCCTTCAACTCCTTTTATAGGACTCTTCACCTACCCTCCTCACTCCAAGTTCCTGCTACTAACACTGGCCACACAACAGCATCATTATTCAATCCCCATTCATGTCAACAAACTGCCTATTGCTTTCCACTCACGCCTTATAAATTTTACATTTCTGCTACCCACCACTACCCATCGAGCAATTCCATCCTCATACCCTAATGAACTCACCAAACCTACTGTTATTACCAGTCCTCAGGTGACTAATTATACTAGAGAGTCATAGAGTTGTATCCAACTCTTCCAGGCTGACCAGATATCCTAAATTATTCTAGTCCCATTTGCCAGCATTTGGCCTGTATTCCTCCAAATCCTTCCTATTCATTTTGTATTCATCCAGATGCCTTTTAAATGTTGGAATTCTTCAACTCAGTACAGTTCTGGACAGATTATCCCAAATCGCTAAATCCCAGGTGAAGGGGATAAACTAGCTCCCCTTCTTCATTCACTTAACACCCACTTCAGTCGGTTGAAACAAAGATAATTTAACAATAATTTAAATTTGTAGCCATCCAAGTCAAGTGATTTTATATTTTAAAACTTTTAAGTTACGGAAGAGGGTGAGTTTATCAGTTACTGAATGGTGTTTGACACACTTACCTTTATTGGTCAGTGCATTGAATATAGGAGTTGGCAGGTCATGTTGCAGCTGTATAGAACATTGGTTAGGCCACTTTTGGAATACTGTGTTTAATTCTGGTCTCCCTGCTAGAGGGAGGACTTTATGAAACTTGAAAGGGTTCATAAAAGACGTACGAGGATGTTGCCAGAGTTGGAAGGTTTGAGCTATAGGGAGAGGCTGAATAGGTGGGGCTATTTTCCCTGGAGTGTCGGAGGCTAAGGGGTGACCTCATACAAGTTTATAAAATCATGAGGGGTACGAATAGGATGAATGGCCACGGTCTTTTCCCCAGGGTAGGGGAGTCAAAAACTAGAGGTTTAAGGTGAGAGGGGAAAGTTTTAAAAGGGCCCTAAGGGACAAATTTTTCATGTAGAGGGTGGCGTGTGTATGTAATGAGCTGCCAGAGGAATTGGTGGAGGTTGGTAAAATTACAACAACATTTAAAAGGCATCTGAATGGGTACGTGAATAGGAAGGGTTTAGAGGGATGTGGGCCAAATGCTGACAAATAACTAGATTAATTTAGGATATCTGGTCCACATGGACAAGTTGGACTGAAGGGTCTGTTTCCATCTGTATGATTCTAAATGGGAGAAGAAACTATAATGGACACGAGCACATAACTTAGGAACAAGAAGTTAAAAAACATGATCAGTTTAAACCTTTGTAAAGATTCTGTACAGTTACACCTGGCACGCGGGAAGTCATTAGAAGGAATTACATTTGCATTTGAGCAGTTAATGTCAAGATTCTTGGTTATGCAGGTCAATGAAATTCTTTTGCCCTGGCTCCTTTTTGTCAGTGGATGGCTCACAGTACCGTGACAGAGTGCCTTCCCTTTCTTTAATGCAGAAATGTCTGATCACTGTTCTCAAACTGTGACCTGCACAGATCAATTGCCCATACACTAGCAGGCCAATAACACACACACACTGACCGCAAGTTGGAATTAAATATTCAAAATGTCCATAAGCAATACAGGGTTCTGATCCATCATCGTGGCATCTAAATCTCATCTCTTTTTCATTCACCCATTGCCTCATTTTCCAAATAGTCTGGAGGTAACAGTAAATGTTTAGAAATTTGTGTTAATCATTAGCTGCTGAATAAGTCTTTCCTTTTTTAAAAAAAGGTACATAATTAAGATAATTGAATGCACTAGGTTGAAATATTTCAATCTGCAACATACTGTGATGCACCAGACCAGGAAATGAGCTGCCATACAAGTATCCCAGACAGTCCAGGTGTAACAAACAGTTCCTGGATGAGTATTCTTGCCCAAGCGCTTTGGAGGGATTGGTAGGCAGGTTACACTGGGTGTGTCCCCGTAAACCACTCTTAATCCAAGCTGATAAATGTCCCACCACTAAAAATGGATGCAAACGTCCCTTTCAAGCTAGGAAAATGTTAACTGGATAATGCTACCAGTCACTCATTAAACAAAAATTTTCTCTCCAAACCACAGTTCAGTCATACATCATCAGGTCTCTTTCACTCAAAACACACTCCACAATCACTACACTTCCTGGTTCCACAATGAGTTGACAGTACAAGTGGTTGGCTGGTAGCCAGAGAATGTTGCACAGGAATTTCTGTGGACTACAGAATAAACACAACTTTCTACTTCCTCAAGCCTAATCGTTCAATCGTAACTCTTCACTTCAGAGCCAGGTTGGTGCCAACCCTGCACAGTGCAATATCCCATACACTAGCATGCTGTACAGATCTGTGATTCCAAATGAGAGAAGAAACTATAACGGACACCAGCGCACAAAGCAGGAGCAAGAAGTTTGAAAAAAAAGATCAGTTTAAGTCTTTGAAAAGGGACTGCACAGTTGCACCTGGCACATGGGAAGTTCTTAGTAGGAATTACATTCACATTTGAGCAGTTAATGTCAAGATTTCTGGCTGTGCAGGTCAAATGAAATTCTTTTGTCCTGGTTCCTTTTGTCAATGGATTATTAAGAAGGAAGTAGCGTAAGATAAAATGGAAGGAAATATTGGAAGAATTTGGGGCAGAGAGGTGAAAAGACACTCTTGTATAGGATGAACAGGCTAGACCAGTTCAGCCAAGTAGCTTCTGCTGTAAAATTTGATGTAATTTTCAGCATCAGTCTCCAGGCCATACAGGTGTATAATCACAGAGGATTAAAGTTATCGATGAAATGATTGAATAGCAGAGCAGGCTCAATAGGTTGCTGTCCTCAGTGTTCCAGTGCAGCACCGAAAGATAGCTAGACTGTCAGCGGTGCTGTTCCAAAAAGGGATGCCAAACCTAGGCGCCATCCTCTTTTTCATAGGGGTACAAGGATCTTTCAGAACCTTTCAAACAATGGAAAGAATGTTTCCCTAGTGCGCTGGGCTCAACGACAAGAACAGATTAGCTGGCCAAACAGAAAATCCCTGGGACCTGATCAGGGGTACCCTAGATCTCTGTGGGAAGCTAGGGAATTGATTGCTGGGCCGCTTGCTGAGATATAGGCAATGTGCCATAAGACTGGAAGTTGGCTAATGTGGTGCCACTATTTAAGAAAGATGGTAAGGAAAAGCCAGGGAACTACAGACGGTGAGCTTGAAATCAGTGGAGGGTAATTTGTTGGAGGGAATCCTGAGGGACATGTTTTTGGAAAGGCAAGGACTGATTAGAGATAGTCAACATGGTGTAATGCATTGGAAATCATATCTCACTAACTCAATTGAGTTTTTTTTGAAGTAGTAATGAAGAGGATGGTGAGGGCAAAGCAATGGATGTGGCACTCAACTAGGTCCCTCTTGGTAGCCTGGTTGGCAAGGTTAGATCACATGGAATACAGGGAGAACTAGCCATGTGGATACCGAACTGCCTCGAAGGTAGAAGGTGGTGGTGGACGGTTGCTTTTCAGACCGGAGGCCTGTGACCAGCGGTGTGCCACAAGGATTGGTGCTGGGTCCACTGTTTTCTGTCATTCGTATAAAAGAACTGGATGTGAACAGAGGAGGTATGATTAGTAAGTTTGCAGACGACACCAAAATTGAAGATGTAGTGGACCACAAAGAAGGTTATCTCAGAGAACAATGGGATCTTGAGCAGATGGGCCAATGGGCCGAGGAGTGGCAGATTGGGTTTAATTTAGATAAATGTGAAGTGCTGCATTTTGGAAAGAAAGATCAGGGCAGCACTAAGATACTTAATGGTAAGATCCTGGTGAGTGTTGGGAAACAAAGAGACTTTGGAGGGCAGGTTCATAGTTCCTTGAAAGTGGAGTTGCAGGTAGATAGGATAGCGAAGCAGCTGTTTGGTATGCTTGCCTTTATGGATCAGTGATTGAGTGTAGGAGTTGGGAGGTCATGTTGCAGCTGTACAGGACATTGGTTAGACCACTTTTGCAACGCTGCGTGCAGTTTTAGTCTCCCTGCTATAGGAAAGATGCTGTGAAATTTGAGAGGATTCAGAACAGATTTACAAGGATGTTGCCAGGATTGGCAGGTTTGAGCTATAGGGAAAGGCTGAATAGGCTGGGGCAATTTTCCCTGGAGTATCAGAGGCTGAGGAGTGACCTTATACAAATTTATAAACATCATGAAGGGCATAGATAGGGTGAATAGATAAGGTCTTTTCCCTGGTGTGGGGGAGATCAAAACTAGAGGACATAGGTTTAAGGTGAGAGGGGAAAGATTTAAAAAGGGACCTAGGGGGTACGTTTTTCACACAGAGGGTGGTGCGTGTATGGAATAAGCTGCCAGAGGAAGTGGAGGATGCTGGTACAATTACAACATTTAAAAGGCATCTGGATGGTTACACGTACAGGAAGGGTTTCGAGAGATGTGGGCCAAATGCTGGCAAATGCTAATAGATTTATTTAGGATAAGTGGTTGGCATGGACCAGTTGGGCCAAACGGTCCATATCCATGCTGTACATCTCTATGACTCTATTTGTCTCAATGCGGTTTGTGGGAACTTGCTGTGTGCAAATTTTTTGCTCAGTTTCACCTTGTTACCATAGTGAGAACCTTCCAACAAGGACCCAACTAGCCGTGAAAATCTTTGGGACACGTGAAGTCCAGAAAGGTAAAGTTTGGTGCCTTCTCTCCATTTAACACAACCTTAAAAGGACAAAACTTGGAGATTAATATTTTTCTATCCTCTGAATGCAGTGTAAAGCCTTTCTCTCCTTCCTCCAAAATATATGGTTCCATATCTACAGCTGGATGCCAGTTCCTTTAAGTGGATAGAGGCAGAAACGGTCATCTTTACACATGGTACATAAGCACGCCCAAGTTGAATGATAAGCATTGTCACATTACAAAAACAAAGAATCATGGATATGGATAATCTAAAACAAAAACACAAAGTGCTGGAGAAACACAGCAGTTCTGGCAGCACCTGTAGAGCGAAAAAGAGGGTTAACATTAGGAGTAGATTTGTAGCTCAGGTTACGGGTGTTGAGGTTGTTGAGGTTGGTCGGCTCGTCGAGCTGGTTTCTTGTTTCGCGGACATTTCGTTGCCGTGCTGGGTAACACCCTCAGTGCAGCCTCTGATGAAGCGTTGGTGCATTTTCTCGCCTGGTTTTTAAACTTTGGGGTCCGTTGAGATGGATTGCCTCACTTCCGGTTTTCCTTCGCAGTGGAATGTACATGGAGTCGAGTTCAATGTGTTTATTAATAGCATGCTTCGTGGAGTGCCATGCTTCTAGGAATTCTAGTACCTGTCTCTGCCTTGCCTGTCCCAGGTTCTTGGTGTTGTCCCAGTCGAAGGAGAAGCACCACTTCAGCTGGGATAACACCAGGAACCTGGGACAGGCTAGGCAGAGACAGGCACGAGAATTCCTAGAAGCATGGCACTCCACAAAGCATGCTATTAATAAACACTTTGCACTCGACTCCATATACATTCCACTACGAAGGAAAACCGGAAGTGAGGCAATCCATCTCAACGGACCCCATAGTTTAAAAACCAGGCATGAAAACGCACCGACGCTTCATTAGGGGCCGCACGGAGGATGTTACCAAGCACGGTAACGAAACGTCTGCAAAACAACAAACCAACTCGGCGAGCCAACCAACATCAACAACCTCAAGAGAGTTAACATGGCAAAAGGTCAGTCAACAATAAACATTGTAAATTGCTTTCTGGAATCGGTTGAGAATCTGGACCACATTCTTTTGTCACTTCCCCACAATGGAAAAGACGACAGAAGAGGAAAAACTTAGCACCTTTAAAGGCAGTAAACGGCTACTATTTAATGCATATACATGCAAACTAACCCACTTGGTCCAATCTACATGTGGCAGAAATAGAAAATGGAAGCAGAAAGACAGAGTAGTGACACAATAAATCAAAATCATGGAACGTAAAAGGTTTTGGATGCAGGTAGAAGATCAAGTGGATATCTGATTCTCAGTTAGTCCTCACATGTGAAAACAGGGAACGAGTTTGAAATGCATCTTGTCATTTGATTAAAAGGCAGATCCTTCGAAGGTGCACCCTGTAGAAGATATTGTAATGGCTAAGGAGACTATGTCGGGGACTCTCACTTTCCCAGGATGCTACTTCAATATATTGACAAAAATTGTCACTTGAGTTACTGACTATCAATTCACACATAGTATACACCTCAAAGAAATAGGTGTATTGAAGAAATATAATTTTGACATTAGTTTCCACACTTCAGTGTTTCCCCATACACAGTCAGCTGTAGACTTCACTCTCAAGCCTTGTTCTCT
Source organism: Ginglymostoma cirratum (assembly GCA_024137785.1). NCBI lineage: Eukaryota > Metazoa > Chordata > Chondrichthyes > Orectolobiformes > Ginglymostomatidae > Ginglymostoma > Ginglymostoma cirratum. Next base: position 17,486,700 of record JAHRHZ010000061.1, on the reverse strand, counting down.
ACAATTTAACTTTAGCCGTTTTCAACATTAATTGAAAAAAGGAGGAAAAAATACACTTTTGACCACAATGATGGATTAGCTAAGCAAAGGTGCAAAACGAGAAATTAGAATGAATTACCTAACCATTCAGATAAATGAAATCAAATTCCTTCCAAAGAAACCCTTCAAATCCAACACAGAACATACTTAAATTCCACAGACTAAACAAATGTGCAGCAATATGTCAAATAATTCGACATCTACAAACTCTCTCCACTGGGGTCCAAATAATGTATTCATACAAACATGTGATATTAGTAACTAATCAAAACTTCACCAAATTCAGAAAAACTTGTTCGACTTCTGCACCCACATTTATAATAAAAGCTGTTAAATCCGAGCGCACCAAATGTAAATTAGACATGCCAAACCAGTTTTTTTTGCCCACAGACCTACATGCTTCACGGCTTGATACTTTTTTCAGAAGCAACCTACATAACTCTCATTAAAGGATGGCCTTGAGAACAATAGGTTTTTGGGCACCAAAAGAAATTAGAAGATATGGAAATAAGGCAAGGAAGTAGAGTTGAAGCAGAAAACCAATACCACAAAGGAGCTGTATGCATATTAATGCTCACATGTACCTATGCCCTCTTCTCATTTATTTTTAGATCTGTAACTGGGATGCAAGCAAACTAATAAAGCCACATTTACTGTCAAACTCTCATTGTAACTCACTATAACCTTCTTTAGGACAATCTTGAATGGCTGCACTTCATGTGATGCATATACATCCAGTGTTGTTAGAGAGGGAGTTCCAATACTTTAACTAAGCAACTGTAAAAGAACAGTCATACAGTTTCTGATGAAGGGTTTAGGCCCGAAACGTCAAGTTTTCCTGCTCCTATGATGCTGCTTGACCTGCTGTGCTCATCCAGCCCCATGCTTGTTATCTCGGATTCTCCAGCATCTGCAGTACCTTTTATCTCTGATACAGTTTCAACTTGCAGGTCTTGGTATTTCCACCAGTCTGCTGCCTTTGCTCTCGTAGCTTGCAGAGGTCACAGTTTTGAAGGTGCTATCAAAAAACTCCTGGCATGAATCATCTGAAATATCAGTCATGGCTCAATGATAGCACTACTGACTGCTTCGGAAGATGCAAGTTGAAGCCACACATAATCTAGGCTGACACTACAGTGAAGCACTAAAGCTGTGCCACATGTTGAACATGTTATCTTCACAATGAGACAAAAAACCTGATGGATAATAACCATTTCATTGACAGTTTTAAAACCCAGGGGAATTCCTCTAGTGCTCTGGCCGTTATTGCCCCCATCAAAACAGCAATGCAAATTAACTACAGGCACATTTTTAATTGTAAGCACATTTCAGCCTTAAGGCCACAATACCGAATTCCATAACTTCAAAAACTGCATTCTGTGCGTTCTCCATTTTTCTTATACGGTCTCCCTTTCCCATCCCCACCTCCCCAGTCTTGTATGTTTTTCGTTTTCCTTGCTTCCAGTACAGAATTCTCATTATCTCCCTTTCACACCTTAAATTACACCCATTGTAGAATCTCTCTTTCACCACTGTTTGCCTTTTGCACTGGGCGCTATACCACCACTGATCACTTCCAAATCTATCAAAAAGTATTTGAAAACAAACCTATTTTCCAACAACTTTTATTTCTGAAGAGGAGTCATACCAGATTTGAGACTTTAACTCTGTTGGTTAACGCAAATTAACTCGTCATTTATCACTGCTCACAATGTGGTCTCCTCTACATTGGGGAAACTAAGCGTAGACTTGGCGTCCACTTCGCAGAATATCTATGTTCTGCTCGCAAAAAAGACCCTGAACTACCTATTGCCTGCCACTTCAATGCACCACCCTGCTCTCTGGCCAACATTTGTCTCTGGCTTGCTAGTGTTCCAGTGAAGCGCAAGCTGGAGGAACACCACCTCATTTTCCACTTGGGGACCCTACAGCCCTCCGGACTCAATATTGAATTCAATAGTTTTAGGGCCTAAACTCTCCCATGTCCCAGCCCCCCACCCCACACACCAGGCCTTGTTACCACATAGCCTGCTACTACACACCCCCTGTTGTTAATCACTAATAGTCCCCGTTAACAACTATTCACCCTCCCAGCCTGATCGTTAGCAACTCCTTTGTCTCGCTCTCTTTGGGCCCTATCCTATCATTTACTCCCTACCCCACCCCCTCCCTATTTTCTGCACATAAACTGACGTTTTCCCAGCCACCATCAGTTCTGAGGAAGGGTCACCGGACCCGAAATGTTAATTCTGTTTTCTCCTCCACAGATGCTGCCCGACCTGCTGAGCTTTTCCAGCAACTTTGTTTTTGTTGTTGTAGTCATTTATCCTGTTGTTTGTGGAAACTGACTGTGCATTTGTGTTTTCCAACATAATTCATAAACACATGCAACTCCATTCCAGAATTTCTTGTACCGATTTCTTTCTCAAATAAATAATGACAGGCTGCAAAAAAAAATGCTGAGAGTCACCCGACTTTTAGTTTGTATATCCCAAAACAGCCACACTGTCTCAAAAGACAAGGTAGAACTTTCCAGACTGGTGGTGTCACCAGCTATCTCTTGTAGCCATCCACAAAAGGCACTTCCAAACCTGAAAGGGTCATTCTGAAACAAAGATGACATTTCAAACTCACAAGGTAAATGCTTGCAAATGATAATCAGGCTGGAGCTAATTCATTTAAGGTCAGTACCATTTTTAGAGCTGCAAGAAACCACATGGTAAGGTGGTCACGATGGTCTCAATTTTAATATTGCCCTCAAAAGGCAGTTATAGTGATCTGTCTCCTTGAATGGCTGCAGCTCACATGATGTACATATACCCACAGCACTCTCAGGAAAGGTTTTGAAAATCAGGAGCGGGCTCAATAGGGTAGATAGGAAGCATCTGTTTCCACTCAGAAAAGGTGAGCAAGCTCATAAATTTACAGTGATCTGTAAAGAATCAAGGAAAAACTTTTTTTAACCCTGAATAGTTAGGGAATTGGCTGCCTGGAAATGTGGTGAAGGCAGGTTCAATTGATTCAAGGACAATAACGAAGTTGCTGGAAAAGCTCAGCAGGTCTGGCAGCATCTGTAAAGGAGAAAACAGAGTTAACGTTTCAGGTTGGGTGACCCTTCCTCAGAACAGTTCTGTGGATTCACTTTGTAACTTGCAGAGGGTCTAACTCTTAGAAAACTCTGATCCTAATATATGGACTGGGCTTTTCAGTTCGCATTTCGATACCTGAGCACTCAGAAACATTTTCTTCATCAGGCTTGCACCATGTGTTTTCAGAGGTAAAACAATCATGTGAAATATAAATAATTCTGACTATAACGTGAAGTATGCACCGTGCTCGTCAACTGTATTTTGAGCGAGTGCGAGGAAGAAGGAAGGGCAGTGGCATTAAAATTTCAGAGTAAATGCATTAATAAACATTCCTTTTTATTTAAACCCACAAAAGGCTCGCTGCTGGTAATTATTACTCGCTTACTCAGGGATTAAGAAGCCTCTTCCTTTTCAAAAACCACGATGATCATAGATAGTAAAGGAAGGAAACATGGATAGGGGTCTCAGTTCGCTCCTTCTCTCTCACATTCCTATCTATAACAAAAAAAAATTAACTTGGAATGTGATTATGAAGTCCTCTGGGGACGTTCTGAACCTTCCAAAAGGTCTACACTATTGCAAACCTGTTCAGCCCATTTCAATCAATCCAACCTCAATTCACATTGTGGGGTTGTCTGATGTGAAAATAGATTGATTGGCACATTGAAATCTTTCACCTGACTTTGTAAAATAGCAATATATCCTGCTAAGTCTAAACTCCCCTCCCTTCCATACAGAAACGTAGTACACTCCTTACGATCTCTGAATACTTACAGTTTTGGTTTAAAATAGGTCTTTATATTGCTGTTTGCTGCACCAGCCACTGCAAAGTTACTGCTCCCAGTATCGACCAGTATATTCATCTGTAGATAAAGGAGACACAGCTAGCGTTACAAAGCAATGCATTCATTGGAAGAGAGAGGAGAGAGAACGCAAGTACAGGATTTACACTATTAAGATTTCGTGCCTTCTGGAGAAAACACCAAACATTTGGGTAAAAGAAACACATTGGTGACAGTAAAAGGGGAAGGGTGTCATCTCCCACTCCAACAGCAGCAGGAAGGCACTAAATTCTTTAAAAATGGGGACACCAGCGCTCAGTTCTTCCCTTTACGAGCAGGCCTATCTGTTACTGAAATAAAAGTAAAATATCGGGGACTCTGGAAATCTGAAACAAGCACAGAGAATACTAGATAAACTCAGCAGGTCTGGCAGCATTAGTGGAAACAGAATAGGAAGGGTTTAGAGGGATATGGGCCAAATGCTGGCAAATGGGACTAGATTAATGCAGAATATCTGGTCGGCATGGACAAGTTGAACCGAAGGTTCTGTTTCCTGTACATCTCTATGACTAAGTCCAGTTTGACCTTTGTTCTGAAGAGTCATCGTGCTGGACTTCTAACATTAACTGTTTCTCTCTCCACAGATACTGCCAGACCAGTGTGCGTTCCTACTCATTATAGCTTAACCAGGACGCAAACATACAAACAAACAAGGTGGAATAGGTAATTCAGCCCCTCACGTCTGCGCTGCCATTCAATAATCTGATCTGATTGTAACCTCATATGTACATTCCCATCCATCCCAGAAAGTCTTTCATTCCCTTGCTTACCAAGAATCTACAGACATTCCTCCATATCCGTGAGGGTCACATTTCCGTGAACCCCTGTGAACAATGAAATTTGTGAGTGCAGAGCCCATTAAAATTATTGGTTAAAAATAGCTTAAAAACCATGGATATGCGAGTTTTGCCATGGATGTTGGAATTTTGCTGCTATTTATTTTTCGGTGTAGATAGGGGAATTTGCACGTCATGATCCCATGGATACAGAGGCTTTACTGTATCTATATCTGCCTTAAAAACAAAATCTAGCTTGTCCAACTTTTCCTCACAAGCCAAACCCTCGTTCTAGATGTTAGTCCAGTAAACCTTCACAGAACTGCCTTCAACACATTTACATCCTTCTTTAAAAAAGACAAACGATATTGTGTATAGTACGGCGGACGTGGTTTTGTAAGTTCCCTGTATAGCTAATGTGTAACCTTATTACTTTGGTATTCAATTCCCCTCCTAATGAACAACACCACTCTATGGGATAGTAAGAACTGCCGATGATGACATCAGAGACAACACAGTGTGGAGCTGGAGGAACACAGCAGGCCAGGGAGCAGAGGAGCAGGAAAGTTGACATTTCGGGTCGGGACCCTTCTTTCCCGATTACTTGGCTTTACCTGCATATGAACTTTTTGTGATTCAAACATTAATACACACAGATCCCTCTGTATCACGTCACTTAGATAGCCTACATCTTTTTAGTTTGGATAAAATGGGCAGTTTCACATACCCACACTTTACTGCATTGCTACATCTTTGTTCACTCATTAACACATCTATATTCTTCTGCAGCATTCATATGTCTGCCTCACAATTTTCTTTCCTATCCAACTTTGTGTCCATCCCTTCATCCAAGTTATTTATGGACAGTGTAAATAGTGGAGATCCCAGCACCAAACTCTGTTGCACACCGTTTGTAAGATGCTGCCCATGTGAAAAAGATCCATATATACACACTGCCTGCTTTCTGTCACCCAGTCAATCATTTGTCCATGCAAGTATGCTACTGCCTACACTGACTACTTTTATTTTCCACAAAAACCCTTGATATGGGACCTTATTAAATATCTTTTGCAAATCTAAATAGAGTATATACGGTTTCCATTTATCTACAATGTGGGTTACCTCAAGAAAACTTAAATAGATGGGTCAAAAGTCATTTCCCTTTCACAAAATGATGTTGACTCTGATAGTGTCTACAATAATTTCCATAGCAGCTTTGCACGTTTTCCCTGAGAGAGATGTGCAGCTAATTACCCTTTAGTTTCCTGCTTTCTGTTTCTCCCCTTTTTGAACAGACGAGTTACATTCGCTATCTTGAGATCTAATAGGACCACCTCCAAATCAACAGGGTGTTTTGGAAAGTTAAAACCAATGCATCAACTATCTTACTAAGCTTCTCTTTTAAAACTTCAAGATTAAGTCCATGCTGGACCCAGGCATTTCCCAGTCTGCAGCTCCAAAAATGTACTCAGTACTACTTCTCTGGCAATTGTGATTTTCCTGAATTCCTTCCCATTGTCAGTTTCCTGATTTGGCAGTCCTCTGGTGTTACATGTGTCCTCTGTATTGAAAACTAATGCAAAACACTGATCAATTCATCTGCTATCCCCTTTTATTCATTAATTCTCCAGAGACTTGTTACAGCAGCAACACTCACTTTGTTAACTTCTTTTGAAAAATATTTATAGAATCCTCTATCATGTTTTAATTTGTTTTTAGTTATTGGTCATTCTTTGCTTTCTTTTATATTCTGTCCAATCTTTTGATCTTCTACCTGTCTTTGTACATTGATGTGTTTTTTTCTTTTATGTTGGCACTAACCTTCCGCATTTTTATTTAAAAGCTGATGGCGGTCCATCCTTGGAATTTTTTTTTACTCTTTGGGAATGTGTCCATTTTCGACATTCAAACTATCCTCTTGAATGTCTGCTGGAATACCTGTTTTGCTTCAACTGATGAAGGAGCTCTGAAAGCTTGTGATTTTAAATAAATCTGTTGGACTAAAGCCTGGTGTCATGTCTCTTCTGACTTTATACCTATCTTGAGCTGTCCTGTAACTAAATTTGCCAAATCACTTCGCTCAGTTCTGATTTCACACTTTTATAATTACCATTATATAAATTTTTAAGAAATTTCAGACTCACTCTTCTCTCCGATAAACTGAATGTAAAATTTTGATCAGACTACAGTTGCTGCTGTTATGCACCAGGCCAAACCCCCTCAAAATATATTGAGAGGATAGTCTAGATCCTCACTTTTTCTGACTTTAAAACTAAATGTAAGGCTTTGCATTCCAAAAGTAATTTGATTGGTAAAACTATGACTTTAAGCAAAACACACTATTTTTACACAACAGTTAAAATACAGACAAAGTAAAAATTAAAGAAAGGAACTGACTTAACTGCAAGCGTATTGAAGTGCTGATAATAATTTATATATTAACCACTCCAATATAGCAATATACCATAAACACAACCTTGGCAAAGGCAGATTCAGTAAAATAGATTGTCTCACGTACAATTCCAGCAGCAGGAAGAGAACAAGGGCTTTTAGCTGTAACAGAGAAGAATGAGATAACAAGGTGCAGAGCTGGATGAACACAGCATCCAGCTCTGCACCTTGTAACCTCAGATTCTCCAGCATCTGCAGTTCCTACTGTCTCTGAAGAATAAGAGATTCCATATCCAGCGGACCCCAGCAACTGCTTTAACTAGCTAAAAATCCTGGTTCTGTGACAGCTTGACTCCGTCCATTCAGGCTGCTTTTAATTTTCCAACTTTTTTAAAAAACATCCCCAAGGCCTCACAAACTGTTTAGCAACTCTGCACCTCTGTCTCGACCTTTCTTCTACAAAAAAAAATGACAATATCCACGTTACAAATATTTAGAATCATCACACTGCTACTAAGATTACTCCCTTAGATTTTAGATTTTATTGTCAAGTGTACTCAAGTACAGGAGTACATTGAAAAGTGTATAATTTTGCCACACATGGCACCATATTAGGTACCAAAGTACTGAGGTACAAAAAGAAAGCCTTTGGTACAAAGCAACAAGAGAAACGAGAGTTACAGTCATAGAGATGTACAGCACGGAAACAGACCCTTCAGTCCAACTCGTCCATGCTGACCAGATATCCTAAATTAATCTAGTCCCATTCACCAGCATTTGGCCCATATCCCTCTAAACGTTTCTTATTCTCATACCCAGCCAGATGCCTTTTAAATGTTATAATTGTACCAGCTTCCACCACTTCCTCTGGCAGCTCATTCCATACACGCACCACCCTCTGCATGAAAAAGTTGTCCTTTAGGTCCCTTTTAAATCTTTCCCCTCTCATCTTAAACCTATGCCCTCTAGTTTTGGACTCCCACACCCTGGGGAAAAGACCTTGTCTATTCACATTATCCATGCCACTCATGATTTTATAAACTTCTGTAAGGACACACCTTAGCCTCTGATGCTCCAGAGAAAAAGTTAAGCATTATTTCATAGAATAGTAGAAAATAAAGAAATAGGTTATAGTTTACATCAAAGTCTTTTATAGCTTAAACCAGGAAAATAAGTGAATAAGCTAAAAGTTCAACAGTCTTTGATGAGTTCTCTGCGTATCTCACTCGCCAGAAGACCTCAGCTGTCTATCCCCGAAGCAGCTGCTGCAGATACCGTCGCTGATGCTGAAACCAATATCCTGACATTCTCCCCCGCTGTGTCAGGAACATGCCCAGGCACGTTGAGATACTGCCAGTCACCAAGAGACTGACTAACATACCACTGAGAGACCATGTTGCGAGCTGCCAAGGCACCAGGCCTGGGGGCCGCCAGGAGATGCCGAGTGACCAGAACAAGAGCCATCAGCAGCCAAGAGGCCAGGGCCAGGAGCCACCATGAGCCACTGAGACGCGAGGTCGAGACCCGCCGAGAGACCAGGCTGAACGTCGCCACAAACCACTGGGAGACCGGGCCCAGACCAAAGAAGAAGGGAAAGGAATTGAAGGAGCAGAGAAGCTCCATTTGTAGCATCTGAGTCTGCCACCATCCTGATCTTCACTGAAAGATCATTAATTAATCCTATTGCATTGCACAATATTTGGTCCAGTAGAACCTGCTCTCTGGTCAGCTTCTGAACGTGTTGATGTAAGGAAACTATCCCAAAAATATTCTGTGAAGTCCTTATCTAGGCTACTTTTGCTCATCTGATTTTGTCTGTCTATATGTTAGGTAAAATCTCCCATTAATATTGCAGACTTCACAAGCTTCGAAATCTCCCCTCCCCCAACCGCATCCCAAAACCAGCCCAGCTCGTCCCCGCCTCCCTAACCTGTTCTTCCTCTCACCTATCCCCTCCTCCCACCTCAAACCCCACCCCCATCTCCAATCTACTAACCTCATCCCGCCCCCTTGACCTGTCCGTCCTCCCTGAACTGACCTATCTCCTCCCTACCCCCCTACCTACACTCACCTTTACTGGCTCCATCCCCGCCTATTCGACTTGTCTGCCTCCTCTCCACCTGTCCTCTCCTCTATCCATCCTCTATCCGCCTCCCCCTCTCTCCCTATTTATTTCAGAACCCTCTTCCCCTCCCCCATTTCTGATGAAGGGTCTAGGCCCGAAACATCAAGCTTTCCTGCTCCTACGATGCTGCTTGGCCTGCTGCGTTCATCCAGCTCCAAACCTTATCCTTTTCTATTATGCTTTTTGTTTATTCATTGCTGTGATGTGGATGTTACTGGCTGGTTAAGTGTTTATTGCCCATCCCTAATTCCCTTGATCTGCGCAGCACGCTCGGGGCAATTGAGAGCGCCATTAGGACTGAACAACATTGCTATGAGTTTGGAGTCATACGTAGACCAGACTGGGTGAGGATGGCAGGTTCCCTTCCCTAAAAAGGGGATTAGTGAACCAGGTACTTTTTTTAAAAATACAGAAACAAAAAAAGACCATGGTTACACGGTCACGGTTTTGTTAGCTCAATTCCAGATTTTTATTGTATTCGTATTTCACAACATGCCATGGTGGGCCTTGAACTGATGGCATCAGAATGTTAGCCTGGGTTTCCAGATTACTAGTCCACTGACATTCCAAAACGCCCTTTTGCTCCGCTCACTGAATTGCTTCCGGTATAACAATGCCATGGTCAATTCATTCATCCAAATAAGCGGAAAAAATCTCAAATGTTTTGAACAGTTGCAGAGTCTATGTAACCTGCTGACTGGGTCACCTTACCTGCCTCACTTGCAGTCACACTCTACTGTTCCTGCACGCTGACCAAATTGGATGACCATATGTTACTGAGGTGTAACTGCATCCTGTTACAAAGAGTCTAAATAACAATCCCCCTCCCTGATGAGTTGCCGTGTCTGTAGTTAGGCTTCTAACTCAAAACTCTGAGCCAAAGCTGCTCAAACTTTGAATACTTGCTGCAGATGAATTTGCTTTGTACCAAACTAGCATCAAGGAGCTCTCAAACGCTGAAGCCTATCATCTGTTCTATTATCCATAATGGGCTCCAATGGACTATTTAATTGTTTTATTAAATTATATATTGATTCATTCATTGATGTATTTATATAGCAACTGGTGTAAGTTAATAATGTTGAACCTTACATACAGAACAAACCATTGTGATTTAAGAAATATTCACCAAATGACAAGCTTCTTCTCCTGTAACAGAGTAAGAACCAATTTCTTGGAGGCTTAAAATGTTAAGGAAAAGCATCAGAGTACCTCTTTCCTGTCTTCTCCTAATTCCCTTCATACTTTAACTCTATTTTTAGTTGCACACAACTGCTAAGTCACATAAAGTTGGCTACTTTTACATACTCTAACACAAATGACCTATCTGATCCACTCAGTGAATAACCAGTTCCAACTGCTTTCTAAAATTTAACCTATTTTTCCAATCAACTTGTTCAGAGATATTATTACACATCTCTGGAGCAAGTGGGACTTGAACACAGGCCTCCGGGCCCGGGGTAGGGACACTGGTATTGTGTCACAATAGGGCCCTTCCAACTGCTTTTCTAATAAAGTTAAACTGCTCTATCACTTAAAGCCTTGCTCAAGGCTGAAAACTGCAGAATTTAAAACTGTAGATTTCAATTAAATGTCAACTACAAACAAAATTAATTTCAGATAAAAAGAGATTGCCTTACCCATGAACTGAAAGCATTCTGTCCTACACCATGGTGACAGGGAGGGTCAGCAACTAACTCAATCTCAACAACCAGGTCAGTAATTATAATATTTAAAAGTAATCTACGCCCCTCAAGTTTTAACTATTATGTAGATTAAATTGCAACAGACAGGATTTCCCATGGTTTGGGAGACTCAGCAACAGGAGGGAGGCAAGAACTACCAGATACGGCTATCGGAGGATAGCAAGATGATAGCAAGATGTGCTTTCACCTCACACCACTTCCCGGCCATAAATCATCTCAACAGAGATCCCTGCCCTGGCCTTTCCCTCCCCCATGACCAGACCTCATTTCTTCATCATCAAAAAAAAGAAGTTGGCAAGGTGAGCACTAAAGAAAGAGACAGGAAGCTGTTATATGCCCATTAGAGGAAGGAGAGGAGCTGAAATGAGATGTTGTGGGGTTAGGATACTATATTTGAAGCACAAATCAAAAGGCAAATTTATTCGACTACAACTTAATAATTATTTCAAATTCTCATTTCCTCCACTCCTATATTTGCTTTCAGTAATTGTTAAAATATCTGTTCAAAGTTCACTTCATCATACCCATATCAGTATTCATAGAATGATACAGCCCAAAGTGCCATTCAACTCCACACATAGATTGCAGATTTGGGCAGAGCAATGGCAGAGAGTTTAATCAGGACAAATGTGAGGTGATGCAATTTGTAAGATCAAATTCAGGTGCAAATTATATAATAAATGACAGAACCCTTAGGGGCATTATCATACAGAGGGATATGGGCATATAGGTCCACAGATCCCCAAAAGTAGCAATACAGGTGGCTAAGATGGTCAAGAAGACCCACAGCACGCTTGCCTTTATTGTCTGGGGCATCGAATACAAAAGTTGGCAAGTTATCATACAGCTGTAACAAACTTTAGTTAGGCCACATTTGGAATTTTGCATGCAGTTCTCATCATCACACTCCCAGAAGGATGTGCATGCTTTGGAGAAGGTGCAGAGAAGATTTACCAAAATATTGCCTGGTCTGGAGGGTTCTAGGTATGAGCAGAGGACGGATAAACACGGATTGTTTTCACTGAAAAGTGAAGGCTGAGGGGAGCCCTGACAGAAGTCTATAAGATTATGACAGGCATAGATAGGGTGGATAGTCAGAGACTTTTCCCCCAGGGTGGAAAGGTCAACTACAAGATGGCACAGGTTCAAGGTGAAGTGGGAAAGGTTTCGGTGAGAAGTGCAGGGAAAGTTTCTCCCCACAGAGCACATCACCAATAGGAATTTTTTCCTATTCATTTGTGGGATGTGGGCATTACTGGCTGGCCAGCATTTCTTGCCCATCCCTAATTGCCCTTGAGAAGGTGGTGGTCAGCTGCTTTTTTGAGCCGTTGCAGTCCTCCTGCTGTGGGTTGACCCACAATGCTATTCGGCAGGAAATTCCAGGATTTTGATCCAGCGACAGTGATGGAACGGTGATATATTTCCAAGTCAGAATGGTGAGAGGCTTAGAGGGGAACTTGGAGGAGGTGGTGTTCTCATATGTCTGATGCCCTTGTCCTTCTAGATGGAAGTGGTCAGGGGTTTGGAAGGTGCTGTCTGAGGATCTTTGGTGAATTTCTGCAGTGCATCTTGTAGATAGTACACACTGCTGCTACTGCTACACATACATTGGTATGTGGATACATTGCTAATCAAGCGGGCTGCTTTGTCCTGGATGGTGTCAAGCTTCTTGAATGTTTTGGGGGCTGCATCCATCCAGGCAAGTGGGGAATATTCCAAAGCACAAGTCAGGAGTGTGATGTCGATGGTGGACAGGCTTTGAGGAGTCAGGTGGTGAGTTACTCGCCACAGTATTCCTAGCTTCTGGCCTGCTCTTGTCGCCACTGTGTTTATGTGGACAGTCCAGTTGAGTTTCTGGTCAATGATAACACCCAGGATGTTGATAGTGGGGGATTCAGTGATGGTAACACCATTGAATGTCAAGGACTGATGGTTAGATTGTCTCTTATTGGCGATGGTCGTAGCCTGGCATTTGTGTGGTGCAAATACCACTTGTCAGCCCAAACCTGGACATTGTCCAGATCTTGTTGCATTTCAACATGGACTGCTTCAGTGTCTGAAGAGTCATGAATGGTGCTGAACATTGTACAATCATTGGCGAACATTGCCACTTCTGGCCTTACAATGGAGGGATGGTCATTGATGAAGCAGCAGAGGACATTACCCTGAGGAACTCCTGCAGAGATGTTCTGGAGCTGAGATGATTGACCTTTAACAACCAAGATCATCTTCCTATGTGTCAGGTATGACTCCAACCACCAGGGATTTTGCCCCCGATACCCATCGATTCCAGTTTTGCTAGGGCTCCTTGATGCCACACTTGGTCGAATGCAGCCTTGATATCAAGGGTTGTCACTCTCACCTCACCTCTGGAATTCAGCCCTTTTGTACATGTTTGAACCAAGGTTGCATTGAGGTCAGGGGCTGAGTGGCCTTGGCGGAACCCAAACTGGGCCTCACTGAGCAGGTGATGCTCGATAACACTGTTGATGACATCTTCCATCACTTTACTGTTGACTCAGAGTAGACTGATGGGGCGGTAATTGGCCAGGTTGGATTTGTCCTGCTTTTTGTGTACGTGACATACTTGGGCAATTTTGCATATTGTCGGGTAGATACCAGTGTTGTAGATGTACTGGAACAGCTTGGCCAGGGGAGCGGCAAGTTCAGTACTATTACCAGGATGTTGTCAGGGCCTAAATAAGGATTAGGAATTGACACAGGCTTGGTGGGCCAAAGGGCCTGTTCCTTTGCTGTACTGAGTTAAATGGAATTGGAAAAAAAAATTGTTTTCTTTAATCTTCAATTTTCTTGGCAGATGGAACATAACGTGGGTAAATATAATGCTGTATGCTTTGGTGGGAAGAATAGAGGAGCTGAATTTTATTCAAGTGGAGAAAGACTGCAGAAAACTAAAAGAACAAGACACTAGGGAGCTGAGAGAAACAGAGGGATTTTTTCGGTGCTTGTCCACAGACACCTGAAGGTGGCAGGACAGGTTAGTTAAGAAGGTATACGGGAGACTTGCCTTTATCAGTCATGGCATAGATTATAAAGACCAGGGAGATAATGTTGTAACTGTACAGAAATTTATTTAGGGCACAGCTGGAGTACTACGTGCAGTACTAGTCACCAGACCATAGGAAGGATGTGGTTGTACAGGAGGGTGTGCAAAGGACATTCACCAGGATGTTGCCTGGGATGGAGCAGTTCAGTGATGATGGGCTGTTTTCTTTGGAGCAGAGAAGGCTGACGGGGAGTCTGACAGAGGTCTATAAGATTATGAGGGGCATGGACAGGTGGATAGAAAACAGCTGTTGCCTTTATTTGAAGGGTTAATAACAAGGGGGCATAATTTTAATGTGGAAGGCAGGAGGTTTCGAGGGGATCTAAGGTAAACCTTTTTTCTGGAATGCACTGGCTGGGAGGGTAGTCAAGGTGGGAAACCTCACAACCTTTAAAAGAAAACATACTCGGATGAATGATTGAAGTGTCATAACATTCAAGGCTATGGGCCGAAGACAGGTAGTCACATATTTTTAGCGGTACAGACACGATAGGTTGAAAGACCGCTTCTGTACCATATGATTTAAGATTCTAACAGAAGGACTTGGGAGTCCTCACCCATGAATTACAAAAAACTAGCAGCCAAGTTCAGCAGGTAATAGGAAAGACAAATGGAGTGTTGGCCTTTATTTCAAAGGGAACAGAGTATACAGGTACGACAAACCTCAGGGGATCTCTCTCCCACTGCAACTCTCTCAAAATCCCTTCAGCCCTGAAACTGCTCAACCATGTCCTGAAGCAAACCAAGTACTGCAGCCACATCACCTTTCTTAGTATCTGCTTATGGAACCGGATCATCCCCAATGGACTACAGTCCACATTCAAGCCTTCCCAATTTGGCCCCAACCATGACAATATCTACATTCAGACACATTTCTCCCTGCAACTCCATTTTCTGATGAAGGGTCTAGGCCCGAACCATCCGGCTTTCCTGCTCCTACGATGCTGCTTGGCCTGCTGTGTTCATCCAGCTCTACACCTTGTTATCTCAGAGTATACAAATAGGAAGGACTTTGCTAAAACTGTAAAAGGCACTCATTAACTAGAATATTGGGAACAGTTTTGGGCCTCCTATGTAAGGAAAGGTACACTTGCATTGGAAGCAATCCGGTGAAGGTTCACTATGCTGATACCAGGTATGGAAGGACTGTCTTATGTGTAGAGGTTGACTGGGTTAAGTCTGTATTTGTTGGAATTTAGAAGAATGAGAGGTTATTGAACCATACAAGAATCATAGAGGCCTTAACAGGGTAGATGTGGAAAGGTTGTTTCCCCATGTGAGTGAGTCTAGGGCATAATCTTACAAGAAGGCGTCACACATTTAAGAGATGATGATGAGGAGGAGCAGATTCTTCTGAGACAGTAATAAATTCTGTGGAATTCTTTACCACAGAGGGCTGTCAAGGCTGATCATTAAGTATATTCAAAGCTGAGATAGACAGATTTTTAATCACAAAGAGAATCAAGAAGTATTGGAAAATGCAAGAAAGTGGAGTTGAGGATTACCAGATCAGCCATGATCTCATTGAGAGGCAGAGCAGTATCGATGGGCTAAGTGGCCTATACTGCTTCACTCTTGTGTCAGCGTACCTACTCAAGTTCTGCATTTTCCAGACAAGGCTCAGTTAGCTGTATTCTCATTTTGGAGTTAGATTTGTATGTTTAAATCCTGTTCCAAAGTCCTGAGCACAGTATCCATTGACATTCCTAACAGGAATACTGTACGATCAAGTACTATGTTTCAGATAAACATTAAACCACTGCCTCTATCAGATGGGCATGAGTGAGCCCAAGGCACAATTCGAAGTACAGTCAGGGAGTTCTCCAGGATGTTCTAGACAATATGGGTGGCTCGGTGGTTCAGTGGTTAGCATGGCTGCCTCACAGCACCAGGAACCACAGTTTGAATCTACACCTTCGGGCGACTGTCTGTGTGGGTTTCCTCTGGGTGCTATGGTTTCCTCCCACAGTCCAAAGATGTGCAGGCTAGGTGAATTGGCTGTGCTAAATTGCCCATAGTGTTGAGGGATGGAGAGATTAGTTGGGTTTATAGGGGGATGGGTCTGAGTGGGATGCTCTGTGAGACGGTGTGGATTTGTTGGGCCAAAGGGCCTGTTTCCACACTATAGGAATTCCATGAATATATATCAATAACACTACAACCAAATGTTTTTTGGCTATCATTACAGTGCTCTTTGTGGAAACTTGCTGTGCATGAATTAATGCTGTGTTTTCTACACTAAAACAGTGACTACACTTTCAAAGCATATCACCAACTGTGAAGCAGAGATATCCTGAGGTTGCAAAAGGCCCAAATTAGATGTTGTCTTTTAGTAAGGAGGCAGGAAAATGGGACTTTTGGCAAAGGGTGGAGGAATGTGTCCTTTTAAAGAAAAAGGATACTGTGTACCATTAGGTTCTGTGCCAACGTACACAAATTACAGTCTCATCTGCCGGCCTTCAGAACCATAGTAATTGGTCAATTAGTCCTGAAAATCACAACATAGGACACACAGCCTGTCTATTAAACATTGTATGGAGGAGTTGAAGACCTACCTCAACTTTTTTTTTGGCAAAACACTGCTATTCTTTTGAATTCTGGAATTACTTTTACCAGCAGCTTCAGCACAACGCCACACAGAAAATAATTCCGTCAGTAGGAGGCAAAACAAGAGATGGGTCTGTGAGAAGCACTGTTAAAATCCCAGTCACATGGTAGAAAACACCCACAGCCAACAAGATGGTCACATGGAATCATGTGACGTACAATTATTGAAACTGTCTTTATTTAGCAGATAAACAGCACTGAAGTCTAGATTTCAAAGACAAAGTAGATGGAGTGGCAGGCTGGAAATTTTAAGAAGTAATTCAGGCATGCATCAAGGGATTCAGATGACTTAAAAATGCAGATCATATTACTGCATTGTAACAGAGTTCCTGCCTCATTGCTCACAGTGAATCAGAGATTATGCTGTTAATGGTTGGTCTCTCGTAATTATTGAAGCTACAATTAGGCAAAGGAATAATTCAGCAATAATTTAACAGCAATTTGAAATTATATTTGAATTTTGCTTTTATTGCAACAAAACATTGAGGAGGTTTAAACAAAGTCACTCATAAGGATTCATTAGGAGAGGAAAAGGTGGATTTTAATCAGCATCTTCAAACTCAGATAAACAGCAAGATCAAAATAGAGAGAAGATCTATATTTGCTGTCTCTCTTTTGTTTGAATATAGAGATTAACTGGCTGCCCACCTGCTGGTACATCTCAAGCAGTTAAAGACTCTCATACTGGTCATCATTGCGTTAGAAATCTTTATCCCAGTCTCCTCCTACTTGAAGAGCCAGTGAAGGCATGATGGGCCAATGGCCTCTTTTGGCGCCATAACAGTTTTGAGATTCTTTGACTATAAACATCAATACCCAATATCTTTGAACATTTTCTTGCCTCATTGCAATTCTGTGAAGTGCAGTGGGAAGTATTTTCAACATGAAATTTGCTGCCAAATGGAAGCTGTAGTATTGGTCTGTCTGGTTTATAATTAAAGCCTTCAATTTTACTTTGGTCATCTCTGACAACAGCATGATGCTGGTATAATTACTTCAAATGCTCACAAGGGAAAAGAGAGCCATTCAGAATAACAACTATATGGTATTCTTAATCAAGTCAGCATTTATTTATATTTCTCACAGAGAATCCTTTCTGCCGGGTTTAGGAAGATTGTTTTTCTTTATGCCAGTGTAAAAGTGTGTTCATTAGTTTTGGATCATGTCTGCTCAGTTTCAGTTCATTGGTTCTTAGTCATTTTGCATGTTGAACACTATGTTGAAAACGGTATCCCACTAACCCTCTATACTGATCTGTTGAGCAATTCCACAAACTTATCGGGTTTGTTATTTTAAAAATATCTACTTAAATTCATAATTCACTGTCTCAAATTTCTGGTATCATGTTATTAACCATTACTGACCCACACCACAGCAAAAAAAAAAAGTTACAAAATGGTCATTTCATAAACCAGAGAAGGAAAAGTCCAATTTAATTTTTACAACTTGTGGTTCAGCACGTTGGTTAAAATCTACTGCAGCTCAATATGAATAACTGAAAAATTGATGCGAAATTTAACTAAGTGTGATAAACTTTTTTTTAAAAAGTCTTATGGGATAAGGGCATTTTTGGCTCAGCTAGCATTTATTGTCCATTCCTACTTGCCCTTGAGAAGTTGGTGGTGAGCTGTCTTTTTGAACTGCTGTAGTCCACGTGCTATAGGGAGACCCACAGTGACATTTGGGAGGAAATTCCAAGACTCTGACCCAGTAATAGTGAAAGAATAATGATATATTTCCAAGTCAGGGTGGTGACTGTCTTAGAGGGCAGCTTGCAGTTGATGGTGTTCCCATGTATCTGCTGTCCTTGCTCTCCGAGATAGTAGTGGTCATGGGTTTGGAAGGTGCTGTTTAAAGGAGCCTCAGTGAATTTCTGCAGTGTACCTTATAGACAGTACATACTGCTGCTACTGAGCGTCAGTGGTGGGGACTGAATGGCACCACAATCAACTGGGCTGCTTTGTCCTGGCCGCTATTGAAAGTGTTGTTGCAGCTGCACTCATTCACAAGAGCAGAGTACTCCAATACACTCCTGACTTGTGCCTTGTACACCAGGGAGTCAGGAACGGAGTTACTCGCTGCAGCATTCCTAGCCTCTGACCAGCTCTTGTAGCCACTGTATTCACACAAGCAAGTCCAGTTCAGTTTCTGGTCAATGGTTAGGGTTAAAGTTATTGGATGTTGATCGTGGGGAATTCATTATTGGTATCAACATTGAAAGTCAGGGGAATGTGGTTATTGTCTAGTATTTGCGTGGTGTGATTGTTACTTGCCAGTTTTCAGGCCAAGACTAGATTTTGATTTGAACATGGACTGCTTTAGTATCCGAGTCGTTGCAAACGGTGCTGAACATGTTTGCTGATGATTGCACAATGCCCACTTCTGACCTTATGATGGAGTAAGGTCATTGAAGATGGTTGGGCCTCGGACATTAACCTGACGAACTCCTGTAGGAACGTCCAGGAGCTGAGATCACTGACCTCCGACAACCACTCATCTTTTGTGGTAGGTATGACCTCAGCAAATGAAGAGTTTTACCCCGGATTCCCATTGATTCCAGTTTTGCAAGGGCTCCTTCATGCAACACTGTCAAATGATTTCAAGGATTATCACACCCACCTCACCTATAGAATTCAGCTAGTCAGCTCGAGTGAGTTGTTTAATTGTCCATCACTAATTACAATTGAGTGTGGCACGACTAAAGTGATTAGACCTGATCCATTGATCAGAGGATCGCTGAACTCTATCACTTGCTGTTTGGCATGCAAGTAGTCCTGTTTTGTAGCCTCACCATATTGATACCTCATTTTTAGGTATGCCTGGTGTTATCCCTGCATGCTCTCCTGAATTCTCCATTGAACCAGGATTGATGGTAATGGTAGGGTGGGGGGCATCTGGGCAATGAGATTGCAGATTGTGTCGGAGTACAATTCTGCTGCTGCTAATGGCCCACAGCATCTCGTGGATACCCAATCTGAGTTGTTAGATCTGTTCAAACTTTGTCCCATATACCATAGTGATAATCCTTATATCATATTGTGTGGTATTATCACTGTGTAGGTAGGATTTTTGTCTCCACAAGGACTATACAATGGTCACTATTTCTGTTATGGACAGATGTATGCGCAGCAGGCAGATTGGGAAGAATGAGATGAATTATGCTTTTCCCTCATGGTTCCCTCACCACTTGCCGCAGACCCAGTCTAGCAGCAGTGTCCTATGGAACCCAACCAGCTCGATCTACCAGCTACCCAGCAATGGAGGATATTGACATCACTCACCCAGAGTACATTCTATACCCTTTCCGCCATCAGCGCTTCCTCCAAACGTGGTTAAACATGGAGGAGCACTTATCAACAGAGGGAGGACAGTTGACACTAATCAGCAGGAAATCTCTTTGGCTATGTTTTCTTGATACCATGAGACTACATCAATTCCAGAGTCAATGTTGAGAATCCCAGGGGAACTCCCTCCCAACCGTATACCACTGCGCCTCTACCTCTGCTGGCTCTGTCCTGCCAATGGGACAGGTTATACCCAGGGATGCTGATGGTGGTGACGGAGACAGTAATACTCACAGAATCATACCTTACAGATAATGTCATAGCTGTTGCTTGACTGGTCTCAGACTCGTCTGCTAATTTTGGCATGAGCCCCCAAATGTTAGAAAGGAGGATTTTTCAAGAGGGCTATACTTGCCATTCGATTTCACACTACTGTCAAAACACAAAATTTGGTTTATGGTCTAGCAACAGTCTATTTTTGGAGAGCAAGAACTCTTCCTTTCTCATCTTTCCATGCATTGGAATAATGTACAACATAGCCAGGAAATGTGATTGCTGTAACATTGCTCACAAGAGAAGAATGTTACCAATATTAACTGAGTGCATGTTAAATTTGTCAAACTGGCAACAAATATCATTAAAAAATAACACGCTGTTCATTCGTTACTACAACAAACAGCTGCCTGGAAGTTAGAATGTCTACTCCAATTCATTAAGATGTTGCTGATCTTAAATGGAAGGATTTTGAGTCTGTTTTTCTTCACAAGAAGAATCATTCACACATGGGCATCACTAACCATTGTCTTAGTGATACACAAAGAACAGAGAGGAGATTTTTTTTAAAAAATTCATGGATGGAATGTGGGCGTTACTATTGCCCATCACTAACTGGGCAGTTAAGAGTCAATCACATTGCTGTGGGTGTGGAGTCACATGTAGTCCACACCAGGTCAGAATGGCAGATTTCCTTCCCTAAAAAAAAAATTAGTGAATCAGGTGGGTTTTTACATCTAAATTGACCTGGTTGTCATTAGCCTAGTTTTTTATTCCACAATTTTTTTCTTGACTTCATTCCATGGTGGGATTTGAAGCAGGTATCCAGAACAGGCAGGATGGTGGCTCAGCAGTTAGCACTGCTGCCTCACAGCATGAGGGACCCGGGTTTAATTCCGCCCTCAGGCAACCGTCTGTGTTGAGTTTGCACATTATTCCCATGTCTGCGTGGGTTTGCTCCAGGTGTTCCAGTTTCCTCCCACAGAACAAAGATGTACAGGCTAGGTAGATTGGCCATGCTAAGTTGCCCATAGTGTTCAGGGACGTGTAGATTAGGTGCGTTAGCCATGGGAAATGCAGGATTATAGGGAAAGGATCTGGGTAGGTTGTTGTTCAGAGGGCCAGTGTGGACTTGTTTGGCCAAAGGGCCTGTTTCCACACTGTAGGGATTCTATGAAGATTGGCCTGGGTTTGACATACCATGTTGTGGCTGTATAGGACACTGGTGAGCCCACTTTTGGAATATTGCATTCAATTCTGCTTTCTCTGTTGTAGGAAAGATGGTTGCTAAATTTGAAAGGGGTCAGAAAAGATTTGCAAGCATATTGCCAAGATTGGAAGTTTTGAGCTGTGGGTAGAGACTAAGTAGGCTAGGGCTACTTTCCCTGGAAAAATCAGAGGCTGAGGGGTGACCTGACAGAAGTTTATAAAATCATGCAAGCATGGATAGGGTGAATAGGTAAGGTCTTTTCCTCAGGGTAGGAGAGTCCAAAACTGGGGGGCAGAGGTTTAAGCTGAGATGGGAAAGATATAAAAGGGACCTAAGGGGCAACTTTTTCACGCAGTGTGTGGCGTGTGTATGGAATGACCTGCTAGAGGAAGTGGTGGAGGTTGGTACAATTACAACATGTAAAAGGCATCTGGATGGGTACATGAATAAGAAGGGTTTAAGAGGGATATGGGCCAAATGCTGGCAAATGGGACTAGATTAATACAGAATATCTGATGAGCATGGATGAGTTGAACTGCTTCTACGACTACTACCACTACCTCCACTCTCAGCAGGGCAAGTGAATCAAGGTGTTTGAGAGCCTTTCAAGGGAATGGGAGGGCTGAATTTCATATGCAAGGGAGTGTCCAGGTCTCCATTGATGGCTACACTGATTAATGGAGTCTCCAGACCCACACTTTAGATCTAAATCAAAGCTCTCAACAATCGATCCTGAGCAAACTGATTTTGCATTTCTTAAGTTTCAAGCTCATGCATCATTCAGGTGAATATCCTCAAAGAAAACTCTTTCCAACCTCTCAGCGCCACACAGATCCAAAAGTAGAACAAACCAAGAAACAAAGGAGAAATATTTGATCACACTTTGAAAAGTGAAGTGCACTCAGTTAAAGGGTTTCTGATGAAGGGTTTAGGCCCGAAACGTCAAGTTTTCCTGCTCCTATGATGCTGCTTGACCTGCTGTGTTCATCCAGCCCCATGCTTGTTATCTTGCACTCAGTTAAACAGGCTTTTATTTTAAGAAAACGCAGATCTGTGCTTTCTAAGTCTGTTTTAACCTCAAAACATTGCTGGAAGTCTGATTGCTTAACATCACCTGGGAGAATGGTCAGAGGGCTAAAAGTGCATCAGTCTTCCTTAATCAACACAATTATTTCTCAAATCTTTATAGACAGATGGAGAATTGGAAAGAGGGCAAATTACAGTGTCTGCTGTTCACTGTGAAATCAGGCACAGAAACAGAAATGAAAGAGAAGGAAAGAAAGTTTGAATTGAGGTGAGCACATACTTAAGGAAAGATGCCACTTAATGTTGTCATTTTTTTTGACATCTCCTGAAATAATTCACCATCTTAACACGTTCAATGTGTTTAACTGCCGGGCTAATTAGCAACTGACGGTTAGTGCAACCCTGTAATTAATTTTTTTTAAAAAGCTATTAATGGCCCAACATGACTTTTTGTGGTGAGTTTAAAGGGACAACACAGCAAACCTCTGGCAATCCACAGAAATGAAGGGAGAGGGGCGTGGGTGAAGGTCGAAGGGCATATACTGCCGTCTATCGAATTAGTGCTAAACAGCCAGCTATTCGCAACAGCTGACAAGCGGCTGTCCCATACCACTGAGCAGCAAACACTCTTAGACAGGACTTAAAGCAAGAACACATTGTGTGTCATAATTCCCTCAGACTCAGTTGTTGCAACGCAACATCTGGGTCCAGTAAATGTACATAGCTGGGGAGTGGACAGCTAAGAGAGAGGGCCATAAATTGGACACCACCCAATTAATAAGAATTGGGGAGGATTTAAAACATGTCAAAACTTAAGGCCACTTTATGTCGTAAACGGTTCCTTATAGAGCACTTGGAGAGCAAAATGTCCCTTTATCAAAAAAACATATGTTCAAGTCAACATTTTTCCGTCGTTTTAGTTTTTTTTTTAAATGACCATTTCTCACCTTTTGTACGGGCGTCCCGATCAACACTTCCAGATAGTAGCCTCTCCCTACATCTCCTTTCAGATTGTTGAGCATACTGAAGAAGCTCACAGCCCCTGCAGACTGAGAGGCGAACGAGATACCGCCCAACAGTGTGCTCCGTTTGTCTATGAGCACCTCTCCGGAGCCGTTGTAAGTGGAAATCTTCAGAGGCAATAAAAGGTTTTCGCCTTGGCACAACCCTAATGCAGACAGTAGCAGGAAAGTCGCAAGTAACTTCATTTCGCTTGCCTGCTCCCCTCCCTCCAAAAAAAAAGTAAATTTACAGCCTGTTTCACTTGACCAACACAAAAACCCTCTCCTCATGTAGTTTGTCTATTTCATCTTGACCTCTCGGCTTGTGGAAATTGAGTCATCGCGGCTTTAGAGTTTGTTTGGAGACTTCAGGTCTCTTTTGAAAGAACTTTCACCCGCTGTGATTTCTTCTCGAACCACAAGCTAATGAAAAATAAATCGCACACCGGCTGAGATGAAACGTTTAGGAGCGACACTCATCCACCGTCCCAGAAAGGACTTCCCCAAACTTCACTTTAAAAACGGATGTGACGAGCAGCTGAACGGGAAAAGTTTGTTCAAGTTGTGCAAAGTGAAGGTCAGTCCCCTAGTGGATAATCTGGGACAGAGCTATTAGTGTCCTGAATCTGCGGATGGCTTCCTCCTACCCTGTTAACACTGATAAAACCTTTAGTTCTCTCAGGACAGTGACTTGAAAGGAATTCGGTGATTTACATATACATATTAGTCAATTAAAACCTTCTAACTGATTAAAGATTTAACAGCGTTTTCAGTTTGTTTAATACATCCTCATTAGCTGTGTGACCCTTTGATTTTTACTTATAAATTCTGGGTCTGATGCTACCTCTCTCACTAACACCCGAAGGAGTAAGACTCCGTAAGCTTGTGTTTTCAAACAAACCTGTTGGACTATAACGTGATGTCATGTGATTTCTGACCTTGTCCACCCCAGTCCAACATTGGCACCTCCACATCACGTCAATCCTCTGTTGTTTTGAGAGATTGTGGGGGTTGGGTGAAATGGGAAGGGGTAACTCTCTCTTGGCCACTGAAGAGGAGGAACACAATTTTTGCAATGTGAACGCTTACCAATCTGAAACCTTAACTGCTTTCAGAAGAAAGGTCATTGAACCAGAAACATTAACTCTGCTTTTTCCTCTACCAATGCTGCCTGACCAACTGAGTTTCTCTAACGATTCCTGTTTTTGTTTCTGAAATCTTAATTCTGTTTCTCTGTGGAGAAAAAACAGAGTTAGTGTATGGAGTCCAGTGACCCAAAATTAACTCTGTGTTTCTCTAAATATAATCATAGAATCCCTACAGTGTAGATAGAGGCCATTCAGTCCATCAGGTCTGCACATAGCCTGCACATCCCTGGACGTTATGGGCTATTTCTTGTGGCCAGTCCACCTAACCTGCACACTTCCAGACTGTGGGAGCAAAGCGGAGCACCGGAGGAAACCCACGCAGACGCAGGGAGAATGTACAAATTCCACACAGCCCAAGGCTGGCAGATGCAACCAGACTTGCTGAGTTTCTCCAGCACTTTTTCTTCAGTTCAGATCTCCAACTTCCACTGTTCTTTGTTTTGTCTTGTTTTTCTGTGTTTCCACGGTTTTGCTAGTTCTGTTTTTTATTATATTTTCGATTTCAGTTTCCTAGCATCTGCAAATCTTTTGCTTCTGCTCAGATGTGCTTACCCATTGAATGAATGGTGCCTCTGAGTCCAAACTTCATGGATGTGAGGTCCACTGCAGAGACTCAGTAACAAGTCATTTTCATTACAGTGCCATACATAACCTATCGAAACCTCCAAATGACCATGTGGACCAAGCTCCGAGAGATGCAAGACTCTTGGCTGAATCTGAAAATAAAATGGGCTTCAGTCATCTGTGGAGCCCAAAGTCTTGGAAGAGATTCAACGATGTTTTGAAATCTGCCAACTGGTCTCAGTCTACTGGTTTATCACCGATCCTTAGTGTGGGAGGGTAAACCCAGCTCACAGGAAAACCACAAATTCCAGAAAGCTCGGCAGAGCACTCAATCAACCCTTCATTCCTTAATGAAGAAGTGTCCAACAAGGATGTCACTGGATCAATCAAAACTTCTCTCAAAGATCCTCACAAGCTGTTAGAAATGACAAATACAAGCAAACTCCCACCTATCAGCAAAGTTCCAGGTGCTGCTAGTTGTTAGCAGAATGAACAAGTGGGTGTACCTTAATATAGAATAACCACACAAATCCTTTCCCACAAACCAAACAGGTGGATGACCTTTTCCCAGTATGACTGCAGTCCTGAGCTTCCAGATGGGATGGAGACCCTAATCCCCTTCACAGTCCCCACGTTTCCATGCCCATTGTGTCCTGGTGTCTCTCCAACTGGACAATCAGTTGAAGACTTGGAGATCAGTTGTTAGGAAGTATGCCAAACCTTATTCATATATGTGCAAGTGAGGAACCACCCAGTCAGAATGCAAAGGACCATCTG
This sequence comes from Ginglymostoma cirratum, assembly GCA_024137785.1. Classification (NCBI taxonomy): domain Eukaryota; kingdom Metazoa; phylum Chordata; class Chondrichthyes; order Orectolobiformes; family Ginglymostomatidae; genus Ginglymostoma; species Ginglymostoma cirratum. Next base: position 17,460,775 of record JAHRHZ010000061.1, on the reverse strand, counting down.
TACAATCTTGCAACTATTATCTGGCTGACAGGAAACAAACAGTAGTGATAAATGGGTCCCTTTCGGAATGGCAGGCGGTGACCAGTGGGGTACCGCAAGGTTCGGTGCTGGGACTGCAGCTGTTTACAATATACATTAATGATATAGATGAAGGCATTAAAAGTAATATTAGCAAATTTGCTGATGAAACAAAGCTGGGTGGCAGTGTGAAATGTGAGGAGGATGTTATGAGAATACAGGGTGACTTGGACAGGCTAGGTGAGTGGGCGGATGCATGGCAGATGCAGTTTAATGTGGACAAATGTGAGGTTATCCACTTTGGTGGCAAGAAGGCAGATTACTACCTAAATGGAGTCAAGTTAGGTAAAGGGGAAGTACAACGAGATCTAGGTGTTCTTGTACATCAGTCAATGAAAGCAAGCATGCAGGTACAGCAGGCAGTGAAGAAAGCTAATGGCATGCTGGCCTTCATAACAAGAGGAATTGAGTATAGGAGCAAAGAGGTCCTTCTGCAGCTGTACAGGGTCCTGGTGAGACCTCACCTGGAGTATTGTGTGCAGTTTTGGTCTCCAAATTTGAGGAAGGACATTCTTGCTATTGAGGGAGTGCAGCGTAGGTTCACGAGGTTAATTCCCAGAATGGTGGGACTATCATATGTTGAAAGATTGGAGCGACTGGGCTTGTATACATTTGAGTTTAGAAGAATGAGAGGGGATCTGATTGAGACGTATAAGATTATTAAGGGATTGGACACTCTGGAGGCAGGGAGCATGTTTCCGCTGATGGGTGAGTCCAGAACCAGAGGACACAGGTTAAAAATAAGGGGTAGGCCATTTAGAACAGAGTTGAGGAAAAACTTCTTCACCCAGAGAGTGGTGGATATATGGAATGCTCTGCCCCAGAAGGCAGTGGAGGCCAAGTCTCTGGATACTTTCAAGAAAGAGATGGATAGAGCTCTTATAGATAATGGAATCAAGGGTTATGGGGATAAGGCAGGAACAGGATACTGATTGTGGATGATCAGCCATGATCATAATGAATGGTGGTGCTGGCTCGAAGGGCCGAATGGCCTAGTCCTGCACCTATTGTCTATTATTGAGGAATTTGACTCTTCTTCATCACCGGCAAATTCTTTATCAGAATCCATCTGATTTACTTAGTACATACCTTGACTAGGATCTGCTGCCAAAGAGTCGGCGTGGCTTCAGAAAATGTCAGAGACCCACTAATATGATGTTTATAGCTAGTTTCAGGAGAGGTGTCAAGAGCAGAATTTGAACCCTCTACAGTGCATTAATTGACTTGTCCGGGGCTAATTTGGCTGCTGTGAGAAATCCATGACAATGGTTTCATCGTTCATTAGGTATATTTGCTCGTGTCCTTTACAACGTTACTTTTTGTGAGTGTTCTGACCCATTCCCAGTCACATATGGAATTAGATAGGACTGCATGCTAGTTCTAATCCTCTTCAGTATAGTTTTCTCCAGCAGGCTCAGCATGATGGTGATCATGGCATTCAAATCAGATATCTCAGGGACAGGAAGTTGCTCATTCTGAGATTACTTCAGGAAAAGACTGTGGGACCAAAAATATATCAGTACACCAAACTTGCTCAGGCTGACCTCCAAACACAGACCTCCTCCACCACACTAGACCCTAACCCTATCCAGGACTTCATTCTTAATTTGCCCGGCGAAATTAACCATGTGGTCACCTCGGCCACTCGCGAGGACACCGCCGACTATGCCACTGCCGACGCCAACACCACTTCCGCCTCCCCCTGTGTTACTATCTCCATACACACACTTACTGCCGAGACAGTCTCCGCCCCCACTCCTGCTCCAGGTCTACACCCAACCCCAGCCCCAAGTCCTACCAGGTCTTCACCATCCCCCCAGACCACCCCCTCACTGAGGACAAATGATCAGTGCTAAGCAAGGGACTCCCCTTCATTCCTCTGTGCCCACACATCAACGAATTCCATACACATCTGGATGTTGAATGCTTTTTCTGCTGCCTCTATCTCCACGCCTAATTCTTTGACAGAGAGTCTAATCCACCCTCTACCGACCCCTTTTCCTGCCTCCAACACAACCCTTCCTCCTGGACACCACCCCATGGCCTCCTACCCTCCCTCAACCTCTTCAACTCCAACTGCCTTCGCGACATCAATCACTTCAACCTCTCCACCCGTCTCACTCACTCCAACCTCTCCTCCACAGAACGTGCAGCCCTCCGCTCCCTCCGGTCCAAGTCAAACCTCACCAACAAACCCACAGATAAGGGAGGTGGGCGTGGTAGTGGTCTGGTGTACTGACCTTTACATCGCTGAGGCCAGACGCCAAATCTCTGACACTTCCTCCGACCATCCCCTCAATTATGACCCCACCCCTGACCACCAAACTGTCACCTCTCAGACCATTCACAACCTCATCACCTCAAGAGATCTTCCATCCACAGCCTCCAACCTCATCGTTCCCCAACCCAGCGCCACATGTTTCTATCTCTTTCCCAAAATCCACAAACCCGACTGCCCTGGTCGACCTGCTGTCTCTGCCTGCTCCTGCCCCACCAAACTTATCTCTGCTTACCTTGACTCTGTCTTTTCCCCCCGGGTCCAGAAACTCCCCATGTTCGGACACCACCCATGCCCTCCACCTCCTCCAAGACTTCCAATTCCCTGGCCTCCAACACCTCATCTTCACCATGGACATCCTGTCCTTGTACAGTTGTATCCCCTATGTAGATGGCCTAAAAGCCCTCTGCTGCTTCTTCTCCCACAGGCCCAAACAGTCCCCCTCCATTAACACTCTCATCTGCCTAATGGAACTTGTCCTTACCCTGAACAACTTTTCCTCCAACTTTCTACAAACTAAAGGGGTAGCTATGGGCAGCTGGAGGGTCCAAGCTATGCCTGTCTCTTTGTAGGATACGTGGAACAGTCCCTCTTCCACTGTTACACTAGCACCATCCTTCACCTCTTCATCCGCTACTTCGATGACTGCATTAGCACTGCCTCGTGCTCCCATGAGGAGCTTGAACAGTTCATCAACTTTACCAATACCTTTCAACCCAACCTCAAATTCACCTGGACCATCTCCGATACCTCCCTCCCCTTCCTGGACCTGTCTGTCTCCATCTCTGGTAACCGTGTCAGCACCGACATCTATTTCAAGTCCACCGACTCCCACAGCTACCTGGATTGCACCTCCACTCACCTACCCTCCTGCAAGAATGCGATTCTGTACTCCCAATTCCTCCACCTCCGCCGCATCTGATCCCAAGATGGGGCATTCCAATTCCGGACATCCCAGGTGTCTTCCTATTTCATGGATGGACTCCTTCTCTCCCCCAGCCCAACCCCTCCTCCCTCTTGCCTCCTTGACCTGACACCACCTGTCCATCTTCCTCCCCATCTATCTGCCCCACCCTTTCCACTGACCAATCCCCACTAACCCCTACCTGCATCCACCTATCTCCATCCAACTACTTTCCCCGAGCTCCTCCCCACCTCTCTCTATTTATTTCCCAGCTCCCTTCCCCGTCCTGACTTCTATGAAGGGTCCTGACCCGAAACATTGACTTTCCTGTTCCTCTGATGCTGCCTGGCCTGCTGTGTTCCTCCAGCTCCACACTGCGTTGACTCTGACTTCAGCATTGGCAGTTCTTGCTGTCTCTGATATTTCATGCTCTGATCTAGCTATTGCTCGGAGCTGGGCAGGTCGTGTAGCGTGGAATTGTTCTCCAATTTGTGTGACGATTTCAGTCTTGCAATCAACACAAAGAGAATTGATGTGATGTCTCAGCCTGCTGCAGGAAAGCTCTATCTTAACCCTCGGGTTTCAGCCCATGGCCAGAATCTGTCAGCAGTGGATAAGTTCACTGCTCTTTGCAGCAGTTCCCTTGAGCTGTCTATATTGATGATGCAACACTTGCAAGAATTGCCAAAGCAAATGTAGCCATTCACTGACTTCAAAGATCAGTCTGGGAATAAAAAGAGTTGGCCTGACCATTACACTCAGTCAATAGTGCAACAGTCCTGTCCATTCTGTTCTACACATTGCAAGACTTAGACTGTGTATAAATCCTCTCTTGAAGATAATTTTTATTTGGTCGTGGGATGACGGTGTCACTGACTAGGTCAGCATTTGATGCCTCTCCCTAATTGCCCAAATTGCAATTAACAATCAACCACATTGCTGTGGGTCTGAAGTCACATGTAGGCTAGACCAGGATGGCAGATTGACTTCCTTAAAGGAGATTAGTGACCAACTGAGCACTTCACTGTCAATCCCCACACCACCCCCCACCCCAACTTTCTCTCACTCCAGGAGAGTACACAATAGGACAGAAAGAGCCAAGGTGGGTGGTGGGCTACCTGACTTTCAGCTCTCACCCCTCATGAGGAGACTGACGCCCCTGAGTGGATGACTGACTGGTGTCCAAGCCCCTAGCCTTGTATTGGAGATTGCTCTTTACTTACCGAGCCAGAGCCCCCGACTGAAGGCTCTCTCCCTTGACTTGACTGAGGACTTCTGACAACTATGACAAGCTTCCTGGCTTTGTGCTTGTGCTAAACAGCAAGGCAGCACAGAAATACTGCAAGGCGGATTGCTCTGGATGAGACGGAATATAGTGTAAACAGAAAAGGCGAGGCGGGTATCATGTAAGCATCCAGGTAGGCTCAAAGTTAATAAGCGCTGAGAGAGCAAGCAGGCATCTCTGAGTTGGCAGCCTGGTCCAAACCCAGAGCTGGGTGCCGAACCCACTGTGTAAAGTGTCCTCGCAGCAATATTCCAGTGAGAGATACAGGTGTGCTCCGTGCTGGAGCAATGAAGTTCAGAAAGACACTGTAAGTTTGTGGGAGATGCGTCATGATGATACAGGTCAGCTGGCACATGTGGGGTGCCTATGTCCATGGATGTGGGAGGTGTGGTGTTTGCAGCTGCTGCCCATGGAGTGTGGTGTGAGATGTTGGTACTGGGTACCCAAAATAGTGGCCCAGAGAAACAAGCAGTGGGCTGAAATCACCAGCTACCCAGTTAGATTTTCATGTTGCCAACTGTCAGCATCTAATTTCCTCACACAGGTGGGTAGGATGGGGAGCTACATATAAATGAGGCACAAATTGCAGCTAATGAGGCCAACAACAAGCAGTAAGAAAGAGATATTGATAGACTAGATGAATGGGTAAAACTGTGTTAGATAGTGTTCAATATAAGCAAGAGTGACGGGATCTATTTTGGAAGGATAAAGCATATTTCAGGGTGCTTTCCAGATGGTATGAAGTTGAAGTTACATACAGTGGATGTCCAAATTGACTTGGGGATTCAGATGCATAGATCTTTAAACTGTTTTAAACAGATGCAGTAAAAGACCTTGGCTATTCCCCCCATCCATGGCCCTTACGATTTTATAAAGCTCTATAAGGTGACCTCCAGCCTATTTAGCCTCTCCCTAGAACACAAACCCTCCAGTCCCACCAACATCCTTGTAAATCTTTTCTGCACCCTCTCAAGTTTAAGAACATCCTTTCTACTGGAGGGTAACCAGAATTGTATGCAATATTCTAACAGTGGCCTAACCAAAGTCCTTTACAGCCACAGCATGACATCTCAACTCCTGTGCTTGATGTTCTGATCAATGAGGGCAGGTGTGCCAAATACCTCCTTCACCACCCTGTCTACCTGTGACTCCACTTTCAAGGAACTATGCACCTATGCCCTTAGGTTTCTTTGCTCAGCTACACTCCCCATGGCCCTAGCATTGATTGTGGGGTCCTGTCCTACTTTGCCTTACCAAGATGCAACGCCTCACATTTATCTAAACTAAACTCAATCTGCCAGTCCTTGGCCCATTAACCCATATTATCAAGGACCCATTGCACTCTGAGATAGTCTCCTTCATTGCCCACTGCACTACTGATTTTGGTGTCACCTGCAGACTTGCGAGCCATACCTCCTATATTTACATCCAAATCATTTATATAAATGGCCGATAGCATGTTGCTTGACATGAAAAGTTTAAGTATGAGGAGAGACTGGATAGACTGGGTTTGTTTTCCTTGGAACAGAGGAGGCTGAGGGGGGTATCTGATGGAGGTATACAAAATTGTATAGGCATAGACACACTAGATTGAGAGAATCTCTTCCCCAGGGCAGTGGGCATAGGTTTAAGATGAGGAGCAAATGGTTTAGAGGAGATCTGAGAAAGAATTTTTGACCCAGAGTGTGGTGGAAATGTGGAAAGTGCTGCCTGAGAGGGTGGTGGAGGCAGTACTCTCGCAACATTTCAGAAACATCTGGATAAATACTGGATATAGTAGGCTATGAAATGAATAAAATCTAAGATAAATAAAATTTTATTAAGCAAAGGTATTAAGGGACATGGGTTAAAGGCAATCTATAGAGTTAGGCCATGAACCCATTGAATGGGGAACAGGCTCAAAGGGTTGAATGGCCTGCTCCTGTTCCTTTGTTCCTAGGTAATAATCCCCCGAAATAGGCGTTTCACCATCTTCTATCGAGAGTCTCCTCTTGACACCTCGAACTCTATTTGAGAGTGTAGTGAGTTGTTCACAATATCAAGAAAGGCCTTGACTAACACCTCACATGATTCTGCCAAAGGTCTCATCATAATCCATGCAGTTCCGCCCCTGCAAGATTCTGTCCAGCATGATTATTGTACACCATGTTTCTCATTTGGCACTTTGAAATTCATCCAGTCTGGTTTGGATGATAGCCCATCATAACGCGATGGAAGGTTGACAAGATCCATTTCACATTCATCTAACATCCACTGAGGTTGGTATCTCTTTTGCCTGTGGGGAAACAGAATTGGTCATGGGTTTGGAACGTGCTGTCTGAGGACAGTTGCAAAAAGGGCATGAGGAGACTGCAATGGGATATAGATAGGTCAAGTGAATGGACAAAAATCTGGCAAATAGAATATAATAGAACATAGAACATAGAACATAAAACATTACAGCGCAGTACAGGCCCTTCGGCCCTCGATGTTGCACCGATCTGTGAAACCGATCTGAAGCCCATCTAACCTACACTACTCCATTATCATCCATATGTTTATCCAATGACCATTTAAATGTCCTTAAAGTTGGCGAGTCTACTACTGTTGCAGGCAGGGCATTCCACGATCTTACTACTCTGAGTAAAGAACCTACCTCTTACATCTGTCCTATATCTATCACCCCTCAATTTAAAGCTACGTTCCCTCGTGCTAGCCATCACCATCCGAGGAAAAAGGCTCTCACGGTCCACCCTATCTAATCCTCTGATCATCTTGTATGTCTCTATTAAGTCACCTCTTAACCTTCTTCTCTCTAACGAAAACAGTCTCAAGTCCCTCAGCCTTTCCTCATAAGACCTTCCCTCCATACCAGGCAACATCCTGGTAAATCTCCTCTGCACCCTTTCCAATGCTTCCACATCCTTCCTATAATGCGGTGACCAGAACTGTACGCAATACTCCAAGTGCAGCCACACCAGAGTTTTGTACAGCTGCAACATGACCTCACAGCTCCGAAACGCAATCCCTCTACCAATAAAACCTAACACACTGTACGCCTTCTTAATAACCCTATCAACCTGGGTGGCAACTTTCAGGGATCTATGCACAAGGACACCGAGATCTCTCTGCTCATCCACACTGCCAAGAATCTTACCTTTAGCCCTGTACTCTGTATTCTTGTTACTCCTTCCAAAGTGAATCACCTCACACTTTTCTGCATTAAACTCCGTTTGCCACCTCTCAGCCCAGCTCTGCAGCTTATCTACGTCCCTCTGTAACCTGCAACATCCTTCTGCACTATCCACAACTCCACCGACTTTAGTGTCATCCGCAAATTTACTAACCCATCCTTCTACGCCCTCATCCAGATCATTTATAAAAATGACAAACAGCAGTGGCCCCAAAACAGATCCTTGCGGTACACCGCTAGTAACTGAACTCCAGGATGAACATTTCCCATCAACCACCACCCTCTGTCTTCTTACAGCTAGCCAATTTCTGATCCAAACTGTTAAATCACCCTCAATCCCATGCCTCCGAATTTTCTGGAATAACCTACCGTGGGGATTATCAAATGCTTTACTGAAATCCATATACACCACATCAACTGCTTTACCCTCATCCACCTGTTTAGTCACCTTCTCAAAGAACTCAATAAGGTTTGTGAGGCACAACCTACCCTTCACAAAACGTGTTGACTATCCCTAATCAAGTTATTCCTTTCTAGATGATTATAAATCCTATCTCTTATAATCCTTTCCAACATTTTACCCACAACCAAAGTAAGGCTCACTGGTCTATAATTACCAGGGCTGTCTCTACTCCCCTTCTTGAACAAGGGGACAACATTTGCTATCTTCCAGTCTTCTGGCACTATTCCTGTAGACAATGACGACATAAAGATCAAAGCCAAAGGCTCTGCAATCTCCTCCCTAGCTTCCCAGAGAGTCCTAGGATAGATCCCATCCGGCCCAGGGGACTTATCTATTCTCACACTTTCCAGAATTGCTAACACCTCCTCCTTATGAACTTCAATCCCGTCTCGTCTAATAGCCTGTATCTCAATATTCTCCTCGACAACATTGTCTTTTTCATGTGTGAATACTGATGAAAAATATTCATTTAGCGCCTCTCCTATCTCTTCGGACTCCACGCACAACTTCCCGCTACTGTCCTTGACTGGCTGTCATCTTACTCTAGTCATTCTTTTATTCCTGACATACCTATAGAAAGCTTTAGGGTTTTCCTTGATCCTACCTGCCAAAGACTCCTCATGTCCCCTCCTGGCTCTTCTTAGCTCTCTCTTTAGGTCCTTCCTGGCTAACTTGTAACTCTCAAGCGCCCTAACTGAGCCTTCACACCTCATCTTTACATAAGCCTCCTTCTTCCTCTTGACAAGAGATTCACCTTCTTTAGTAAACCACGGTTCCCTCGCTCAACCGCTTATAATGTGGGAAAATGTGAAATTGTTCATTTAGCATAAAGAATACGATGAAGCACATTATCTAAAGATGTGAGGTTGCAGAGCTATGTGATGCAGAGAAATCTGGGTGTTCTAGTACATGAATCACAGAAAGTTAGTATGCAGATACAGCAAGTAATCAGGAAAGCCAGAAGAATTTTTTTTTTGCAAGAGGAATTGCATGCAAGAGGAGAGTGGTTATGCTTCAGACACACAGGATATTGGTGTGTCTGTACCTTGGGTAATGCATAAAGTTCTGGTCACCAGATTTATGAAATGATGTTAATATGTTGGAAGCAGTTTACTGGATCCATACCTGGAATGGGCAGATTGCCTTATGAGGAAAGGTTAGAGAGAATAGGCCTAAATCCTTTAAGTTTAGCAGAATCAGAGGTGACTTAATTGAAACATTTATGATCCTGAGGGGACTTGACTGGGCTGATGTTGAAAGGGTGTTTCCTGTCGTGGCAGAGTCTAGAAGTAGGAGTCATAGTTTAAAAGTAAGAGACCACCCATTTATGACAGAGACGAGGAAAAAAAAATTCTCTCAGAGGATTGTGAGTCTTGGGAATTCTCTTGCTCAAAAAGCAGTAGATGTAGAATCTTTAAATATTTTTAAGGCAGAGCGAGATAGATTCTTGATTACAGATGGCATGATGGCTCAGTGACTATCAGTACTGTCTCACAGTGCCAGGGGCCCAGCTTTGATTCCATCCTCAGGCAATTGTGTGAAGTTTGCACATTCTTCCCATGTCTATTTGAGTTTCTCCAGGTGCTCCCATTTCCTCCCACAGTCCAAAGATGTGCAGGCTAGGTGGATTAACCATGCTAAATAGCCCATAGTATCCAGGGATGTGCAGGCTAGGTGGATTAGCCAAGGGAAATTCAGGGAGAGGGTAGGGAGGAAGTTCTGGGCAGAATGCTCTTTAGAAGGTGGGTGTGGACTCAATGGGCCGAATGGTCTGCTTCCACACTGTCGGGATTCTATGACTCTAAGAGGATGAAAGATTACTGGGGCATGGAGGAATGTAGAATTGAAATTAAACCAGATCAGCCATGATCTCATTGTATGGCAGAACAGGTTCAAATAGCCAAGTGGCCTACTCTTGTTACTTGTTTGTATGTTCGTAAATGAAATCAGCGAGTAAAATCGGTTCTTTTGTTGAAAGCCTATTCTTAAACAAAGTGATGTTTGAATTTCTCTCATGGTCTGTATTTGTCCAAATTTAAATCGATAATTGCTTGAGATATAGGGCTGTCCAGAGCTCAGGAGCTAAAGGTCACATGATTTGCAGCGGTCACTTTTAATTGACCATCTGTGTTCAAAACTTATCAATATTATCTGGAAACTCACAGTAGGCTGGAGTGTGACATTGTTGAAGCCCTTGATAGGGGACCCCAGGACCCTTCCAAGACTGAAGATAAAAACAAGCCTTTTTCAATATCTACAATGACATAAGCATTTTACCTATTTTAGGTAAGTGATGGATCCTATTAAGGATGTCTGGAGGTTTCTGGGGATTCCAACAGGGTGATTGACAGCCCCAAGCTAGACTTTGTGGCCAGTGAAGAATATTTTAGAGGAAATTAACCTTTGCCTGGAAACAGTCCTTATAATGTTAGGGTACTGGAGGAGGTATGGAAGATATGTCGATTTCCCCAACACCACAATTTTACAATCTATTGTAAATACAGCAGAAACACTCTGACGACCATTCACCCAACCATCCAGAAAGGGTTAAGGACTCCTTTTCACACTTTTCTTGGGGGATGGAAGCCAAATCTGTGTTTATGGGTTGAGTTCCTTATGGAAAAATAAGACAGAAGGATAGAAATTCTGATTAATGAGGTTCAGTTTTAGCTTTTGTATCATATGCCTGGGTGTATGCCGGCATTAAGTTATATGTTAAGGAATGAAGCCTGCCTTAAAACCTAAATGAATAATCTGTCCATGAAGTTTGCTGAAATTTTGACTCTATAATATGCCTGACTGATGTGTTTGATATACAATAATGAGCTCTCTTGCATTGCCTGCTATGTAATTTAAATAATAATATATTCACTGGAAGTTATTAGTTAACTTCTCGTTACCTATATAGTTATTCACACAGTTATGTCTGATTTCTGACTGGATAGTACTGTGCACAGAGCCTCTCAGTTTAATGGCCATACTGTATACTGCAGCAGAGGGCGCTGTGTGCAGGCCCAATGGTGATTAACAATTAATTGCCTTGAATTGTGAGGAGTTTATATTCGTCTCAAATTCAGCAATAGTTGGCATGGTCCTACTACACCTCTGTGCTTCGGGCTAACTCATCCAATTATAAGGTGCTTAATGAGTCTGATGACCTGAATTATATCAATATTACAGGCACGATAGGGCTCTTGTGCTGCAATGATCACATAGATATCTCTGAAGCAGGAGGCCCATCTGTTCCAGAAGTTTGTCATAGCATGCCTGATCAAGTTATGTGTTTTAAAAAAAATCTATAAGTATGGATCTGTCAACCAAAATAACTCAGTTGGGACAGTGTTAAACTGATGATCTAAAGATCCCTGGTTCAATCCCAGAATTCCATTAAGGGTTTGAGTCGCTTGTGGCACTGTGGTATCTACATGTCTCTCCCTCAATATCAACAGGCACAATGGCCCAAATGGCCTCTTTCTGCGCAGTAAGACTTCATGAAGGAATAGCAACAAGTGCCACCAAAGCACTTAACTGCAGTGTGGTGGACGTTTGCCTGAATCCAAAACCTTGTGGGTAGAAATCCCATTTGCTGAGAGCTGCAGGCCAAACAGATTGAATGACAGCGCCATCAGGAGTTAGAGGCTGCTGCTGGTAAGACACTCACCCAAGGCTGAAGTATTATCACTGGATCCAGATGGTGGATGTGTAATTGGAGGAACACAGCAGATCAGGTAGCATCAGAGGAGTAGGAGAGTCGACGTTTCAGGCCAGGACCCTTCATCAGGAATGGGAGGGGGAAGGGAGTTGGGAAATAAATAGAGGGAGGAGGGGTGGGGTTGGGGAAGGTGGGCGGGATGGTGACAGGTGGATGCAGGTAGGTGATAGTGATAGGTCAGTGGGATGGGTGGGGTGGATAGATGGGGAGGAAGATGGACAGGTTGTGTTAGGTCAAGGAGGCGGGGATTGAAAGGGAGGGTTGGACATGGGATGAGGCTGTGTCCCATGTCCAACCCTCTCTCTCATCCCCACCTCCATGACCTGACACAACCTGTCCATCTTCTCTCCCACCTATCCACCCCACCCATCCCACTGACCAAACCCCACCACTCCCTACCTGCACTCACCTATCACTATCCCACCTATCTTCTCCAGCCCCACCCCTTCTTCCTCTATTTATTTCCCAACTCCCTTCCCTCTCCCCAGTCCTGATGAAAGGTCTCAACCCAAAATGTCAACCCTTCTACTCCTCTGATGCTACCTGACCTGCTGTGTTCCTCCAGCTTCACATTGTATTGACTCTGACTCCAGCATCTGCTGTCCTTGCTATCTGTGGGTGTGCAATGGCTGGATGGGAGTGTTTGCAGCAAGGGCAGGGTGAAGGTTCACAGTGATCCAGCCCTCCCCTCAATCCTCCCTCAGTTGCAGATTGTTCCTCCTAGGAGACGCAAATGGGTTTGCTTCATGTGCCTCTCACATGGCAACCCTCCTCACCTCCTGGTTCTGCCTTAAAGCCTGTGGAATCTCATATGAACATAAAACACTCAAGAAGGGTGCTCAAGCTAAGACATGAAACTGCAGGCCTGTGAAACTAACATCTGTGGTGGTGAAACTATTGGAAGAAATTCTTAAGGACAGAGTTTATCTCTGCTTGGAGAAGCCAAGATAGTCAGCATGGCTTTGTAAGCGTGAGATTAAGTCTAATAAATTAGACTAAAGTTTTGAAGGAAATGATTAGGTGCTTAGATGAGGGTAGTGCAATGGATGTAATCTACATGGACTTTAGTAAGGTTTTTGAAAGATCTCGAATAGCAGACTGATTAAAAAGCTAAGACCCCTTGCGATCCAGGTCAATTTGGCATAATGGAGCCAAAATTGGTTTTGTGGCAGGAAGCAGATGGTGACGGATGTAGGAAGTTGTGATGATCAGAAACCTTTGTGCGAGGGTGTACCACAGCTTTTGCTACTAGACACTTTGCTATTTGTTGTGTACATCAATGATCCTATGTGAATGTACGAGGTATATTCAGTAAGTTCACACGTGACACGAAAATTGATGTCTGATAAATAGGGAGGTGGAAAGCCTTGGCTTATAGGATGTTACAAATGGCCTGGTCAAATAGGCTAACAGTGGCAAGTGGAATTTAATATTGAAAAGTGTGAGGTGATACATTTTGGGACCCTAGGAAGAACAGAGGATCAAAGGAACCTTGGTATGCATGTCCATAAATCATTGAAGGCAACAGGGCAGGGAGATGAAATGGTTAAGAAGCATATGGGGTACCTGTCGATATTAGTCAAGGTATGAATACAGGTATAAGTATGTTATGATGAAGCTGTAGTTTGGCCACAGCTGGAGTACTGTATGCAGTTCTGGTCACCACATTTGCTTCCTTCGTCCAAGTTGAATATAAAAGCAGGGATGTACTACTGAGGCTTTATAAGGCCCTGGTCAGGCCACATTTGGGGTATTGTGAGCAGTTTTGGGCCCCATATCTCAGGAAGGATGTACTGGCCCTGAAGCGGGTTTAGAGGAGGTTCATGAGAATGGTCCCAGGAATGGGAAGCTTAACATATGAGGAACATTTGAGGACTCTGGGACGATACCCATTGGAGTTTAGACGGATGAGGGGGGATCGAATTGAAACTTTCAGAATACTGAATGGCCTGGACAGAGTGGATGTTTGGAAGATGCTTCCATTGATAGGAGAGTTTAGGACCTGAGGGCACAGCCTTAGAGTAAAGGGAAAACCTTTTAGGACGGAGATAAGGAGAAACTTCTTCAGCCAGAGAGTGGTGAATCTATGGAATTCACTGCCACAGAAGGCTATGGAGGCCAGGTCATTGAGTACATTTAAGATGGACATAGATAGGTTCTTGTTTATCAAGGGTATTAAGGGCTACAGGGAGAAAGCAGGAGAATGGGGTTGAGGAAATTATCAGCCGTGATTGAATGGGGGAGCAGACTCGGTGGGCCAAATGGCCTAATTTCTGCTCCTATGTCTTATGGTCTTATATTTTGTAAATAGTTGTGGTCCCAACATTGATCTCCATGGCACCACATTGGTTACAGGTTTCCAACCTGAAAATAAAATCTCTTTATCACCAATTGCTATTTTTTGTCCATTAGCCTATTCTATATCCATGCCAATAAACTACCTTTAAAACCATGGGCTGTTACTTTTGTCTTGACCTTTAGTGAGACATTTGTCAAATGCCTTCTGGAAGTCCAAACACAATACATCTACTGGTTTCCCTCAATCCACTGATCTAACTAATGGTCTTGGGTCCTGAATTGAAGCATTCACCACAGGAATGGTCCTAGCATCTGTTGCCTAAATGCTTCATTTCAGATGGCAGAAATGATGGACTACAATGTTCCCATCCCTGGAGAGGGTGTAAAGGACACACAATTGGGTAAGTTCACCCTGGAGAAGTAATTGCTGCCTCCTCACCACCTCAGCAATTAACTGATAGGAGAGAAGGTCCTTTGGGGACCATCTCAACCATAGCCAATTAAGGCCCTTAATTGTTGAAGTAAAGTCACTTAAAGGTCTCAGCGCCCTGATGATCTGCCTTCCCAATAAATGGGAAAGGTGGCTTCAGGATGACCTACCTGCTGGGATGGTTTGGCAGAAGGAGAGAAGAAGGGGTGTCCTCTATTTAAACCAATGTGTGAAAATCAGGAGCAAAGGGATAGCTGCTGAAAGCCACCCCTGCCATTACTTGTCTCCATTAACAGCTAGTCACCCTCCTGGCCAGATTGTTATCCACTCCCTTGTCTGTTTAGCTGCTCTTCTCTCTCTTTGGGCTTTATGCCCACCTACTGCTTACTCCTTACCCCCTCCCCAACTCTATCTTCTGCACATAAACTGAAATTTTCCTAGCTATCATCAGTTTCACCAGACCTGAAACATTAATTCTGAATTCTCTTCACCGATGCTGCCAGACCTGTTGAGCTTTTCCAGCAACTTCTGCTTTTGTTGCTGATTTATAGCATCCATAGTTCTTTTGGCTTTTATTTTGTATTTAACTCCACATGCTACACCTCTTCTCGACATGCCCACCTTGAAGTAGTTCTCCTCCTATCTCTGATGGGATTTCCTTTCCAATCTTTTTTCTTGTTGACTGACGTTAATTTCACTGTCACTCGTGGTGTTTGACCAGGTATTTGCTAAAATTCGTTTCCACAGCCACATCACATTCCAATGGCTCAGACTCACCCCACATGGATTCGATCTGAAGTATCATTCCTCGTGCTTTGAATCCACCCAGGATCACAGGTATCTCCGTGATGTTCAACGTTCCACAGACAGCTGCCCTCGCCACATCCTGAGATCCACACTCAGTGCCATGCAGTGTCATATGCACACTCTAAACCGCCAATAGCGTCGCAACACATTGGCTCACTCCACTCTGCAGTTCCACTTCATCCTTCGGTTCATTCGCTGGGCTAACCAGAAACATTTTCTTTTCTTTTCAGGCATCAAGGCCCACAGGATGCAACAACTTAGAGATATTCATGGCCCTCTGGAACCTTTCTCCCCTCCCTTTCCCTCTGACTCCATCCCCTCTCCCAACTCCACCTCCTGTCAGGTATTCACCATCCCTCCTAACCTTCTGTTCTCCGATGCTGAACGTTCTGTACTCAGCAAAGGCCTCAGCTTTATTCCACTGCATCCCCACCTTGACGAATTTCAGACACAACATGACGTCGAACTGTTCTTCTGCCACCTTCGCCTCTGTGTCCATTTCTTTGGACAAGAGTCTGCTCCCTGTCCCACAATCCCCTTCGCCCAGTTCCAACACTCTCCCTCCACCCGGACCACTCGCTCTGGTCTTTTATCTGCACTTGATCTGTTGAGAACTGTCAACATGACATTGGTCATCTCAGTTTCTCTGCCCCCCTCACCCAATCCAACCTATCTCCCTCCAATATGACTGCACTCCGTGGTCTTAGATCCAACCCTGACTTTGCTATTAAGCTTGCCGATAAGGGTGGTGCTGTTGTGGTCTGGTGTGCTGACCTCTACATTACAGAGGCTGAGCGCCAGTTCTTAGATACTTCCTCCTATCTTCCCATGAACCATGACCCCACCATGGCACATCAGGTCACTGTATCAACTACCGTAACTGAAGTCATTTTATTTGGTGTTCTTCCCCCCACTGCCTCCAAGCTGATAGTTCCCCGAGCCCCGCACAGCTCGCTTCTACCTCCTTCCAAAAGTCCATAAGCAGGACTGCCCAGACAGACCCATTGTCTCAGCCTGCTCCTGCCCCACACAATTCATCTCTTCCTACCCTGACTCAGTCTTTTCTCCCTTGGTTCAGTCCCTGCCCAGGTACATCTGTCATTCCTCTAATGCTTTATGCCAGTTTCAGAATTTCCAGTTTGCAGGCACCAGCCGCCATTACTTTAACACGGACGTGCAATCCCTTTACATGTCCATTCCCCCACCAGGATGGTCTCAGGGCTCTCTGCTTCTTCCTGGAGCAAAGACCTGAACCACCCCCACCCACCACCACCCTCCTCTGTTTGGCTAAGCTTGTCCTTGCCCTCAACAACTTCTTTTTTAACTCCTGTCATTTTCTTCAGGTCAGATAGGTGGCCATGGGTATCCATCTCTTTGTGGGGTACATGGAGCATTCTCCATTCCAGTCCTATTCCGGGCCCCACCCATAAATTTTTCCCCAATATATTTTTTTTATTTCATTAATGGGACGTCACTGGCTAGGCAGCATTTATTGCCCATCCCTAATTGCCCAAAGGGCAGTTCAGAGTTAACCACATTGCTGTGGATCTGGAGTCACATGTAGGCTAGACCAGGCAGTTTCCTTCCCTAAAGGACACTAGTGAACCAGATGGGTTTTTCCGACCATCGGCAATGGATTCATGGTCATCATTGGATCCTTAATTCCAGGTTTTTTTTTATTGAATTCAAATTCCACCGTCTGCCATAGCCAGATTCGAACCCAGGTCCCCAAGACATTATCTGGGTCTTTGGGTTAACAGTCCAGCGATAATACCACGAGGCCATTGCCTCCCCATATGATCAATGATATTATCGCTGCTGCTTCCCTCTCTTGTCCGGAGTTGGAAAGGTTCATTGATTTCACTTCCGATTTCCACCCTGCCTTCACTTTCACCTAGTCTATCTCTGGCACCTCCCCTCCCTTCCTCGACATTTCTGTTTCCATTTCTGGGGATAGACTGGCCACTAATATCCATTACAAAACCCACTGACTCCCAAAGCTACCTGGACTATACATCCTCACACCCCACTTCCTATAAATACTCCATTCCATTCTCCCAGTTCCTCTGTCTCCATTGCCTATGCTCTGATGAGGCCAACTTCGGCAAAGGAGTGTCGAAAATGTCCACCTTCATCCTCAGCCAAGGATTTCCCAGCACTGTTGTCAACAGGGCCCTCAACCGGGTCCAACACATCTTCCACAGTTCCACCCTCATCCCCTTTCTTCCCACCCTTGTCCTTACCACTAGCATCCACATCCAGAAGATCATCAGCTGCCATTTCCGCCACCTCCAGTGAGATGCCACCACCAAACACATGTTCCTCTCCCCTCCCTTGTCTGCCTTCTGCAGGGACCGTTCTCTCTGGGACACCTTTGTCTACTCTTCCTTCACTCCCAACACCTCCCCACAGCCCCATGGTACCTTCCCCTGTAACCAGCGAAGGTATAACACCTGCCCATTTACCTCCTCCCTCCCCAGTATCCAAGGGCCCAAACATACCTTCCAGGTGAAGCAACACTTCATCTGCATTTCCCATAATCTAGTCTACTGCATTTGCTGCTCACAATGTGGTCTCCTCTACATTGGAGAAATGAAGCAATGAAGCACAGACTGGGTGACCGCTTCACAAAATATCTACATTCTGCCTGCAAAAAAGACCCTGAGCTTCCAGTTGCCTGCCGCTTTAACACACCACCCTGTTCCCTGGCCAACATCTCTGTCTCCGGCTTGCTGCAGAATTCTAGCAAAGCTCAGTGCAAGCTGGAAGAACAACATCTCATTTTCCACTTGGGGACCCTGCAGCCATCCGGACTCAATATTGAGTTCAATAATTTTAGGGCCTAAACTCTCCCATGCCCTACCTCCTTGCCCCACACACCTATTGTTAGCCATTAATTGTCTCCATTAACAGCTATTCAACCTCTTAACCAGATTGTTATCAACTCCTTTGTCTGTCCAACTATTCTTCTCTCTCTTTGGGCTCTATCCCCATCTATTGTTTACTCCTTATCCCCTTTCCCCCACTCTATCTCCTGCATATAAACTAGCTACCATCAGTTCAGAGTAAGGGGCACAGGAACATTAACACTAATTTCTCTTCACAGATGTTGCCAGACTTGCTGAGCTTTTCCAGCAACCTCTGCTTTTGTCCCTGCAAGCTCTGCCCACGCTGTCCTTTCTGTAATTGCAAGTTCTCTCCTGTCTTGGTCGGTTAAATTGGCCTGAGATTGAAAACACCTATGACATAGTGTCATAGAGTCATACAGCATGGAAACAGACCCTTCAGTCCAATTAATCTATGCTGACCAAGTTTCCCAAACTAAACTAGTCCCACTCGTTTCCATTTGGCCCATATCCCTTTCACCTTTCCTATTCATGTATCTGTCCAAATGTCTTTTCAATGTTGTAACTGTATCTGTATCCAACACTTCCTCTGGCAGCCCATTCCAGACATGCACCATCCTCTATGTCAAAAAGTTGCCCCTGAGGTCCCTTTTAAATCTTTCTCCTCTGACCTTACAAAGTTTACACCCATTTGTAATTCTTATGTGGAATTATTGCTGAAACCTCAACCTATGCCCTATTTTGTTTTGTAATTTAGTCCCAGTTTAATGCAATAAATTCACATGATATCGACACTCTTATTTCAATTGTGTCATTAGACCTTGGAGGAAATTGTTAACTTGCAGTTACCACAATAGTTTAGAGCATCGGAGATATATTAAGGGCATAATGCCTTACTTAGACACTGAACATCTGCTCTCATTTGCATTTGGTATTGGATTCACTGTAATTACATTCGGGGATTGATGGAAAATCCTGGATTAAAGCAATTTTCCTTAATCCCTGACCACATGCTTCAAATTTCAGTGCTGTATGAACCTTTCAACTCAAGTGTGAACACTCAGGATTGCTGAAGACATGAAATTGGTGCTGTTGACTCCCACAGATAGTATTCTATAAATCCAACATAAATATACATTGAGCAAATTAAGTTTTGGGATGTTACATGCAGTAAATAATCTTTAAGACTCCGATAGGCCTTGTTAACATGGAATACAATGTAGACCATTAAACCTCAGTAAGACACCATGAAATGTAATTTTAAATTATCTTCTTGTATTAAGCTGCTTCAAAACCTTCACTGCCATACCTTAAATTAAAAGGAGAGACTAAAATGATGAAGACAAAGATTCAACCTAGTAAATTAAAGGGTGATATCAAGAAATGCTACTTCAAAGAGAGAGTGATGAATATGAGGAATAACGTTTCAGACCAAGGTAGGTAAATTTCCTGGAATCATTTACAAAACAATCTGATATTGAAATGGGAAGAATCCAGTCTTGGCCTATGGAGAAAGAAGGTTTGTGTTGTTGCAAAATGCAAAATGTTGCATTACTTATTTGCAATTCTGCTGTCACTCTCTGATTATAGTTTGAGACAAAGGACTTGGGAGTAGGCTATTCAGCCCTTCAATCCTGTGCTGCCATTCAATATGATCACAATTGATTACATTGCAATCTTAACTTCACTCTCTTAACTGTGCCCTATAACCCCTGATTCCTGTGTTTGTCAAAAATCTATGGAACTTCGCCTTGAATAAATTCAATGCCCCAATCTCCACTGCTTTCAGGGAAAGAGAATGCCACAGGCTAACAATCCTCTGAGAGAAGAAAAATGTCACTTTGTCTCCGCCTTATGCAATTTCCCTTCCCTTCCCATTCCCTATCAATACAACGGTCGTCAGTCAATCTTCTCACAGATCTCAGAAATGCTCAGGAGTGTTAAGTACCGTCTCTGGTGACTCTCCCTCTGGTTTTGATTTGATTTGATTTGGTTCATTATTGTCACATGTACCTAGGTGCAGTGAAAAGCTTCATTTTGCGTGCAGATCATACCATACAAAGTGTATTTGGGTAATAGAACCCAGCATGAGAAATACAATGTTACAGAGAATGTGCACAAAGAGTGAGATCAACATTAAATTTAAAATTTGAGAGGTCCATTCAGAAGTCTAATAACAGGAGGGAAGAAGCAATCCTTGAATCTATTGGTACATGTGTACAAGCTTTTGTATCTTCTGTTTGACAGAAGAGGTTGGAAGAGATTATAACTGGGATGGGAGGGGATTTTTATTATGTTGGCTGCCTTCCTGAGGCAGCCGGAAGTATAGATAGAGTCAATGGATGGAAGGTTGGCTTGCGTGATGGACTGTGCTGTGTTCTCTGTAGTTTCCTATGGTCCCAGGCAAAGCAGTTGCCTTACCAAGCCATGATGCATCCATTTCTATGGTGTAAGTATAAAAATTGGTAAGGGTCTTTGTGGACATATTGCATTTCTTTAGCCTCCTGGCAAAGTAGAGGCTTTGCTGTGCTTTCTTGACCATAGAATCAATGTAGGTGGTCCAGGATAGATTGTTGGTGATCATCACTCCGAGGACAACGATGCTCCCACCCATCTCCACCTCAGCACCAATGATGTAGATAGAGGCGAGTCCTTCTCCTTGCTTCCTGAAGTCACTTTCATTTCTCTATCAGGCCTTGTGCTCATCTATGAGCCAGATCAGAATGCACTTGACCCACGCCATCTGTGGGTAACGCTCAGTCCAGCAAACCATTGGCACCGTCACGTAGTTTTAACTCCGGAAAGGGGGATAACATTCAAATATAAGCAGAGTACTGTGGAGTGCTGGAGAACTACCATACCACCAGAAAGTACAGAAATTCAGATAAACAAGGTGCAGAGCTGGATGAACACAGTAGGCCAAGCAGCATCAGAGGAGCAGGAAGGCTGACATTTCAGGCCGAGACCCTTCCTCAGAAATGGGGGAGGACGGTAACTTTTTCAGGGTAGGCATCCTTAGAAGAAGCTTCGCAGTGGGGTTAAAATTGTTTCAGCGATAGTAGGAACTGCCGATGCTGGAGAATCTGAGATAACAAGGTGTGGAGCTGGATGAAC
>JAHRHZ010000061.1:17389084-17438988 GCA_024137785.1 Ginglymostoma cirratum | reverse complement strand
GATGCTGCTTGGCCTGCTGTGTTCATCTAGCTCTGCACCTTGTTATCTCAGATTCTCCAGCATCAGCAGTTCCTACTGTCCTGGTACAGAAACTCAACAAGTCTGGCAGCATCTGTGGACAGAGGTTTAGATTTTATACTTTGAGTCCAGAATGGCTCTTCTTTGCAGGAGATTGGAAGGAGGTTAGAAAACTATAGTATTCATGCCGTTGAAAGAGCAATAAATGGAACAGATGGTAAGTATGCCTAAAGAAAAAGTGGAAAGGGCACTAATGGCCGTGCAGGGGAGTCATAGATGAAAAATGTCTTCATGGTAGTGATAATATCAGAAAATAGGTCAGCTCTGCTGAGAGAAAACCCCTCCAAACAAGACACTGGGTGCAGTGGGAGATGGATGTAATTGAAAAGGAGCATTGAGTTCATGGTCTGAAGTTATGGAATTCAGTGTTGATTCCTGAAGGTTGTAAAGTGCCTAGAGCAGAAAGTGAGATGCTGTTCCTCCAGCTTGTGTTGTAACAAACCAGAAAGAAATTGCAGCATGCTGCTTTGCAGAGGGACATGTGTGCACTTGAGCACAATCACAAAAAGTTGGTTTGCAGGTGCAGCAGGTAATTAAGAAGGCAAATGGAACATTGTCCTTCACTGCTAGAGGGATTGTGTTTAAAAATAGGGACGTAATGCTGTAGCTGTAGAGGGCGCTGATGAGGCTACGCCTGGAGTACTGTGTACAGTTTTGGTCTCCTTACTTGAGAAAGGATGTACTGGCACTGGAGGGGGTGCAGATGAGGTTCACGAGGCTTATTCTGGTTTGCAAGGGTTGGGTTATGAGGTGAGATTGAGTAAACTGGGACTATCCTCTTTGGAGTATAGAAGAATGAGGGGGGCTCTTATATAAACATATAAAATTATGAAGGGAATAGATATGATAGAAGCAGGGAGCTTGTTTCCACTGGGCGGGTGAAACTAGAACGAAGGGCCACAGCCTTAAAATTATGGGGGAGTAGATTTCGGAGGGAGTTGAGCAGGAACTTCTTCACCCAAAGGCTTGTGAATCTGTGGAATTCCTTACCTATTGAAGCCTGAGGCTACCTTGTTGAATATTTCGAAAGAAAAGTTAGATAGATTTTTGAACAGTAAAGGAATTAAGGGTTATGGTGTGCGGGCGGGTAAGTGGAGCTGAGTCCACAAAAAGATCAGCCATGATCATACTGAATGGTGGAGCAGGTTTGACAAGCCACATGGCCTATTCCTGCTCCTGTTTCTTATGTTCTTATGTCAAAGCAGATTTTATTTTGGGTTCAGAAAATATATCCATTCAGAATCTTATCCCAGTGAACTAATAATCCAAAGGATATTTCAGCTTTACTCACCCTCTCTCAATTTCATCATGTAGAGCTCAGCATTTGGGTCTGTTTATAAAATGTACCTGGACCGTTTTATTTCCGATCAACTTATTACGCCCTTCACATTCTAATTAAAAGACAGCCGAGGCAGCAATATTTGGCTGTGTGAGTTAGTCCAAGAACGCAAACTACTTGTGTATATTCGAATTATAAGTACACAACCTTCTTGTTTTGACGGACCTTAAGAACAAGAGACTTGAATGGGGCAGAAACAATAGTACCCATCTGCATTTGCATAGTACCTTTAAAATACAGTAGATCATTCCAAGGTGTTTGAGGATTTTGCTATCTCTGTCCTACTTTTGAAGCAACCGACCCTTTTGTATTTTAATGACAATCTATGTTAGGTGGCTTAAAAGGGTGTACAGGGCTGTTAAAAGATTACCTGTCACCATGATAGATTGCATGCTAAGCAAATCTAATCAGGGAGTATTAACTGTCCAGGCTAGAGAAATTCAAGAAATGCTATTGATTTGTACTCCATGCCTATTACCTTGTATTTGATGGGGATAGTGACAGATCTCAAAACCAGTAATGTCGGCCAAGATCCACAACTGCCACAACATTGTGAGAATATCACGCTGTAAGAGCTGACCCCAGTGAACTAGAAGGCTTAAGTAGAGATTTAGTCCTTCGTAGGACATGACAGAATAGGCTTTAAGACATGTTAAGCCTCCAAATTAAAGGCACATTGTCATTAGGATTTTCTCAAAGGATAACAGGCATATGCAACAGATGAATGGTAGTCTGAAAACGTAACAATGAATTAGAAGCCTCCTTCAATCTTTTGAGTAGCGTAATATGTTTCAAGAACTAAAACAGAAAATTGCTGAAATATTCAGCTGGATTGGCAGCATTTGCGAAGAGAGAAACAAAGTTAACATGACCTTTCGTTCCAACCCACAGATGTAATCTGCTGATTGTTCACCAACCTTTGTTTTAGATTTCCACTATCTGTTACATGTTAAGGTATTTTAAGCAGGTGTTAGTGAGTAATTGGAAATGCATCAGGATTCTTAAACTGTAGGTTAAAACAGGCGGCTGCCAAACTTTAGTGGATGTTTAATTATTTGTTTTTTTTTTATTTACTCATGGGACATGGGGGCGTCATTGGCTGGGCTAACATTTACTTCCCGCTCCTAATTGCCGTTGAGGTGGTGGTGAACTGTCATCTTGAACCATTGCAGTCCGTGTGTTGTAGGATGACCCTCAATGCCCTCAAAGAGGGTATTCCAGGATACTGGCCCAGCAACAGTGAAAGAACAGTGATATATTTCCAAGTCAGGGTGATGAGTGACTTGGAAGGGAGCTTGCAGGTGGTGGTTGTTCCAATGTATCTGCTGTCCTCGTCCTTCTAGTTGATAGTGGTCATGGGTTTGGAAGGTGCTGTCTGAGGATCTTTGTGGATTTCTGCAGTGCATTCTCTAGATGGTACACTCTGCTGCTGCTGAGGTTGGTGGTGGAGGGAATAGATGCTTGTGGATGTGGCATCAATCAAGCAGGTTGCTTTGTCCTGGATGGTGCTAAGTTTTCTGTTGTTGGAGCTGCACTCATCCAGGCAATTGGGGCGTACTCCATCACATTCTTGACTTGTGCCTTCTAGATGATGGACAGGCTTTAAGGAGTCAGGACGTGAGTTACTCGCCACAGTATCCCTACCCTCTGATCTGCTTTTGTAGCCATTATGTTTATGTGGTGAGTCCAGTTGAGTTTCTGGTCAATGGTCAACCCAGTTTGTTGATATTGATGGTTTCAGTGATGGTAACAGCATTGAATGTCAAAGGACGGTGATTTCATTGTCTCTTATTAGAGATCATCATTGCCCAACATTTGTGTGGCGCAAATGTTACTTGCTACTTGTTAGCCCAAGCCTGGATATTGTCCATATCTTGTTGCATTTGAACATGGTCTGCTTCAGTATCTGAGGGGTCATGAATGGAGCTGAACATTGTGCAATCATTGGCGAGCATCCACACTTCTGACCTTATGATGGAGAGATCATTGATGAAGCAGCTGAAGATGGTTGGGCTTAGGACTCTACTATGAGAAACTCCTGCAGAGATGTCTTGGATCTGACATTATTGACCTGCAATAACCACGACCATCTTCCTATGTGCCAGGTCTGACTCCAAACAGCAGGGAATTTGCCCCAGATACCCATCGATTCCAGTTTTGCTTGGGCTCCTTAATGCATACCCGGTCGAATGTGGCCTTGATGTCAAGAGCTATCACTCTCACCTCCCCTCTGGAATTCAGTTCTTTTGCCCATGTTTGAACTGAGGCTGTAATGAGGTCAGGAGTTGAGTGGCCCTGGTGGAACCCAAACTGGGCATCACTGAGCAGATTATTTCTGAGTGGGTGCTGCTTGATAGCACTGTTGATGACATCTATCACTTTACTGAATATCACAAGTAGACTGACGGGGTGATAAGTGGCTGGGTTGTATTTGTTCTGCTTTTTGGGTAGATGCCAGAGTTGCGACTGTACTGAAAGAGCTTGGCTAGGGGAACAACAAGTTCTGGAGCACCCGTCTTCAATTCTATTGCCAGACTGCCACACAATAAAAGGATATTGTATTGTATTATATATTGTAGATTGTTGACATGGACAATAGCCTTTAGCATCCAGTGTCTTTCAGCCATTTCCGGCTATCACGTGGAATGAATAAAATTAGCTGAAGACTGGCTTTTGTGACGCTGGGGATCACTGGAGGAGGCCAAGATGGATCATCCACATCCACTTGTGGCTAAAGATTGCTGCAAATGTTTCTGCCTTACCTTCTGCACTCATGTATTGGGCTCTTTCTTCATGAACAGTAGGGATATTCTTGGAGCATCCTCCTCCTCCAGTGAGTTTTTAAATTATCTACCACCATTCATGACTGGAAATGGCAGGTCGACAGAGCTTAGATCTGATCCATTTGTTGTAGGATCCTTAGCTCTGTCTATCAATTGCTGCTTATGCTGCATAGCATGCAAGCCGTCCTGTTCGGTAGCTTCACCAGGTTGACACTTCATTTTCAAGCATGCTTGGCATGTCCTCCTGCACTCTCCATTGAACAAGGGTCAATCCCCTGGCTTGATGGTATTAGTCGATTGAGGGATGTGCAAGGCCATGCGGTTACAAATTGTGCTGAAGTACAATTCTGCTGCTGTTGAAGGCCCACAATGCCTCTTGGATGCCCAGTCTTGAGTTGCTGGATCTGTTCAAAGTATGTCCTATATAGCCTGGTGATAGTGCAACACAACATGATGGCCACTCTTACCTATACTGTCATGGGCTGTTACATCTGCAGCTGCTGATTGGTAAGGATGAGGTCAGAACACTTCTCCCCCGTGTTGGTTCCCTCACTAACCACTGCAGACCCAGCTTAGTGTTGTGAAGTTGGGTGGAGTACTTGTGGATTGGGAGGCAGGAAGTTAGAATTTGCTATTTGTAAAATGCTAGGTGGGGGGGGAAGCATTGTGTGGTCCCTTTACAAGATGATGTGCTTTTTCTGTGCTTACAGGTTTGAAATGAATGTCTGTGAGCAGCAGCGTGACAGTTTACAAGTACACAGAGAGCATCCGAATTAAAACATTTGTATTAAAAGGCCGTCCAGTTAGCAGGCCAAGCAGCAGATGTTAACCAAGACAACAGGCTTTGGAATTTAGCCAATCAATTTGAATCAGACACTTAGATACCAAAAAACAATTAAATTTAAATCTGATGGTTTTGACAACATAGGACCAATCCTATTGTAAGAAATATGGATATACCATCAAGGGTATAAAATAAGGGGAAAGTTGGACAAAGACACAGAGCTAATTGCCATCTGACAGAGCTTGCTACCATCCACCAGAGCCAACGGCCCTCAGTTCTCAAGGGAGAATCATTGGCTCACACAGCTCCTCTATGCCTTAGCGAAAGCACCATCTAAATAACAATGGTACCAATGGGACAACAAGCTAGTATTCCCGACAGAAGAATCAATGGAGAATGCATTCCTAACAGAGGAATCGACAGAGAAGGCAGAGAACATTCCAGAAGACACGTAACCTGTCTGAAATTTTGGGAGACTAAATTCTCTTTTTATTATATGTGAGACTTGTATGTATTGGAACAGTATACCATTAGAATCTTGCTCTATTTAGGAATAGTTAGTAGTTAGAAGGGATTTATTCTGTTTGTTAATAGTTTAGTTAATTTGTTCACGGTTAGAGTTAGATAAATATATTGTTGCTTGTTGATTTCAAAGTGAGTGTCAGGGATTTATTTTATTTAACCAAGAGAAGTTGCTGAAGGGCAGGTTACACCACTTTTCACACTCATTTTATAGATTCTGAGGCAAAGTGCTCCTTGTTGGCTATTTTAGTTTTAGTTCTCAGAGGAGGGGTCAACCTTTACTTTATAACACTCGCAACTATGTCCTTTAGGACCCGGCTAATCTGAGGAAGGGTCACCGGACCCGAAACGTTAACTCTGATTTTTCTTTCACAGATGCTGCCAGGCCTGATGAGCTTTTCCAGCAACTTTGTTTTTGACCCTGATCAGTGGTGCTGCTGCTGAGCCACTCTTGGTGGTGGACATTGAAATCCCCCACCCAGAGTACATTTTATGTACTTCCCACCCTCAGTGCTTCCTCCAAATGTTGTTCAACATGAAGGAGTACTGATTCATCAGCCGAGGGAGGATGGATTGTGGTCACCAGCAGGAGGTTTCCTTGCCCAAATTTAACCTGAAGCCATGAGACTTTATGGGGCCTAGAGTCAATGTTGAGGACTCCCAGGAAACTTCTGACTAATTTCCTACACTTCTGCCCTCACCCCTCCTCTTCCCTCCCACAGCACTGATCCTGGTCCTCACTTAGCACTCCACCAACATCCACATCTAAAAGATCGTAAGCCACCATTTCTATCACCTCCAACACCCTATGCTGTTGTATTTGTTGCTTGCAATGTGATCTCCTCTATATTGGGAAGACAAAACACTGTCTAGGTGATAACAAGGTGTAGAGCTGGATGAACATACCAGACCAGGCAGCATCAGAGGAGCAGGAAAATTGACGTTTCGGGTTTGGACCTTTCTTTTAAGTCTAGGTGACTGCTTCGCAGAGAACCTACATTCTGTCCACAAAAATGTACGCGAGCTTCCAGTTGCCTGTCACTTCAAGATACCATCCTGTTCCCAGGCCAAAGTCTCTGTCTCGGGCTTGCTGAAGTACACCAGTGAAACTCAGCACAAGCTGGAAGAACACTATTCCATTCTCCACTTGGGGACCCTGCGGTCTTCAGGACTTGAGTTCAATAATTTCAGAACCTGAACACCTTCTTGTCTTTGTCCCACTCCCATACCCCAGGCCCTGTCTAGACATGGGCTGCTTTCAGCACAACCAACCCATTTTCACCAACTTATGGTCCCCATTATCAGCTTTTCTTTCTCTGCACCACTATCTGTCTCTTTATCTGCCTCACTCTCTGTCTCTCTTTCTCTGGGCTCCACCTCCATCGATGTGCTCACTTCTTTTCCCTCCCCCATGAACTGACTTCAGCAGATATACCACCTTTTCCTAGCTTCTATCAGTTCTGAAGGAGGGTCATTGGACCTGAAACATTAACTCTGCTTTCTCTCTGCAGACGCCGCTAGACCTGCTAAGTTTCTGTAGCAATTTCTGTTTTTGTTTCAGATTTTCAGTAGCGGCAGTTCTTTGTTTTATGTGAACACTTCCAACTATCCTATGTTTTTTGAGTTGCAATGCGACTTGTAGCATTCGTATGCTCTTATCATTTATTCCACCAACGTTGCCCGGTCTTACCACAAACTGTATCGTCTGTTTCTGCAACTATGGGAACTGTTCCGCTGAAAAGTGACCTCAAGTTTTAATTTAACAGGACATCCATTGATAAATACAAATTCTTTTACCCCTGAATTGTTGAGATTACAAGTGACCACTTTCAATACCTTGGATATCTGTCCTAAGTGAGATGCTTGAATACGTTGAGTCCATTAAGCATGTAACCTTCTTTTTATTGCTCTGTGATAGTGATTCACCTCTGAACTTAATGTTAGATATTGATACAATTCTGTATCTGAAGAGTTGATTCTTTCAAGGTATCCAAACTTGTGTCCTGTGTGGTCCTTCTCTGACCATGAATCTTTGTGAAAGTATTTTTTCCCATTTCATAGAATCATAGAATCTCTACAGTGCAGATAGAGGCCATTCACTCCATCAAGTCTGCACTGACCCTCTGAAGAGCATCATACCCAAACCCATCCCCTACCCTATCCCTGTAACCCTGCATTTCCCATGGCTAACCTGCACATCCCTGGACAATATGGGGCAACTTAGCATGGCCAATCCACCCAACGTGCACAATATTGGACCTTGAACATTTCTTTGTAGCGCTTTTCTTTATTGTGTTTGTGCTGTTAAGTAGTTTTAAATCTGTATCATCTGCTTGTAATCTACTGTTCTTTAAGCTTGTATTCTTCCATTCATCAGTGTAGTTTTAAATTCAATTCCTGGAGAGTTTGCTAGGCTCTGTACAGTACTCTTTTTATTTGCTGGTCTTTTTCAACTTTATATTGCAGTAAAACTGTATTAAATTATTCAATAAAACTTTAAATTCCCTTGACTAGTTGTTCCATAGAGATTTACGGTTTTCAGCTTTTAAAATTTGTTTTCTTTCACTAGATGTCTATAAATTTACTACTTTCCAGCTTAAATAAATTCTCAGGTCTTCTCCATTCTGAAGCCCCGAAGGAAATTGCTTTTCAGGCTCTAATATTGTCTGTCACAGCTGTAGCTTACGGATACGGGGACTTTGATTGTGACAGGTGAGAAGTCTCTCCTTTCATTCCTCGATTTTCCCTTTCTGGTCTTTACACTACATCTATAGTTATTCCTTTTCTGTTAGGGATATCAAATTTAACTCCTGAAGTCTTCTCTTGCTCCTTGTTCCCTAAGGCCTCTGTCGTTTTCTAAGTGTAGCTGACCGGGTATTTTCCAACCCCACAGTCTTGCCCGTGCACCTCTTACCAGCTTCAAGACAAAAGATGAAAAATTATAGGCCGATTAGCCTAACCTCAGTTGTTGGTAAAATTCTAGAATCTATCGTTAAGGATGAGATTTCTAAATTCTTGGAAGTGCAGGGTCGAATTAGAACAAGTCAGCATAGATTTAGTAAGGGGAGGTCGTGTCTGACAAACATGTTAGAATTCTTTGAAGAGGGAACAAGTATGTTAGACCAGGGAAACCCAGTGGATGTTATCTATCTAGACTTCTAAAAGGCCTTTGATAAGGTGCCTCACGGGAGGCTGCTGAGTAAGGTGAGGGCCCATGGTGTTCGAGGTGAGTTACTGGCGTGGATTGAGGATTGGCTGTCTGACAGAATGCAGAGAGTTGGGATAAAAGGCTCTTTTTTGGAATGGCAACCAGTGACAAGTGGTGTCCCGCAGGGTTCAGTGTTGGGGCCGCAGCTGTTCACTTTATATATTATTGATCTGGATGAAGGGACTGGGGGCATTCTGGCGAAGTTTGCCGATGATACGAAGTTGGGTGGACAGGCAGGTTGTACGGAGGAGGTGGGGAGGCTGCAGAATGATTTAGACAGTTTAGGAGAGTGGTCCAGGAAATGGCTGATGAAATTCAACGTGAGCAAATGCGAGGTCTTGCACCTTGGAAAAAAGAATACAGGCATGGACTATTTTCTGAACGAAGAGAAAATTCATAAAGCCGAAGTACAAAGGGATCTGGGAGTGCTAGTACAGGAATCTCTAAAGGTTAACTTGCAGGTTGAGTCTGTGATTAAGAAAGCGAATGGAATGTTGTCATTTATCTGAAGAGGGTTGGAATATAAAAGCAGCGATGTGCTTCTGAGACTTTACAAAGCTCTAGTTAGGCCCCATTTAGAATACTGTGTCCAATTTTGGGCCCCACACCTCAGGAAGGACATACTGGCACTGGAGCGTGTCCAGCAGAGATTCACACGGATGATCCCTGGAATGGTAGGCCTAACATACGATGAACGGCTGAGGATCCTGGGATTGTATTCATTACAGTTTAAAAGGTTGAGGGGAGATCGAATAGAAACTTACAAGATAATGCATGGCTTAGAAAGGGTGGACGCTGGAAAGTTGTTTCCGTTAGGTGGGGATACTAGGACCCGTGGGCACAGCCTTAGAATTAGAGGGTGTCAATTTAGAATGGAAATGAGGAGACATGTCTTCAGCCAGAGAGTGGTGGGCCTGTGGAATTCATTGCCACGGAGCGCAGTGGAGGCCGCGCCGTTGAATGTCTTCGAGGCAGAGATTGATAAATTCTTGATCTCGCAAGGAATCAAGGGCTACGGGGAGAGTACGGGTAAGTGGAGTTGAAATGCCCATCAGCCATGATTAAATGGCCAGTGGACTCGATGGGCCCAATGGCCTTACTTCCACTCCTATGTCTTATGGTCTTATGGTCTTATGATGAAGGTTTGTCTTTCGAGTGCTGAGTTTGCCTTTTTGCTGCTTTCATAGCCACTGCTGTTTCTAATTGAATATCTGTTGCTGACTGAAAATCAGTGCATTCTTAAAATTATTATGCTCTTAAAGTGGTAAACTGAATTGTCTCCAAAAATTTATTTTGATCTCCAGCTTTTTTTCCTTCTGCTGATTACTCTGCATGGAACTCAATTCCAAACCAGTGCTCACCATGTAGTATTTCTACCTAAGCCTGTATGTGGTTCAGAGTAAGGGTTGTTAGTTCATTGCCAGCAATTCTCCTTTGTCTATACTTTGTCTATGGCCTGTGGTAGAGGTTACACCATCACAGAGTCTTCTTAGTTAATGATACTGTTTGTTGCATGTAACATTAAGTACAACTATATTACCAGATCAGGCAAAATTGCGGGGACTCTTGGGAACCGTACAGCATAGATCTGCTCCTTATAAAGGCTGGTGTAGACATACAGACTCCAAACATAAGCTGTGTGTCGCATCTTCAGAATGGGTGGATCTCAATGTTCCATGAACATTAATTCTTTCAGAACCAATCCCTTATCCAACTGTGACATCCTGTGAATGCCATCAACTTTCCAAAATCCATTTGTGTTGAACTGTGCTTATCGTTGCTTGAGTTACAGTCTGTCTGTTGAGGCACCATTAGTGTTGGAGCCTGGAGCAGATCAGTCATTTTCTTGTTGAGTGGCGGGGCAGATTTGAGGGGCTGAATGGCCTACTCCTAGTCTGATTTCTTATTATGGCCTGCACTTACCTCAGTCATAAAATAATGAGGTATCTTTGACTGGCAGTTCTGATGAGAGGATGGTTTGAAGACAATTAGAAAATTGGAAGGGAACCAGTCACAAGGCTAACTATCTCCACAAACATTTGTACTGAGCTAGGGACTTGGGAATAATACACGGCCTGTGATTCATAATCAGTCAGTTAAGGGGATCCAGAAACCCTTTGAGAAGTGCTTTATTGTAGCTGTGTCACAACTTGTCTGTTGCTGTATTGTGCCCAATTATGAAAAGCTCCAACAGAGTTCAGTGACTCAGAGGGTCCTCACGACAGTGTCATGCTTCCAATGGATGATTACAAAAATTAATATCAAAAATTAACTGCCTTCAAGGCCCGTGGAGGTGGAACAGATTTCTGCAACAGCTATAGCATTCAGATCCCCGAGCTGAGCAACATCATTTATGACCTAACCCCTGCACCAGCTTACAGTACGAATGAGAAATAATATTTCAATGGTTTGGAGGGCTAAAAGAAAATACTCAATTATTTAAAACACTAGTTTTCGTTTTTAAAATATAGGTAGCTAATCGTATAGCAGAATGTTCTGGTGCCTTGAAATTTCAGCGTTATTGAACATTGGGAAAATTAAAATTGTCACGTTTGACAGGATAGTGAAGAAGGCATTTGGTATGCTTGCCTTTTTCAGTGCATTGAATGTAGGATTTGGGAGGTCATGTAGCAGCTATACAGGTCAGTGGTTTAGCTCCTTTTGGAGTATTGCATGCAATTCTGTTCTCCCTCCAATAGGAAGGATGTTGTGAAACTAGAAAGGTTTCAGAAAGGATTTAGGAGGACGTTGCTGGGGTTGGAGGGTTTGGCCTATAGGGAGGGGCTGAACAGGATGGGGCTATTTTTGCTGGAGTGTTAGAGGCTGAGGGGTGACCTATAGAGGTTTATAAAATCATTAGGTGCATGAATAGGATAAATAGGCAAGGTCTTTTCCCTGGTGTGGCGGAGTCCAAAACTAGAGGGCATATATTTAAGGGGAGAGGACAAAGATAAAAAAGGGACAGAAGGGGTAAATTTTTCACACAGAGTGGAGTACGTGTATGGAATGAGCTGCCAGAGGAAGTGAAGTAGGCTGGTAAAATTACAACATGTAAAAGGCATCTGGATGGGTATGTGAATAGGAAGGGTTTAGAGGGATATGGGCCAAATGCTGGCAAATGGGATTAGATTTATTTAGGATATCTGGTCAGCATGGGCAAGTTGATAAGGTGAATAGCAAAGGATTTCTCGCCAGGGTAGGAGAGTCCAAAACTAGACAGCATAATTTTAAGGTGAGAGGGGAAAGACTTAAAAAGGACCTGAGGGGCAACTTTTTCACACAGAGGATGGTGTGTTTATGGACCTAGCTGGAAGTGATAGAGGCAGGTACAACTACAATATTTAAAAGACCTTTGGACAGGTACATGGATTGGAAAGGTTTAGAGGGAAATTGCACAGATGCTGGCAAATGGGACTAGATTTATTTAGGATATCAGGTCGGCGTGGGCAAGTTGAACCATGGGTCTGTTTCCATGTATATCTCTATAAGTTCAGGGTGAGCTGTAAGTGGTTTAGAGGGGATCTAAGGAAAAATCTTTTCACCCAAATGGTGGTAGAAATATAGAACTTGCTGCCTGAGTGGGTGGTTGAGGCAGATACTCTTGCAACAATTAAGAAGCATCTGGACGACCACTTAAAATTTCAGGGCATAGTAGGTTATGGACCAATTGCAGGCAAATGGAATTAGAATGGTTTGTTGTCTGTTGGTCGGCACAGACAAGATGGACTGTTTCAATGCTGTATGACTCTATGACTCTAATGACAACCATTGTCAATTGTTGTAAAACCCATCTAGTTCTTGTCATGTACTTTAGGAAAGGAAATCTGCCATCCTTACCTGGTCGGCCTACCAGCGATTCCAGACCCACTGCAATGGCTGTGCCCTCTGGGCAATTAGGGATGGGCAGTAAATGCTGCATAGCCAGCGATGCCCACATCCCTTAAATGACTTTAAGAAAAAGTCATTGTTATAATGTCAGAAACTGAGAAGAAGAGAGGGTTCGGCATCAACACTGTGAACTTTACTATATTCTAGTAGCTACTGACAACAACATGAGTGAGTGTGGTATTCCACATTGTATGTCATATTTAATTTTGTCACTACTTGGCCTGGCATACCCGCATCTCGCTGTCATCAGTGCCCAGAGCTTCTGAGAGCTCAGCTTATTTCAAATGCTTCCTTTACTGTCAGTGCAGTGATCACTCAAGCCTCGTTTCCTCTGCCACCTTCCTTCTCCCTGTCCTGACCTTCCTTAATGTTTAAAGCTCCCTTCTCTTGGAAGGGAAGAAAGAAGAAACCTATCAATGCAGCTGATGGACTGATGGAGAAGATAGAAGAATCCCATTTCTGAAGTATGACTCTCAGGGATAGGTGTGATATTGTGTTAAGATGAGCTTGAGTGCCAGTGGGGGGCTGATATGATGGAAATGTGAGAAATTGTCTTGACATGAAGGGGCATGTGTAGCTGCATGGGCTGTTAGCCTGATGAGTAATGTACAGAAGGAAGTGAGAGTAAATAAACTGATGGGGTTTGCAGGTGAATGTCTCATATCACTCACTTTTCCCAACTTTATCACACAGTGGAACCACAAACGGCCCCATGTGCAGAAGTGAGACACCTCATGCCTGCTGCTCTTGTCCATCATTGCTTTGTTTGTTTCTTAAGGTTCTTTTCTTTCGCCCATCTGTGTGAAGCTTCTGGGTCAACTTCTAGAAACAATAGTTCAGGATAGATTAGTTGCCATGTGGGTTAGCATGCATTTCTAGAGGAAAAATCGTGTTGAAGTGAAGACAATATCCCAGATAACAACATTACCTCTTGGTGTTTTTTGTCCCACTTATGGGACAGAACCAGCAGACGTGGCAGTACAGTGATGAAATGACTCTGGGAATCCTTAAGATTAACTCTGGACCCCGTGAAGTCTCATGGCTTCAGGTCAAACATGAGCAAGAAAAGCTGCTGCTGATTACCACCTATCGCAAACTCCCCAGTCCTTCAGATGCGAATCGCTGTTTCTCCATCTTGAACACCACATGGAGGAAACACTGAGGGTGGCAGGGGTTCAGAATATACCCTGGTTGGGAACTTCAAAGTAATGCAAATGACGGGCATTGTGCCCATCTGTGACAACTAGTTTAGGAACCAACAAAAGGGAAACATATTCTTTCAAATCTGCCTGCCCTGGAGACACCTGTGCATCACAGTCCTAGTAGGAGGGTCGACCACTCAGTTCTTGTGGAGTTAAAGGTTCACCTTCGCATTGAGGATCCTCACCCGCATGTGCTAAATACGATCAACTTCAAACAAACCTGGCAACTCAGTCCTGGTGCTATGGGCTATCATGAGCAGCAGTATTATACTCCAACACAATTTGCAAACTTATGGCCTGGCATACGACCCACTCTACCATTGCCGTCAAGCAGGGGATCAATCATGGTGCAGGAGGGTATGCCAGGAGCTGCAGCAGGCATACCTAAAAATGAGGAGTAACCCGGATGAAGCTATAAAACAGGATTAATTGCACAGTAAACAACATATTCAGCACATGACAGATAGATCTGAATGATTCTACAACCAACGGATCAGATTTAAGTTCTCCAGTCCTCCCATTTTCAGTTGTGAATGATGACCAATTAAACAGCTCACTGGAGGAGGAGGTTCCACAAATATCCCTAGCCTCAATGATGGAGGCATCCAGTATATTGGTGCAAGGTTAAAGCATTTGCAACAATCATCAGTCAAAAGTGTTGGGTAGATTATACATTTCAGACTCCTCTGGTGATCCCCAACATCTCAGACACCAGTTTTCAGCCAATTTTATTCACGCTGCTTGAAATTAAGAAACAGCTAAAGACAATGAATGCTGAATCAATCAGTATGGGGGGCAAACTTTCAGTTGGTTGGAGTCTTATCTGGTACATAGGAAGATGGTTGTGATTTTTGGAGGTTAGTCATCTCAGACCCAGGACATCTCTGCAGGAGT
Source organism: Ginglymostoma cirratum (assembly GCA_024137785.1). Taxonomy (NCBI): domain Eukaryota; kingdom Metazoa; phylum Chordata; class Chondrichthyes; order Orectolobiformes; family Ginglymostomatidae; genus Ginglymostoma; species Ginglymostoma cirratum. Next base: position 17,424,290 of record JAHRHZ010000061.1, on the reverse strand, counting down.
TCCTTAGGGTGGTGTCTGAGGCCCAACCATCTTCAGCTGCTTCATCAAAGACCTTCCCTCCATCATAAGGTCAGAAGTGGGAATGATTGTCAATGACTCCACAATATTCATATCTCCTCTGACATTGAAGCTTTCCATGTCCAAATGTAGCAAGACCTGGGTCCTGACGCATTTCAGTAATAATATTGAAGACTTGTACTCCATTACTTTTTTATGCCCATAGCCAAGTTATTTCAGTACAGTTACAACACTTGTAATGACCCACCTATGTGGAAAATTGCCCAGATATGATATCCACACAATAAAGAAAGATAAATCCAACTTGGCAAATTACTCCATTGACCTTCTCCTGATCAACTGTAAAGTGATGGAAGGTGTCATTAACAGTGCTATCAAGCAGTTCCTGCTCAGCAATAACCCACTTAGTGATGCACAGTTTGGGTTCCGCCAGGGCCACTCAGCTCCTGACCTCATTATGGGCTTGGTTCAAACATGGACAAAGGAGCTGAACTATATAGGTGAGGTGAGAGTGACAGCCTTTGACATCAAGGCTGTACTTGACCAAGTGTGTCATCAAGGAGCCCTAGCAAAACTGGAATCAATCAGTATGGGGGGCAAACTTTCAGTTGGTTGGAATCTTATCTGGTACATAGGAAGATGGTTGTGATTTTTGGAGGTCAGTCATCTCAGACCCAGGACATCTCTGCAGGAGTTCCTTAGGGTGGTGTCTGAGGCCCAACCATCTTCAGCTGCTTCATCAAAGACCTTCCCTCCATCATAGGGTCAGAAGTGGGAATGATTGTCAATGACTCCACAATGTTCATGTCTCCTCTGACATTGAAACTGTCCATGTCCAAATGTAGCAAGACCTGACAATTTTCAGGCTTGAGCTGATAAATATCAATTAATATTTGCACCACACATGTACCAGGCAATCCAACAAGAAACAATCTTACCACTGCCCATGAACGCTCAATGGCATCACTATCACTGAATCTGCCACTAAATGCAGTGATTACAAAACCAGGGCAGAGGCTAGGAATCCTGTAACGAATAACTGACTTCCTTCCTGACTCCCCAGAACTTTTCCATGATCCACAAAGCACAAATCAGGAGTGTGATGGAGTATTCCCACCTTAGTGGGTTATGTGCAGCTCCAGAAACATTAAAAATCTTGACATCAACTGGGACAATGCAGTCCACTTGGCAGACACAGACATCAAATCCCTCTGCCACTGATGGTCAGAAGCAGCAGCGTTTATATCTACAAGATGAATTACAGAAATCTCCCAAAGTTCCTTAGACAGTGTCTTCCAAACCCCAGCCAGTACCACCTGGAAGAATAAGGGCCGCAGATTCGTGGAAACACCACCTGCATGTTGCCCTCCAAGCCACTCACCATCCTGACTTGTCCCATTAATGTCATTGACTCAAAATCCTTGGACTCACTACCAAATAGCAAAGTAGGTTTTCCCAGTACAAATGGTAATTGAGTGTATTTAAGACAGAGAAATATAGGTTCTTGAATGAGAAACATCCCAAGGAAGAATTTTTTAATAAGGCCCTTGATCTTCTATAGCTCTTCAATGAGATCATAGCTGTATCTGTTTCTCAGTTTGTACGAAATGAGCTCCATTTTAAAATGTGGAAATCCTTCTCAAAGATTTCAGAAGAAGCGTGAGTGTTCTCTTGACTCACTGTGGAATGAACATCCACTATTGGAATTCAGATGAGTTGTATTCTAAATATAAAAGTTTTTGAACTGAGGTGATGGGAGGGAGACCATGGGGGTCCACTGGTAAGTAAAAACCAATGTATGAAAAATAATGATAAACTGCTATATATTCTGTCTAACAAAGCACAAAAAGGGAACGGGGTGGGTGACAATGCATTGGAGCTTATAGTTATAAAACACAGAAATAGGCCCTTCTGTCCAACCAGTCCATGCTGAACATAATCTCAATCTAAACTGTCTGCATTTGGCCCATATCCCTCCAAACATTTCTTATTCATGTACTTATTCAAATGTTTTTTAAACATTGTAACTGTACCTGCATTCACTGCTTCCTCTGGAAGTTCATTCCACACATGAGCCACTCTCAACGTTAAAAAAGTTATACCGATGTCTTTTTTAAATCTTTCTCTTCTACCCTTAAAAATATGCCTCCTAGTCTTGAAATGCCCCACCCTAGGGAGAAGACACCTGCCATTTGCTCTACCTATATCCATCACTATTTTATAAACCTCTATAGGTCACCTCTCAAACTCCTGTGCTCCAGCGAGAAAAGTCCCAACCAAACCAACCTCTCCAAGTATCTCACATCTCCATTCCCAGCAACACCTTCGTAAATGTTTTCTGAACCTCTCTAGCTTAATAATTTCTTACAGCGACCAGAATGGGACACAATACTCCAGAAGAGACCTCACCAACATCTTGTACAACCTCAGCAAGATGTCCCAACTGCTATACTCAAAGGTCTGAGCAATGAAGGCAAGCGTGCTAAATGCCTTCTTGACCATGCATATTTCAAAGAATTATGTACCTGAACAGAATGTTTAGAAGGGGAAATTACTAAGAATACACTTTCAATTATTTCAAAGAAATTCAAGTAATCTTAAAGCTAAATTTTCTATTAATTCATGAGAGACAAGTACAAGAAGAACTGACAGACTATGCGTGACTACCTTTACTACCAAAACTCTCAGCAGTGCACAGCTAAATGGAACCATCGGAAGATCCAACAGAGAAGATTCCATTATCCTTGTGCCTGCTCTTTGGAAGGACTCGAAATAGTTAAATTCACTTCTCTTTCCCTTTTATCAGGGAATGTATTTGCCCTTGAAGTATTTATCCAATTTCATTTAGAAGGTTTTATTAAATCTCCTCTTTATTAAATCTTCCCTTCAGAAGCTACGATCCAGACCATAAAAAATTCCCTGCATGTAACAAAGCATTCTCACCATGTCACCTCTGGCTCCTTTGTCAATCTTCTTGAAGCTTTGTCCTCTAGCTACTGAGCCTATCGTGATCAGAAATAGTTTCTCTTTATTTACACAAACAAAATTCTCCATGATATTGAACATTACAATCAAATCCCTCATAACCTTCACAGCTCTAAGGAGAACAATCCTGAGAGCTTGACTTTAATTATTCCCATTAGGTGGGAAATGGTTAAATTTTACATCACTCACTCATCTTCTTTCACTTTCTGTAGTGTGCAGTGAAAGGAACAATGGTACAGGATTTAAAATAGCAAGTACATGGAGAAGGTAGCTGGGGACAGGAGACTGTAGTTATGGGAAAGGTTTGATGGTGACACTGATGCAGTGATGTTCCTGTCATGCCCAGTTGAAGTCAACCCTAGAAATTCTGTTTCCCATAGTCATTTTAAGTCAGAGGGTCATGCAGCACGGAAACAGATCCTCCAGTCCAACCAGTCCATGCCGACCATAATCCTAAACTAAACTCGTCAAACCTGCCTGCGCTTGGTCCATATTCCTCCAAGCATTTCTTATTCATGTACTTATCTAAATGTCAAGTGAATGTTGTAACTGCATCCACATCCACCATTTCCTCTGAAAGTTCATTCCACACACAAATCACTCTGTGTAAAAAACAAATGCCTCCATGTCTTTTTCTTTCTCCTCTCACTTTAAAATTATGCCCCGAGTCTTGAAATCACCCACCATAGGGAAAGAAACACCTGCCATTCACCTTATGTATACCCCTCATGATTTTATAAACCTCCATAAAGTGACCCCTCAACCTCCTTCACTCCAGTGAAAGAAGTCCCAGCCTATCCAGCCTCTCCTTATGACTCAAAGCTTCCATTCCCGGCAACATCCTGGTAAATCCCTTCTGAATCCCTCCAGCTTAATAATATCTTTCCTATAGCAGGGAGACCAGAAATGAACACATATTCCAGAAGAGGTTTCACCAACATCCTGTACAACCTCCCGTACAACCTCAACATTGAGCTTTCACTGAGGCTAACCTTCCTGAATTTCAACTGAGTGTCTCTATATGAGAGAACAATTCCAGTTAACAGTCAAACCACTTCAGAAAGGACCACACAACATGAAATAATTGTACAGCATCCTAATTCTGGCAGCCCTTCAAAATCCAGTGAGTTTTAAATGGAAGATCTCAGCTAAGTCAATCATTGCAAGTGAAAGGAAAATGGCCTGAAGGGCAGCTTCTGAACCATAAGAAACAGGAGCAGGAGTAGGCCATTCAGCCCCTTGAACCTGCTATGCCATTCAATAAGATAATGGGTGATCTTTCAGTCAAAAAAAATCCAAAAGTACTACAGATGCTGGAAATCAGAAACAGAAATAGAAATTGTTGGTAAAGCTCAGCAGCTCTGTCAGCATCTGTGGAGAGAAATCAGAGTTAACATTTCAGGTCCAGTAACGTTTCTTCAGAACTTGCAGACAATGATCTTCAGACAACTCCACTTTCCTTCCCTGTCCCCATAACTCTTTATGACAAAATGTCATGAAAAAAAAATTACTCTGTCATCTTCTGCTTCAAATCTTTGATTTATTTTTCTCTATTATGTCTTTATGAGATTGGTTCCCATGTTGCTATTCTGGGGGGCAGTGACAAAAGGGAATCATTAGTCCTCTGTGAAAAATAGAATATAAATCCAGGAAGCACAAGTAAGATATACACCAATGAAATCATAAACCGCCAGAATGAAAAGTATGTTTAATATGTCCATTGAGCTAGAAACTGTTCCAGTTTTCTGGCCTTTTTAATGAAGGTAACCTTGCTTTTTATTCATGTTAGTTGTATTTCTGTGTTTCCCCAGTATCAGAAGTGGCTATATTTCTATTGATCCCCCTGTGGCTTTGCCACTCCCCATCTCTAATAACTTCCAAACCCATTTCATCTAAGATAACAAGGTGTAGAGCTCTGGATGAACACAGAAGAAGGGTCTAGGCCTGAAACGTCAGCTTTCCTGCTCCTCTGATGCTGCTTGGCCTGCTGTATTCATCCAGCTCTACACCTTGTTATCTCAGATTCTCCAGCATCTGCAGTTCCAACAATCTCTCATCCAAGATACCTAATTCTTCTGTCTTAAACATCCCTCACTTTAATGGACCCAGCATTGATGACCATGTCCTCAAATGCCAAGACCCTTTGCTCTGGAGTACCTTGCACATACTGCTCAACATCTCTACCTTTCCTTTCTCCTTTAAGACATTCCTTAAAATCTATCTCTTTAACCAAACCTTGTGTCATATGACCCAATACCTCCTTATGTGTCTCAGTGCCAATTGGAGTACTCCTGAAGCAATTTACAATATGTGCTTATGTTAAAGTGCCAATAGATTATTGTTGCTACTGTTATTGCTTTAGGCATAGAGGAGTCTACACAGTACAGTGACACACGTGAGAAGCCATGGAGAGACTAGAAGTCAATGAAAACAACTTTGGTATGTAGTCGATTTTTTAAAAAACAATCGCTAATGGGAAGCAGGGTGGTTCAGTGGGTAGCACTTCTGCCTCACAGCACCAGAAGCATGGGTTCGGGCGACTGTCTATGTGGAGTTTGCACATTCTCCCCGTGTCTGTGTGGATTTCCTCCCAAGGTCCAAAGATGTGCTTGTTAGGTGGATTGGCCACCCTAAATTATGCAAAGTGTCCAGGGATGTGTAGTTTAGCTATAGGACTTGCAGGGTTACAGGGATAGGGCAGGGGGATGGGTCTGGGCCGGATGCCTTTCAGCAGATTGGTGTGGGCTTATTGGGCAGAATAGCCTGTTCCCAAACTGTTGGGATTTTAAGAATTGGTAGGGTCAACTTTTGCTACCCATTCCTAATTGCCTTTGACAAGGTGGGTGTTGAGTAGCCTCCTTAAGCCACTTCAGTTTGTTTGCTTGGTTATCAATTGATTAGTTTTGGCAAGAGATGACATCGCAACAAATGCTAATTCCTGAAATGATTACTTCATTGCTCATCTGTTTGGGGAAAGCATACCTTGTACACACATTTTATTCGAGCAGTAACGTTTAATATGGTCTACATGCAGTCATAGATGACAATGCCCTCAGCCTCAGGAAACCCAGAACAAATGTTCCCATGGCAACAGTGGATCAGTGTGTTGACCATTCTATTTCCTTCATTGCAATAAGCCAGTCAGTTTGGCTTCTCTGACTGCTGGCCTCCTGAAGAGCTTGATGGATGTCTTTTTATTCACCATTTCTTTGACTGCAATTGACAGGTGGGGTATTTGAGGTTTGGAGTGGTAGGATAACAAAGCTGAAAATTCATCTCAGACAACGAGGCATTAGACACAAGTCCTGATATGTCATATCACTGACCGCAGCAAAATAGGAACTCTGTACAATGGCGGCCAATTCAACCTCATTTGTTTTGTGCCAGTGACCTAGCCTAGCTTCTTGCTCCCCATCTCATCATGCCATCCCATATTTGGAGAAGTGTGTAAAGATTGCAAAATGACATTGATTGAGTACGGTCATGAGTACACTTTAATAGTTCAAATAAATCACTAAATAGACAGGTTTACAATTATTGATTCAGTGGACCGTTTAATTATGCATTCTTAAAGTGTTGCTAGAATGGCTGCAATATAAGTAACATGGTTAGGAGGATGTGGGTGTGTTGCAAGGGTGAGCGAATTATAAGATGCATCTTTGTAAGGAAATTAAAACTCCAAGGTTGTGATACAGTCTTGTGACACTCTATCCAAAATGAATATTCCATTTGGTTCTTCAATTATCAACCATAGTGTGGTATTTGGCCAATGACGTCTATTTTTCAGTCTCCTTTAGGTAGTGTCTGAAAAAAATTATACAACATATTAGCAGATTTCCTGTGGTGTGGTTCATTGTGAGTTCGATGATACCATTTAAAAATCCAGGAATGTTTAGCTGTGTAATACATGGGCAGAAAGCAGAAAGCGGTGGTTAGGGGGTCCACTGGCTGCGTTTCAAGTGTACAACCTCATGGCTCTGAACCCAATGGCCAGTACCACTATTGTGGTCAATCTCTGCCCTTGGTATTTGAAAGGAAGAAGAAGTCACAGTAATGACCTGAATAAGGGTGGATTTTGTCTCATTTGGGCAGTGCATATGTTCACAGTGGACCGGTCCGAAAGTGCTCAGAGATGTGCAGAAAGGAAAATCAGACAAAAGTTATCTACTGATTAGGGCACATTTTGTAAGATCCACTGAGACATTCTTCCACATGAGACAGCCATATAATTTGAAGACATTAAAGTTCTGCTAACAATGAACAGGAATAAGCCACTCAGCTTCTTGAAAATGTTCCACCATTCAATTACACCATGACTGATCAACAGGGCCATAGAGTCATATAGCACAGAAACAGACCTTTTGGTCCAACCAGTCCATGCCGACCATGTCCCCAAGGTAAATTAGTCCAACATGCCTATGCTTGGCCCATATTCCTCCAAACATTTCTTATTCTTGTACTTATCTAAATATCTTCTAAATGTTGTAACTGTACCAGCATCCACCACTTCCTCTGGAATTTCATTACATACACAAATCATTCTCTGTGTAAAAACATTGCCCCTCATGTCTTTTTTAACTCTTTCTCCCCTCACCTTAAAAATACATCCCCTAGTCTTGAAATCCATCACCCGAGGGACAAGACACATGCCATTCACCTTGTCGACACCCCTCATTATATTATAAATCCCTGTAGGGTCTCCTCTCAAAATTTTAACGCTCCAGCAAAAAAAGTCCCAGCCTATCCAGCCCCTCCTTACAACTAAAATAACTAAAGCCCTCCATTTCTGACAACATCCTGGTAAATCTTAGTAGCCTAACACCATCAATCCACTTTGGTTCTATAAACACTTAATGACAAATGTCAATCTCAGATCAAAAATATTCATGGTATCCCCCGGACTTAAGATCAATCTTGTTTTGGGAGTGAGAGATTTGGATTTCTCTTTTCCTTTGAGTAAAGAATTGACGTATGACCTTACTCTGTTGTTATTTTAGACTCCCTTGATCTGGTCTCCCTCAAGAAATACTTTCTTTCTACACATCTATCCCATCAAATCCTTTAATCTTCTACCGATGTACATACCTTATGTATTTCAGTAATTTCAGCTTCAGGTCACATAATGTTTTAACTTTATACCATTACTAATGTCAATCACAATTGCTGCAAATTCACAAATTAATTTGTACATGTCTTGTCAAATATTGCATACTGAGCTACGTTCCTACTATTTCATGTCATCAGGAAGCCAAAAGATTAATATCTTGAATCAGCTCCTGCTCATGAATGTTGCTGATCCATAATTATTCTTTCAAGAGTCACAACATTTTCCATCTCTGACTGGCCTTAGAGCCTTTGTACTAAAGAAATTTTATTTGTACTGACAAAGTATACCTTATGCAAAGAGTAAATGGGCATTATATATTTACATTATATATTTACACTGCATTTACAAATTAATTTCCAAATTGATGTCAAAAGTGTGTCAGAATAATACATTCCTATATAAACTGATGCTGGTGTAAGAATCTGGGAGTGCGGAAAGGAGATGTTTACAAACATGACATTTGAACCTTTGTAAGGTCTTATTCAGTAAGGAAAAGAATAAAATTGCTGCCAGCAAATTATTCAGGATTTTGACGAATCTGTAACGAAAGCTGTCCAACTGACAGTTGAATATAACTATTGTCTCAGTTAGAGGGAGTGAATGACCTTGACTTTTCACCCCTGACGGATGTTATGTGAGTGAACTAAGACTAGATCATTGTGTAAAAAGCTCTAAATATTAATAACCCTAAATATTTCACTAATATTGATTGTCCTCTTCATCTCTTAAAAGTGATACTTGGATAACAATACCTTTCATAGCACATAAACCTGAAGGAACTGTTGCTGCTGGAAATCAGAAGCAAAAACAGAAGCTGGTGGAAAACTCAGCACATCTGGCAGCATCTTGAGGAGAGAAATCAGAGTTAACATTTCGAGTCCAGTGGCCCTTCCTCAGAACCTTCCATAACATTCTGGTTAGGTTCTGGTTAACCATTCTGTCTATCGGCTCAAGATCCTACAATGTAGCTACCTAGCATATTTAACCTCAATTATAGTGCTCATTTTATACTTGAATAAAATGGTGCCAACAAAAGTGAAGGCATAACTTCATGAGGTATGGTGCATTGATGTCTGTGCAGGACAATTACTGATAAACATAGTCTACCACAGGCCCCTACATAACCAAATGCATAACCTTCCTTCTACCTCTGAAATCTTGCCTCCAAGTTAAACCCCTGAGCGGGGGTGAAGTTGATCTCAGTCAACAATGCAAAATGGGTTTGGAGAAAATCAACAGCCAAGTTTCCAATAGCCTGAACTCATTTTGCTGAAGTTCAAAGAACAATTGTTCAGACTCTCTTTGGAGACTTATTTTCTTTTTCTTTTCTTATTTTCATTGTCATTCTTTCTCTCAGAGATTTATGCAACTTTAGAACTCTCTCCCTCAGAAGGCAATTCATTGAATAAGGTAGAAGTAGATAGATTTTTGATAGGCAAAGGAATCAAAGGATATTGGGGATAGATGGGAATGTAGAACTTGGAGCACAAACAGATCAGCCTTGACTTCATTGAACGCGGAGCTGTCTTGAAGGGCCAGATGATCAACTTCTGATCCTACGTTTTACCTGTTGGGAAGTCAAGACTCTTGAAAAACTTTTCTCCAATCAAATTGAAAATAAAAGCTGGGTTCGTGAAAGGTAGGCTGCCAATTTGTAACAATCCTATTTTGCACAGCTAGAGGAGACCAATTTCGCCACTCATTCAACTTTGATAGTCATCCAGCCTAACAACATTGCACAGTCTACCAGACCTGGGGGTTTATTTTCATAACCTCAATACTAGTAGTGTCATTATATTCTAGAATTTTTTTTCAATAACCTTGTCCTACCACCAAATAGAAAATAAGATGGAAAGGTGCCTTGATGACGCTTTACAGCTGTTTATGATACCCTCAATAGAGTGTCAGTGTTTCACATTAATATCAGACACTAGAAAGAGCAGCAGCCTTACAAGGCTTCAGTGTAGTGACAACCTGGATATTCTGCCGATCCCAACCAGAGGCCATCCTTCCTCTCTGTATGCGAATAATCACTTCCCTATCGACCCTTGCATCATCAGATAGTACACTTCCAAGTGAGGTGAACTCCTTGACTGCATTCAATTTAGTTTCACCAATAGTGATCAATATGACGTTTCAGGAGCTGGTTGATATATTACTTTAGTCTTATTCAGACTAACAGTAAGCCTGCAGCTACTATCCATCATCACTTGCAGGTTCTGTTTGGAATGCACCGGGTGCGGGGGGGTGGGGGAAGGGGGAGCACAGTCATCAGAATACTAACAGTCTTCTGGAATTTGTCCGGAGGTTTCAGTTGACTCTTGCAATCGTGATGGATAAAACCATCTGTCTGTTGTGTGGATGCATATCCTATATCCATTATATTACATAGCATTGTCAAGTGTATTAGAATAGATTTGTTTACCTATCCTTATTGCAGACAATTCAGAGCAGGAAAAAAATGTTCAGAGTATCATGAATAGAATTTTACGGGTGTGCATGCAGCATGGGAGTCAGTGGTGGAGTGGTAATGTCGCTGACTAACAATCTAGTGTCCCAGGCTTGTCGTCATCAATCTATCTGTCACAGATCCATTTGTCTCTGACAGTGTTGAGAGGAGTAAACACCACACAGTCCTTGTGGAGGCAAAGTCCCACCTTTACACTGATGATGCTCTTCATTCATTGTGTGGCAGTTCTGCTAAATGGGATAGCTTTTTAAAATAAGTGAAGCAATGCACAGTCGGGCAGCCAAAGGACGCTGTCAGACATCAACAGCAGCAGAAATGGGTTCAAGCATAATCACAAACTCATGGCCAGGAAAATTCACAATCCAACATTACCATCAACATCAGATTAACCCTGGTTCAATAAAGAGAGCAGGAGGACATGGCAGGTACAAGACAGGTGAAGCTAGAACTGAGGTGACACCCTACTCAGGCTATAACATGATAGCTACTTGCATGCTGTACCATCAAAAAAAAGTATGTAAAAGAAAGAATAGATTCCCACACCAACAGATCACATCTAGGTTTTACAGTCCTGTTGCATCCAGTTGTGAATGGTGGTAGACTGTTAAAAAATTCACTGGAGGTGTAGGCATTACAAATATTCCCATCTTCATTGATGGGGAACCCAGAAAAACAGTGAAAAATATCAGTTTTAAGCATTTGCAATAATCTTCAGCCAGAGTGTTGAGTGGATGATCCACCTTGGCCTCTTTCAGCAGTCGCCAGGATCATAGATGCCAATCTTCAGCCAATTAGATTCACTACGTGTGATATCAAGAAATGGTTGAAGGTGTGGGATTCTGCAAAGACTTTACAGTTTGATAACATCTTGGTAATAGTACTGAAGATTTGTGCTCCAGAACTTGCTACTCCTCTAGTAAAGATGTCTCCATACAGCTATAATACTCCATCTAAATGGATACATGGAAAATTACCCAGGAATGTCCTGTCCAAAAAAAGTAGGACACATCCAACCCATCAAATAACTCTCATATCAGTCAACTCTTGCTTATCAGTAAAGTGGTGGAAATTATTGGTGATGGTGCTATCGAGAATTGCTCACTCATCAATAACCTGCTCACTGAATTTCAGTTTGGGTTCTGCTAAGGTCACGCGCTCTAGTACAGCCTATTGGACTGAAGAGGTGAGGTGAGAGTGACTGCCCTCAACATCAAGGCAGCTTGTAACTGAATGGGGAATAAGGTCAGAAATCACATGACACCAGGTTATAGACCAACAGGTTTATTTGAAAACACAAGCCTTCAGCGCCTTACTCCTTCTTCAAGTGTTAGTGAGAGAAGTGGCATCAGACATAGAATTTATAAGTAAAAGATCAAAGGATCACACCACTGGTGAAGATGTATTAAACAAACCTACGATGCTGTTAAAACTTTAATCAGTTACAAGGTTTTAATTGATTAATATGCATACGTAGATCCCCGAATTTCTTTCTGGTCACTATCCTGAGAGAACTAAAGGTTTTATCAGTGTAAAGAAGAGGTGACATTTTAGGTCAGACAACGCATGTTAGGTGTGAGGCCATTTTTAGAATCTGTTTGCATTTTGGTTTGACCATAAGACCATAAGACCATAAGACATAGGAGTGGAAGTAAGGCCATTAGGCCCATCGAGTCCACTCCGCCATTTAATCGTGGCTGATGGGCATTTCAACTCCACTTACCCGTACTCTCCCCATAGCCCTTGATTCCTTGCGAGATCAAGAATTTATCAATCTCTGCCTTGAAGACATTTAACGTCCCGGCCTCCACTGCGCTCCGTGGCAATGAATTCCACAGGCCCACCACTCTCTGGCTGAAGAAATGTCTCCTTATTTCCATTCTAAATTGACCCCCTCTAATTCTAAGGCTGTGCCCACGGGTCCTAGTATCCCCACCTAACGGAAACAACTTCCCAGCGTCTACCCTTTCTAAGCCATGCATTATCTTGTAAATTTCTATTAGATCTCCCCTCAACCTTCTAAACTGTAATGAATACAATCCCAGGATCCTCAGCCGTTCATCGTATGTTAAGCCTACCATTCCAGGGATCATCCGTGTGAATCTCCGCTGGACATGCTCCAGTGCCAGTATGTCCTTCCTGAGGTGTGGGGCCCAAAATTGGACACAGTATTCTAAATGGGGCCTAACTAGAGCTTTGTAAAGTCTCAGAAGCACATCGCTGCTTTTATATTCCAACCCTCTTCAGATAAATGACAATATTACATTCGCTTTCTTAATCACGGACTCAACCTGCAAGTTAACCTTTAGAGATTCCTGGACTAGCACTCCCAGATCCCTTTGTACTTCGGCTTTATGAATTTTCTCACCGTTCAGAAAATAGTCCATGCCTGTATTCTTTTTTCCAAAGTGCAATACCTCGCATTTGCTCACATTGAATTTCATCAGCCATTTCCTGGACCACTCTCCTAAACTGTCTAAATCATTCTGCAGCATCCCCATCTCCTCTGTCCTACCTGCCTGTCCACCTTGGAGACAGATTGATTTCATTTCTAAAGTGGGAATTTATAAAACACCACATCGACTGACTGTCTATAAATTGTGAGCTTTTTGAACAAAATAGATTCTATTTTTAGGGTAAAAGTTCGGCACAACATTGTGGGCCGAAGGGCCTGTTCTGTGCTGTACTGTTCTATGTTCTATGTTCTATGTTCTAGCTGCAAGTACAAATTTACCCCATAGATATGTGTGTGTGTGTGTGTGTGTGTGTGTGTGTGTGTGTGTGTGTGTGAGAGACAGAGAGAGAGAGAGAGAGAGAGAAAGGGTGTGTGCATGTGAGGGAGAAAGACAGTGCATGTGTGTTTGCGTTTGTGTGAGGGAGGAAAAAGAGAGAGAGGGAGTGTGTGTGTGGGTTTGTGTGTGTGTGTATATGTGTGCATGAGAGAGAGAGGGTGTGTGTGTGTGTGAGGAGAGACACATTGTGTGTGTGTGAGGGTGAGAGAGAGTGTGTACTCGTGTGTGTGTGAGGGGGGAGAGTGAAAGAATGAGTGTGTGTGTGTGTTTGGAGTCACCAGTAGTGCGACATGTACTCAAGATCCCAGTTGAGGCTGTCCTCAATGGGGTAAATTTGTATTTGCAGATGTATTCTGTTTTTTTCAAAAAGCTCACAATTTATGGACAGTCAATATGGCATTTTATAAATTCCTACTTTAGAAATAAATAAAAGAAGTCTGACTCCAAACCAAAACACAAACAGATTCTAAAAAAGGCCTCACACATAGCATCCATTGTCTGACCTAAAATGTCACCTCTTCTTTACACTGATAGAACCTTCAGTTCTCTCAGGGCAGTGACTTGAAAGGAATTTGGGGATTTACATATACATATTAATCAATTAAAACCTTCTGACTGATTAAAGATTTAACAGCATCTTAGGTTTGTTTAATGCATCTTCATCAGTTGTGATCTTTTACATATAAATTCTGTACCTGATGCCACCTCTGTCACTAACACCTGAAGAAGGAGTGAGACTCCAAAAGCTTGTGTTTTCACATAAACCTGTTGGACTATAACCTGGTGTCGTGTGATTTCTGACCTTGTTCACCCCAGACCAACGCAGCACCTCTACATTATGAATGGGGAATGAAAGACACGGAGAAAAGCTGGAAAGGGAATCAGTGGGCAAACTATCTACTGTTAGGAATCATCCTTGGTACAAAGGAAGATCAAAAAACCAAAAGAACTGTGTATGCTGGAAATCAGATACAAAAACAGAAATTTCTGGAAAAACTCAGCAAGTCTAGAACCATTTGGGGAGAGAAATTGGAGTGAATGTTTCAGGTCCAGTGAACCTTCTTCAGAACTGGTGGTGGCTAGGAAAAGGTTGGTATTTATGCAGAAGATGGGGTGAGTGGAGGGGTGAGAGCAAATGATAGGTGGAGATGGAGCCCCAAGACAGAGAACAACAATTGGACAGACAAAGGAGTGTGTAAATATTGGCCTGCGGGAATGAAAAGCTGCTAATGGGGACTATTAGTAGCTGGCAATGGACTGTGTGTGGTAACAGCCTCATGCGATGACAAAGCCTGGTGTGTGGGGGGGTTGGGATGTGGGCATAGGAGAAGGTGTCTCAAGCCCTAAAATTCTTGGACTCGATATTGAGTCCATAGGCTGCTGAGTTCCCAATTGGAAAATGAAGTGCTGTTCTTCCAGCTTGCGCCGAGCTTTGCTGAGACAGTTGGCCAGGGAACATGGTGGAGGGTTGAAGTAGCTAAGGAAGATCATTCTGATTGATGGAGGTCAGTCATTTCAGCTCCAGGGCATTACTGCCAAAGTTCCTCGGGGCAGTGTATTAAGTTCTACATTGTTCATCCATCCATCCTCCATCGCAAGGCCAGAAATGTGGATATTTGCTGTTTGCACAATGTTTAGGACCATTCACAACTCCTCACACACTGAAGCTGTCCATGGCTATATTCAGCAAGATCTGGATGTCAATCATGCTTGATAAAAACCAAAAGAACTGCAGATGCTGTAAATCAGGATCAAAAACAAAAATTACTGGAAAAGCTCAGCAGGTCTGGCCGCATCTGTGAAGGAAAAAATTAGAGTTAACATTTCGGGTCTGCGGACCCTTCCTCAGAACTCATGGTGGCTGGGAAAACGTCAGTTTATATGCAGAAAATAGGGACGATGGTGAGGTAGGGAGTAAATAATAGGATAGAGCATTAAGGGAGAGAAAGGCAGTTGGAAAGAAAAGAGTTGATAATGATCTGTCTAGGAGGGTGAATAGTCGTTAATGGGTACTGTTAGTGACTAACAATAGTTAGTGTGTAATGGCAGGCTATGTGGTAACAAGGCCTGATGTGTGGGGGTAGGGGGCTGGGACATGGGAGAGTTTCGGCCCTAAAATTATTGAACTTGATATTGAATCCAGAGGGCTGCAGGGTCCCCAAGCGGAAAATGAGGTGTTGCTCTTCCAGCTTGTGCTGAACTTCACTGGAACACAGCAGTAAGCCAGAGACAGATATGTTGGCCAGGGAGCAGGGTGGTGCATTAAAGTGGCAGGCAACGGGTAGTTTAGGGTCTTTTTTGCAAAAAGAACGTAGATCTTCTGCAAAGCGGTCACCCAATCTATGTTTTGTTTTCCCAATGTAGCGGGGACCACATTGTGAGCAGCAAATGCAGTAGATTAGATTCTGGGAAGTGCAGGTGAAGTGTTGCTTCACCTGGAAGGTATGTTTGGGGAGGGAGGAGGTCATTGGGCAGGTTACAGTGCATTCGCCAGTTACAGTGGTAGGTGCAGGGGGGGAGTGGGTTGTTGGGGGTGAAGGAAGTGTGGACCCTGGTGTCCCGGTGGGAACGATCCCTCCAGAAGGCAGAAAAGGGAGGGGAGGGGAATATGTGTCTGATGGATGTGGCATCTCACTGGAGGTGGCTGAAATGGCATCTGATGATCTTCTGGATGTGGATGCTGGTGGGATGGTAGGTAAGGATAAGGGGAACCCTATCGCTGTTGCGGGAGGGAAGCAAAGGGGTGAGGGCGGAAGTGCGGGAGATGGGTCGGATCCAGTTGAGGGCCCTGTCGACAACGGAGCTGAGGAATCCTCGGTTGAGGAAGAAAGTGGACATTTTGGAGGATCCCTTGTCAAAGTTGGCCTAATTTGAACATATGCGATGGAGATGAAGGACCTGAGAGAACGGGATGGAGTCTTTACAGATGTGAGGATAGATAGTCCACGTAGCTGTGGGAATCAGTGGGTTTATAGTGGATACTAGTGGCAAGTCTATCCCCAGAACTGGAAACATAAATGTTGAAGAAGGGAAGGGAGGAGTCAGAGATAGACCAGGTGAAAGTGAGGGCAGTCAATCATGCTTGGGCAGATGATGGTACGTAAACATGTGTGCCGCACAAGTGCCAAGCAAAGGCCGTCTCTGACAAGAGATGATCTAACCATCACCATTTGATATTCAATGGCATTACCATTGCTGAATTCTCCACTATCAGCCGCTTGCGGTGGTTACCATTGATCAGAAACTAAACTGGGCCAGTATAAATACTATGGTTACGATAAGATGATGCTGGGAAGTCTGTGGTGAATTATTCATGTCCTCGCTCCCCAGAGCCTTTCACCATCTACTGCGCCTGGATGACTGCAGCTCCAAAGATACACAAGAAGCTTGATGCCATCCAGAACAAAGCAACCCACTTAACTGGCAACTCATTCGCTACCTTCAACATTCAACCCATCAATGATGCACAGTGGCAACAAGGTGTACCATATACAAGAAGCACTGCAGACATTCACCGAACCTCCTAAGGTTGCACCTTCTGAATCCACAAACACTTCCATCTGGAAAGACCAGGGCAGCAGATACATGGGAACACCATCACCTGCAAGTTCCCTCCAAGCCACTCACCATCCTGACTTGGAAATATGTTATTTTTCTTTCAGCGCCAGTGGGTCAAAATCCTGGAACTCCCTCCCTAACAACACTCTGAATATCCTCACACCCAATCAGTATTCCGTCCATGAGGGTATAAATAAAGAGTGTTGTATTGGAACTCCAGAGAGTCAGACAGTAGTCACTCTTCGACAAGACAGGGACAGAAATGTCACAGATTCGGAGTAGGGAAAGTCTATCTGAGTACAGCAGCCACTAAACTGCAGTATAGACACTTAACACCCAAACCCACGGAAGGCAGAATCCATTAGGAGAGAATAACGCAGCATGGCCTATGGAGATGGTGACAATAAGACAAACCAGTTACCCACCATGACTTTGACAGAGGATCCACAAATAAACCCTGGAACAAAGCCACAAATGTTGTACGCACCATTTCAATGGAAGTTCTGCAGCTAGCCCTTCAAAAACTGTGGTGGGCCATTGGGAGAAAAGAAATACACTGAATTTCTAACCCCTTTGTTGCTAAAATTCTGAAGATGTGAATGGTACTATAGAAATGTGGGGTTTTATAATCCACTGTTTTCGTGTGTTCCACCAGATGGAGCATTATTCCCCAACTGATTGTGTAACTTCAGCAAGAAGGGAAAGCATCAAAAAAACTCAAGATTTTGCAATTTTAAAAAAAAAATGAATTACCTAGAAGCCTGAATGTGACATCTTTATCCATCTGTCATCTCATAAACATTGAAGCAAAATGGTGCAGATGCAGGAAGTCTGAAATAGAGATAAAGAGAATTACTCAGCAGTCCTGACAAAGCCAGTAGAGCAAAAAAATACAGAGATAACATTTTGTGTGGACTATATTACTCTTTTACAGAACCCTGAAGATCTAGGACCCTGTATTGCAAATATAATTAATGGAGGAAAGCATTCATGTGAAATAGAGAAAAAGGGTAGACCTCCAGTGAGGGGAAGTACAACTTGATGGGGCAGTGTCTGGGAGGGAATTGCAGTTGCGCTAAATCCAAGATGTCACATCTGGCATTGGGAGGCAAGAACCATGTCAGCTATCCATACTTTCAGACTCTGCTATTCGATACCCAAGCCAAACAAATCCACAACGCTGTCAATGATTGACCAGTTTAAAGATTGTACCTTTTCATTTTTCTGTTTTAAAAGACTAAGGATTGTGGAAAGCATTGCTGCACTTTTAAAAGCAGGCTACTGAGCTCATTGTAAATGATGATTACCGTGTTTCTTTATTCAGTTAGTGGGGGAAGTGAGTTGTTGATGGTCTGGAACCAGGAAGTGTGTACAAAGTGAGATCCAGCTGGCAACAGGTAGCTGAATGGTATTGGAGTGGCTACAGATTGTCACTGACAAAAGCCATCTGCCTCCAAACAACTATGTGATCGGCTGTCAGTTGGCTAAACAACCTATGGGTGTGAACAATAGTGCCTTTGGACCTTCAGAAGTAGACATGGTCTCTCTCTTTCCCTCTTTCCCTCTTTCTCTCTTGAGTAAAAAATACCTCAAGGCTGAAGAATGCCCTCACTAGTTGCTGTAAGCTGTGTCCTTGTTATGTAAGACAAGTAATTTTTTTCATTAAGACTCTCTGGTGATCTATCCTCCACCACCGATGATTAGATAGGCCTTTAGACTCAGCATAGACAGGAATTTTGGTGACGATTAATTATCTCAACTGCCTGCTGCCATTGGATGGCACCCAGAGCCCTGTATGCAATAGTGATCAGCAGTGGGTACAATTACTGAAATTTCAGTGGGAAGATTTATTAAGGTGGAAACCAAATAAGATTATTTATAAAGGCTTTGTGTTTAGGCCTCAGAAGGTGATAAGACATCCATTTTGTGGTTATATGAATTTTAATGCTGTTGTGATGCCAGGTATACAACTATACATCTCAAAGAATCAAACAACATCCCTTTGGGTGTTCATGATAAGCGAGGAACTGACCATACTCAACCAGCCAAACTTGCAAAATGTCCAACATTGCATGTGATTGTGCAATTTGAAAACATTTGCTTGATGATTGTGAGTTTGCAAAGAATTACACCGTCCAGTACATTTGCATGTGCTGGAGGCTAAATATATAAAATAAAGGGCTTTGTTTATTGCACACAGAAAGAACATAGGAACATAGGAATTACGAGTAGGAGTAGGCAATTAGACCTTTTGAGCCTGCTCCACTATTCAATATGATCATGGCTGATCTTATTCTGTTCTCAACTCCACAGTCCCGTCTGCCCCCATAGCCCTTTATCCCACTTTTCATCAGAAACAGATCTACTTCTCTCTTGAATCTGTTGATTGCTTCGGCTTCCATTACACTCTGGAGCAGTGAGTTCCACAGATTCAGAACCCTCTGAGACCAGTAATTTCTCCTCATTTCAGCTCTGAATCTTCCTCCTTTCACTCTATATCTATGACTTTTTAATTGAAGATGTGCATGCGTTGTTCCTACTTCAAGTCAATGAAATAGGTGACAGCCCTATCAGTCTCCATTATTTAGAGATTCTTATTAAGTCCTCAAAATAATATGAAAAAATCCACCTGTGGTGATGACCATTGAGGTCCATGGTCACTTGTTGCTCCCAGGATGCTGCAATTACTACCAATCCCATATCAAATTACTTGTGTACTGCAACCCCAAATGTTATTTTCTTTAAAAAATCTAATTTCAATTTAATTTACATTTTGATAAATCAATAAGAATTTGTTGCCATGCTCTGTGGAATTAGTGTGCAGATTTGACTGCATTGGATGCGACAAAGTCTGAGAAAAATAATCTATGCTGGAGGCAGTGTGGTGTGGTAGAGTGCTGATGCTTGATTTGTTTTTCCCTGTAAAAGCATGAAGGGTTGAATGGCCTCCTTCTGCACCATAACACTTCTATGGTGCTGTAATTCTAGCTCACAGAGTGACCTGTCTACTTGTAATGTGTTTAGCCATACTATCACGGAGGATATAGTATAAAAGCATGTAATAGATTCCAAAATAAAATTGATTCATATTAACTACAGTAATACTTAGATAATTCTTTCTCCTTGGGCAAGAGTTATACTGGACTCAAAATGTTAACTCTGTTTCTCTCCCAAAGATGCTGCCAGCCTTACAGTGTTTCTCCAGGACCTTCTGTTTTTATTTCAGCTTTCTAGGATCTGCGGCATTTTGCTTTTACCCCCCTCCCCATTTGTTGCCTTCTCAGACATAAATTTATGCTCAATTGTAGATGCTAAACCTTGGCTTCTGATCTCTTCCAAGCAACATGGGACATTCAGACAAGTTCATAAATGCTATTATTAACACCAAACTTCCAAAGACAGTGTTATGATATAAGAGGTGGGTGTGTTTTGCATCAAAATGCTTCAGATGAGACTAAATTCACTGATGAATGAAATCATGTCATAACCATGAAACATTTCGATCCTTTATTCTCAGTCTGAAGCAGGGATGGGTTTATGCAGAGGTAACGAGGTGCAAAGCTGGATGAACACAGCAGGTCAAGCAGCATCAGAGGAGCAGGAAAGCTGACGTTTTGGGCTTAGACCCTTCTTCAGTGCATTTCTGAAGAAGGTTCTAGACCCGAAACGTCAGCATTCCTGTTCCTCTGATGCTGCTTGGCCTGCTGTGTTCATCCAGCTCTATACCATGTATCTCAGTTTCTCCAGCGTCTGCAGTTCCTACTATCTCTGGGTTTATACGGAAACCTGATTGGACATAACCCCAGAAACATGAGCTCAAGCCTAGGAAGTAGAAGGAGGGAGCTGGAGAATCGGAATAAAGAAGGCTTTTTAAAAATTCATTCACAGTATGAGGGTGTCACTGGCTGGGTCAGAATTTATTGCCTATCCCTAATTGCACAGAGGGCAGTTAAGAGTCAACAACGTTGCTGCCAGAAGTTCATCTCTTAGATGTGAACAATGAGCACCACGAAAATGCCGTGGTAACATTACAGATAGAACTTCTGTCAAGACTACTGCCTAATAGGGTTCTCTTTATGAGGAATTATCTGATGGTGTCACAGTAAGTTTGTATGTAGATTTATTTGACCATATCATTATATGAACAAACAAATGAACAAATGAAAAAATATAGCACAAGAACAGGCCCTTCGGCCCTCCAAGCCTGTGCTGACTGTCATGCCCTAATTAATCTAAAAACAAACCTGCCATTTTTCAATCTGTATCCCTCTATTCCCTCCCTATTCAAGTACCCATCTAGGTGCCTTTTAAATATCTTCAATGTGCCCACTTCTACCACCCACTGGCAGTGCATTCCAGGCTGCTAACACTCTCTGCGTGAAAAAATTCCCTCGCACATCTCCCTTAAACTTTCCCCTCTAACGTTGAACCTATGCCCCCTTGTAATTGAAACTTCAACCCTGGGAAAAAGCTTCTGACTGTCCACCCTATCTATGCCTCTCATAATTTTGTAGACCTCTGTCAGGTCTTCTCCTAGCCGCCATCTTTCCAGTAAAAACAATCCTAGTCTTTTTAACCTTTCCTCATAGCCAATGCCCTGGAGACCAAGCAACATCCTGGTGAACTTTTTCTGTACTCTCTCCAAAGCTTAGAGTGGTGACCACATTATAGGGAAGAAGATGATGGAGACCAAGTGTAAGAAAGAAGACAGAAACTAGGGACTTCCTATAGGACTTGAACATTGGAAGTGGGTGCTTCACACAGCATGGTGGCTCAGTGGTTAGCCCTGCTGACTCACAGCACCAGGGACCCAGGTTCGATTCCACCCTCGGGCGACTGTCTGTGTGGAGTTGGCATGTTCTCCCCATGTCTATGTGGGTTTCCTCCGGGTTCTCCGCATTCCTCCCACAGTCCAAAGACATGCAGGTTAGGTGGATTGGCCATGCTAAATCACCCATAGGGCCCAGGAATGTGTAGGTTAGATGGGTTAGACATGGGAAAATGCAGGGGTAGGGGAATGGGTCTGGGTGGGATGCTCTTCAGAGGGGCAGTGTGGACATGTTGGGCTGAATGGTCTGTTTCTACATTGTAGGGATTCTATGATTCTACAACCATAGGGGATACACTGCCATGGAGGATCAACACATAAGGGTGAAATAGTTCTATAATGGACCCACATTGCTCTCAAAACAAAAAGAGAAAGTTGGAATGATGAAAACCAAACCCCACAGTTTAAGTCATTTAGCTAGATGGCTAGAGTATGTTGCAAAATGATGCCAACTGTAAGGTCCAAACTCTCAATCATGGCCTTGAAAATTCATGGACTTAACCCAGAAAATAAGCTTTGCAGGTTACACCTAATTCTGATTGTTCTCATATTGCTTCTAAATCTCTTAAATAATAGTTACTGAGGCTCTCTAAGATAGAGGCACTTTCTTCTTTCAATGCAACATTTCAGAAATCCAACACAGTGGAAGTAGAGGTAGGAATATTGACATGGAGTTTATTTTTAAATGTGTATATTAGGCAAGTGCCTTAAATTGAAAGAGACTATCCATGCCTATTTCTCTCCCTTCAGAGATTTGCATTACTGCAACATTTCAAGTAAAAGGTAAATAGTGTTTTGTATAGTAGTGGCTGAATCAGTAAGGATTTGTGGCAACTAACTCTGGATCAAATAAGAATTAAATGAAGATTTCAGCTGAAAATGCTGGAAATGCTCAGGTCAGGCAGAGTCTGTGGAGACAAAATCAGAGGTGAATCTTTAAGTTTGCTGACCATGCACTGGAACTGGATGAAGTTACAGATGTCTTGAGTCTCCAGTAAATTCAGGGGCAGGGAGAGTGGTGAGAAAGGAAAGAACAAAGGGCAGGGCATATGATCGGGTAGAGAGAAAGAGAGATTAAACTATGAAAGGGCAGCATGGTGGCTCAGTGTTTAGAACTGCACCCTCAGGCAACCATCTATGTGGAGTTTGCACATCCTCCTCATGACTGCATCGGTTCCCTCTGGGTGCTATGGTTTCCTCCCACAGTCCAAAGATGTGCAGGTTAGGTGGACTGGCCATGTTAAATTGTCCACAGTGTCCAGGGATGGGCAGGCTAGGTGGATTAGCCATGGGAAATGCAAGGATACGGGTAGGGGTGTGGGTGGCTGGGATGCTCTTTGGAGGGTTGGTGTGGACTTGATGGACTGAATGGCCTGCTTCCACACTGTAGGGATTCTATATTAGTCACACTCTCCAAAGACCTGGCACAGGAATGATGGACCAAATGGTCTCCTTTGTGATTTTATGCTCAAATTGTCCCCTAAATCCAACACCCTTTCAGGAAGACAGTTCCACATTTCTATTGCCCTCTGTACAAAGGAGAGCTTCTTAACATCTGTCCAAAACAGTGTAGTTCTAATCTTGAGATTAATTCACTTTGTTCTTGATTCCCGGAGCGCTGAAGGAAATAATTTCCGCTGGTTTGACCTCTTGAATCTTTTACATCTCAGAGACCTCAAATAAATCATCCTTCTACATTCAACACTCAAGTATGCAATTCACATTGTCAAGGTGTTCGCCAGCTAATTACTTGACAGTTGCTTTAAAATTTCTCACCAACCTTTTGGCACAGCTAAGCAAAATGCCACACTATTTACACCTCTATTTTTAAACCTGGCCAAGTCCTTTCAGCAGATGACAGCAGCAGAACAGCCATTGTGTTCAACGGAGTAGCTGATCATTCCAGGCTGTAATTATCCTTATCATCCTTGGTCCCACTGTGAACAAGACACTTATCCAGCTTTTTTTTTGTTGGAGTTCATCAACAAAGGCATTAACTACTTCAGTTGGGTATCTGTTCCACTGTCCACATCCGTTGTCTCAATTGTCAATTGTTTATTTGGATCCTCCTCTGATATTCCAAGTCTGCCTCATCATTTTACTGCTGGTGAAGGTACGAGGATATGCTCAGAGGACTTTATCCATTGCAGATCCTGATTTTGGAATAGAACTGTCCGTTTTGCAGTGGTTAGTCACTTGCAGCCCACCTCATTGAAGGCTTACCATCTGGAATTCTGTCAAACATCACTCCAGGAAATTATGAGATAGACTTTTATTGCTGGCAATTTCCATGAAGTGAACAGAGTTTTCTATCATTACTGCTTAGGGCAGTTGTTGAGTGAAACCTGGTGCGCTTCCAGATGGGAAAGTGTGAAAAAAAACACCATTATACAGTTATATCCCTGTTAAATGTTCCACATTTGACATGGTGTTTTCATTTAGGTCAAAGCTGGAGTCAGCTAGCCTCCTAATGCTGTCTTAGCTTGTCTGTCATTCAAGTGGGTATTACAAGATGCACCATGAAAGTATGGAGTTCGCAGATTGTCCCGATCAATGTTTATCCTTCCGCCAAACTTCAGTAAAAATAATCTGTTTCGTCAGTTATGGCTATATGTGGAATCTGCAAAGGATTATGATAACTTGGTAGGCTGGTGTTGATGTGAGCCATGACTAACCTCTCATAGCAGTTCACAGTTATGGAGATCTGAGGTACTGGGCAGTAATCATTGAGGCACGCTGTGTGAATTTTCTTTGGTACCGGGATTAGTGGTGGTCTTCTTGAAGCGACTGGGGACTTCAGATCGTAGTAAGGAGAGGTTAAAGATGTCTGCAAATACTCCCACCGGCTGGTCCATGCAGGAGCTGAGTGCATGGCCGGGATCTCCATCAGGCCAGTCACTGAGTAAGGTTAATGTGCCGGGTGAGCAAGGAGGAAGCCTTTTTCAAAATGGCACAAATGGCAGACTGAGAGAAGTTCTTACAGCTCAGCTTGACTGTCGCTGCTGCAAACAGAAACCACAAAAATCATAAAGCAGTTTAAGTGTTGCAGGGTCAAAATCCTGGAATTCCCTCCCAAACTGCATGTGGGTGTACCTGCAGCAAATGAATGCAGCAGTTTAATAGGAAGCTCATCATCACCTTCTTAACTGCATCTGGGGAATAAATGTTATACCAGCCAGCAATGCCCTCATCCCATGAATGAATAAAGGAAAACAATTTGAGGTTTAAATACACGGTGTCTGATGGAGAGACTATCAAGCCTACAAGAAAAGGGGGCATCTATTGCTTGACCCACGGTGAGGCGAAAAGCATTTATTTAAACTTTACAGAGTGGGACTCCAGGAATAAAATCTGTGAAAGCAACAGAAGTTATTTTATCATGCCAGAAAGAGTGGAATTCATTCAGCAAAGACAGTAAGTAAACAGGAATCATCTTTTCAGGCCAGGAACAGTGGGATTCATCAGGAGAAACTACAGAAAAGGCAGGAATGAGCCATTTTACTTGCAAAAGGCCTGAATAATCTGTTTCATTTTCAGAGAATGATAATCTTCCATGTCGACTGCAAAAGTGCAAGGTAAACATCTAGTATAGAATATACAGTAGCAGCATTGCTGTATTGTGGAAACATAGTAAAAACAAAGCCAAACTTGGAAATGAATGTGCTGGTCATGCTGGACCTTTAGTTTTATGTCTACAACATGAATTAGATCAGTACAAGTCATTTGCAAGTTTTACTGGTTTTTCAATCTGGGTTTGAAGATAGTAAATAAATAATCACATCAGAATGTCAAGCCAACAGAAATTATACTACTATAGATGGGCCAAATAATTTCCGAGATTGGCCAAATAGAACACACTGTTGGACAAGTTGAAGAAAACAATTCTTAAGGTACAGAATTGCTCCTATCCAGATACTAAAGCAGAAGCTGAACAAGTAATTACATTTTTTGAATACAATGAGAACATAGGTGTTGTAAAACAATAAGGTGTAAAAAATCAATAGATAATTCAATGAAGTTCTGAAAGCTTTTAACCTTGGAAGGAAGAATAACACTGAGAGACAAATATTTAATTGATGAGTTCAGCATTCAAGCGCTGTGCAGTAGTTAACCCTATCTTGCCTCTCATGGGTAAATGCATCTTCAACAGGTAGATCAGTGAGGATGAGATCAAGTTTGTTTCTCCCTCCTGCTCATTTCTTCATCTACTTTCGTAGACATAGTCTAGCAACTATGTTCCTTTGGACTGGACCAGCTTGATCAATATCTGCACTACCGAGGCAGTCTTGCTGATGGACTATGAAACCCACCACCCAGAGTACATTGAAAAATGAAAAAAACTGTGGATGCTATCAATCAGAAACAAAAACAGAAGTTGCTAGAAAACTTCACCGGGTCTGGCAGCATCTGTGAAGAGAAATCAGAGTTAACCTTTTCAGTCCAGTGACTGAAAAGTCATTGGGGTCTCTTCTCATCTATTTTATCATTTAAGGATGTCCTACTTAGTTTGAAAAATGACCACTTGAGGGCACCCAACAACTTTTGATTTTTCTCTCAAACTGTCCCCAAACAATGTGTACCTGCATTGAGTGACAGCAGAAAAGATTAAACAGCAAAGTATCATTGTCCAATGACCTACATCATGCTGACACTGAAATAAATATTGTAATAAAACACTCAACGTGAGGCAGGAATTGCTGAAGTACTCTGCTTCTTATCTGATTAGTTCAGGCAGCTTGGAACTTGGTATAAGATAGAGGTCAAATTTTTAACCAGACAAAATAAAATTCCATCCAGTCATCACAGACTGAAAACAAATCAATTATCTAAAACGTCCATAGATTTCATAGAAATCACAATGGTTAAACTTCTTTATTTTGGAGAAAAAAAACCATCAGTGGGTCTCCTTTAAAAATTAAACCACATTAAAGGAAATTGTCATTCTAGAATCTCTGTTGTTTCCAACTTCCTTGGTCATCTTTTCAGAGCAGTTTATTAACTCACTCCATTGTCTGATCACCTTTCACGGTGAGCACAGCTTTATATTGTCTCAGGCTAAATTTTGCCGTCAACAGCAAATCATATCATTGACCTCAGAGAAAGCTACCTGTAAAGATCTTGTGATGTCTGCAGTGCTGACTTCTCTTTTCTCAATTCAGGCTTAAACCTGATGCCAAATAAACAGGATGATAGCAACGAGGGTAACCAGTGAGTCACATTTTAATTACTTCCATACACAGGAAAGGAGCAAGTTAAAAGCCATCGGGCAGTACAGAGCTTGTGTATTGCTTTTCATCTTGCAGTCATCAAGATGATTCACAACCAATATTTGTACAACATGAGAGGAAAATACAGATTGGTTAGCAAGTGGACTGTCATTGCTGGAGACGTTGCCATGGAAAATGTACCAGGTAATGATAATTGTCAGTTAACTGTCAGGTTTATTTTCAAATTTTAAACTACGCGGGTTCACTCTGATTATTCAATGCATTGCTCTGAGAAATGAAGCAGCAAATTACCTATTTTGTTGAGTTGAGAGGACGCAATACATGTCCTTCCTGATGACCCTACAACAGCAAGATGAGCAGGTCAATAAGATTGTCTTTCGTCAGGAGTACTCAGGTCAAAGGTATTAATATCCTTCACTTTTAACTTACTTTTCAGATACTGAAATAAATAATAATGATGGAATTAAGATTGAAAGTAATATATCATAAACTATACTTAAAAACATTGAGCTGAATTTTTAGCAAAGTGTTTGGTGTCTTTATGTGTCTGTAGCTGGTGCCAATGGAAGAGAGCAGTTGTGTTGTTTTGTGCTGAGCAACAAAAGGGCTGTTCACAGTCAGCAGTGAGCTGAAATCATCCAATATCCACTCTGATATCTACGTTGAGAATTCTCAATGGCCAGATTGTTTGCGTTTCTGATAGGAAACTTCATATCAATGAGGCAAGGTATGCAGTTGACAAGGTGTTAAAAAGCGGTAATCCAATTTATTGGCAAGTCACCACTGCCTAGCAAGAAATTCACTTCAACAGCAACAGATGCATGAAAGATACAACAAGTTGCTTCTTGCACCATCTGCCACAAATCTCTCCCTAACCCAGTAAAATCTTGCTAATAAGTACTTAAAAATGCATTTCTTTATCTGAAGTGAAAACTTTGATATTCCACATATATAAAATTAACTGTTCGGTGTCAGTGAGGTTGTTTATCAGCGACTATGAACTTAGTGTGCTGCTAAAGATCCACGTTCACCTTGTTCAACAAAATGTAACTTCTCCACATTATTCCAGTGAGTCTGAAAGTTATGGAAGTTGCAAGTTCACTGCTTAGGAAACATTCCCTTGATTATCATACAATTACTAACTGTACCTTAATGTTATTCTGTCCATGTGCGCATTCTTAGAGTCACTCTCAGTTTCTGAATGAAGGTTTTCCAATCATTCCAGCTCTAAGTCTGTGCAATAAACTGGCTCTTTTTTTGCTATAAAACTAAATGGAGCATATGACTCCTGTGTGCTGTTTTGTGACCTGTTGCGTGTCTCATATCAAAATACAGTCTGTGTCATTTAAATCTTTTGAAATGAATTGACATGAATAAATTCTGTGTAATTATACACACAAGAGAGTGACCCAGACATGTTAATTGTTGCACGAAAAATATTGCATAGTTGGATTTTATTACCTAAGTAATTACTTTTAATTGTTGTCAGAACTTTGATGCTGTTATCTGCATCATTGAAGTCACAGGAGTTTAGCAGAATTTGAATTCAACCTAATTTCAGATTGAGCTCTTTTTCAATCAATTTCCTCCTTCTTTGGCACTGTGTGTGTGTGTATGCGTGTGTCTGTCTGTCTGTGTCTGTGTTTGTGTGTCTACGTATATGTGAGTTTGATTTTGAGAGACCTCATACATTGAAGGACTCTGGGTTGGTCAATTATAGGGAATGGTTGTCGCTAAACTTGAGTCTGCCTCCAATTGATATTCATTTATTTCAGAAACTCAGAAGTCACATGACACCAGGTTATACTCCAACACCTCAACATCATTTATTTCATAAAGTCGTTGGATAGTAATCAGGAGTTGGAGAGAACAGCCATGTCCCCAGCTCAGACTCACTGTATTCACCATTTCAGCACAATCACTCAGATCAGCTGGCTCAATACAGGTCACAACTGGATCCGACCCTACCCTTTATAGACCGTCACTGCATCAGAACATCCCAGAATGCTTTACAATTAATGAAATACCTTTGAAATGTAACTACTGATCCAATGCCAAAAATGTGGCATCCAGTTTAAGCACCGAAAGCTCCGATGATCATCAACGAGACAAAGACAAGATAATCAGCCTTCATGATGTTAATTGTGGGAAAAAGTTGGCAAAGACAGTGCGGGGAATATCCCTGCTCCTTATAGATAAAAACAGTATCTTTTACACCCATTTAAAAGGATAGACAGGGCTTCAGTTTAATGTTTCAATTAAAAAATTGTTCAGTCAGCTTATCTCAGTTTGGTCAGTCCTTCGAGCATGGCAATACATATCAAAGGTTTAACAGAAGGAAATTCATTTTGTCAATAGCTGGCTGTTATGCCATGACTTTGGTTAAGAATGAATATGTGGTCAACAGGTGAGTATTGATGATTGGGCCATGAATAAGAAAATAGCGTGCCAGTGCCTTACATCCAATTAATTCAAGAAATAAGAAGGTGTAGAGCTGGATGAACACAGCAGGTGAAGCAGCATCAGAGGAGCAGGAAGGCTGACGTTTCGGGCCTAGACCCCTCTTCAGAAAAAAAATGCAATTAATTCAAGTTAATTTTTATCCACAAGGAAATATATATTACATATTTTGCGCATTCATTCAAATATAAATGAATAATAATTTTAAAAAAGAAAATTGCCCTATCACTGATGTCTACATGAAATTGAAATGTATTCAAAACTATTCCAATGCACTAAAATAATCAATCAGCGAGTCTCATCTTAACACCATATTGTTATCCATTCATTAAATTGTGTTAAAAGTTCTTTTGGACAAGGGCAGAGATGAGATCAGGAATGAATTTGTCCTGCATCTGAGGAATTGTAGCCTTTTCCATGAATGCACCAACAATAAAACAGAGACAAGGTGATTCTTGTCATTCATGATACTTAACTTACATCAAAATTCATCAAGAAAGATCTACTCCACAAATACCCTTCCAACCCACTTCAAAAATCTCAGTACCATTAAAGAGCCTAACTTCCTAAGACAACACTACTAGATGAGACATCAGGAAGAATAGCACTCTCATCTACAGCCATACAGAAAACTTTAACGATTGTGGTGTCAACTGAAAAGGATCTTAATTTCCTGACACAGCGAAATTGTGTAAGTTCCCTGGCCACCATATGGGTGCCACATTACTGTTACCTGCAAATCAATTTATTATCTATTTTAATATTAAATTACTTGTAGTTTTGAAGAATTCATTCATGGAACATGAGCATCACTGGTCAATCAGCATTGATTGCCCCTCCTTAATCTGAGGCTCAGCCATATTGCTATGGGCCTGAAGTCACATAAAGGCCAGACCAGGTAAAGACAGCAGATTTCCTTCTGTAAAAGACATTTGTGAGCTGGTAGTTACATGGCCATCATTCAGCCAGTTTTTAAATTCCAGATTTTTATTGAATTCAAATTTCATCATCTGCCATGGTAGGATTTGAACCCACATTTCCAGAGGATTGGCCTGGGTTCTAGATTACTAATCAAGTGACATTACCACTAGCCACTGGGACTCCAACCTTAGTAACCATTTCAAGGGTTCCCAACATGAATATTCACAAGTGCAATGTCAGTAACTCTATTCTAAAGCCTATCATTCTTTTGTCTTGCTTTTGTTCAGTTTAAGAGAATTACTATAGCACCATTTTATTACCCTCTCCACCGAGTTCCTGTACTTTCTCCTTATGAGACACACAAGTACCACCTCATCAGTATCCTTCAAGATTATCATGTTACTCTTCCCTGTTCGACAATCATTCATGTAGAGGATGTGAAAGTGAAAATACACAGTCCTGAGAAGATTCAAAATTCATTAAAATAGGCTCTAAGTAAATCCAGAGACTAATGCCCATTTGCTTCGATTCCCTGTTGCGGTGGGAATCACTGATCCAAAGGAAGAGAGTAGGACTGACATCTAGGTTTTCCTTTGTAGAGCACCTGTGCTCTGTTCGCGACAAATGACAACATCTTCCAGTCGTGAACCATTTCAACTCCCCCTCCCACTCCCTGGGCGACATGTCCATCCTGGGCCTCCTCCCATGTCATAATCACACCAACCCGAAACTGGAGGAGCAGCACTTCATATTCCATTCTGAATTCTGAGGAAGGTTCACCGGACCTGAAATGTTAACTCTGTTTTCTCCTTCACAGATGCTACCAGACCTGCTGAGCTTTTCCAGCAAATTTGTTTTTGTTCCTGATTTACAGCATCTGCAGTTCTTTCAGTTTTTACCTCATATTCCGCCTTGGGAGCCTACAACCTAATGGTCTCAACGTGGACTTTACCAGTTTCAAGTCTCCCTACCCTGGCACCATCCCATGACCAAACCTGCCTCTTATCCCCGCCTCCTTGACCTGTCCA
Source organism: Ginglymostoma cirratum (assembly GCA_024137785.1). Classification (NCBI taxonomy): domain Eukaryota; kingdom Metazoa; phylum Chordata; class Chondrichthyes; order Orectolobiformes; family Ginglymostomatidae; genus Ginglymostoma; species Ginglymostoma cirratum. The sequence goes on along the minus strand of JAHRHZ010000061.1, from coordinate 17,392,898 downwards.
TCTTCTCTCCCACCTATCCGCTCCTCCTACCTCACTGACCAATCCCCACCACTGCTTACCTGCACTCACCTATCACCATCCCACGTACCTTCCCCAGCCCCACCCCTCCTCTCTCTATTTATTTCAGAGCTCCCTTCACCCTCCCCCATTTCCAGAGTAGGGTCCCAACCTGAAACGTCAACTTTCCTGTTCCTCTGATGCTGCCTGGCCCGCTGTGCTCCTCCAGCTGCATACTTGTTATCTCTGACTCTAGCATCACCAGTTCTTACTATCTCTTTCCAATTCCTCAACTTCCTTGAATGGCATTGAAAGCTGAAGAAAAATTAACAATGGACACATGAGCATAGTTGTCCAATCAACTCACATCTATTTGATGAAGTGAGCCAAGGTTGGAACAGTATCATCCACTCACTCAGAGTTGATTGACAAACTTTAAGGGATACGTGGAACGAAAGGATCAAAAGATGCTTTGGCACAATGTGCTTGCAATACCTCATGCCTATCTCTGCAAGGACAACTGGTTGGTAATCGTTCAACTGAGCAGGCCGCAACCTCTTAGCAATCAGAATGAAAGTGGCTGATTTCCAACAGCAAGGAATTGCTTCTGTGTCACAGTTTCTGAAAGAGCAAATGATAAGGAATTGCCAACTGCTGAGCCCATTCCTTAAGAATGTTTCTGCCGATTTGATCTGGGCAGTGTGGGATACCTCTATTCACTCGCTTGAATTGCTTCCTTATCTCCCATTTGTTGGTAGCAGTGCAAAATCCTTTCTAATTCACAAGGTGAAGCCTGCTGCAAAATTACATCTTTCTCACATTCACCATTTTCAAACTAGCGAAGGGATCCATTCTGTCACAACATTGCAAGGACTGTCTGGACAAATAAAAATAATTTCTCTTTTATGATGTGTAACTTGACATTCTATGCATACAATTCCATATATCTTTGGGATTACTTGTTCTAAAATAATTATGCAGCTTATCTCTGTACTTAACTTTCTCATTCTGAAATTCCTTTTTGATCATGATTCTTGGTTCATCACAGTTGGTCCCCAAAGATTTCCGACACCAAATATAATTTGTCCTTCCTTCATTATTGCTTTAAAGTTCCTTGTAATGCAGAACTTCTCATCTGGCTGGATTTTAATCATTGCAGTTGGACATGAAGCCATTCACAGAAGACAAAATAATAATTTCTGTTCTTATATATGCCTCCACCCTCAATAAAAATATCCCAGTTTGCCTTATCATAGCAAATGTTCAAATCTCGAAAGATCATATTCTCCCAGGTTTTCTGAAGAAGGGTCCCAACCCGAAATGTCAACTTTCCCGCTCCTCTGATGCTGCCTGGCCTGCTGCGTTCCTCCAGCCCCACACTGTGTTATCTCTGACTCCAGCATCAGCAGTTCTTACTATCTCTCTTGATCACCTTCCTGCCAGGTTTGACTCTTTCCAGCTTTTGCTGACATTTTAAGGGGGAACTGCTCAAGATTATAATCTGAATCTAATCCCTGACCAAGTCAAATACTTGTAAGAGTCGAAAATGGAGTAATGTTCTCCCCATGGATTGGTTTGTCAATGTACCTAGAATAATTTCAGAGAGCATGCCGCAAAGCCAATTAGAGGAACGTAGGACTCGGAGAAGGAGAAGTCCATTTGGCCTTTTAAGCCTCTTGTATCATTCAAATTGCTGATCTGATTGTGCTGTCGTCTCCTTTGTACACACCTTTTAATGTAATTAACTAATTAGGTTCACAAGCTCCTGTTTGCCTTGTTACCTTTAACTCCTGGGTACTTAGCATCCTCTGAACACATTTGGATACGAACAGTTTCCTGTGTTTTATTATGCATAATCAACGTCCATAAGAGCATTCATAAGAAAATATAAAAAATGGTAATATGTTCTATATGCATAAATCATCAGAACACAAGACATCCAATAGTTTTTTTTCAAATAAGCAATTCATTTGGTAAACCAAGGGAAGCGCAGTTCTGGTATGGCGCACTGACCTCTACATCGCTGAGGCCAGGCGCCAACTCTCCGACACCTCCTCCTACCGCCCCCTGGATCATGACCCCACCCCCGAGCACCAAACCATCATCTCCCAAACCATCCACAACCTCATCACCTCAGGTGACCTCTCACCCACCGCCTCCAACCTCATCGTTCCCCAACCCCGCACCGCCCGCTTCTATCTCCTTCCCAAAATCCACAAACCTGAATGCCCTGGTCGACCCATTGTCTCCGCCTGCTCCTGCCCCACCGAACTCATCTCCACCTACCTAGACTCCATTTTCACCCCCTTGGTCCAGGAACTCCCTACCTACATCCGTGACACCACCCACGCCCTCCACCTCCTCCAGAACTTCCAATTCCCCAGTCCCCAACACCTCATTTTTACTATGGACATCCAGTCCCTATACACCTGTATTCCCCATGCAGATGGCCTAAAGACCCTCCGCTTCTACCTGTCCCGCAGACCTGACCAATCCTCCTCCACTGACACCCTCATCCGCTTAGCCAAACTCATCCTCACCCTCAACAACTTCTCTTTCAATTCCTCCCACTTCCTACAGACAAAGGGGGTGGCCATGGGTACCCGCATGGGCCCAAGCTATGCCTGCCTCTTTGTAGGTTACGTGGAACAATCCCTCTTCCGTACCTACACTGGCCCTAAACCCCACCTCTTCCTCCGTTACATTGATGACTGCATTGGCGCCGCCTCGTGCTCCCACGAGGAGCTCAAACAGTTCATCCACTTCACCAACACCTTCCACCCCAACCTGAAGTTCACCTGGACCATCTCTAACACCTCTCTCTCTTTCCTGGACCTCTCTGTCTCCATCTTGGGTAACCACCTCAAAACCGATATCCATTTCAAGCCCACTGACTCCCACAGCTACCTAGAATACACCTCCTCCCACCCACCTTCCTGCAAAAATGCCATCCCCTTTTCCCAATTCCTTCGCCTCCGCCGCATCTGCTCCCAGGATGAGGCATTCCACTCCCGTACATCTCAGATGTCCTCATTCTTCAAGGACCGCAACTTTCCCCCTGCAGTGGTCGAGAACGCCCTCGACAGTGTCTCCCACATTTCCCGCAACTCATCCCTCACACCCCGTCCCCGCAATAATAACCAAAAAAAGAATCCCCCTTGTCCTCACGTACCACCCCACCAACCTCCGGATCCAACGCATCATCCTCCGACACTTCCGCCATCTGCAATCCGACCCCACCACCAAAGACATTTTTCCCTCCCCACCCTTGTCTGCTTTCCAGAGGGACCACTCTCTCCGTGACTCCCTTGTCCGCTTCACACTCCCCTCCAGCCCCACCACACCCGGCACTTTTCCCTGCAACCGCAGGAAGTGCTACACCTGCCCCCACACCTTCTCCCTCACCCCAATCCCAGGCCCCAAGAAGACTTTCCACATCAAGCAGATGTTCACCTGCACATCTGCCAATGTGGTATACTGCATCCGCTGTACCCATTGTGGCCTCCTCTACATCGGGGAAACCAAGCGGAGGCTTGGGGACCACTTTGCAGAACACCTGCGCTCAGTTCGCAACAAACAACTGCACCTCCCAGTTGCGAACCATTTCAACTCCCCCTCCCATTCCTCAGACGACATGTCCATCCTGGGCCTCCTGCAATGCCACAATGATGCCACCTGAAGGCTGCAGGAACAGCAAATCATATTCAGCCTGGGAACCCTGCAGCCCAATGGTATCAATGTGGATTTCACAAGCTTTGAAATCTCCCCTGCCCCAACCGCATCCCAAAACCAGCCCAGCTCATCTCCACCTCCCTAA
>JAHRHZ010000061.1:17343169-17383718 GCA_024137785.1 Ginglymostoma cirratum | reverse complement strand
GAGGGCATATGTTTAAAGTGAGAAGGGAGAGATTTGGAAAGAACCTAAGGGGCAACATTTTCACAGAGAAGGTGGTGCATGAATCAGATGAACTGCCACAATAAGTGATGGAGGCTGATACAATTATAACATTTAAAAGGCATCTGGATGGGTGCATGAATAGGAAGGAGTTAGAGGGATATGGGCCAAATGCCGGTAAATGGGACGAGATTAGTTAAGGATATCTGGTCGGCATGGACGAGTTGGACCAAATGGTTTGCTTCTATGCTGTACATCTCTATGACTGAGGCATGGGAACCTGCAAGTATGTGTAAATCACGATTGAAACAATTCCGCTGAATTTTAACTCACTAATGCTGCATTGTCAACACAAAGTCAGGGGAAGGGTTCCACTGGCTGTCAGTGATTATACTTCAACAGGACTTCAGTCACTGTAAAGCACTTTTGAAAGTTCCTGGGATACTTTGTGCTGTTACAGGGAATTCCGGTGAAAAGCCATCTCCAAGGATAAGCCTGACAGCTTAAGTCCCATTCATAAGCCTCATGGTAGGCCAAGCATCAATAGTACTGCTGATCTGACTTCAGATCATTGAATCTGTAGCACCATGCTTGCTGCCAATGTGTCATCGGTCAGAAGTTTACTCTGCTCAGCACTCCCTCTGTCTTCAGAAGATAATCGCTAGTTGGTAATTAGACCATTAGTAAACACAAGAGAGGAGGTCTATTGGCACAATAGGTAGCATCCTTGTCTCCAGGCCACAAGATTTGGGTTTGAGTCCTACTCCAGTGTTTAAGGGCCAAGTAAGATACGATCATAATGTGCCTAAATCCTTCTACCACTCTGATGGCAGTCAGTGAGAATTAGAGTCTTCTGATCAGCCCAGTTGGATGCTGAGTGGTACCCCTCACATTATAGCCCCTGGTGACAGGTTAGCGACATCTTCTACGAAAATTTAGCTATAGCAATGGGAGTAATCACATGCTTTATCTGTCAGTAAGTGTGAAAAGAAAGAAGAATAAACACAAGATTGAGCTCGGAGCAGGTGATGGAACACCTCCTGAATGGTAGGATGAATGGTACATTTTTCCATAAAATCCCTGCTAAAATCATGTGGCAGTCAGTGTGCAGCAACCAGCACAAGTTAAAAGGACCAATGCACCACTAGGCATCCTCTACTCCTTCAACACGAAAAGAAAACCATAAAATAATAAGTGCCTTACGATCAACACCCAGTCCATAACATGAAGACACACCATATGCCATTGTTCCTAAATTTCATTTGTTTGATGTGTAGACATTGAGATGCAATTATTTGGCACGCTGCAAGTTAACAAAGACATAGAACCTTGTTTAGTCAAATAAGCATTCTCCTATTTGGCATCCAGGTTACCCAACCTTCAGAGTTTATTCACCATCTGTAAAACTGGCACCTATCTTCAGCAGAGAAAAGAAATGGCCAATTTTCAGCAGCTCATTTCTCTAGATATTCTGACTGCCCAATTTCAAAGGAATTTCAGTACATGGAAGGAATTCCTCAAAGCCCTTTGAATCCTTATAGACTAATATATTACTTCACATTCCCATATCGGCCACATTGTAACCTTGGGGAAATTACTAATTAATGTCAATAAAACCATAAGACGTGGAAGCAGAAGTAGGCCATTCAGCCCACCAAGTCTGGTCTGCCAGTCAATGAGATCATGGCTCATCTGATAATCCTCAATTTTCCACTTTCCTACCTTTACCCTACAGCCCTTGATTCGCTTACTGATTTAAAAACCTTTCTATTTTATCCTCGAAGTAGAAAGAGTGTTGTGTGCAGGCCATCATCCAGAAAGATCTGAATTAAAGCAGCCAAAATCATTTCAAATAGAATACTTACAGCTATCATAGAGGAGACACAGATATCAACAAAGTGGAGAATTAAAAACAAATTGAGGCATGATGAAAGCATCTTCAGCTAATTTCCTTGTTTGAGTTTTTATGAATATTGAATGTTATATTTTTATTATTGGTTCAAAATTTCAGTTCAAAGTGGACAGAACCATGCGCAGCTTTAAGTTTGATTTGTATTTCTGTATATATTGTGCGGCTTAACAAAGGGAGGACATAACTTAGTTTCATTTTTGAATCTGTGTATCATACCTTGCCTTCGGAGAAGTTGTTTACACGCATTCAAATTCAAACTTAAAAAAATAACCCTTGAGGTGAATAGGTCAGTCCTTTAGAAAGCAAGTGGAAACAAGAAGTTAAAAAAAGGTGTTACTGAGCAACAGGAATTAGCTGTCACAGAAAAATAGTAAAACCCAGAAAAATGGGCAGTGTGCAGGTTTCTGTCAGAGAAAACAGGCCTATGGAAGCAAAGGCATTGTTAGCTTAGCAATTTGGATTAAAAAGAAGTTCTGAGTGGCTTAAATAGCAATAAGCGCAGAGCTCCAAAAACAGAAGACATCGTGGAAAATATCCCACCAGGATGTTGAATAAATAGGAATAGGGAGCACATGTTAAGGAGTAAATGAGCTATGTTAACTGTTTGTTTAATGGTGTCAGGAAGATGTATTAATGAAAGACAGAGCATTTAGTGAATGCAGAAATTTTCCTGAGAAGAAACCTCTTATAGGTCTGTCACTGAACAAGGAATTTCAAAGCAGAAACCTGGTGACCCTTCTCAGAGATTTGACTATCTATAAGGGTTGTTGAGGACAAAATGTATTGTCAAGTGAAAGGGGTGAGGGTGGTGGTAAACGTACTCTGACTAGCCTTGAAAAATTTGCAGTAATTGTCCTTAATTCAGGTGCGTTATGCAGTGAGATAGACAAATGGATAGACAAGACGTTGGTAAGGAGCACTGCGTACAATACTGGTCACCCTGCTATAGGAAGGATGTTATTATAATGTAAAGGGTGCAAAAAAAAATGAGTAGAATGTTACCAAGACTAGACAGTTTGCTTTAAAAGGAGAGGCTGGGTAAGCTGAGATTTCGTCCCCTGGAGCATAGAGGGCTGAGGGGCGACCTTATAGAGGTCTATAAAATCTTGAGGGGCATAGATAAGGTGAATAGCAAAGGTCTTTTCGCCAAGGTAGGAGAGCCCAAAACTAGACAGCATAGGTTTAAGGTGAGAGGGGAAAGATTTAAGAGGGACCTGACAGGCAACTTTTTCACACAGAGGATGGTGTGTTTATGGAATAAACTGGAAGTGGTAGAGGCAGGTACAATTACAACATTTAAAAGACCTTTGGACAGATACATGGATTGGAAAGGTTTAGAGGGATATGCACCAAATGCAGGTAAAATGGACTGGTTCAGTTTAGGAAACCTAGTCAGCGTGGAGGAGTTGGGCCGAAGGGCCTGTTTCCATGCTGTATGAGTATATGACTCTATGACAAGAGGTCCAACACAACTTTATCGCACACTTTTATCAAGGAAAAACGATGCTTATCTGACTCTTGTATTATACTTTAAATAAACTTTATCAAAGTCTATCAAGCTCTTCATAAGATTCTGCAGTAAACATCCTTAAATCTCTAAGTAAACAGTCTCAAATCTACACTAGCTATCTACTTCTGACACGCACTTCCAAGTTTTCACTACACCCTATCCACAGGTCCCTACCACTGTATTTGAACTATTTGTCTGAGAAAACTGGTAACAGCCGTTAGTAAGTCTGGGATAGGCTGCTCCTCAGTATTAAGAACAATGAGGACATTGTTGTTAAGTTTTCAGATGACACAAAGGCAGGTGGAGAGACAGGTGGTGTTGAGAAAACAAGGAGGCAGCAGTAGAACTTGGACAGGCTAGGAAGTGGCAGATGGAGTACAATGTGGGAAAGTGTGAGATTATGGACTTTGGTAGGAAGAATACAGGTATAGACCAATTTCTAAATGGGGAAAGGCTTTGGAAATCTGAAGTACAAAGAGATTTTGGAGTCCTATTTCAGGATTCTCCTAAGGTTAACGTGCATGTTCAGTTTTTAGTTAGGAAGGCAAATGCAATGTTAAGGCCCTGGTCAGACTGCATTTGGAATATTGTGAGCAGTTTTCGGCCCTGAATCTAAGGAAGGATGTGCTGGCCTTGGAGGGGTGCAGAGGAGGTTCGCAAGAATGATCCTGGGGACAAATGGCTTGCCATGTAAAGAGCAGTTGAGGACTCTGGGTCTGTATTGAAAGGAGTTTGGAAGGATGGGTGGAGAGATCTGATTGAAATGTACAGAATACTGAGAGGCCCTGGATACAGTAGACATGGAGACGATATTTCCACTAGTACTAGGAGAAACTAGAACCCAAGGGCACAGCCTCAGAGTGAAGGGATGACCTTTTAGAACTGAGATAAAGAGGAATTTCTTCAGCCAGAGGAGAGTTAATCTGTGTAACTTGCAGAGGACTATGGAGGCCAAGTCCTTGAGTGTATTTAAGACCGAGATAGACAGGTTCTTGATTGGTAAGTGGATCGAGGGTTATGGCAAGAAGGCAGGAGAATAGGGTTGAATAACATATCAGCCATGATCGAATGCTGGAACAGATTAGATGGGCCAAATGGCCTAACTCTGCTCTTATATCTTATCTGTCAAGCCAGGTTTCACTCTGGGACCTGGCTTGTCCAGCATTACCACCAGCTGGGATCAAAACATGGCACAAAACAAAAGAGAAGCAAATAACTCCATGGAATACCAAGGGAACCGGGAAGAGTTTCTTCAGGTGTGATTCAAAATATCGTTTTGCAGTCAACTGTCCAAAGCAAAGATTCAAGATCCTCAAAATGATACAAAACAAGAGAGTTATCATTAAGGGGATGAAGATAATGATGAATTTGAACATATTATGCTTACCAAAGGCGTGTCTGTATGTGATGGGTCTGTAAGTCATAGACCCCTTTCACTGGGCAGGACTAGATCAGGGCTTGAACTTTGACCATATGTAGAACAGATAGAATAAAATGTCATGTAGTGAATATAGACTCAAGATTACAGAGTTTACAAAGTGCTGTAGGAACACAGACAGGAAACATTGGGTGAAAACTTTCTAAGGTATGAGTGACATGGACTATGGGGAGGCTTGTGGCATAAAATCATAAGTCCAGTAAGGCCTATCTTATGTTGGAACAAATATGTTGCATCTTTTGTTGAGCAGTGAGGTATGTTTCTTGCTAGGCAGTGATGAGTTATCAATTAAAGGGAATTATAACTTGTTATATATCTTATTAATGCCACTACTTATCTCATTTATGTTCAACTGCCTATCTAAGTGTCAAACCAAGTTAGACATCGAGAAATTCCAACATGGATTGTGTACCTATTTTTATTTCAGAATCTATTGTATTTTGCTTTAGTGTTTGAGTAGCAATCACACTATTAAACTGTAAAAGAAACAACATAGATAAAGAGGAGATGGTAGGAACTGCTAATGCTGGAGAATCTGAGATAACAAGGTGTAGAGTTGGATGAACACAGCAGACCAAGCAGCATCAGAGGAGCAGGAAAGCTGACATTTCGGGCCTCGACCCTTCTCCAGAAATGGGGGAGGGGAAGGGGATTCTGAAATAAATAGGGAGAGAGGGGAAGGCAGATAGAAGATGGATAAAGGAGAAGATAGGTGGAGAGGAGACAGACAAGTCAAAGAGGCGGGGTTGGAGCCAGTAAAGGTGAGTGTAGATGGAGAGGTGGAGATGGATAGGTCAGTCCAGGGAGAACAGACAGGTCAATGGGGTGGGATGAGGCTAGGAGGTAGGAGATGGGGGTGGGTCTTGAGGTGGGAGGAGTGGATAGGTTGGAGGAAGGACAGGTTAAGGAGGCGGGGACGAGCTGGGTTGGTTTTGGGATGCGGTCGGGAGAGGGGAGATTTTGAAGCTTGTGAAGTCCACATTGATATCATTGGGCTGCAGGGTTCCCAAGCTAAATATGAGATCCTGTTCCTGCAACCTTCGGGTGGCATCGTTGTGGCACTGCAGGAGGCCCAGGATGGACATGTCGTCCAAGGAGTGGGAGGGGGAGTTGATCGGAACTGTTGGATGTACTGTACTTAGTTTTGCAGATGCATTTGACAAGGAGCTATATCAAATATTATTACACAAGAACAGGTCTCATCGGGTACATTGTATCATGTCAGCACTGGTATAGGATTGGTGGGCTGATCGGAATTATATGGCGGGCACAAATGGGTAATTTTTGGGTCGGCAGGATGTGACATTTGATGTGTCACAGGTTCAGTTTTGTGGCCTCACTTATTTGCAACCTATGCAAATGATACAAAGAACAAAGAAAATTACAGCACAGGAATAGGCCCTTCGGCCCTCCAAGCCTACACTGACATGCTGCCCATCACAACTAAAACCCCATACCCTTCCGGGTCCACATCCCTCTATTCCCATGCTGTTCATATATTTGTCAAGACGCCCTTTAAAAGTCACTATAGTATCTGCTTCCACTACCTCCCTCAGCAGCCCACTACCTCCCCCAGTAGCCCACCACCCCGGTCCGCCCCACCCCCCCCAACAGCCCACTACCTCCCCCGGCAGCTAGTTGAAGTGACCAAAGGTATGGTTGCCACGTTTGCCAAAGACACAAGAATGGGTAGGAAAGTGAGTTGCGAAAAGGACATAATAAGTCTGTAAAGGGGTATAGATACATTAATGAGAAAAAAATGGCAGATGCAACATAGGAAAATGTGAACTTTGGCAGGAGGAATAAAGAAGCAGCATATTATTGATATAGAAAGAGATTGCAGTGGTCTCAGACTTGAAGGGATCCAGGTGCCCTCGTACATAAATCATAAGTCATTATTATGCAGGTATGGCAAGTGGTTAGAAAGACAAAGAATGTTATTGTTTATTTAAAGAGGAATAGAAAATAAAAGTAGGGATATTTTGCTACAATTGAGTACAGCATTGCTGAGACCACATCTGGAGTACTACGTACAGTTTTGGTCTCCTTATTTAGAAAAGGATGTAAATACATTTGAAGCTGGTCAGAAGAGATTCACTCAACTGGTACCTAGGATGGAGGGGGTGCTTATCTTATGAGAAAGTGTGACAATTTGGCCCTCTATCAATTGGAATTTTGAAGAATGAGAAGTGATCTTGTTGAAAAGTACAATTTTTTGAGGGGACTTGATAGTTGGATACAGAGAGATTGTTTTTCCTTTTGGGGTGATCTAGAGCCAGAGACAATAGTGGGGAGAGGTCCATTGTGAACGTTTAATCTATTTAAGGCAGTGATGGATGAATTTTTGATTAACAAGAGATCAGAGGTATTGGGGTAGGTGGGAACATCTGAGGCTACAATCAGATCAGCCCATGACCATGTTAAATGCCAGAATAAGCTAAATGGACCAAAGGATCTACTTCTGCTTTAATTCATATGATCATATGGTCATACAAGTGAATTTCTCATCATAATCAACACTGATTACCAAACCACAAATTCTGAGTAGCTGACAGAAGTAAACTCATTGTACCTCAGGGATTTTCACTGATGTGTTTTGTAATGAAGGTCCTGAGGAACAAAATGCACTAAGTTGTATGGTGGAAAAATGAGTGATTGTGGTACACAAGACAATGGCTAACAGACTGAAAGACAAATTGTCCAGATTGGGTACTTGATTGACTTATATTGCTAAAGGTGTCTCATGATTGGCAAGATGTGACAATTGTGGGAAAATCAGGAAAAGCTGTTCCCAAGTTCAAATATTGGTTGAATATTGAAGATTATAGCCAACAAACTGGGTCTTTGGATTAGCATAAGTAGGGAAGCTTGTTGCAAGTTCAGAAATGATTGTCATACTGTATACGATGGGCTGAAGGGCGAAAAGTTAATGATGATTTTCGACAACTGCATGGGAAAATAGATTGTACAAGATGGGCTGAAGGGCTAAAATTGTTGATGATACTCGACAGGCTGCATGATCTTGGGTGAGTCCTGGGAACATTCCGTTACGAGTGGTAGACAACACCTGCAGCTTGTTTTCCCATTCCGTGTTTTCTGTCCCAGCCAGGAGTTTTGTCTTTCTGTACCTGCTTTCTTTGTGCTGGCTGTTTGTTACACTGTATGAAAGAGAGAGTCTTGTTCCAAAGCAGGACTTTATCTGGGCTCAGAATCATGAACAGTGCCGGCAAAGAACCTAAGTCTGCAGACCAGCCATTGATCGAGGGGACCCCAATGGGCAGAGGGGCATTAAACTTGTTGCTTTTTCTCTTTCTTCTTCCATTTATTATTACCACTGTAATCATTTTTTATTATTTGATGAACGTTCATATTTAAGCAAATTGCTGTTAGACAAGTTTTCTCTTAATTATATTTATCTGAATCTGAAAAGAACCACTTGAATACACACATTTTAGAAAACAGTCACCAACAGAAGCAGGACCTTTCACAGCACAAGAAGAACCTTACAGTAGTAACATTGACAGACAGAAAAGTGCAATTAGAGACAACAGCTGGAATTGATTCAATAAAGAGATAAAGACCATAGTGTCTGAAAAAAACTGTCTCAAAAGTGAACAGCTCTGCAACATGAGCTCACATGACCATTAACTTATTACAACTATCAGTAAGCTTGAGAATAAACTAGCAATAGACCAAAGAGAGTTAAATAGTTCTAGGGTGATTGACATTTATTCTGAGATACCAAATAAGGACCAACCAACCTTGTCACAGAAATGAACTTGTTTTGTGTGACTCATAAGTCTAAATCAAAGCTACTTTCTAAGGGTTTTGAACAGTGACTAGGATTCTTCCTCAGCTGAGAAAGTTACCTTAAAAATATTTTCAGCTCTTTTGGCCTGATAATCATGGGAACTTAAGATGTCTGATATAAATGCCACATTTCTGCAGGAGATATTTTTCAGAAGCATTCTGAAACAACCTGAATAAACAGTAGCCGCAGCAAAAGGAAAATTGTGGAAACGAAACAAATGCTCCCCCAGCCCAAATGCCTCCAGACTGTGGTATTTTTCAGTGAGATGTGTTTTGCTGAATCTGTTCATCTAAAATGCTTTATTAGCACTGCGCAGGAAAACTTTCAGGCATCTTCATGATGCATATTGATGCTTTCCTATGGTACTGTGAATTGAGAAACATGTTATTGATAAGATTGGAATTGAATTTAAAATTGGGAGTCAGCAGGGTTTAAAATATCAATACGGGTAAGGAATAACTTTAAATCAACAAGGTTATCTTGAGAATATTACTTTCGTCCCAATTAATCTTTACCAGAATAGCACAGAAAGTTAGTGTCATGTCTAAAGAAGAGACAGGACAATTATGAAGCTTAATGGGTCAGTTCAATAGAATGTGCATTCAGATTAGGTCAGATACTAGATTCCATGTGTTGAAGTTAAACACCATGTGGAAACATCCTGATGTGGAGAATGGTTTAAGGACAAATAATGCATTTGACCATAAGGCCATAAGAAGCAGGACAGGGCCTCAAATTTAGTGCCTCAAATCTGCTCTGCCATTCAGAGCTGATCCAACATTCCTCACATTCCACCTTTTCCCTACAATCCTTGATTATCATGCTGATCAAGAATCTTGTGGAAGCAAGAACCGCAGACGCTGGAGTCAGAGTCAATACAGTGTGGAGCTGGAGGAACACAGCAGGTCAAGCAGCATCAGAGGAGCAGGAGGGTCGACATTTTGAGCCTCTATCCTTCATTCTGTTGAAGGGTCTAGGCCCGAAACATTGACTCTCCTGCTTCTCTGATGCTGCCTGACCTGCTGTGTTCCTCCACCTCCACACTGTATTAACACTGATCAAGAATCCATCCATCCTTGAATATGCACAAGGACTCTGTCCCCACAGCTCCCTGTGGCTAGGAGTTGCAAAGACTTACAACCATCTGAGAGAAGAAATCCCTGCTTATCTCAGTCTTAATTCGACACCCATTTATTCTGAGACTATGCCCTCTGCTCCAAAAGTCTCCAATGAAGGGGAAACATCCACTCAGCATTTACCCTGCCAAGATCTGTAAGAATCCTAAATGTTTCAAAATAAATTGAAATTTATTTAAGCTTCTGTCCTTAGATGACCCAAAGAACATGAAACCAATCATTTCTGGTGATGTTTTCACATGTTTACTTTCCTGATGGGTTTTCTGGTGAAACTGATTTCATAATTTTCTTCTCTGTGAGAATGGGGCCATCATGCTTTTTAGATTTGGAAGCGAGGAACATAAAGAGGTTTGTTGAAAGTACTCTGACTGCTGAAGCACTGGCATTTTTGAGGCTGGCGAGTATGGGGTACTATTTGTCAACTATTTTAAGTGTGCTTCTGTACAATGTGCATACTGAAGAGCGTATACACGTTCAATGTTGTGGAGATAATTGTTCCTTATCGAATAATGTAAGTCTGCAAAGGACACAAACTGGAAATGGTTGCAAATTGACAATGATGATTTGAGATAATTATTGGAGAGGAAGGAATCAGTAAAATTAAATGGATGGAGTCAAGATATAATGTTTTGGATAGTTATACAAAAAGAAATGCATGTATAAATAAATGTTCAGCGTATTAGAGTAGAAACATCTCACCATGTAATGCTTTGTACAGATTATGCAAATCTTTAATTAAATTTGATCTGAACTCCTAGATGCAAATATGAACTTTTTTTTACTTAGAGGGAAGCAAATTTGTTAACTGTATATTAATTACCTGCATGTGATGGATATTGACTGGAATTCAGTTGTGTTCCTATTAAATAAAAAAGAACAGACTGAAACTGTAATTGTTGAAGGTACATGTTTGTGACATGGATTCCTGTAAATAAACACCTGGAAATTTGTGTAAAAGTTGACTTCAGTCCTATCTCTCATCATCTAACTTTCTGAAGTACAACACCCATGCTTTGTCTTTTTTTTGTTCTTCTGTATTGTTCAGCATTTCAAAGTGCTGGAGTGTGTGAGATTCTGAATGACTTAAATGTTGGTAAACCACTATTGTTTCTCAATGTTCCACAGAACAGATATTTTGATTTTAGGTCAATTAACAGAATGCAGCAATTTGCTACTATTAATCAGATTGCTAGGTAATCATTGTGAGAGGGGCAGTGAAGTACACGTGATGGGATTAGTTTTGACTTCATGACAAAGATCTGCATATAAGGACAGCAATTCATAGCAATGTATCAATCATCAATAATATAGGCCCTTTAATTTCCAGCATGCCAATTTCTTTAAGCCCCCATCAATCGATTTTAATGCAATTGACATAAACTGCTGATGTGTAATATTGACATTACAGAGAGTAGAGATTGATGCACAAGGATTGTCTTGAGGGAGCTTTTAATATTAGCTGGAGAAAACCACAATGCACAGCTAATCTTTGTGCAATATGTTTTACTGTAATTTGCTTTATGTGGACATTCTCTCGTGTAAGTATGGCTTCTGGAGAACGGATTTAATTATTGTTAAATGGAAAATTTATTTGTACATATCTATCCAAGTAATGAAACATTATGAAAAGCGTTGGCTATATTCTTACCTAAATAGATCAATTGTAGAATGCAATTTTGCTTTTTAGAGGGGTGGTATGGCCACATATAGATTGAGTGAAGCCACATGTGTTGAATTGTAGTGAGCGATATGAAACGGCTTCATAGAAACAGTCTGATACCCATGGGTTTGAAATAAGCTACAAAGGTGATGGGCACCACATTAACTGATCCTTCCTGTCATCACTGTTTTTGTGCTCTTGCTAGGACTCTCACAATGATTACCAACAAAACAATTGTCCCTGAATCTCACAGTGAAGTGATTTGATACGGTTTTGAGGAAAGGGATAAAGCACTAAATAAAAGGACATTTCTCAAATGCTGACAAGACTGGCTGTTCTGTTAGTCTTTTTGTCTAACACAGAATTTAACTGGGCTCTGACTACCAGCAAGAGGAGCTCTACACCTGTGAGAATATAAATATGCAGGTATCCATTTAGAAAGCATGCAGGACAAACAGGATAACTCTTAAAAGCTGTAAGCAGTGTTCAGCCTCCTATATACAATACATCAGCTAAGGCTTGTTTCACGATATTGTTACATATTGAACCAGCTGGCAGAAGAATGCCTGAACGGATAGATTAGCATTAATATGGTACCATGATGATCTGCCCACCAACCCAACACATGTCTATAGTGTTGCCGTTAACAGTTGAGGTATAACACAGCTCAATAAGAAAAATCGCGCTGACATTCCGCAATGCAATATTTGGGGGTCAGTTTGCCAAATGAATACCATAATTTTCCTCAGAGTTTTTAAGGGTGGTACATAAAGGACACGATGGTGTACATAAAGGGATGGATGGATCAGGTGTCTAAACTTGTTAGTATGTTTGTCAACTGATGGGCTTGTTTGTTATCATGTTAATCTGAGCAATCTTATATTTACTTGTCCCACACACAATGAGGGAGTTATCAGTTTAGTCTTTGTTGGTGAGCAAGGGACCACATCACACACTCATTGGCGACTGATTTTCACTGCATTTAAAAAGTACACTGCTAAAACTCTAGCAGACTCACTGAACGGTCTGCAACCAAACCTGCTAGCTTTCCATCCAACAGTCAGAAGTTCCAAATTACCCCCAGCGCCTCTACTTGGGATTAACTATGTCTGAACTGGCATCACTTGCAGGTTGTGCATTGCCGACTGCGATGTTTGGATCCTTACACAACTCTTGCAAATTAAAGGATTTTATTGAAAGGTTACCATGATTCTTATGCCCACAATTCCCCTTTGTCCAACTTCTGAAAGTCCAAACTGTGGTTCTGAATTACCAATCCAGTCATGGCTAGCAATTTGTCATCCATGTTCACATTTTCACATGTCCAAGCCAATATTTTTCAGTGAATTATTTGGATTGAATTAATTTAATTTAAGTGCCGTATCACTTGCCAATAATGGCAATGACTGCCTAAGCCATATTGGTGTAATTATTAAATGAATGTTCTTCATTTCCTTCCCTGGCTTGTTAACATTTCTGTAGCATTGCAGCTATATTGCTCAGTTTTTTGTTTACACAATGGCACAGCGTTTTGGAAAAGCATTGAGCTGGAATTTAGTAGGTTTTCAAGACAATTAGGGAAACAGTAAAACTCGACAGAGACAAACTATTCTGATTGGTTGGGAGTCTAAGACTATGTGTTACAGTCTAGATATTAGAGTTAGACCTTGCAGGAGTGAATTAGGAAGCAGGTCTACACAGAAAGTGGAGTAAAAGTTCACAACCACTGTTCTATGTACAGCATTTGTTGCCAGGTGAAAATAGTAACTTTGAACCTGATATTGATATATGATTTTTAACAATAGATGTTCATACATAGGGACAAGGGCGCAGTGATATCAAGCTAGAGTGTAATTCAGCTTAGATCTCAGTTAATAGCCAAACAGGATCAAGGGGCTGAAGTCACCTACTTTATTTTATTCACTTGTGGGACATGGGTGTCACTGGCTGGGCCAATATTTATTGCCCATCCCTAATTGCCCCTGAGAAGGTGGTGGAGCTCTTTCTTCTTGACCCATTGCTTTCCTCCTGCTGTGGGTTGACCCATAATGCCATTAGGGAGGGAATTCCAGGATTTTGACCCAGTGACAATGAAGGAACGGATATATACTTCTAAGTCAGGACCGTGAGTGGTTCAGAGGGAAACTTGCAGATGGTGACGTTCCCATGCATCTGTTGTCCTTGTCCTCCTGGATGGAAGTGGTCGTAGATTTGAAAGGTGTTATCTAAGGATCTGTGCTGAATTTCTGCAGTGTGTCTTGCGGATGTACATACATTGTATTATCAGCCAAGATAGCAGCAGAGTAGGATGCTCCAGCCGGAGATTGTCCGCTCCATTAGTTCTTCTTTTTTAATTCTCTTTCTTTCCTCTTAGTGCTTTTGTCTTCTTCTTCTCTAACTGAATCTGACAACTCCCAGCCTCCAGTGACAACTCCTAACCTCCAGTGAGTGACAATTCCCAGCCCTCTGATGATGATGCCCATTCTCTGGCAATGACTCCCGGCCTCCGGCAATGACTCAGTGTTTTCTTGCAGCAGCTCCCTGACCTGGCACAGCAGCCTCCTGGTGTGGCATGATGACCTTCTGGTCTCCAGTAGAGGGCTCTCCGTGTGGCATCCTCAGCCTGGTGTGGTGTTCTGAAGTGATCTCCTAGCCTAATGATCCTCAAGGGGAAGCCTGGTGCAGTCTGGGGCCAGGGCCTGGTACAGACTAGGAGCTCAGTGCCAGCGTGGTCTGTAGTTCTGAACGTTTATTTCTGCAATGTTGGACATTTTATTTCCCCATTGTCTAAGATCCTGTATCTAAAGAACCTGTACCTAGGTACCTTTGTACTGAAGTTGGCACTGTAAGTGGTAACTTATAAAATTTTCACTGTACTCATTGAGTACATGTGACAATAAAGGCTAATTCTAAAGGCTAATTCTAAGATTGTACACACTGCTGCTACTCAGGGAGTAGATGTTTGTGGATATAATGCAAATGTAGTGGCTGCAACCAGGCAAGTGGGGAATATTCCATCACACACCTGATTTGTGCTGTGTCGATGGTGGACAGGCTTTGGGGAGTCAGGAGGTGAGTTACTCGCCACAGTATTCCCAGCTTCAGACCTGGTCCTCTAAGCCACCGTGTTTATGTGGTGAGTTCAGTTGAGTTTCTAGTCAATGGTAACCCCCAGGCTGTTGATATCAGGGGATTCAGTGATGACGAGGAGATATGGTTAGATTGTCTCTTATTGGGGATGGTCATTGCCTAGTATATGTGTGGCATAAAATTGCCACTTGTCAGCCAAAATCTAGACATTGGTCAGATCTTGTTGCATTTGGACATGGACTGTTTCAGTATCTGAGGAGCTTCATTCAATAACAGTATCTGAATGAAGCTGACTATTGTGCAGTCACTGATTAATATCCCCACCTCTGACCTAATGATGGGGAGAAAATCAATGCTGAAGCAGATAAAGATGGTTGGGCCTAGGACACTACCCTGAGGAACTCCTGCAGAAATGTCCTGGAGCTGAAATCCTGATTTCCAACAACAACGATCTTCCTGTGTGCCAGATAAGACTCCAACCAGTGAAGAGTTTGTCCCCTGATTCAGATTGATCCCAGTTTTGCTGGGGCTCCTTGATGCCACACCCAGTTGAATGTAGCCTTGATGTCAAGGGCTGTCAGTCTCACCTCTTGAATTCAGCTCTTTTGTCCATGTTTGAACGAAGGCTGTAATGAGGTCAGGAGCTGAGTGGCCCTGGCAGAACCCAAACTGAGTGTCACTGAACAGGTTATTGCTGAGCAGGGGCTGCTTGATGGTGCTGTTGATGGCACCTTCCACGAGTTTCCGAATGATCAAGAGTAGACCGATGGGGCAGTAATTGGCCGCGTCGGATTTGTCCTTTTTTTTGTGTACAAGACACACCTGGGCAATTTTACACATTGTTGGATAAATGCCAGTGTCATAGCTATAATGGAAGAACTTGGCTAGGGGTGTGGCAAGTTCTAGACCACAAACTATCTGTATTATTGCTGGAATTTTGTCAGGGCCTTTGCAGTATCCAGTGTCTCTGACTCCAATAGTTTCTTGATGTCACGTGGAGTGAATCAAATTGGCTGAAGACGAATATCTGTAATGCTGGGGACCACTGGAGGAGGTCGAGATGGATCACCAATTCGGCCCTTCTGACTGAAGATTGTTGCAAATACCTCTGCCTTATCTTTCGCACTGATGTGCTGGGCTCTTCAATCATTGAGGATGGGGATATTTCTGGAGCATCCTCCCCATTGAGTTGTTTAATTGTGCACCACCATTCACGACTGGATGTGGCAAGACTGCAGAGCTTAGATCTTATCCGTTGGTTGTGGGATCTTTTAGCACTGTCCATCACTTGCTGCTTATGCTGTTTGGTGTGCAAGTAATCCTGTTTGGTAGTTTTACCAGGTTGACACCTCACCCTCAGGTATGTCTGGTGCTGCTCCTGGCATGCCTTCCTGCACCCTCCATTGAACAAGGGTTGATCCCCTCGCTTGATGGTAATGGTTGAGTGGGGGATATGCTGGGCCATGAGGTTACAGATTGTGCTGGAGTACAATTCTGCTGCTGTTGATGGCGCACAGTGCCTCATGGATGCCCAGTCTTGAGTTGCTAGGTCTGTACAAAGTCTGTCCCATTTAGCACGGTGATAGCGCCACACAACACGATGAAGGTTAATCTCAATGTAAAGACAGAACGTCTTCTCCACAAGAACTGTGCGGTGGTCACTCTTACCAATGCTATCACGGACAGATGTACTTTCAGCTGGCAGATTGGTGAGGATGTGGTCAAGTGTGTATTTCTCTCTTGTTGGTTCCCTCATCGCTTGCTGCAGAAATGTCATTTAGGACCCGATCAATTTGATCAGTCGTGCTGCTGCTGAGCTACTCTTGGTGGTGAACATTGAAATCTGCTATCTGGAGTACATTCTGCGCCCTGCCATCCTCAGTGCTTCCTCCAAGTGTTGTTCACTGAGAGGAGTACTGATTCATCAGTAGAGGGAGCACTCTCTGTGGTAATCAGTAGGAGGGTTCCTTGGCCATGTTTAACCCGAACCTACGAGACTTCATGACATCTCTTAGGGCAACTCCCAACGAATTGTATGCCACTGTGCTACCACCTCTGCCGGGACAGGTCATATCCAGGGATAGTGATGGCTGTGTATAGTACATTGTCTGTAAAGATATGATTCTGTGAGTATGACTATAGCAGGCTGATGCTTGACTAGTCTGTGAGACAATTTTCACACTAGCCCCCAGATGTTAGTAAGAGGGCGTTTACAAGGCCATAGGCCTGTTTCTGCCATTGTCTTTTCCAGTGCCTAGGTTGACGCCAGGTGGGTTACACAGTTAAATTTCTTTGTTGAGATTTTGTAGCTATTGATACAACAGAGTTGCTTGCTAGGCCATTTCAGAGAGCAGTTGAGGGTCAACCACATTGCTGTGGGTCTAGAGTCACATGTAGGCCAGACCCATGAGGATGGCGACTTCATTCCCTGATAGGCATTTTTGAACCAGATGTCTTGTTCCAACAGTTATTCCATCATCCTCAGTAGAGTCTTGATTCCAAAAAAAAAATGATTATCTCATCGTGGGATTTGAGCCCAGGTCACGAGAACATTAGCCGATAATACCACTAGACCATACCTGTTTCTGTACAATGTACTATAAAATGGTAGATCAGTTGGCCTCTGTGTGTGGGCTTCTGACCTGAGCTGTAGATATGAAGGATCCTTTGTTTCCCCAACTTTCCTCAAAGTCCCTCTATCATGAATAATTCTCAGCTGGGGCTCTGATGGAGCACTCACCACTTGTCTAGATATGTGCAACCACAAGAACAGCTTTTGAGCCATGGAGAGATTATAGTGTAGGGCTACTGTTACCGGGCCAGTAATTCAGGCTAATTTAGTGTTTTGAGGCCGTAGGTTCAAATCCCAACGAAGCAAACGGTGAAATTTGTTGTCTTTTTTTTAAAGTCTGGAAGTTTTAAAAAAAAGTGCCTAACAGTGACCGCATAATAACTTGATTTGAATTATTATTGTCACATACACCGGGATACAGTGAAAAGTATTGATTTGCGTGTTAACCAGACAAATCATACCTTATATAAACACATCAGGGTAATGGAACAGAATGCAGAATATAGTGTTACAGCTACAGAGAAGGTGTACAGAAAGATCAACTGAAATATATGAGAGGTCTGTTGTAGGTCTGATAACAGCAGGAAGAAACTATTCTTAAATCTGCTGGTACATGTTTTCAAACTTTTGTATCTTCTGCCCAATGGAAAAGGGTGGAAGGGAGTATAAACAGGTGGGAGGGATCTTTGATTATGTTAACTGCTTTCCCAAGGCAACGGGAAATATAGATGGAGTCAACGGATGGAAGACTGGTTTGCATGATGGACTGGACTGCATTCAAAACTTTTTGAAATTTCTCACAGTCTTTGGCAGAGCAGTTGCCACACTATGCATTCAGATAGGATGCTTTCTATGGTGCATCTACAAAAATTGGTAAGATCATTCTGGATATGCCGAACTGCCTTAGCCTTTTGAGGAAGTACAGATATGAGTATGCTTTTTTGATTATAGCATTGAATTGTCAATTGTTATAAAAATATCAGTCTGGTTCACTAGCTTCCTTTAGGGAAGGGAACTGCCATCCTTACTTGGTCTGACTTATATGTGATTCCAGACCAACTGCAATGTGATTGACTCTTAACTGCCTTCTGTGCATCTAAGGATGGGCAATAAATGCTGACCAAGCCAACAGTACACACAGCACATGAATGAATTTTAAACATTCAGGACGGAGCAGTTTGCTTGATTATTGCCCTTGGTTTCATTATTAACCCCATCAATCAAGTTCACTTGGATTGCATTGCATATGATTGACAGGATGGAATGTGACACTTCAGCAATATTTTCCAAACCTGAGACCTCCAATAATCCAGCAGGATATCAGATGGATGAGAACATAACCATTTTCAAGTTCCCTATCAAGTTGCAAATCATCCTGACTTAGATGTATAATCATATTCTTTCATCATTGTGGGTTTAAATCCTGGGAATTCTTATCCCTCAGCCAGATAGTTTGCAGCATGTTATGACCAGGTGAGGAGGGATTCAGCTCCTCTCTTCTCAATCTCCTCAGTTTTGTGCAGCAAAATGTTTTCAATCCTTTTAAGCAGCTATGTATTCCTATCTCCAATTGTAGTTAACTAAATTTTCTACAGCACTACGGAGACAATTACATTCAATTAAAGACAATTGATAGGTAATTAAGGAGACTGTAAGGAAAGGATAGCAGCCAGCACAATGGAAGATAAAAGAACACAGCTTTAACGTCCTTATGGTGCTTTGGATGTGTCAGATTTTAACCTGAAGTCATGTTTGGTTAGCGATGTCTTGGATCAGCAGCATCCATGAATATTGCAGATGAAGTGCTTTGTGTTCAGGTGTTCCTCCGAATTCTCTTGTTATTAGTTGTTTTGTCCTTTCTGAGAGCTCAAACAGAGAGAGAAAGAGAGAGAGAGAGACAATCCACTCCAATTCCAGTCACAAATCCATCTCTCCAGCTCCACCAAAAGTTCCTTGAAATAGATGTCACATATTGTGTATTTCCGTGTCTAGATTCATTGTCTCCCAGCTGGATAATTGTGGGTAATGTATCTTTTTTACCTTCAACATATGAACTTCTCATAAAGGTATAAATCAAACAGAAAATACAAGTTTCTTCACACCGGGTTGGTTTCAATCTCCTTCAATAAAAATATTAATTCCAGTTCAGATTGTTACTTGTCTATTGGTGGTTTAATGAAATTTGGCTGAACCTATGAATACTGTGGACATCTTTAGGTCAGCAACATTTCTTAAGAAACTACTTCAGTTCTTGAAGGTACCATGTATTAAAGCCACATGATAGAAGTTGGAAACTGATCATCCATTTTGTCACTATCATGACGAGCAATTGAAGTAGACTGTCTATTGTCATATTTTCAAGGCAACTAGAGATGTATCATCCAAACCTTGACAAGAAATTATTTTTCAAATTTAATGCAATCTAAGGCTGCTTTAAAATATCTCTTTTAATGCTGACTATGCGAGTAAGTGAGGGGAGAGTTAGAATTCCCACCAAAAGAGTAATATTTCATGAGAGGTTATCCAACGAAAATGACCGAAGCAGACAATAAAAATCATAAAATAAAAAATCTCTATGTTTAATGTATTTTGATCATTTTTTAAGACAGATGTCTTTGAAAAACATCTTATGCACAAAACAGCTCTTCTGAGTTAAAAATATGATTCAACATTGCTCAAAGTTTGAAGCCAAATCCTAAAGCCTTAATCTTGAGGAATTTCTTTCAGTTTCATTCTGCAGGACAATATAGCAAGCCTTAAGTACAACATTCCATAAACAACAACAAGGACTTGATCTGTTTTATTTTGGTTGGCATATGTGTCATTTAGGACATCAGGAAAATTTCCAGGTTTTATTAAAGCAAAATACTACAGATGCCAGAAATCTGAAATTGAAAAAAAGATAGAGAATGCTGGAGAAACTCAGGAGGACCATGGAGAGAAGAATAGAGTTAACGTTTCGCGTCCAGTATTCTTCTCTTCTTCAGAACACAGACGTGGTATGGGATTCAAACAAAAACCTTTTTTCTCTCTCTGCAGATGATGCTGAATTTCTCCAGCATTTTCCATACTTTGAATCCCCAGTTCGTCATCTGTCTCAACCACATACGATTGTGTGACATTGTTAATTTGATTGTATTCCACATTTTTACAAGTGTACACTCTCAAGAGTCTTCATTTGATTGAAATACATTTAATTGCATATCATTTGAGGTACATGAGCACCCTTCCTTATCCAGCTCAACCCACCACCCTTCAGACCAAATGCTATGCAGCTCTTGTTAATAAGACAGCTCCATAATGTCACTCATCCATACTCTAGTTTTTTAGGAAGAAGGTTCAAGCAGGTTAAAAGCTATAGCTCTTCTGTTTGATAATAAAAAATATAAAAATAACCTATCGATTGTCTCTGGATACCTGGAAGAGGTACTCTTCTTCTTTTTGGCTTAGCTCTGTGCTGCTGAAGTGTGTTGTTGCCCATTTAAATAATGTTCTCACGCAGCTTCATTTGTGTGTGTTAGGGTGGTTGCTGTTGAAATTCAGTTCTTGTGTGTGGCTTTCCCGTTTACTTTTGTTAGGAATTCCCCATTTGTCCTGTGTTCCACCATGACGTCCAGGAATGGGAGCTGTTTGTTCTTCTCCTCTTCTCTGGTGAATCTGATCCTGGTGAGGGGGTTGTTTATTAGTTTGTGTGTCTCCACCAGTTTGGTCCGTTTAATAATGACGAAGGTGTCGTCCACGTAGCGTATCCATAGTTTTGGTTGAATTAGTGCAAGGGCTGTACTTTCCAGTCTCTGCCTCACTGCTTCAGCTATTAGTCCAGAGATAGTTGATCCCATGGGTGTCCCGTTGATCTGTTCATATATTTGGCCGTTAAAGGTGAAGTGGGTGGTGAGGCATAGGTAAAGTAGATTCAGCATGTTCTCTGTGGAGATGGTGTCTTTGGGGTCTTGTTCTTGTTTTAATAGTGTTGTCATTATTTCTCTTGCTAGTGGTATGTCTTCTGGGTATTCAGAGACAATGGATACCCAAAAAACCGGGTCAGAAGATGCCTATTACACGAACAACACCAGGAAGATACTACACGCCCCAACACACTCATCACGCTACCTTACATCAGGAACACGTCTGAACTGACCACAAGACTCCTACGACCACTAGGCATCAGATTAGCACACAAACCCACATGAACCCTACGACAACTGCTCACCCGAACCAAAGATCCGCTACCCACTATGGACAGGACCAATGTCGCATATAAGATTGCTTGCAGAGACTGTGTCAAACACTACATCAGACTAACAGGAAGGAAATTAACAACAAGGGTACAAGAACATCAATTGGCTACAAAAAGACACGACCAATACTCACTCATCTCAATCCACATGGATAAGGAGAACCACCAATTCAACTGGGACAACACCAGGGTCCTGGGACAAGCAAAGCAGAGACAAGCACGGGGATTCCTAGAAGCCTGGTACTCCACAAAGGAAGCCATCAACAAACACTTAGAATTTGACTCCATACACACTCCACTGCGAAGGAAAACCGGAAGTCAGGTAATCCAGCTCAACAGGCTCCAGAGTTTAAATTATAGGCGGGAAAACACAACGGCACTTCATTGGAGGCTGCACTGATGATGTTACCCAGCTTGGTAACAAAACATTTGCGAAACAACGAACCAGCTCGGCGAACCAACCAACCACAACATCCACAACCCAAGCTACAAATCTACTCTAAAATCAGTGTCCATTTGGGAACCAAGTAGCACTTTCTTCTCATACAGTAAATAATTCTGTTCGCCTTTACATTAGTATTCTTGCCTGCGTCCTGATAAATGCAAGATTAAATCTTTGACAATGTATGTCTTTTCCCAGCAATACTCAAGTTCTGTACAGCCAAGTAATCAAATGAGTGTGGTTGCCTTGCTCATTTTTTGCATGGTCTCTAAACTATGGAATTAATCTTGTTGCCCAATCTCCTGATTAAAAAAAACTCAAGATTCACCTATCTCGTGCATACAGTTCATTTGCTTTTTTGGACTTTGGCATCTTTTGTTCTAGAACTTGACAATTCATGTTGGTTTCTCAGCAGTATACATAGTCTTAGAAAAAGCCATAGGGTTGTTGACACTGTAAAACCCCCACTGTCATCTTGCTGAGTCTGATGGGGTCAGAGGGTTCCAGGTAATTTTGGGGGGGGGGTCAACTGTGACTTCTGCTGGGTTTGTGACACATGGCTCTGGAGGGGTTCTGAGCTCGGGATTTCTCTTTTCTATCCATGGTCTTGCAGGTGCAGGAGAGGCTCTGTTCTAAATCAGCCACCCCAAACACAGCTGGGATCCAGTGTATCCAGGTTCTGACTAAATATATGGGCAGTCCTGCCAATTTTATCGTGAGGTTGTGGGAAGGGAGTCAACCAAAATGGCTGCACAATAGTTGGGGCTTACGTATCCAAATTCAGGACACAGATTGCCCATAAGTGTCACATCTATTTCTCGCGACACTTTTTCTGTCACACTTTATCATTCACAACCATTTTGTGATGAGACAGCATATCTTCTGCTGTCCTTTAGACAATGTCATAGATGCTCTATGAGAATAAATATATGAACAAAGCATATTTAATGCATAAGGAAATATTTTACTGATGAATAAAATGTGCTGCTGTTTGCATATTATAAGCTGTTTGATCATACAATGTTTGCTGATATTAAATGTTAATGTTTTCCTGCCCATGTATGAAGCCATGTAGGGCTATAAGGGAGGAAATTGAGGGGGAGATCTTCTGGACAGCTCTTTCAGCTAACTGGCCTCACTCAGTGGTGCAGGACTGTCTAATCACAAAATTCTCATCCTTGTTTTCCAATCCCTCCTTGACCCGACCTTCTCTCCATCTCTGATGCTTCCTCCACTCGAGATATCTGAACTCTTCCAATTCTGCCTCTTGATCATCTCTAGTCTTAATCATTTTACATTTGATAATCTGTGTCCTTAGCTGCCATGCCCTGAGCTCTAGAAAATCATTGACTAAACTCCCAATCAACACCCCCCACCAACACTCTGACCCCACTACCATTCCCCCATCACCAAACCTCTCCGCCACCAGCTGCTTAAACCATCAATGCTGGAGATTTGAGTCTGGTGTCCTCACATTGTCTTGTGTAGCTTAATGTAAAATTTTGTTTGATAATTGTTTGTGAAGCATATTGAGACATTTTAAGTGCTACATAAATAGATGTTTGTGTTGTTCTTCTAACCATTGATCTAATTACATTTCCTCAATATGTAAAGTAGCCTACAGCTATCAAAACCGATCTAAAACTATAACAAAAATGAGAGCAACATTCAAAAAGACAGAAGCTCAGTTACTACTTCACAATTGTGACCTTTCATCAGACCTTTTAGTAGGTCACTGACCTGAAAAGTAAAACTCTTTCTCCGGTGGATACTGACAGACCTACTGGGTATTTCGGCATTTTCTGTTTAACAATAAGATGGTTTTCTATTTGTGTCTCATAGCTGAGTGTCCCCTGCCCCAAAATGCAGTCCTTTCTGTCTGATGTTTTCAGTTCTAGTGATAATGGAATATATTAAGAGCAGTTTAGTTTGCTTAACTTTCTGATTCTAATGAATAATAATGCACAGAACTGAAGTAATGTTTTAAATTGTTTGTCCTGCGATCACTCCTGTCTTGTTGGATGCTCTGATAGGTCCATCCAAGAGAACACAGCTGTGCCTCCAGGCTCTGCTCTGCGCCAAATTTGTCCACTTTATTGATGTTCCATCTTTGGCTCTGTTGATACAATTGTACAAAGTGCATTCCAGGATAGATCCACAGATTGTCGTAAGATGGCTCCTCATATCATTGGTAATATGTATTTCCATACAGACCAGAAGGCAGTGCTTGTGATGTTGCAGATGATGGACATGTCCTTTTCTAATCTCCTGCATCACTGAAAAATAGTTTAATTTCAATTAATTACTGTGCACTGACTGGTTAGTAAGGTTAGATCACATGGGATCCAGGGAGAGTTAGCCAACGGATACAATATGGGCTTGACAGTAGGAGACAGAGGGTAGAGTGGTAGAGGGTTGTTGCTCAGACTGGAGGCCTGCGAGCAGCGGGGTGCAGCAAGAATCAGTGCTGGGTCCACTGTTGTACATCATTTGTATAAATGATTTGGATGAGAATATAGGAGGCATGGTTAATAAGTTTGCAGATGACACCAAAATTGGTGGTGCAGTGGACAGTGAAGAAGGTTATCTAAGAGTATAGCAGGCCAAGCAGCATCATAGGAGCAGGAAAGCTTGACGTTTCGGGCTTAGACCCTTCATCAGAAGGGTCTGATGAAGGGTCTAGGCCCAAAACGTCAAGCTTTCCTGCTCCTATGATGCTGCTTGGCCTCATGTGTTCATCCAGCCCCACACCTTCCTATCTCGGATTCTCCAGCATCTGCAGTACCTTTTATCTCTTATCTAAGAGTATGACAGGATCTTGAACATCTGGGCCCCATGGGCTGAGGAGTGGCAGATGGAGTTTAATTAGATAAATGTGAGGTGTTGCATTTTAGTGAGATAAACCAGGGCAGGACTTACACAGTTAATGGCAAGGCCTTGGGGTTTGTTGTCAAATAGAGAGACCTAGAGGCGCAATAAATTCTTGAAAGTGGTGTCACAGGTACAGAAGGTGGCGGAGAAAGTCTTTGGCATGTTTGACTTCATCTGACAGAACACTTGAGTACAGGAGTTGGGAGGTAATTTTACAGCTGCACAAGAACTTAGTGAGGCCACATTTGGAGTACTGCATACAATTCTGGTCGCTCTGCTAGAGGAAAACTGGAAAGGGTGCAAAATGGAATTACAAGGATATTACCGAGACTGGACGGTTTGAGTTATAAGGAGAGGCTTGATAGGCTGAGACGATTTTTCCCCTGGAGTGTAGGAGGCTGAGGGGTGACCTTATAGAGGTTCATAAAATCATGATGGGCGCAGATACAGTAAAATGAGGTGAATTCATAATGGACGACAAAGAGATGGCAGACCAGTTGAACAAGTACTTTGGATCTGTCTTCACTAAGAAGGACACAAGTAATCTTCAGGAAATGCTAGGGGACAGAGGGTCAAGCATGAAGGAGCAACTGCAGGAAATCTTTATTATTCAGCAAATGGTGTTGGGGTAATTGATGGGATTAAAACATGATAAGTCCCCAGGGCCTGATGCTCTGAATCCCAGAGTACTTATGAAAGTGGCCCTAGAAATAACAGATGCTTTGGTGATCATTTTCCAGCATTCTGTAGACTCTGAAAGAGTTGCAATGGACTGGAGGGTAGCTAATGTAACACCCCTCTTTAAAAAAGGAGGGAGAGAGAAAGTAGCAAATTGTAGGCTGGTTAGCCTGAGATCAGTGATGGGGGAAATGCTGAGTCAATTAGTAAGGGTGTAATAACGAAGCATTTCGAAAGCGGTGATAAAATCAGCTCTAGTCAGCATGGATTCACGAAAGGGAAATCATGCTTGACAAATCTTCTGGAATTTTTTGAGGATGTAACCAGTAGAATGGACAAGGGTGAAATGGTAGATGTTGTGTATCTGGACTTTCAAAAGGCTTTTGACAAGGTTCCACACAAGAGATTAGCAAGGAAGATTAAAGCTCCTGGTATCGGAGATATTGTATTGATGTGGACAGAGAACTGTTTGGCTGACAAGAGGCAGAGAGTTGGAATAAATGGATCCTTTTCAGAGTGGCAGGCAGTGATGAGTGTGGTACCACAGGGTTCAGTGGCGGGACCTCAGCTGTTCACAGGACACATTATCGATTTGGACAAAGGAATTGAATATCCTCTCTCCAAATCTGTAGGCGACACTAAGCTGGGGGACAATGAGTGCTGTGAAGAGGATGCTAAGAGGCAGCAGGGTGATTTGGACAGGCTGGCTGAGTGGGCAAATACTTATCAAATGCAATATAATGTGGATAAATGTCAAGTTATCCACGTTGGTCGCAAAAACAGGAAGGGAGGTTATTATCTGAATGGTAGCAGTTTAGGAAAAGGTGAGGAGCAACAAGACCTGGATATCATGGTGGAACAGAGGCTGAAGGCTGGCATGCAGGTGCAGCAGGCAGTGAGGAAAGCTAATGGCATGCTGGCCTTCATAGTGAGAGGATTTGAGTATCTGAGTAAGGATGTCTTGATGCAGTTATATAAGGCCTTGGTGAGGCCACACCTTAAGTGTTGTGTGTAGTTTTGGTCTCCTAGTCTGAGGAAGAACATTCCTGCTAATGAGGGAGTCCAGTGAAGGTTCACCAGGCTGATTCCCAGGATGACAGGACTGACATATGGGGAAAGATTAGATAACTGGGCTTGTACTCACTGAAGTTTAGAAGGATGAGAGGGGACCTCATAGAAACATATAAAATCCTGATGGGACTGCACAGACTAGATGTGGGAAGAATGTTCCCAATGTTCGGGAAGTCCAGAAGTAGGGGTCACAGTTTAAGAATAAGGGGTAAGCCATTCCGGACTGAGATGAGGAAGAATTTGTTTACTCAGAGAGTTGTGAACCTGTGGAAGCTCTAGGGGCCAGTTCATTAGATACATTCAAGAGGGAGCTGGACATGGCCCTTGTGGCTAAAGGGATCAAGGGGTATGGACAGAAAATGGGAACAGGATACTGAGATTGCATGATCAGCCATGATCATATTGAATGGTGGTGCAGGCTTGAAGGGCCGAATGGCCTACTCCTGCACCTATTTTCTATGCTTCTGTTTCTATGACTAGACGAGGTCTATTCCCCAGGGTAGGAGAGTCTCAAACTAGAGGACATAGGTTTAAGGTGACACTGGAAAGATTTAAAAGGGATCTGAGCGGCAACATTTTCATACAGAGGCTGGTGCGTACGTGGAACGAGCTGCCAGAGGAAGTGGTAGATGTGGGTACAATTACAACATTTAAAATACATTTGGACATGTACCTGGAAAGAAAAGGTTTAGAAGGATATGGATGAAAAGCAGGCAAGTGGAACTAGTGTAGTTTAGGAAACCTGGTTGGCATGGACGAGTTGGGCTAAAAGGCTTGTTTCCACACTGTTTGTGTTGATGACACTATGACTTTATGACTGCAATGTCCTGCTTTATAGGAGGATTGGAATGTATGCTAAAAGACCCATCCAACAGTGTGATTGCTGATTCTGAACTGACTAATGATCATTATTAGGCATTCCATACGTGGCCCCAGATACGATACCATAGCAATGGATTGCTACTGCTGCTATTCTGTAAATAATCCAGAGCAATTACTGACCTGTCACCCTCCAATGGAGGATAAAGCAGGTATATATTCATTTAACACCAATGTCCTGTGTGTTTACCAAACAATAATGCATGACATGTGCTAAAAAAATGGATGGCTCCACACAAAATAACAAGACCAAGAATCCCATGTAATAAGTACAAAATTGAATATATCCAGTCACCACGATCCGTAATTATAAACAGGGAGGAGCAGGGCGTTCAGAATACATTCTGCCAGACATTAGGAGTAAACTCTGGAAACCCATTTCAATAAACTCAATGTTATACAATGCAGACAGAAACTATTTGACCTGTTGGATTTGTGTTGATTTTAATTGGTCAGCAATGGTTCTCAGAATTAACATTTTGGAATAGATACAGATCTATTGTGTCCTACATATCCATAGCATAGAATGACAGAAAGCGTTACAGTGCAGGATGAGGCCATTTGGCTCATTGTGCCTGCACCAGCTTGCTAAATGAGCACCACTACCTCATGCCAATCTCCTTCTTTAACCTCATCCCCCTATACACCCCTACAGAGGGGGGATGGTTGGTTAGCTCCATTGGCAAGACAGCTGATTTGCTAATGCTAAATGATACCAAAGGCATAGGTTCAATTCTTGCACCAGTTGTGAGTACCACAGAGTACTGTCCTCAACCACACCTCTCATTAATGAGAGGGCAACCCTATGGTCTGGTTAGACCATAATCACTTCCCCATTCAATTTGTCAATATGTCTCGCTGAGGGCTGTTGCACTAATATTTGGGCAGCGATACACTAGAAACAGGATGGTGCAATAGATGTATCGCAGGCCTGAGCTCAGCAAGGAGGGCTCCACTGTGATTTAGCTCTTTATAACGGGGGAAAGAAATGGCGTTTATTCTTGCCATAAGTTTGCTAACGAGAAATTGTTAATCACCACCCAGTCATCCCACCCCCACCTTGAGGAACAGATGCTTGGCACGGGTGTTAGTTTTCCGGTTGGAGGCTCAGTTGGAATGACCTACAATGTTGAGGAGGCAGCTCCGTCAAATCCAATTGGAAATGAAAAGTAAGGTTGGGCGGAGCCTCTGCTGCAGCCCGTGGCAGTGGCTTCACACCGGGATAGAAAGGGTTAAAGACAGCCGCTCTTTTGTTTCGGTTTTCCAATCTTACCCATAAGCTGACCAAAATCAAGCTGCAGATCACTTTAGTAAGAGGTACAATATTTATCCAAGAGTTTAATATGATTTAATATTTATCCAGGCGCTGTCCATCTATATTACTGATTATAAATATTATTTGAACAGGAGTGGGTATTTTATATGAATATTAAAGAAAAGCTGTATTAAACAGTTCTATTAAAATCACCTCTTTTTAGGAGTGTCATCAGGGACATAATTAAAAAGGGTTTTTTTTTAAAAAATGCAGAAGTCTAATACTCAAATTTAACTTCCTGGAGAGGAGGCTGGATCCGAGTGTTGTAACTGACGATGTGTGTAGAACTCTGACTAATTTTTCTAATGGGATATATTTCATCTCGTCAATTTTCTAATTGTATGTTCATTGCCGATCGGATCCCTCCACCCACCACCCTCACAGGCAACAAAAGAAACGACGCTGCCCCTTTAAGAAACAAGAGGGAGTTTGTCAATGATAAATAAAACGCTAAGCAGATATCCAGTGTTGGGTGTGTTGTCCTTTACGTGGCATTCAGCTTGAGAAAGAGAGAGACTGAGAAGGGTGTTGAAATCTGGTCTGCAGCAGGGAAAGGGTTAACTCTGCTTTAAGACTCTGGGAGTGGGTTAATGGGTTGTGATCTAATGGTATCAGGCGCTGGTTTAGCGCTGGGATCAATGTGATTTAAGCAGTGGGAAGATGTGGATGTGTTGGACAGTGTTGAATTTGGAGGCTGATTGCAGAGCTGACTGCTGTGTTGTAGTGCTGTACCTGTGGACCAGCCTTCGACCTGGTGCTGCTGCTGCTGTTGTCAGTGTCTGTGTGTCCCAGCACACCTGGCTGTCTCTCAGGGCTGCAGAGCTGACTAACACACACCCTCTGAATATCTGATACGTTTTCTTTTGCACTCAAGAGGAAGGAAAGGAAGAGAGGAGATCAGGTTTTAAGGACACAGCCAGGAAACACACATTTCATAGCCCCAGCATAAAGGGCTACCAAAACAAACTGGTTTCTCTTCAGTGCCTGCTGTAACCAAGAGCTCTCTCTCTCTGTGGATGTTAACCTTCACATACAGTAACAATTTTCAAATATAGCAGAAGACGGTCAAGTGCACAGGGATCATTGCAAGAAGGACAAAGCCTAGGGCATGTGGATCGTGGTAACTCTCTTACTCCACAGCATCCTGAATGGTGAGTTAGTTAATGAAATAGCCCCTTTCCACATTAAGACTGTGGGATGGCAGTGAATGTTTCTTTACATTTCCCTCTACTCTGTGATCAGCAGGAGACAGAAAATTGCACTGTAATCATTTAAAGTAGCTTACCTAGCAGAGTCAGAGCATGGTGCTATAATATGAGCAATTCAAACAAATGCAGGCATGCATTGTGCCTTTCTATATGCTGCAATTAATCTAAATTTTATATCTCTGTATGGCATTATGAAAATGTCACTGATGATTGATTGTATGTATGTCAATATAGGTGATAGAAATATGATCTCAGGAGAAAGAGGCTGAAATAAGAAAGTGTGTTAAGATATAAAAACATTGAAACTGTATTGCTGTATTGATGTGCACACAGATACATATATGCATACTTACAGATCTATATTAAATGTATGTATCTTTGCAAAGCGATAGTTTGAGAGACTGAAAATGTGGCTAAAGATTGAAATTGTGTCTCAAAAGGCTAATGAGCTTGATGGAGATTGAGACACAAGATGCATGTATTTAGACTTGGAGGTAGGTTGGCAGGGATAGATAAGAAACCTCTTTGACAGGCGACTTAACACTGTGAAGAATAAATGGAGATGGGCAATGTGGACGGTGAAAGGCAAGGGTTGGAGTTGGGGGAGGGGATGGTGGATGCAGAGTGTGAAATCGTGGGGTTTCTCTTCCTTAAAAGAAAAATCTGGATATGTTAATAAAGCTAAGGGTAAATTACCTAGACGTCCCTCACACCAGCACCAATTTGCTTTATCAGTCTACACTGGAAAAATTTAATGCTGAAGAGATGAATG
Organism: Ginglymostoma cirratum; assembly: GCA_024137785.1. Taxonomy (NCBI): domain Eukaryota; kingdom Metazoa; phylum Chordata; class Chondrichthyes; order Orectolobiformes; family Ginglymostomatidae; genus Ginglymostoma; species Ginglymostoma cirratum. Next base: position 17,353,098 of record JAHRHZ010000061.1, on the reverse strand, counting down.
AGGGAGTGAAGGTAGATGGCATGGAAAGATGGATAGATAAATGACCCTCAATCTGCAGCTGAAGTTCTTTTGACTCCTGGAGCTGTGAGCAGGCTCTAAGTGTGAGACAGCATTGCTATTTATAGAATCTCATTTTTAAATGCATTACATTCGAGCAAAGTCACCTCAATACTAAATGCCAACTCTCCTGAGCTTTTCAATAACAAACACACACACACACACGCAACACATATATATGCACATCGCAGCAGTAACCCCGGATTTACCCACACTTAATATCTAAATACTTTGTGAGGTCTTAGCTTTTAAAATCAAAAACTTTTAAGGAAAGACAATTGGTATTTTATTTTGTAGAATTTCCAAACCTACTTTTGAAAAGAAGAATGCAGATTATTGTAAACATTATGTAGTTTCACAGCAAATTTACCCATGACGCCTGCAATTTATAGACACTGGACTATTTTACTACTAAATTATTTCTAGAGACAATCTATTGTGTGTTTACAAAGTGTGTAGATTGCCGCAAAATTTCGTTAAATGCTCAGTTTATTTAAAAACCGGTTGATGTATCTGTTCTTGCAACAGCATTTTTGCTGCTTTTATTTCAAATTCACTCAATTTTTTTTATGTAAAAGCAAAAGTCTTCTATTTAAAAGCTGTCAGCTCTGATTGAAGTAGTTCTGACTTCTCTATCTCTCTCCAAGGCTCCCAACAGTTCCCCTCAAGTGATTATGCTAATTGGTGTTTGATCAAATGATTAAATTATAATTCGATTAATCCTGTGAGCTAAATGCTTCAAACACATTTCCATACACCGCAGCTGCTTTTTTCTGCTTTTTTCTACATTGACATAAAATTAAACCATCACAAACTTGATGCATTTCTCGAATACAAGCTTACGAAACAAGTAACATTAGGTCAGGAGGAAAAAAAGCCTGGGTTTTTCTGTACCCAATGCCACTCTGTTGCTGTTTCAAATTTAAAGGCTATTGCAGATTCTGTTGGAAGATGTTAAATTGATCGTCAGCCTATGATTTGATTCCATATATATTCTGAGCTCAATTTCCTTGATTCTTCATCACATTGTAAAGACTGGCAACTTAGATGAGTTAGAAAAATAATGAATTTTAATTTTGGGCATTTTGGGGTGGTGAAAAATGCATACCTTCATCTCAATTCTTTTTAGTAGAATTGTTCAGAGTATTTTTTAAAATAGGTGATGAAGGGCTAACAAATTAGAAGCTGCAAAGTAAGCTGATTAATGTGGGGTGGGAGGCAAAATGACAGTTGTGTGTCCCAGTCCTTGATCGGCTAACCAATATTCTTCTCATTATTTCTGAGTCCGTGATTTTGATATTAAATAGATAATGCATCCACATCACAGAATAACATCTGGATCGGGGGAAAATTTCAGTATTATCGCTGACAAACTGCGAGGTTGATGCCATTGTACAGAGGCACTGAGCAGATGCCCAGGGTTCTTATAATACCATCCTCTCACATTCTCCTCTCTCAGATTAAGGAGAGATAATTGTCAGGAGAGCCAGTCCTCAACATTGAGTTGCATCTTCCAGCAGCCTGTTACAGAGCAGCTTGAGAACACACCCAGGCTAAGTGACACCTGCCTATCTGTTTCCTAAGCAAGGGTATGTTGGAAGCAATATGGTGTGAGGTGTGTGGTAGAGTGTCAATAAATAAAAACAAAGAACGTGACAGTAAAAATGTCATTCAATAGGTTGTTTTATTTAGAGTTTTACTTGTCCTGAATGCATTGTGTTAGAGAATAAAATAGCTATTGATTCTATGAATATATTATGCTAATATCTTCTCAGTTATTTGACAGCCTATATTTCTGGTTTGCTCTGCCCTATGTTATTAAATAGTCTGGACTCGTTACTGTTGATAAGAACGAAAGCCTTTGCTTCTAAGTCAAATTTTATTGAGTGGTTATTCAGTTAAGTTTAACTAATGTTGAACTTGAGGCCCCGTAAAGATACATTTCTGTCTCTATGTCCAGTGGGAGGAGGTCATTTAGTGACCTTAACTCTGCTGTTTTCCTCTCCCAGGGGAATGTCACATTGTAATACTACCCTAGACTATGTGACAAGGGGCTGTTGCTTGAGGCTAAATGAGCTGGAATATTTCGGATTACTAGTGCTGGCTCCTAGTGAGTTGTTTTGACAAGGATGTACGTAAGAACTGCTTGCAAAGTGAACAAACCGTTAACAACCTTGATAATTCACTGCTTTTACCGCAGCGTGTGTTCAGAATGATTTCCAACCCATGCTGTCTCCTTCCCCCACCCACCCACTTCCCCCCTCCAAAAAAAAATTGTCGGTGGTAGTAAGTTAATTTTGCATGAGTGCCCATCTAATTTTCATTTGAAATCATCCATCGTCTCCACTTGCATCACCCTCGCAGGCTCCAAGTTCCAGGTCATTACCTCTCGCTGCTTAGAAGAAAGTTCAATTGTGGTAAAACGTCCCAAGGCATCTCTAAAGAACATAATCAAACAAAACTTGACACTGAGCCACATAAGACAATGTTGGGAGGTGACCATGTGCTTGCTCAGAGACAGAGTTTTTATGGAGTATCCTAATGGGAGGGAAATAGAGAGCTTTTAGCGTCAAGTATGACAAACGGAGTTCTGAACCAACGACTAGAGTCAGTAAATCGGCCTTGGATATATTCCTCTGCTCCTCATCCTGGGAGAAGGCTCAGTCTTCCCGAAGATGCTGAGAACATGGAAATCATGTCCATATCATTCACAGTGCTGCAAAAGACGGAGCGTTTCCATCATTTCTGCGGGAAAGATTGTGGAATTTCCGGTGTGCCTTACCTTCAGTGTAGACTTTTTTTTGCGCTAGTTTCGCCCACAAAACAGGCCGAGCTCTCAGATCGAATTGATCTGACAGTGAGCCCTCGCTAATTGTGCACGCTTCCATGAGAAGACTGATAGCCATGGTTTAAAAGCTTACGAATATTCACTTTTTTCTTACAAAGTCAAGCAAACTGATCGCTCAACATTAATGTAACTGGAAAATGGTCCTATATAATTTTTTTTCTTTATAAAGTCAATTTCAGTTCCTTAGACATCAAGTTACAGAACTCTGCGTACAATTTCTGCTCACCCTTCTACAAGAAAGGATGTTGTTAAACTTGAAAGGCTGCAGAAAAGATTTACAAAGATGTTGCCAGGACTAGAGGGTTTGAGTTATAAGGAGAAGCTGAATAGGTTGGCTATTTTCCCTGGAGTGTTGGAGGCAGAGGGGTGACCTTATAGAGGTTTATAAAATCATGAGGGGCACAGATAGGGTGAATAGTCAAGGTCCTTTCCCCACAGTGGGGGAGTCCAAAACTAGAGGGCATAAGTTCAAGGTGAGAGAGGAAAGATATAAAAAGGATCTGAGGGGTAACTTTTTCATGCAGAACGTGGCTGTGTATGGAACGAGCTGCCAGAGGAAGTGATGAAGGCTGGTACAATTCCAACATTTAAAAGGCAGGTGGATGGGTACATGAATAGGAGGGGTTTAGAGGGATATGAGCTAAGCGCTGGCAAATGAGACTCGGTCAAATTGGGATGCTGGCATGGATGGGTTGGACCAAAGGGTCTGTTTCCATGCTGTATGACTCTGACTCAATGGCCACCCATTTTGATGAAAATACCTATTTATTTTGTGGCAATCCCATGTCAGTTGCATCAATAAAGTTGTATCAGTTCACCATTCGTACAAGTACTATATTCTTCTGTGTGATTTTCAAATAAAAGCCACTTTCTAAAACATCATTCAATTTCACTGGCAGATTTTACATTCGTCAATATCCAATGAGTTTGAATGGCTCTTGAAGGTTTACATAAAAACACGTCAAAGCTATCATCATTTTGGGCCCAGTTTATGCTCTGATGTCACTTGTGCCCAAAGCAGAAACCCTAAGAGATCATGATGTGTTTCTCCAGCTCCTTCATATGACTGTAATTCCATCCTTTTACATTGACCTGCCTGGAGATAGACTTCTCTGACGAGATATCTTCTTCCTTTGTGATGTACAGCTGTCATTAAGCACTTTTGCATCAACAACAAAACTGGATTTTCTGGCTTAGGGATATAACAACACCCCAAGTTCAAAATACTCTACAAAATCCCCGCCGCCCATTCTCATTATCAATCCTGTGAAGAATTGTGGACCCCAGGCAAATCTATAAGTAAATCTATGCTCATTCTCAGGAAATATTTATCCTCTTCATCGAGGCTAAATTTGAAATAAGGGAATGTTGTTCCCTCACCCCACCCTTCCCCATTCTCCTCCATTTCAAATTTGTTTTCATCTGAATGACGGTTCATTTCTGACCTTGCCAGTGTTTTAAATTTCGAACCTGCAGGAAATTTGAAGCGACGCACATCTTTAATTTTTTTCAGCTGATGCAAAAATTCTGCTGGAAATAATTCGAAGGAAGCCAATCTTGATTGAAATTTATTTAATTGTCTGGCTATGTTAATGTCAAATCTGGTGTATTTACCCTTTTGAGCTATCAGCCAAGCTTGCACGTGACTGTTCAGGGCAGCACTAGCCTGGTACCAAATAGCACAGGGTGCCAGGATACAACGGAATCTGCTGTCCTTTCAAAATTGCTGTCCTTTAGAGATTCTCAGGGATAACTGCAGGCCCATGTTTTATATTTAAATCATAGTTTCAAGAAGCCATTATCATTTTGTTAGATGCTGGTATTGGTATGCCCTATACAACTGGTTTGTGGGTTTTTTTTGCAGCCAAATGGGTGAGAATAGAGATAGAATGCAGTACAATACCAACTACGATGCTGTACCCGTTGCACTGTGCATATTTCTGATGAGACTTTTAATGCATTACTTTCTGTTGTGTTTAATGCTGAAGCAATTTCCCCTGCCTCTGAAAGTGTTGAATACTACTTGGGCTTAGCTCTAAAATTGTAGAAAGACTTGCATTTCATGACCACCAGATGTCCCAAAGTGTTTTACAAAAAGTCTCATGCTAGAAATGCAGCAGCCAATTTTCAGACGGCGAGGTCCCTCAGATAGAAATGTGATAATGACCAGATAATCTGTTATTGTGAAGTTGATTGAGGGATAAGTACCGGCCAGGATAACAGCACAATCTCTCCTGCTTTGAAATAGCACTGAGGAATCTTTTTGATCCGTTACAGAAGTCCAGTGGGGCCTATGGCTTAACACTTTGTCTAAAAAGGTTCACTTCCAACTGTATGGTGTTTGTTCATTGCAGCACTGTGAGAAGGAGCCTAGATTATGTCCTCTAGTCCCATGGAGTAGGGCTTGAAAGTTCCATTGTTCTAATGCAGAATTGAGCAGGAATCTGTATCTGTAAGAGGGGAATGACAGTCCTGTGGCATTGTGTCCAAGTGCCAGTCATGAACATATCGTGGTCATGTTTTTCCATTCTTGCGACTTTAGCCTGGGAATAGGCACACACTGAGACCAATTGTAGTGTCCTACTTTACCAGACAGCAATATCCCCTCCCCTATTACACAGAGAGAAAAGAAATGAGAAGTAAATCGCAAAAAAATGTTTGGCTGCAAGGCAATAGTTGTGAAGATGAGGAGAGCAGGATATTGGGTAGCATGGTGGCTCAGTGGTCAGCGCTGCTGCCTGACAGGTCTAGGGACACAGGTTCAATTCTACCCTCAGCTGTTTGTCTGTGTGGAGTTTGCACATTCTCTCCTTGTCAGCGTGGGTTTCCTCTGGGTGATCCGGTTTCCTCTCACAGTCCAAAGATGTGCAAGTTAGGTGGATTGGCCCTGGGAAATGCAGGGTTTCAGGGTAGTGTGGTGAATCTGGGTGGAATGCTCTTCATAGGGTCAGTGGAGATTTGATGGGCTGAATGGCCTGCTTTCACATTGTAGGGATTCAATCATTCTACAATCTGTGACGTGTTATAAACTGATGAAAGTTTATACAGATGTCATGCAGTTTTACTGCTTGTGTTGTGTGTACGTGTCAGAAATCATCAGCTGTAGCACGGGAATGGCTGATGGAGTTTGACATTTATCGTTGATTCAAGAGAGGAGTAGGACAAGTGGGGGAGGGGCAGGAGAACAGCAGGCAATGAGGGTCTGAAGTTAACTGTTTGTGAGGCAGTGCCTGCACAGTGCGTGAGCCAGGCATCCCTGAAGGCTGAATTAAATGATGTAAAGGAAATTATTATATCGACATGCATGAGCCAATTTGGTAATTTTTCAGAGAGGCAACACACAAACACACACACACCTGAGGATAAATTGACGTATTCTACAGATGACACGAAGAAGATAAGCTTAAACAGTTGACGACTTGACGTGGTTTTGTTGTAGCCTCCACTCAGATCCGATTCTTTTGAGTTAGCAGCATAGGATTGGATTATTTCTCTGCTGATGGCCTTTAGCTCATTCAATTGAGGTGCCAAAAAGATCATCATAATTTTTAGCGAATCCCCTGTAGCATTGCTTGTGACCTCTGTTAGGAAAGGGATGCTGCTGGGATGCTACAACTCAGGAAAGGTATGTTAAAAATGATTTGGAATGAACTTACGTGATTTAAACACGGTGGGTAACACTCGCAATACCTTCTTCCAGAGAGATTATCCCTGAGGCAGGGTAATAGAGATAAAGAAATCACTGGCGTAAGTATGCCTCCAGTCCTCGAGAACCTCAATGCATTTTTACACTGCCAACAACTGCATATTTTTAATGTGTGCCAGAGTAGGACAGACACCCTGGTTAATTTTACAAAAGCAAAACACTGCGATTGCTGGAAATCTGAAACTAAAGCAAAGAATGCCAGAAATATTCAGCAGATCAGGTGGCATCCGTGGGGAGAATCAATCAATTCATCAGAACAGGAGTATTCTCAGTATTTTCTCTCTTGTTTTGGTCCAAGGTTACTTCAGATATTTGGCAGAGGGCTATATTGAAAAAAAAATAGTCTGTCAGATCAAACTAAGGTTTTAAATTCAAGAACAAGAACAAGAGTTGCTGGAAAAGCTCAGCAGGTCTGGCAGCATCTGTGAAGAGAAAAATCAGTTAACGTTTCGGGTCCGGTGACCCTTCCTCAGAACTGCTTAAAGGTATTGAATAGATTTTCTTGTTCGTGCTCAGACCTGTTTTAAAGCAGAGAAGAGTCCAAAAGTGCCGCAGCCTGTCTGGGGTTAGGGCGAGGAAGCAGGTCCTTTGTCCAACCCAGTCTGAACAGCAATTAGACCATGTACCACCATTACTGCTCCAAACTACGCCAGCTATCTAGCTAACTGAACAAACCAGCTACTTGAGGAATCCAAGTTTCTGTGGAAGCATACCTGCAGGTTGTACCTAGAGCTTTAGATAGTGATGGGACTTGGACAGTGATGGGAGAGACTTCAGTTCCTTTCCACCAATGCAGCTATGACTGCATCCATGTTTGGACACAGAGGAGTGCAGATGCTAGAAGCTAGAGTCAATAAATGTGGAGCTGGAAAAGCACAGCAGGTCAGATGGCATCCAAGGAGTGGGATAGTCAACATTTCGAGCCAAAACCCTTTGTCAGGACTTGACTACTGCCATGACTGCATCCAGTCCTGGCCACCAGACATAACGTGTCACCAACATCTTCATTTTGGAAACCCCTGGAAGACCCTGGTGAAGTTCAGGCAGTGTCTGGTAGTGACCTTAGCTCGGGACACTCTCTCTTGTTCCCCATAGTAATACGTGGTCCTCTACTCTGATCTGGTCTCTCCTTGTCCAAAACGTTTTCTTTTCTCGTTGTGATGGCCCTCTAGTTTCCCCATCACCACCAGCTATTTCAGTTTTGCCAGGACCGGATCTTTCTGCATCCAACGTCCGATATTGTCAGCTGTGACTGTAGGTCATAGAGTCACAGAGTAATACAGCAGGGAAACAGGCCCTTCAGCCCAAACTGGTCCATGCTGACCACATGTCCACTCAGCTAGTTTTAGTTGCCCACATTTGGTCCATATCCCTCTTAACCCTTCCCATCCATGTAGCTATCCAAATGTGTTTTAAATGTTGCTATTGTACCTGCCTCAACCACTTTCTCTGGCAGCCCATTCCAGATACGCACCACCCTCCGTGAGAAGAAGTTACCCCTCAGGTCCTCTATAAGTCTTTCCCCTTTCACTTTAAACCTACGCCCTCTAGTTTTCATTTCCCCATCTCTGGGAAATGCATTCATCCTATCAATGTCCCTCATGGTATTTTATACCTCAATAAGGTCATCCCTCATTCTCCTACGCTCCAAGGAATAAAGTCTAATCCTGGCCAATCCCTCCCTGTGACTCAGGCCTACTAGTCTTGGCAACATCCTCATAAATCTTCTTTGCATAATTTCCAGTTTAACTATGTCAGATTGAGCAGAACCTCTAACACTCCTGTTTATATCTGTCAGCCAGGGGTCCCTGATTGGGGCTGTTTATCTGGTCCAATCAGGGAACTCATATTCTATGATGTCCACCTGGCTGACCTCACTACAATAACTATAGTCATCATTGAGTATATTTAAGGCTGAGATGGACAGATTTCTAGTCAAAGAATCAAGGGTTAACAGGAAAAGTTGAGAATTATCAAATCAGCCTTGATGGGCTGAATGGCCTACCTCTACTCTTGCACCTTATGGCCATGAAGTCCTGGAGTGGGACTTGAACCCAAAACTTCCAGCTCGGAGGAAGGAACCCTACCACTGGACCACTACAACTTGTATTGGGCAGATGTAATAATAATACAAAAAGGGAGGAAAAGAGAATGAAAGGCAAATAGCAACAATAATATGCAAAGTCTAAATATTGTCCCTGAGGATATAAATTGTAGCACTATAATGCATAGGCTGCACTAATGCTTACAATAAACTAAAATTGAAGCAATTGATTTGGTCGTAACTTTAGATTCATTTTTCTTCAAAGAAACTAGTGAATCAGGGTAGCCTGGCTCCAATTGCTCAGAAATAGTAAAAATTCACAGTGCTTAACAAAGTAGAAATTAACATGGAAATAAGCGATAAAGGTAAATAGCCTGGGCAGATGTTGCATAAAACTTGAATGCTTTTTGAGGGTGTACCATCGCAGAATGACATATGCCCTTCATTTAAATACATTTTTCTGGATGTAACATAAAACTCCAGCTCTTGCCTTCTCTCCTGCTTCCCTCTGGCTCATGAACCACGAGAAGCACCCTCCGTGGCTACAAGAATTTGACCTCTCTGAGTTACTATAGAGAAAATGATTATACAGGAAAATGATCACCTAAAATTAAAAATGCTGGAGGTGTGGAACAGGTCAGCCAAAAAAAAAAGACTGAGAAGAGAATGTGCCAATTACTATAATTGTGATTCATTCTCTTCATTTCAAAGCCTCAGAGTGGGTCTGAATCAACAGGCCCTGTTACGTGTGGACATGGACTAGTTCGTCATCAATGGAATTGCTAATGTGACAGAACATTTTTCAGCCCCAACAATGCGTTATTCCCACTTCTGACTGCATAGTAGAGGGAAGGTCATTGAAGTTGCTGAAACTGGTAGGAGCTTGGACACTACCCTGAAGAACTCCTGCAGCAATGTCCTGGAGCTCAGATGATTGACCTCCATCAATCACAACCATCTTCCTAAGTGCCAGGTATGGCTCCAATCACTGGAGAGTTATAGCACTGATTCCCACGGATTTCAATTATCAGGTCCAATCAATCTCCTTTGCCCTTAGGTTTAGTGCAAGTTTGTCCCAAGGATGGAATGACATCAGGAACCCAGAGAAAGTGTCCATGAGCAGGTTATTTGCTGACCAGGTGCTGCTTGCTAGCACAGCCAACAGCTCCCTCCTGTCGGGTGTGCAAACTGCTTAAAGTTTCTTCGATAACAAGATGTAGAGCTGGATGAACACAGCAGGCCAAGCAGCATCAGAGGAGCAGGAAGGCTGGTCA
>JAHRHZ010000061.1:17278279-17342769 GCA_024137785.1 Ginglymostoma cirratum | reverse complement strand
TGACCAGCCTTCCTGCTCCTCTGATGCTGCTTGGCCTGCTGTGTTCATCCAGCTCTACACCTTGTTGTCTCAGATTCTCCAGCATCTGCAGTTCCTATTATCGCTTAAAGTTTCTTGTTGGGTCTTCAGCCATTTTAGATATTTGAATTTATATAGCACCTTTTACCACCTTAAAAAGGATTTTGTAGTCAATACCATACATTTGAAACGTAGAGCTGACTTGAGCATAGCAACCTCCTACAAACTGGTGATCTGCTTTAGTGATGTTAATCAAGGATAAAATGTCACCCTGGACCTTGAGAAGAATTCCTTTGCCTTGTTCAAAATTTTACTTTGGGGATTGTTTATCTCCACTTGACAGGGAAGGTACTGACCTTTGTTTAACATTGCACTCAAAATGCAGTTACTAACAGTGTTGCAGTCCCGTGCTACTGCACTGAGAATGGATTTTGTGCTTGCATCTCTGAAGCGGGACTGAAGCCCACACCGTTTGATTGACAAGTCAAGAATGTGATGGAATCCTTCCCATTTTCATACAACGCTCAAGAAGCTCCAATTTATTTGGCACCTTATCCATAACCTTCACTATTTGCTCCCCTCACCACTGATGCACAGTTGTAGCAGTATGTACCATCTACAGGATGTACTGCAGTAACACACTGAGGCTACTTCAACAGTACCTTCCAAAGCCATGACCTCTGGGCAGCAGATAAATGGGACGCTATTAAACCTATAAGTTCCCCATCAAGTCATAACCTTCCCAACTTAGAACTATGTGACCCAAGAATAGTGAACGAATGGAATACAGTAGCTCAAATAAGGAGCTAGTCACCATCTTCTCAAGGGCAATTAGAGATGGGCAACAAATGTGGGCATAGCCAGAGATACCACATTTGTAAAAGAATAAAACTGTAGGCCAGTTTGCTTCATGTGTATAATTGGGAAAATGTTGGGGTCCATTATGAAGGATTTGATAGCAGAGAATTTAGAATTCTATGATATGATTAAGCTTCATGAAGGCATCATCATGCCTGTCAAATTTATTAGAATTCTTTTGAGGTGCTAACAATCAGGCTAGATAAATCAGAAGCAGTAGATGTAATATATTTGGAGTTTCAGAGAACATTTGAGAAGGTACATTAGCTTACTTAAGATAAGAGCCCATGGTGTTGGTGGTGGCACACATACATGGATAGATGATTGGCTAAATAATTGAAGACAGAGATTTGGGTTGACGGGGCCATTTTCAGCATGGAACATGTAACTAGTGGCGTGCCACAGGGATCAGTGCTAAGGCCACAATTATTTCTTTACTGTACATATTATGTATATATCTATTTTACCTGGATGAGCAAAGTGAATGTACTACAGTCAATTTTGCTGATGACGCAAAAATAGATGGGAAGCCAATGGCGAGGATGACTGAATTAATTAGCAGAATGAGAGAGACAGGTAAAGCAGTTGGGCAGATCAAGTATAATGTGGCTAAATGTGATGTTATGCACTTTGGCAGGAAGAATAGAGAAGCTGAATATTATATAAGTGGAGAAAGACTGCAGAAAGCTACAGAGCAGAGATGTTTGGAAGGTCTTATCCAGGAATCACACAAATCTAGCATCTAATTGCAGCAGGTAGTAGGGAGGGCAGGTGGAATTTGGCCGAGTGCTCAGATCCTGTGCGGACCAACTGGCGGAGGTATTCACTGACATCTTCAACCTCTCCTTTCTACATGCCAAAGTCCCCACCTGCTTCAAGAAGACCACCATCATCCCCGTACCTAAGAAAGCACATGCAGTGTGCATTAATGACTACCACCCAGTGGCTCTGACTTCAATAATCATGAAGTGCTTCAAGAGGCTGGTCATGGCCCACATCAACTCCAGTCTCCCAACCTGCTTCGTTCCCCTACAGTTTGCCTACCAACATAACTGGTCCACAGAGGATGCCATATCCCTAGCCCTGCATTCATCCCTGGAACATCTGACAACAAAGACACCTCCATCAGACTCCTGCTCGTTGTATACAGCTCCACCTTCAACACCATTATCCCCTCCAGACTGATCTCAAAACTCAGTGACCTTGGTCTCGGCTCCTCCCTCTGCAACTGGATCCTCAGCTTTCTGACCCATAGACTACAATCAGTGAGGATAGGTAACTGCACCTCCTCCACAATAACACTCAACACTGGAGCCCCCCCCCCAGGGATGCATCCTCAGCCCCCAACTATACTCTCTGTACACCTATGACTGTGTTGCCAAATTCTGAAGGAACACCATCTACAAGTTCGCTGACAGCACCACCATAGTAGGATGGATATCTAACAATGATGAGTCAAAATACAGAAGAGAGATCAAGGGCTTGGTAAAGTGGTACAATGAAAACAATCTGTCTCTCAACGTCGCCAAAACCAAAGAACTGATCATTGACTTCAGAAAGGAAGGAGGAGAACACGGCCCCATCTATATCAATGGAACTGAGGTTGAGAGGGTGAAAAGCATCAAGTTCCTCAGAGTGACAATAACTGACCACCCGTCCTGGACTTTCCAGGTAGATGTGAAAGTCAAGAAGGCACACAAGACCTCTTCTTCCTCAGGCAGCTCAGGAAATTAGGCATATCCATTAGGTCCCTCACCAACTTCTACAGGTGCACAATTGAAAGCATTACCGTCTGGGTGCATAACGGCCTGGTATAGCAACTGCTCTGCCCAGGACCGTTAGAAACTACAAAAGATAATATGCACAACCCAGACCTTCACAGAAGCCAATCTTCCATTCATGGACTCCATTTACATGGCTTGCTGGCATGGAAAGGCTGCCAACATCAGCAAAGAACCATCGCAGTCAGGTAATGCTCTCCTACAACCTCTTCCATCAGGCAGAAGATATAGAAGCCTCTGTCTAAGTCTTTTTGATTTGTACATCCTTTGTTTACTATGATCTGCCTGTACTGCTTGTAAACAAAGCTTTTCACTGTATTTCAGTACACATGACAATAAATAAACTAACAAATACATAAGTGAATTAAACTGAATGTAATATAAAAGAAGAGAGGTTTTGCTAAAACCATAAAATGCACCAGCTACAGCATAGCCACAGCTGGAATATAATGAATAGTTTTGGGCCACTTATCCAAGAATAGATGTATTGGTATTGGAGGCAATCTTTTTTTTTCATTTTTTCATTTATTCATTTTGTGGGAGGTGGGTGTCGCTGGCTGGCCAGCATTTGTTGCCTGAAGCCTATGTTGCCCTTGAGAAGGTGGTGGTGAGCTGCCTTCTTGAACTGCTGCAGTCCTCCTGCTGTGGGTTGACCCACAATGTCATTAGGGAGGGAATTAGGGAGTGACAGTGAAGGAACGGCGATACTTTTCCAAGTCAGGATGGTGAGTGGCTTGGAGGGGAACTTGGAGGTGGTGGTGTTCCCATATATCTGCTGCCCTTGTTCTTCTTGATGGAAGTGGTTGTCGGTTTGGAAGGTGCTGTCTGAGGATCTTTGGTGAATTTCTGCAGTGCATCTTGTAGGTAGTACGTACTGCTGCTACTGGGCATCGGTGGTGGAGGGAGTGGATGCTTGTGGATGCAGTGCCAATTAAGCAGGCTGCTTTGTCCTGGGTGGTGTCAAGATTTTTGAGTGTTATTTGGAGCAGCACTTACCCAGGCAAGTCTGGAATGTTCCATTATACTCCTGACTTGTGCTTTGTTGATGGTGGACTGGCTTTGAGGAGTCAGGAGGTGAGTTACTTGCCGCAGTATTCCTATCTTCTGACGTGCTGTTGTAGCCACTGTGTTTATGCGGTGAGTCCAGTTGAGTTTCTGGTCAATGATAACCCCCAGGATGTTGATAGTGGAGGATTCAGTGATGGTAACACCATTGGATATCAAGGGGTGGTGGTTAGATTGTCTCTTATTGTTGATGATCATGGCCTGGCATTTGTGTGGCGTAAATATTACTTGCCACTTGTCAGCCCTAGCCTGGCTATTGTCCAAATCTTGTTGTGTTTGGACATGGACTGCTTCAGTGTCTGAGGAATGGTGCTGAACCCCGTGCAATCATTGGTGAACATTCCCACTTCTGACTTTATGATGGAGGGAAAGTCATTGATGAAGCAACTGAAGATGGTTAGGCCTAGGACACTACCCTGAGGAACTCCTGCAGAGATGCCCTGGAGCTGAGATGATTGACCTCCAACAACTTTGACCATCTTCCTATATGTCAGGTATGACTCTAACCACCACAGAGCTATCGCCCCGCCCCCCCCGTTACCCATTGATTCCAGTTTTGCTAGGGCTCCTTGATGCCACACTCAGTCAGATGCAGCTTTGATGTCAAGGGCTGTCAGTCTCACCTCCCCTCTGGAATTCAGCCCTTTTGTCCATATTTGAACCAAGGCTGTAATGAGGTCAGGAGCTGGGTGGCCCCAGCGGAACCCAAACTGGGCATCACTGAGCAGGTTATTGCTGAGCAGGTGCTGCTTGATAGCACTGTCACTGACACCTTCCATCACTTTACTGATGATTGACAGTAGACTGATGGGGCGGTAATTGGCCAGGTTGGATTTGTCCTGCTTTTTATGTACAGGACATACTGTTGGGTAGATGCCAGTGTTGTAATTGTACAGGAACAGCTTGGCTAGGGGAGCAGCAAGTTCTGGAGCACAAGTCTTCAGCACTATTGCTGGAATGTTGTCAGGGCCTGTAGCCTTTGCAGTATCCAGTGCCTCAAACCGTTTCTTGATATCACGTGGAGTCAATCGAATTGGCTGAAGACTGCTATCTGTAATGCTGGGGACCACTGGAGGAGGCTGAGATGGATCATCCACTCGGCACTTCTGGGTGAAGATTGCTGGGGAAGCTTCAGCCTGTCTTGAGAAGGTTCACTAGGCTGATACCAGAAATGGAGGGATTGTCTCATGAGGAGAGGTTGAATAAGTTGGGCCTGTACTTACTGGAATTTAGAAGAATGAGAGGTGACCTTATGAAAACCATACAAGATTGTGAGGTGACTTGACACGGTAGATGCAGAATATGTTGTTTTTCCTTGTCGGAGAATCTAGGACCAGAGGGCATAATCTCAGAATCAAGGGTCGCACGTTTAAGACAGTGATGAGGAGGAATTTCTTCTCTTTGAGGGCAGTGAACCTGGGGAATTCTTTATCCAAGATGGCAGTTGAGACTGGGCCATTAATTATGCCCAAGGCTCAGACAAGATACACAGATATTTAGTCAGTAAAGAATCGATGATTAACGGGAAAAGGCCGGAAAGTGGAGATGTTGATTATCAGATCAGCCCGGATCTCATTGAATGGCTGAGCAGTCTCGATGAGCTGAATGGCCTATTACTGCTCTGATATCTTATAGTCTTTATAGTCTTAGGAGAAGACGCAAAAGTGCTACATATTGACCCACAGGTAATGTATTTAAGTGAAAAATATAGGCACTACCGGGCCATGCTCTTCAGATGTGCAGAATTCATTATTCGTCAGAACGATCGCTGTGCATGATTGGAAGCTTGCAGGTATGGAGCTCTCATCCTGATAACCAACAAGTCATATTGCAGCCAGGCATTAGGATTGAGGCTGCAGATGGGAACCTTTGCCACTGTTCAATTGTCACCTAACCGTTGACTAAGCTGATGTGTGTCAGCCACTTTATGTCCATGGTGCACTGACTGACCTGGCGGACCACTATTACTTCCACTAGATGTTTGATGAAATAGCTTAGTAAATATTCAGGTTTTTTTGAAAAAAATTGATTTCCCTGCAGGTGAAAAGAAAGATATCAGTATTGACCACAGCACAGTGTTTAAATACTTTTTTAATTGCGCATCTTTTTTGTCGAAAACATGTAATTGGCAGTTTAAATAAAATTCTCCTTCTGATAGGTGATATAATGGATCGCAAGAGAAACTGAATAAATTTTGAAAGTTATCTCATTTGTGAGAAAGGCCTAATTAACTAACTCCAGCCTGCAGCCTACCATGAATAATTCAACCTTTCTCCAATTGTGAAATAATCTTTTGATTCCACTGGATTGTTTAGGAATATTCTCACTTTAATTTTCTCGGAACATGAGTTGGTTTTTGCTTTGCTTTTACTACAACATGGAGAAAAAGATGTCCGATTGGTCTAAAACCTTACAATGGGACATTAAGCAGTTCCCACTAAGCCATCACTCAGAAAGGAAGTGTCTTTAAATCAGTATTTCTTAGATACCTCACTGTTTTCTGATATCACAACGGTGCATGGCAGTCCTTTTATCTGACATGTAACATTACATGAAAACCATATTGCTCCTTTGTGCTTAATTGAAAATGCTAGCTCAGAATAAAAGGTTGTCAGATGTATGACTATTGGGTGAACGTTTAGAGAGCTGTTGCCTTTGTGAAGAGCCAATTCCTGACATCTCTCGGAGAATGAGGGACATGTAAACCTGAGTGTGTTGTTTGTTTAGTGTCTGCCACCAGAATAACCACTCCTGCATTCATTTTCATTTTGCAGTCAAATTTTTTTTTTGCAACTGTCAAATGTTAGACGTGAGAGTTTTGTTTTAAAATAGCAGTTAAATATCAATAAACTCCAAACAGCGAGTTAACATTTGTGTTTGAAGGCTGATGGAAAACAAGCAATTTCTGATAAACATCTCTTGTTTCTCTGGCACAATTGGCGTCTTCACTTCAGCTGCTTTGGAGAAGATCAGACACATTCTCTGTTCACTGGACAATTTAAAGGAAAGTGTCTGCATGGGAAAAAAAAGGCTTTGCAAACCTTTTATTGTTTGTTGTACAAAAACATGACACTCTGAAGGCAATTGCTTTGAAACACATCATTGGATCATTATGATGAAAATCACTTGGCTCTTCCTGCCACCCAAACACTAAAAAGCCTTGCCAGACACTGTTTTCATGGAAAAAAAGACTTTTACAACCGAACGAAGCCCCCTTCTCCCCTCCACTTGACAACAGCAGAGCTTGAAATTGAAATTTTCTCCTTTTGAGAATGCCAGTTCAAAAGAATTGGAAGATCATTCTGAGCAGAGCTTGGCATTTTGGTGAAATTATAGCTGCGAGGAATTTCATTGAGTTAATTCACTCGAAAGGTGCTGTCAGGGAGGGTGCTAGTGATTGCTGTCAAAGGTGCTATCTTGCAGATGAGGCTTTAAACCGAAGCCTCGTCTGTCCTCTTGATGATGGAAAGATCCCATGGCAGGATTTCAAAGAAGAGCTGTGAGGGGCGGGGGGAGGGTCTTCTTGAGTGTTAGCTCATGCTTATACCTCACCCTTATTTCTCTTGTTGCTGGTTGATGGACATTATCCCAGTGAGCAGATAGGATGTCCCATCCCTTAACCACCATAAGGTAAATGTTGGTCAGGACACTGGATTATGATGACAGTTTTAATTGTATACTGTCATTTACTAACTAGCATATACCCTCTGTGAGATGTTATTATTAAAATGCATCAAGATTTCCCAAATTTTCCTGTTTCTGGGATTGCATTTTGACGGAAGATACACTTAATTTTAATAGATCACCGTATGCAAAGACGTTCCCCGTAGAATGTAGCTGTACCAGATCCAATCCTTCCTGCTTTTAAATCTATAATCTGTGAATTGGGCACAAAGATGTTCTGTTTCTAATATACACCTACATATTATTGGAAATAGCCCATCTACAAAGTTTTACTGATGCCCTCATATGACTTAGAGAGCGACAAATTGCACCATTGTTCAAGAAATAAGTGCAGCTCTTTGTAAGGATTTTAGCTTCAATTATTTCTTCAGTGGGTTGCTGTGAGTGCAATGACTGGGTTTTTGCCTACAAAAAGAGAAATCGTACAGCTAATATCCTTAGGACATACACATGTAACACACCTCGCATGTTTATAATTTTAATGGCGGTGATTTTGCAAAACATACGTTCACTGAGATTGTTATGGACTGACTGGTATATTGTTTGCCACAGGCCAAAGCAGAACACTGTACTCCGGAGAATTTGTAGACACCACAGATGCTCCCAAGGAGCTGTTCTTTAATTACACTGCATTTTGACACAAATTGTCATCTCTGCACTCTGTTTAGGAGTTGCCTGCCTGACAAGTGACGGGGATGAGAATGGCCTTCTGCTTGCGAGGTGACAAGGCATGCAAATGTTCCTCCTTAGCTCCTGAATATTTAAGCCCATGGGAGTTGCTTAATGGGGCATCTTATGATTGGGAACTCTCTCATAGACTTCAGTGCCCCAGAGAGCGATGGAACACCAATTTGTAACTTGCACGATTGACTTTAAAAGGATCAGAATTTTTATTTTATTTTTGCTCAGCAGAAGGCTTTTGTCAGTCAACTGTCCCATATAACTAGCTGCTGTATGGATTGCGAATGCACCAAAGCCACTGAAAAGCTAATAATGCAGTAGGATGACCACTTTGCGCTGTTATCTGATGGTCTGATGATTCAGGTAACTTCACCTCAGAGTTACAGTGCACTACTGAAAGCAAAAGAAAAACAGTCTAATTTCGGTGATATGTCAGTGGTTCAAATTGTCTACCCCAGAGATTTGTGAAAATAATACAAACTATAGTCTAGGGCAGTACTGAGGGAATGCTGCTCAGCCAGAGGTGCTACCTTTTGAATGAGTCCTTAAACTGATGCCCCAACCTCTTCTGTCCTCAGGTAAACATTTAATGTCCTATGGCACTTTTTTATTGAAGAAGAGGAGCAAGGAAGTCATCGTAGGTCAATGTTTATCCCTTAACCAGAACAATGTGCTTGGTCATTTGTTTCAATGTATGTGGGAGCTTGCTGTGCGCAAATTGACTGTGTCATGTCTCCTGAAACATTGCAAGCCCCTAATCATTGGTTCATCAGCCATAACATGCTGTTGCTTGAAATCATGAAATGACATACATACAACATACAGAAACCCTGCAAGCTGCAACAATATTCTTCAGGTCAAACTTTCTGACTTGTCAAAAAACATTTTCAAAATTCCATCACATATTGACTTGGAAGTAGACAGTGAGGAGCAGATGACCTCTTTACAAGCTCTTGCTGTGAAGGTTGATCAGTTGAATTGGGACCTGTGTTGTGATTTCTTGCACGAACGTGCATGACATACACTACACTTCGATTTTTGTCCAATGCTATTTTAGAGACAATGATTAGTACTTTTTACCGTGGTAAATCACAGGGCATAATAACATACCGAATTCTCCTGGGCCAGTGCTGGCAGCTACTAGTCCTCCTCCTCACCTACCCATTCGGGATGCACTGCAGCTTGTTCCCACTCTGTTTTCATGGGATCTGAGACAGCTGATATGTCCAATGAGTGACCTGCACACTCTGCCACCTGCTTGAAGGATCAGGTAAATAATTTGTTTGGGGAACTGTGCTCTCCGATGCCTCGGCTTTACTTCTGCGCGTCCCTGATTCATGTTTTCCATGTATTCGATGCTTCGCGAAATAAATCTTGCCCATTTTAGGCAGATTTGCAGAGATGTTTGATCACTTCAGGGATGCTGTGAGATGTCTCAAAAGCATCTCCTCACAAGGATTGTCTGCTGCAACCACATTCTTGCAACTACTTCAAGACTCTGGTGTCAGGCAGTGACCATTGTTGCTTGAGGAAACTGTGACCATTGTTACAGGTTTGAGATCCTGATCCTTAAATATGCTTTGCCTCAGTAGTGATTGTAACCAGGTCAGCCAGGTCAGCACCTCGTAATATATGAGTTCCCTGATTGGACCAGATTAACTGCCCCAATCAGGGAGCCCTTACTAACAGATATAAACAGAAGTGTCAAACACCCTGCTCACTCTGAGAGCTGGTACTGAGGGAGCTGGATCAGTGTTAAGGACTCTCCATGTGGAAATGAAGGGTGAATTGGAGGGTCTGTGGAGTTATTTCAGTGGTGACGAGAGAAAACCACGCACCTGAGGAAATTCACTTGCAACTGGGTCTTTGAGTTGGGGAAGCATTTCTGGCAACATGCCTTGATTTTTTGGGAAGCTTGTCTCGTTTACTCCTGCTGTTGATACCTGGGCCCAGTATGTGGAAAGAATGCATGATATTTTCTGGGAAAATAACATTGGTGCAGATAGAGAAGGAAGGTTTGGCTGTCATACTTGGAATCAGGAAGTTCCACCATTATTTTCATGGACATGAATTCGTATTAACAATGGCCCACAAACCTTGTCCTGGTATACTTAAAAAGGACAAGGCAGTGCCACCCATAGCTTCAGGGTGAATTCAGCAGTGGGCTCTATTACTAAGTGCGTATAATAATAAATTAGAACACCATCCGAGAGGCCAAGTAGCAAATGCGGATGTATTGAGCTGGCCCCAACTGGCAGGTCCACCTCCTGTGGTACCGCAACTGGAAGAGTCCAGAATGGTTTTAAATTTTCCAGTCGCAGCTGACAATATCGGACTTCAGATGTAAAAGGATCCAGCCCTGGCAAAGCTGATACAGCTGGTGGTGATGGGTGATACCAAAGGGCTGTCACAACCAGATTGAAAAATCTTTGGACCTGGAGAGACCAGATCAGAATTGAGAGCAGTGTATTATTAAGGGGTAAAAACAAAGTTGCTGGAAAAGCTCAGCAGGTCTAGCAGCATCTGTGAAGGAGAAAAGAGTTAACGTTTCAGGTCCGGTGACCCTTCCTCAGAACTGATGGTGGCTGGGAAAACATCAGTTTATGTGCAGAAAATAGGGAGGTGGGTGGGGTAGGGAGCAAACGATAGGATAGGGCCCAAAGAGAGAGAAAGACAGTCGGACAGACAAAGGAGTTGCTAACGATAGGGCTGGGAGGGTGACTAGTTGTTAATGGGGACTGTTAGTGACTAACAACAAGGGGTGTGTAATGGCAGGCTTTTTGGTAACAAGGCCTGGTGTGTGGGGTAGGGGTCTGGGACATGGAAGAGTTTAGGTCCTAAAATTATTGAACTCCATATAGAGTCCGGAGGGCTGTAGGGTCCCCAAGCAGAAAATGAGGTGTTGTTCCTCCAGCTTGCGTTGGGCTTCACTGGAACACTGTAGCAAGCCGGAGACACAGATGTTGGCCAGGGAACAGGGTGGTGCATTGAAGTGGCAGGCAACTGGTAGTTCAGGGTCTTTTTTTATGAGCAGAACGTAGATGTTCTGTGAAGTGGTTGCCAAGTCTAGGCTTTGTTTCCCCAATGTAGAGGAGACCATATTGTGAGCGGCGAATGCAGTAGACTAGATTCTGGGAAGTACAGGTGAAGTGTTGCTTCATCTGGAAGGTATGTTTGGGTCCTTGGATACTGGGGAGGGAAGAGGTAAATGGGCAGGTGTTGCACCTTCGCCGGTTACAGGGGAAGGAGCTGTAGGACTGTGGGGAGTTGTTGGGGGTGAAGGAAGTGTAGACCAGGGTGTCCCGGAGGGAACGGTCCCTGTGGAAGGTGGACAAGGGAGGGCAGGGGAATACGTGTCTGGTGGTGGCATCTTGCTGGAGGTGGTGGAAATGGCGTCTGATGATTATGATGATTTATTTAGTATTACTATGGGGAGCAGGAGTGATTGTCCCAAACAAAGATTATGACCAGAGACTGGCTGAACTCCACCAGAGTCATTCAGGGGTTTCCAAAACGAAGATGTTGATGAGAAGAGATGCTAAGAGCTGCCGATGCTGGAGTCAGAGATAACAGTGTGGAGCTGGAAGAACACAGCAGGTCAGGCAGCATCAGAGGAGCAGGAAAATTGGCATTTCAGATCGGGGCTGAAGAAGGGTCCTGACCCAAAATGTTAGCTTTCCTGCTCCTCTGATGCTGCCCAGCCTGCTTCCTCCAGCTCCCCACTGTTATGTTGATGAGAAGGACTGGATGCAGACATAGCTGTATTGGTGGGGCAGTGCCCACAGTGCCAACAGTGCCAACAAGGATAAAAATTACTGCCAGCAGTTTTCCCCTCATTTGTGGGAATGGCCGAGTAAACCCTGAACTCAGTTACATGTTGACTATGTCAGTCCTTTCGTGGGCTCAATGTTCTTAGTTATTGTGGACGCTCACTCAAATTGGCTGGACGTGCACAGAATTCATTTGCCAATCACAGGGACGATAATAAAAAAAACTGCACACATCTTTTGCAATATACAGACTCCCGGAGGTATTGGTCACAGATAATGGGCTATCATTTACTAGCAGGGAATTTGAGTATTTCCTAATGTCAAATGGTATTCGTCATCTAAGGACAGCTCCGTACCATTCATTATCCAATGGTCTGGCAGAAAGAGCAATCTAAACTTTAAAGAAACAGTTTACGGCTTCACTAGATACCAAACTGTCCCGGTTCCAATATGATTATGGGATCATGCCTCATGCAATTACAGGGATAGCTCCAGCAGAGTTGCTAATGGGGAGAAGACTCCACACCAGGTCAAACCTGATCTTTCTGGGGGCAGAAGGTGAAATGGCAGCAGGAACGCCAATGCTGGACAGAAGATTCCCCTCAGTGAGAGAGACAGTTTACTGCAGGGGAAGAAGTTTGGTCTAGGAACCATGGGAATGGCCTTGCATGGGTAACAAGCATGGCTGACTGAGGTCGGGTCCTGTGATGTTGAGGAGGTGAGGTTGTCCTGAACAAGCACGTGGACCATCGTAAAGAGTGTGGGATCAAAATGTGGCCAGCTCCTCAATCACCTTTCAAACTGTTCCAGAACACGTGGGTTGTCCCTCTCTGTCTAACGTAGAAGAAAGTTTGGTTTCTGGGATGGCCATGGTGGATGTCACCACCTCTATGCCTTTGCTGCTTAAAATGGAGAATGAATTTCTCCCCAGACACTCCAGGCACAAGAGGCGAGCTACTTTGTGTCACACAATGCCCGTATCAGAGGCAGAGTTGGAGGAACCTGACCCAGTGCTAAACACCCCAGGAGGAGCTACAAAACAAAAAGAACCAGCCTATGTGCTTGGACTCAGGGGGAGGAATGTCTTGACTGTAATGAGGTCAACCACGTGGACCTCATAGAATATGAGCTCCCTGATTGGGGCTGTTAATCTGGTCCAATCAGGGAGCCCTGACTGACAGATATAAACAGGAGTGTCAGACATCCTGTTCACTCTGAGCTGGATCAGTGTCAAGCTAACTCCACGTGTAAATAAAAGGTGACTTGGTAACGGAATACCAGCCTCAGTGGGGTTATTTCAGCCTCAATCAGCAAAAGGTGACTGCAGTATCCTAGCCAGCTGTGGGGTATGAGTGTGTTTCTCCCAAACGTTGAATTTCTTCCCCTGGTTAGTGTATTGGAAGCTTAAACAGCCGTTCAACCGAAAGAGCCAAATACTTGTCCATCTGATCCTTTGTATACCATCACTAACTAATTACAGTCAGCAACAACAAACCTCAGAAGCAGTCATTTCCCCAGCTTCTTTATAGGGGACTACGTTGGTGAAATGTTCTACCTGGAGATGATTGGTGTTCATGATGGTTCAAGTCTCTTTGCTATGGGTGAAATCCTAATGCCTTTATATCAACAATAATTGACCAAACTGACCTGGAATCCCTCCAGTTTTATCTGTTAACACTATCTACGTACAGATCCACTAGCTGCTAGTGTCAAGTGTTCTCTTTGATATACATATCATCAGCTAAAAAGGTGCTGTGTCCCAGGTTGATGCTACCGGTGATGATGGAGAGAATCCTTCCACTTGAGGTACTCTGAATATTGCTATCTATTGCATTGTTCAGGCTCATTGCCTGTATTCATTTGTCTTTGATGCCTGAGTTTCCAGAAATCCTGGAATACAGCTGTTTTTGACAGGAATGTCTTGGCTGCTTGGGATTTCCTTCCCTATCGCTTCAGTCTATCTCTTGCACTGGGCCCTCCTCCCCACCACTGCATCATGTATTTTTTTAAATTCATTTGTGGGACGTGGGTGTCACTGCCTGGGCCAGCATTTCTTGCCCATCCCTAGTTGCCCTTGAGAAGGTGATGGTGAGCTGTCTTTTTGAACCACTGCAGTCGTCCTGCTGTGGGTTGACCCATAATGCTGTTAGGGAATTCCAGGATTTTGAACCAGTGACAGTGAAGGAACGGTGATCTATTTCCAAGTCAGGATGGTGAATGACTTGGAGGGGAACTTGGATGTGGTGGTATTCCCACATGTCTGCTAACCTTGTCCTTCTAGATGGAAGTGGTTGTGGGTTTGGAAGGTGCCATCTGAGGATCTTTGGTGAATTTCTGCAGTGCATCTTATAGATAGTACAGACTGATTTCATTGAATGTTGGATAGAGTTCCAAAGACCAAACAGCTGATCCTGCTCCTCTTTCTTGCATTCTTAACCTGGCAACCCCTGATTTGCATCTTCCCTTATTTTGAAAGGTGAACATGATGAATTATTTGTTTTTAATGAAGTTGGTTCAAGGTAAACATTGGTGATGACAACTACGGTGCTTTGAAATAGTGAGTGTGATTCACCTGGGAATGAGGGTGGACCTCAAGTTAACACTTAACTTGAAGGAAAAGGACCTCTGGTGGTGCTACATTCTCTCCGCTCAGCTATTCTCCAGCTATTCATTAATCCATATTCTCCATTACCCTCCCTATTACAATCCCACAGCCAACTGAGTTGCCACACAAAAAGTGCTCACATTTTTTTGCTCACATTTTTGAAGTCGGACGTGAACTCAAAGATTTCTGACTCAGAGGCCACTGGAGCTTCGCTGATTAGTCTACATTTTACAATAAGACTGAGGCCAAGGTTTCATCTTGTGTTCATATTGGCTCTTGTGCTCAGCTGCATAAAACTGCACAATCTCATGGTCTCCAACAGAGGGAGTGTCATATTTAGGATTGCATCAGAAAATTATACAGTTGCAAGGAATCAAGATTAATGCAATGTTGACTTTCTGCCTAAGTCATTCCCATAGAGTCATACAGCACAGAAACAGACCCTTCGATCCAATTTGACCTTTCTGACCAGATATCCCAATTTGACCTACCCCCATTTTTCACCATTTAGCCCATATCCCTCTAAACCCTTCTGATTCATATACCTATCCACATATCTTTATAATGTTGTAACTGTTCCTGCCTCTAACACATACTCAGGAAGCTTGTTCCATACACGCACCACCCTCTGTGTGAAAGTGTTGCCCTTTAGGTCCCTTTTAAATCTTTCCCCTCTCACCTTAAACCTATGCCCTCTAGTTTTGGACTCCCCCACCCCAGGGAAAAGACCTTGGCTCTTCACCCTATCCTTGTCCCTCATGATTTTATAAACCTCTAAGTTCAGCGTTCAGCCCTCAGCCTCTGATGCTCCAGGGAAAATAGGCCTATTCAGCCTCTCCTCTCCAATCCTGGCAACATCTTTGTAAAACTTTCCTGCACCCTCTCAAGTTTAACAACATCCTTTCCTTTAGAAGGGTAACTAGAATTGAATGTAGTATTTAAAAAGTGGCCTAACCAATGTCTAGTATAGACTATAATGAGCAAGAGTAGGCCAGTTTGCCCATCGAGACTGCTCTGCCATTCATGGCTGATCCGATACTCCTTAACTCTATTATCTTGCCACTTCCCCATTAACCACAGTCCCCTTACTGATTAAACATTGGTCTGTCTTGGCCTTGAATATACTTAACAACCCAGCCTTGACAGCCTTCTGGTGTAACGATTTGCACAGATTCACTGACCTCTGAAAAAATAAACGTCTCTCTGGTCTGTCTTAAATGTGCAACCCTTTATTCTGTCTGGTCCTTGATTCTCCGACAAGGAGAAACAACCTCTCTTCATCTAACCCAGTCAGATCCCCTAATAATCTTGTATGTTTCAATAAGGTCGCCTCTCATTCTTCTATACTACAATGAGTACAGGCCCAACCTACTCAACCCCTTCTGTTAAGACAGCCCCCACTCTTACTTGGTATCAGCCTAGTGAGTCTTCTCTAGACTGCCTCCCATGTCAGTATATTTGAATACTAGGGGAAATTGTGACCAGGTTTAGCAGCAGTTTGTGACCTTGCCAGCCCTCAACTCTCCGCACGGCTACTCAAAGGACAACCTGAATGCTCAGAATGATCAGTTAGACAGTCAGCGGTGCACTTGGATGAAGCATGATTCAGCAGCCTCTAGAAAGGGAAAACAAATTAAAATGGAGCACAAAACCGACTTACCCACGATGTGACTGCAGCTGCCACCGCTGGTTCAATGTTGGAGCATCAGGTGGTCTAATGCCCTCGAAATGCCAGGGGACAAATGTTTTAATTGCTGCACAATTTCATTTTTTGCTTTTTGCGTGCACCCATAAAAATGTGTAGAAGGAAGTAATATTATTTCTTCTCCCAAAATGTAAGAATATAGAACTGTACATCAAAATGGAGAATTAGCTGGTAGAGTCACAGCAAGTTAAATGATATAATGGTTACTACTAGGATGTAAATTGCCTACCAGCTTGGGGCACACTGACCCTTGAGTTGTGGATAGCCACCAGTGATTGAAGGATTTTTGCTTTTTGCTTCTAGCCTTGCTCAACTGCATTCAACGGTCTCTACCTCCCTGTGAGTTTCAAGAACTGCTTCATTTTTGCATTAATTAAGATAAAAAATGTCCTTTGAGTGGGGTCTCTTATGTCTAACACCAAGTGTTGCTCACTAGCACCAATGCTGGCTGAATCTGGAAGGACATATCTGCCAGACTGGATTAGAGTCAGGTAGAGAGGGAACTGAGGGGAAAACCTACTTAGTTGCAGCCCTCAGTAATCTACCAGTTACAGATGCACCTATCCACGATAATATTGGTAGCACTGACCACCACAAAATCCTTGTGGTTATGATTTCCCATCTTCAGATTAAGGATACCCTTAGTTATGTTGTGTGGAACTGTCACTGTGAGAAATGAGATAGATTTGTTTGAAAGCTAGTACCTATCTGGTAGGTACACCATTGCAATCTGTACACTCATGATATGTTCTCCACTCTACTATGGGGTCAAACTGCCTCTGTTTCAATGAAATTGCTTGAGGTAATACTTAGAGCTGCACCAGTGTAACTGAAAATGAAGAGCCAAACTGGTGAAGCTGCAACACAAGACAAAAAACATGCTAAAGAGCTTGCTAAGAAATCGTACAATCAACAGATCAGTTCTGAGGAAGGGTCACTCGACCCGAAACATTAACTCTGATTTCACTCCAAAGATGCTGCCAGACCTGTTGAACTTATCCAGCAATTTCTGTTTTTGTCTGTGATTTATGGCATCTGCAGTCCTTTTGGTTTTTAGATCAGATTGCATTGCAGTTGTGCAACATCATGATGGACAACTAAACAGCTAACAAGAGGAAGCTCCATGAATATCCCCATCCTCAATGATTAGGAACCCAATCTGAGAGTACGGTAGGTAAGGCTGAAGTATTTATCAGCATTTTCAGCAGAAGTACTGAATGAATGATCTATCTTGAACTGATCCTGAGTCCCACAGTCAATATTCACCCCATTTGGGAGTTCACTCCACATGATATCAAGAAACAGCTGAGTGCATGAGTTACTGAAAAGGCTTTGGATATTGACAACAGTGCAGCTGGAGGACTGGACACTTTGTATTCTAGAACTAGCCATGTCCATAGTCCAGCCAGTGCCTACCCAGCAATGTGGAAAATGACCCGGGTATTTGCTGTCTACAAAGAGCAACTAACCCTTCCAATTATCAATGCATCAGCAGAAACATGGAATAATGCTATCAAGGTGTACTTACTCAATTTGGGTTTTGGTCAGCTTCAGGACATCTCTGCAGGAGTTGCTCACTGCAGTAACCCAGGCTCAGCCATCTTCAGTTGCTTCATTTGAGCCACACAAGTGCCAGGCAATACCCATCTCCAACAAGAGAGACTATCCACATACCATTTATATTCAAGGGCATTACTATCTTTGAACTTTCTCACCATCAATACCCTGATTGCCCAGAAATATAACTGAATCAGCCCCATGATCGCTGCATATCCACAAGTGCAGATCCAATGCTGGATATTCTGTGGTAACTTACCACCTGATTCTGTCAAGCTTTTCCACCATCTGCTAGGCACAATTCCAGAATGTTATGGGACACTCTCCTATGATGCTGCACCGTGGATGCAGTGCATACCATCTACAAAAATGCACTTAAAACCCACCAAAGCTATTCTCATCAGCACTTCCAAGCCCATGCCCTCTGCCAACTAGAAGTGCAAGGGCAGGAGACACATAGGAACACCACCATTGGCAAATTCCTTTCCAAGCCACATGATTTGGACATGCGATAGATAGAGGTCGGAGGTTTGGTGAGTTGCTGCAGGGCATTTTAATAAATGTTTAAGGTGGTGATAAAGTGGGCTGCTTTATCTTGCATGATGCAGGAGTGTTGCATTCTTGAGTGTTATCGGAGCTCACGGAATATGAGTCTTAGGAGTCCCTGGCCTGTGACTGACCAAAGTAGAAAAAGTCCATCAGGAAAACACCGAATACATCACGGGACTATCTCGGGAGAGTGCAGAGGTAAAACTGAGGTGTTAGAGAGAACAGACCGACCTTAAAACAACTCATCTATATGACCGTCCAAGAACCACCTCCCCATTATAGGAGAGGGTCTGCAGATTTCCTTCCCAGCTTATCAACCGCTTTGAAATTTATTGGACATGAGTGGAAACAAGTCATCGTTAATCCTGAGGAATTACTGAGGAAGTGATTGGAGTTTCGGTCATCCAGGCTAATGGCAAGTATTTAACTACATTCTTGACTTGCGCTTCACAGCTGTTGGGTGGGCCCGTGGTCAACTGGCTAACCTGCACTGAATACCACACAATTGACAAATAGTTAATGCTATAAATGGAGCATGTTAGAATCTTTTTTTTTTCACCGTGCATATGCAAAGAAGGAGTGGAAATCAGGGAGGATCTATCAAGGATCCTCAGTGGATTGCATTTCCATTGCCTAGGGATTTGCATTGCCAGAAATCACCAGTTGCCTCTCTCTCATGTGGAACTTAGTGTGCAGCAGTAGGGATTTGGGAGCAGGGATATGAGCAGTGTAGTGTTTTAATCTACCCGACTTTTTGTATCTGATTATTACTATTAGTTTTATAGGTGCCAGGCATTCCTAATATGAATGGTAAGTTATGGGAACTACACCTACGATACCCTGATGTACTTCCTTACAAGGGAAAGGCCAATGCCAGGAATGCAACTTTTGAAATATTGCCAGAAGGAAACAAGAAGTTGAAGCTATTTGCCCTGTACTTACCACAACTAGGACACAAGAAACAGGCTTGAAGAAAAGAGACATAATTTTATCCAGAATGGGAAGATTGATTCGGTCATTGTTGGCATGGAGATGCAGTAAGGGCGGTTAACAGTCAATCTTAATTCTCATACCAGGCAGATAGATTGTGGTCAAGGTTGCCATGGGAATGTAGCAGAGTTTGACTGTCTGCATGATCTTTCTTTGGGAGAAAGGTGCAATATGCGTGTAATCCTTTTGATGTAGTGCCTTGATCCAGTCTGTGTTTATGCCTGACATTAGCAGTGGCCTCTCTGATCCAAGCCAGGTTTTGCATTTTACACCCATTTACAATCTATTTATCCAGTCCATGTTTTGTATCAGACACCAGCTATTCTGTCCAAAGGCTCAAATGAGAAGCAGGAGACTGGAGAAATTCAGTTTTCTACCAGAGGAATGAAATTTGTCCGGTCGTTGTTGAGTTCTTCCACATTCACACCAAGCTACAAATACATCATCCTGTTATGAAGGCTATTTATTATGTGTGGGCTAGAATCTGCACTGGCTCTTGTCTTCTATGTGACTCCAGTACTGTTAAATAAAAAGGGAGTAGGTTTTTTTTCCCAAAAAAATTGCTTAATTGGAAAGCAGAGCATTTTAATCATTGGTAGAAAGTAAAATAATAAATTGTGTGACAAAAGATCTGCAGATGCTGTAAGTCCAGATCAAAAACAGAAGTTGCTAGAAAAGCTCAGCAGGTCTGGCAGCATCTGTGAAGAAAACAAAAGTCAGATTGCAACCGGACCCAAAACGTTAACTCTGATTTTTTCTTCACGGATGCTGTCAGACCTGCTGAGCTTTTCCAGCAACTTCTATGTGTGTGCAAATAAATTATGCACTTTGGAGCTGCGAACGAGGGAAAGAAATACGCTTGGGTGTGGTGCACTTCCATTTTTTTTAATGTATGCATACCCAGTTTTGTCATGAGTGGAAACTGCTGACATTTGACCATTAAAATATACCAAAGTGTAAAAAATCTTGAACCTCCTAACATTAATGTCAGGCTAAAGAATACATCAAATCCAAGCAAAGAACATCCATGGCTAAGGCATAGTCTATTGCGTAATCAGTGTTGGAACAGAAGAAAAAGTTTGTATGTTGCTTTTACAATTGAATTTGTCATGGAAAACACAGCACTAAATTTAAACATCAAAGTTTCTTCCATTCCATGACATCTGGGATTCAAAGTCAACAATTTTTTGCCCACTTCAGTCCAATTTGTGCTCAGAATGGTGCCGACAGATTCAGTAAGTGACTTGCGCATAGCACGCTTCACATCGTCAGACCCATCAACATAGATTTTCTGAAAGAGCTAGTTTAGAACAGGCATCTCCCTCAGGTTTCTCATCACTTTCCTCCTGTTTAATTTCCATAACTATGCAGTGAAACAAGGATGGACACCACTGTGGCTGTACTGACACACAGTACTTTATATCTGGGAGAAAGCCTTCCAGCTCTTCCCAACCAATCGTTTCACTTTTCTAACGTTTTATTTCAGCCTTTGATCCAAGCTTTTTGACTGCACAATACTGAGCTATGATGGGATGTAGATGACTGAATTTCAAATTGCAAGCTTCTTGCTGCACTCAACATTTCTTTTCACAAACTTGATGTTCACAACATCTTCGCTTGTATTCTCAATCATGATGGAGTTTGCACATTCTCCCCACGTCTGTGTGGGTTTCCTCCGGTTGCCTCAGTTTCCTCCCACAGTCCAAAGATGTGCAGGTTAGGGTGGATTGGCCGTGCTAAATTGCCCATAGTGTTCAGGGATGTACAGGCTAGGTGGGTTACCCATGGGAAATGCAGGGTTACAAGGACAGGGTAGATGCTCTTTGGAGTTTCAGGGTGGACTCAATGGGCCAAATGGCCTGCTTCCACACTGTATGGATTCTGTGATCATTATCGTGATGATACACGAGAACCTGCCTGATACCAATCATGTTTTATTTCCATGATTCTCAATGATTTTCATAGACCCAGATAACGTTCTGGGGACCTGGGTTTGAATCCCGTCACAGCAGATGGTGGAATTTGAATTCAATAAAAATATCTGGAACTAAGAACCTAACGGTGACCATAGATCCATTGCCGATTGTCAGAAAAAAAGCCCATCTGGTTCACTAATGTCCTTTAGGGAAGGAAACTGCCATCCTTACCTGGTCTGGCCTACATGTGACTCCAAACCCACAGCAATGTGGTTGACTCTGAACTGCCCTCTGGGCAATTAGGGATGAGCAATAAATGCTGCCTGGCCAGCAACGCCTCATCCTGTTAATGAATAAAAGGAAAAAGAATTTTAAAACAGCTCCATTTTAAAATCATCATCCAAGTTTTGAACTATGTCCACCACCTCACCCTTCCCTATCTCTGCAATCTCCTCCAGCTGTACAAACTCTCTCTAATTATGACCTCTTTGAGCCTTCCCAATGTTTAGTCACTCCTTTGGTGAATGTGGCCTCAGCTCTCTGTCAGTTTTAGATTCTCACATTCTATCCCTCAATTCTATTTCCTATTCTTTCTTCTTAAGATTCTTCTTTTAACAGCCTCCCACATTGGTCAGGTCTTTGGTCACCTGTGCTAATGTCTCCTTTTATAGCATGGTGTTTAGTAACGTACATGTGCAACACCTGACTGTTTCAATTCTCCATTAAAAGTGCACTGTAAATACAAGTTGTTGTTGTTAGAGTACGTTTGTTAGCTGACCTTCTGAGAGGAAGATATAACCACCTGAATCTGTTATGGGAGAACTGTACGTCAGGAGTGCGTGTCAACAAACAAAACAGGATCTAAATAGATCTTCACTTTGCAGTTACCAAGCTCATTCCCTGGGCCCATTACCCAGTAGACTTGCACTCTGCGATTGATCCCTCAGGGAGATGAGACAGGTGCCAGTTAGTTTCCACCTATTCCTTTTTCTTAGTGCACCTGTTATTATTGTTTAGTTTTAAGTATTATTGAAAGAAGGAAGATTTTAAGCTAGATTTAATTTTCTCTTGTTTAATATCAGAGATATTGCAGCCTTGAGATGGAGGTTCACACTGCCAATAACACCATACACATTTCCAAATGAGCTTACAACCTGCAGTGGGAGATGCTAAGGAGAAATCTGATGTACCAATCATGCAAAAAAAAGTGTGCCATCCATTAATATCTGCTGATAAAGACAACTTTTAATTTAAACTGCAGAGTGTGCTTTGACTGTGCAGAACAGAAAAGAAGATGATTAATTATAAATATTTTGGCAAATAATTCATAAGTATCACTTGTGTGCTTTATGGCTCAGCTTTATGTCAATTAGTGAAGGTGACTGCAATTTCTGAGCACAAAGATCACTGGGTAGACTTTTTTCCATGCAGAGTTTGTTAGAAAAACACAAGGAGACAGAGCATCCTACCTACACTGCACTTGAAGTCTTCTTAATGTTTTGAACCTTTTTGACAGAATTCCTAGAGGGTGGAAGTAGGTCATTCAGCCCATACGAACCCTCTAAAGAGCATCCCATCCGGACCCACACCCTAACCTTGTTACCCCACATATTCCATGACTAATTGAGCTAACCTGCACACCCTTGGGCCACTATGGGCAATTTAGCATGGTCAATCCACCTAACCTGCACATCTTTGGACTGGAGGAGGAAGCCCACACAGACACAGGGAGAGTGTGCAAACTCCACACAGATAGTTGCCCAAGGCTGGAATTGAAATCAAGTCTCTGGTGCTGTGAAGCAGTAATGCTAACCACTGAGCCACCGTACTACCCTGCTTTAATGAGATTTTTGGCACTGAGGCTTTCTTTTTGGGTGATCTCAGTTTCTTGTGCTGGTTCACTTGTGTGTGTCACTGCTCCCAAACTTAGAAGCTGGTTGTTTTCTCTGTAGCGTGTAAAGTTGTTGGGATTAAGCATCCAACACATCTTGGCTGTACTTGAGTAGCTACTGTCTTGGTCAACTGGGAGCAACATGCCCGCATGTATACCTGCCAGGAAGTGGGTGTCAAAAAATGCCAGCCACCCAGCATGCGATGTGTACTGAAAAAAGATCATTTGAAGCAGCTGAAGGCACTGAGCTTTGACAAGTTTGTGGCAGGACGTGAGATCATAACAAGGACTGACCCACGATCACATTGGTGAATTGACCTTGTGGAATTCTTTGTCACAGAAAGCAGTTTAGGCCAAAAATGAGTTAGATATAGTTCTTGGGGTTAAAGGGATCAAGGATATGAGGAGAAAGCAGGAATGGGGCACTGATTTTGGATGATCAACCATGATCATATTGAATGGCAGAGCAGGCTGTAATGGACTGCTCCTGCTCCTGTTCTTCTATGTTTGTGTCATTTGCCTAATTCCGATGAGAATTCCTACCATAAGAGCTACAAAGTGTCATCATGTCAGCTTGCTGAAATGGAAGTGCCTCCATCAGCCACCCATTCCCAGTTTTATTGGGGGAATTAATCAATCAATCGCTTTTGACCATTGTGGTTGAGGTCTGTGACTGCTCTCACTCGTTAATGAGAATGCAAAGAGAATTGCCTTGATACCTCAGTGGGTTTATGCAGGCGAAAATCTCGTGAGAAATTCTAGCACAATACCAAATTTGATCTGGGCAGGGTTTCAGTTCTACTTTGGAAGTATTTAATTCAATAAGATGAATATTGGCAGGATATTCCACTCCCAGAATCATCAGGACTGATCCCTGGATCAGCTGAAAATTTCACCCTGGAAGAAAATAAGAGCTTCAAGGTTTGTTTCTAAAGCAAAATCCATCCCAGCTGCCTTAGATACATGTGAAAGGGAATTCACACACTCCTCTTAATCTTCAGTATGTATCTTAGTTATGTAACAGTGTTGATATCTGTCTTGGCAAGTTGTTTTATCCCACAAGTATGTACTTGAGCAACATTTTGGAAGGAATGCACTTTTCATAGAATCTCTACAGTGTGGAAACAGGCCCTTTGGCCCAACAAGTCCACACCGACCCTCACAGCATCCCACCCAGACCCATCCCCTTACCACCTATCTCATCTACACATCCCTGGACACAATGGGCAATTTAGCATAGCCAGTCGCCTAGGTTGCATATCTATGGACTGTGGGAGGAAACCGGAGTACCCAGAGGAAACCCACACAGACAGTTGCCTGAGGGTGGAATTAAACCTGAGTCCCTGGCGCTGTGAGGCAGCAGTGCTAACCACTGAGCCACAGTGCCTTTTTTGTTTTTGTTGGTAAGGTTGAGATGTTTTAATCAATGAGATTGGAATTTAAAGCATGGCTGTTGATATTTCAGCAGATGTATGATATGTGAGCAGGTTAGAATTCACACTTGGGGAATGGACAACACATCTGTGCATTTAACAGATAACTCCCCTCCACTGTTATTAACAGGAACCAGCTTCTGCAGATAGAATTGAGAACAATGGTATCAGTAGTAACACCTGTCATCTGAATTATTTGTCTCTTGCACTGCCATCAGTTCTCCTCCAAAGTTTTTTTTTGGGTATTCTGTTGTGGAATGTGAACTTGCTAGATCAGTTTTTGCTGCCCATCCTGTATTGCTGTTCAGAAAGTGGTGGCGAGTTCTCTTGAGCCACTTCAGTCTATCTGGTACACGCACACCCACAGTGCTGTGAGGAAGAGAATTCCATTGGGGGTCGTGTGGAGCAGTGGCAGTGTCTCTACTTCTTGGCTAGGAGGCCTGTTTTCAAGTCCCACCTCCTCCAGAGTTGTGACAACATATCTGAACAAGTTGTTTTGGAAATAGGTAGGAAAGTATTTCCATAGTTGTGCTTGGGTGATGGTGAAGGAGTGGTGATTATAGCTCTACGTCAGGGTGGCTTGTATCCTGGAAGTGAGAACCTACAGGTGGATGATGTTCCCATGTATCTGCTGCCCTTTTCCTTTCATGGTGTGCCATTCAAGCAGGCTACGCTGTTGTAGATTGTAGCAACCAATGTGAGTGTTGGACCTACACCCATCTGAGAGTATTGTATCACACTCTCAAACTTTTGCTTGTAGATGGTGGGCAGACACTGGGGAATCAGGAATTCCCACAGAATTCCCAGCTTTTGCAAATAGTCTAATTCAGTTAATGTGTAATGATAACTTGCAGGTTGCTCTTTTAAAAATAAATCGTGATTTCATAGAAAGCGACGGTTTTGATCCTACGGTATAAGAAAAATCAACAAGTGACGAAATCGCAGATACTTCCATTATAATTTGACATGACTCTTAAAGTTCAGCAAGTGTGCCTTTGGGTTAGAAAGTTACAACTTTTATGCCTTTATTTAAGAGGAAAGGGAGAGGAAAATAGATTTATTTTTGAAAGTAATACTTGGGGATAGAGTGCAAGTAATGTGAGACATGGCAAGCAGAAAGCTCAGGAATGATGTGGAGGTGCTAATGTTGGACTGGGGTGGACAAGGTCTGAAATCACAGGACCCCAGGTTATAGTCCAACAGGTTCATTTGGAAACACAAGCTTTCGGAACCTCGCTCCTTCTCCACTGATACCTGAAGAAGCAGTTAGGCTCCAAAAGCTTGTGTTTTCAAATAAATCTGTTGGAATATAACCTAGTATCATGTGAGTTCTGACCATGCTCAGGAAGAAACAGAATTCTCCAGCACTAGTATTTAGAGTTATAGTCAGAGAGGTCTACAGCAGAGAAAAGGGCCCATTTTCCTCACGTCACTCTCTAAACTAATTGATAGAGATTTGTTGCTCTCATTAATTAGTATTATCTGTTATCTATTATCCCAGTTATAATGAGATTACTTGGATCTCAAATGAATTAGATGTATTATTGTTTTTATATTGTTTGGCAATCCTGTTCATCCCGGTAAGTTGAACATCAGTTGTGAGCAAGTTACAGTAATGTATCATCTGGGTCAGGGCCACTGGGCACATCATAGAAAGCCGACAGTGTGGAAGCAGGCTATTTGGTCCATCAAGTTCACACTGCCCTTCAAAAGAGCATCCCACACCCGCCACCACCCTATCCCCGCAACTCTGCATTTCCCATGGCTAACCCACCTAGCGTGCACATTCCTGGACACAATGGGCAATTTAGTGTGGCTAATCCACATAACCTACACATCCTTGGACAGTGGGAGGAAACCCACGCAGATACAGGGAAAAATACCACATCGACAGTCACCCGTGGCTGGAATCAAACCCAGGTCCCTAGTGCTGTGAGGCAACAGTGCTGACCACTGACCCACCGTGTCACCCAGCAATCTGAGCTAATTGTAGATGCTTAGGATGGATTGTGATGGTGTTTTCTGACTCTGAGGGAAGTAGACACTTTGAGGAAGTCAAAACATTGCTGATAGGTGAGTGTCTTTGGATTTATTAGGAAGTGATTTTGTTGGGAGGAAAGAGATAAAGAACAAAAGTAAAGGGAAGTTTCTGTCTGTAGGAAGTGTTGCAATATGGCACAGATTCCAGGTCACATGGATCAATATCTTTTAAGACAGTTATATGAAATGTGATGTTCTGGTGTCAAGATATCTGCCTCACCTTCAGTCACTGTCCCTGTGTCATGTGATCAATGTAGTTAGTCTGTGTGTAATCTACTGTAACATCAGCAAACACAGAACCAAGACTAAGTATCTAAGTCTGTGATATTATAGCTGTGCAATTAATTAGCCTTGTAAGTAACCCTCAAGATATGACTCAACAAAGATCAATTCTTCATGATATGCTACATGGGATAATGTTTAGAAAACCACAAAGTGGATCATGGCTAGTTGTGACAGCTAGTTAGTGGCAGTAAGTAGACTCTAAAAGCTAAAAAAGTTTCTTCCTCATGTCATCCATCAGTCTGTCAGCATTCAGAGCTGAAGTCACAACTGCACCCAAAACTAAAGATTCCAAACCCGTACTGAAGAAAAGTGAGTAATCTACCTCTCCTTTCTTTAAAACAAAATTGTCAGTTTTCAAGTGGCCCAGGACAGCTTAACTTTTTTGTTTTATCCCCCTAAATGGCAATTTAAATATTCTGAAAGACAGTGCCAATCTAAGAAAGCAATACCAGAACAAAGTACAGGAAAGAAACACAGTAAAAAGAACTAAAGAGGCCTTACCTGTGTCTAGAAGTTGGTTGATTCTGCTGTTTTCTTCTTCTTCTTCCTTCAAAAATTGCATAAAAACAAGAGCATGATGTCAGCACTTTTTTGCCATGAATGCTACCTGCAAGCATAAATCTGCATATTTTAAAGGGACAGCATCTCATAAAGCTGAATATCCATATAATGGCTTGGTATCAATAAGAACATCAATTAATCAAGTTGTATGACACACATCAATTTCATCAACTTCAACAACCAAGAGGACCTTTCCTTTCACACGAGATTCCTTTGAAGGTGATAGATTGTGACAGATTTTTGATATTTTTGTTGCAATGAACAATTGCCAAGTCCTGTGAAAAAATAGACAATTTAATCAAACTGCATATCATCAACTACTTGTCATACAAGTTGATGACTCCGGTACTAAAGATATTGTCAGCCAACAACCTCACATCTGAGGCAAGTGACACATCAATCAAACGTGACGACAGGCAGCACACCGTAGAGAGCATTATCAAGTCATGATAACTATAAAAGGACCAGATCCACTAACATGCTATCTAAATATATAGTGACAATATACCTAAATATACTGTGTATGTTATCATAAAGCATTTATATTCTTTTAAGGGAGAAAAAAATTGAATTGTGGCATAGATTCAAGACCATACAGGCATGTAATTTTCATCTGACATCATATGACGTCCCTGTATGAGGTACCTGGCATATTTTCAGTCATCTTTTTGTGTAATAGTCAGTCAGGGATGTGACTGTGTGTGCACTGTAACATCAGGAAGCATAGAACTCCAACTCTGCATGTAAGTTTGTGATATGCCACTGTAAATAGTCAGTGTTGTAAATAAACTTCAATATAACTGACTCAAGAAAGAACTCAATCTACTTGCTATGTGTGAAACACATCAGGAAGAAATTATTAAGTGGCATTCCTGAGGGAGCTTTGCTGGGTGCTTGGATTTTCTCCATACCTGATGTGGATAAATTGTTGGATGCCCATGTTTACAGACACAAAAGCACCGAAGATTGCGTGGATGTGAATAGGAAACTTTAAAATAAACATAATAGACCAGGTGATGGATGAAGTTAAATGTGTGA
This sequence comes from Ginglymostoma cirratum, assembly GCA_024137785.1. Taxonomy (NCBI): domain Eukaryota; kingdom Metazoa; phylum Chordata; class Chondrichthyes; order Orectolobiformes; family Ginglymostomatidae; genus Ginglymostoma; species Ginglymostoma cirratum. The sequence continues at coordinate 17,314,342 of JAHRHZ010000061.1, read as the reverse complement.
AGTCAAATGGGATGGTAGGGTGGGGAGTGCAAAGTCTTTGGATTTGGAAAAGAGAAGGGATGTTTTCTCAATGGTGAGAGACTAACAGCTGTGGGTGAACAAAGAAATTTGGATGTCTTTGTGTACAAGTTACTAAAACCTGATGCACAGACACTGTAATTTAGAAGTAATTTGAAAGGTTGATAAAATATTGACTTTTATGCCAACAGATGAGAAACGTAAGAGTGAGAAAGTGAGGTTTCAGCTGTTAAGGATAACTTTCAGACCTAGCTAGTGCATTGCGTTAAATTCTGGACATTAAACCTTCGACCTTTGAAGGGCAATCCATGAGAATTAAACCACAGTTTACGGGGTTAACACAAGATGAGGTGGTGCAAAGACATGGCTTATAATTAGAAGGTTGAGTGGTGATCTAATCAAGGTTGAAAAGTAGAGAGTTTTGATGGAATCAACAACAGATTCAAGAAATTATTTCCTCCGATGGGAGAATCCAGAACAAGGGGTCTTAATTGCTGTCTGCCTCATTATTGATGGCCACTGAATGCCATGAAGTTGTTGTATTGCACTTTAAATGTGAACTAAACTCACTGCGGATATTTAGGACCAGTAATTAGAAGCATAATTACCTTTTCAACGATGTGATCAGTGGTAATTATTGTCAACCAATCTCTCACCAGTGAATTTAACTATTGCAAGTATGGAATGCTGTTTCTTCAATTAATTTTTTATATGGGCAAGATTCTAAAAATGCCAAATTGTAAATGTCACATTTTTAAAACTTTATGTTTTCAGAAATTTACTTTTTTTTTCTCAATCCAATCTTTCTTCCCCTGCCTTTATTTTTCTTTCTATCGATGTATTAATATTGAAATCACCACCCTTTCATCTCCCATCTTTTCAGTCCTTCTGCTGCTCATTTCTCAATCCCTCTGTTTAATTAGATATCATGTTAAGGTCAGTTCCAAGTGCCTGGTTGCTGAAGGGTGCAGTGGATTACCTTCCTAATATCAGACACAGTTTGACACAACTATGTGGGCATAGATAAGAAGAAACCTTTCCTCCTTAGCAAACAGATCAATAAACAAGGACATTAATTTAAAGTAAGGGGAAGGAGGGTTGTAGGGGTTTTGAGAAAACATTTTTTCACGCAGTTTAGGGGGTAACTAGAACTCAGTGCCTGAAAAAGCGATACCGATAGGAACCCTCATAACCTTTAAGAAGTAAGTCGGTGAGGACTTGAAATACCATGGCATACAAGGCTACATGCCAAATGCTGGAAAATGAGATTAGAGTATATGGGTACTTGATGACCATTGAGGACATGATGGGCCAAATGGTCTGTCTATAAAACTTTGTAATATTGCTACCAGACATTTTAGCCCATTATCAAAAGTACAGCACATCCAACATTGCAATAAAATTGCAATGTACTTTGCTTTGCAGCTCAACCTCTCACCTGGGCTTTTACCCACAATCTACTAGCTTTTGAGGCAGGTGTGCTGTCAGTCCAAGATATGATGATAAGTTCAGTAGGTCTGGCAGCGTTTGTGGAGAGAAATCAGAGTTTATGTTTTAGGTCCAGATCTGCTGAGCTTTTCCAGCGATTTCTGTTTTTGTTTGATTTACAGCATCTGCAGTTCTTTCGCTTTACATATGAAAATAAGTTTCTTAGAAAGTGAAAACAATGTCAAAGGATAGAGAACAGAACTAGAGTGTTGGATTACTCCCTTTCTGTTGTAAGGTGTGTTATTTTTATGTATTTTAACAACATGATTTTAGAGTTTAGAGTTTGTACTCATGGTCTGTGGGCTTGGTCTGCATCTATGAAGGGGCTTAACGATTAACCTGAATGTATTTCTGCAGCTGTGGTGATTTCTTTAAATAAAAGGTATCAGAGGCTAATTTGTTTACATTGAGAGAGAGGTGTTACGAGCTAACATAGTAAATAGTGTAGTGTATTAGGTTTTAAGAAGAAGGCTCCAGCAGGATTTTGTTCTAGATTCTGGGAAAAAACATAGAGCTGAAAGAAAACCCTTTTGATTTTTAGTGTTTGCAGAGGCCTTGGCTGAAGCTGGGTGGGCTATGATTGAAGAAGGAAGGTGGTTTAAAATGCTTAAGAAATATGTTACCACGGTGTAAATAATTTAGATCCAGCCCAGAATTGTTTGGGTAAAACCTTGAAGGGATTATTTGAAGCTGAGAAAGTATAAGCTCAGTTATATGAAGATTCATGGAAGAAGGTATCAGATTCTTAAGATAAGGAATTGAATGCACAGTTAAATTAAGCTCTGTAGATGTGTTAAAAAGGCAATTCCATCAAGTGAGTACTGTAAAGGAGTGCTGTTGGGATTGATGGAATTGTATTTTGCCATATGTCATAATTAAAAGTTGGTTCACTGTTTTTCTTTTATGTTACTTACTTCTGTTTTATTGTTAAAACTGAATTTGCAACACTACATGCTTGTGTTTCAGTGAAAGACCACCTTGTAGAAACAAGATATAATCTATCAAGGCAGAATTCAGTCTGAGATCGGGCATGTCCAGCAGTAACATCAACAGGAATTATAGTATTTTCTATAGTTCTCCTATTTTAGGGAGATACACACAAGGCCTTTTGAGGAAAAAATGAATTAGCCTCCCCACACCCCCACCAACAGTGTTGCATGATACTGATTCTGGTGTGTTCTTGAAATGGGTGATGTCAGTCAGAGTAGTCCATGGGGGGGGTCTGTGTCATCAGCTACACTTGCCAGGATTCCTGCACCTGCTTATAACTTGTTTGGAAATGTGTGTCAATTTTGAGTAATTGAGTATTAGCACTTGTTGGTCTGATGCATTTAATAACTGAAAGGCTACATTGACATCAAGCAATAAGCTCCACCCATCATGATATAAACTGCTGTTCCTAGAGGAGCTAATCAGTCTTCAGTACCACTTACTGGAATAGTTCAGCAACATTCATGTGAGCTTAGTCTCAAGCATAGCTCTGATGTGTTATCATGGACTGTCATGTATCTCAGGAGTAATGTAACTAGTTATTAACTAATGCATAATAAACCTATTATGTTTGCCATGACTTAACATGTTTTTTTTTGCTGTGGGTATCCTTACCCACTTTTTATCAGTGCCATACATTGATACCAATAGGAAAGATTGGTGTCAGTGAGTCAGTTCAAAGTATCCCCAATGGTTCAGGTGGACACAGAATCCCTACAGTGTGGAAATAGGCCCTTTGGCCCAACAAGTCCAAACTGAACCTCAGAGCATCCCACCCAGACCCATCCCTTTGTAACCCACCTAATCTACACATCCCTGAACACTACAGGCAATTTAGCATGGCCAATCTGCCTAACCTGCACATCTTTGGACCGTGAGAGGAAACTGGAGCACCTGGAGGAAACCCACACAGATGCGGGGAGAATGTGCAACCTCCGCACAGACAGTTGTCCGAGGCTGGAATTGAACCCAGGTCCCTGGTGCTGTGAGGCAGCAGTGCTAACCACTGTGCCACCGTGCCACTCCAAACTGTGACATCATAGGATAACACACTGCCTAATATCACTCATAGAGTCTTGGAGTCATAGATATGCACAGCATGGGTGAGTTGGAATCAGTCCAACTCATCCAGGCCAACCAGATATCCTAAATTAATCTAGTCCCATTTGCCAGTATTTGGCCCATATCCCTCTAAACCCATCCTATTCATATATCCAACCAGATGTCTTTTAAATGTTGTAATTGTACCAGCCTCCTCCACTTCCTCTGGCAGCTCATTCCATACACGCACCAGCCTTTGTCTGTAAAAGTTGCCGCTTAGGTCCCTTTTAAATCTTTCCCCTCAATAAGGTCACCCCTCAGCCTCTGACACCCCAGGGAAAATAGCCCCAGCCGACTCAGCCTCCCCCAATAGCACAAACCCTCCAACCCAAGCAATATCCTTGTAAATCTTTTCTGAACCCTTTCAAGTTTCAAAACATCCTTCCTATAGCAGGGGGACCAGAATTGCATGCAGTATTCCAAAAGTGGCCTAACCAATGTCTTTACAGCCGCAACATGACCTCCCAACTCCTATACTCATGACAAATGGAACCCACGGTTAAAGGCAAACAGACTCATGGAGTAGAACTCTATCCTGGCATATGACCTACTGCTTCTTTGAAAAAGTGGGGCGTAGGAAGATGATGAAATTTACTTTTATTTCTGTAAGTTGCTATTGTTGTGAATGGATATGTCACTGTGATCAGTAATTAGTGCACAATGGGACAAACGTAAGCCATCACTGGTAAACATACTCCGAGTGCAGTCCAGCTACAAAGGAGAGCCATCCTCTAAAGGTGAGTCTTTCATAACACGAGTATGATTTTACTGCCATCCATCATCCATTACTCACATAATCACAGGCAGCTTTCCACCAAGGAGTCTCTGGGAACTATACAGAGAATTCAGTTGGCTGCCAGTAAAAGTACTGGTGCAATCATCTTTATGGCCTTTGGAACTTACTGAAAAAAAAAGGAACTATAAAAAGTGTCAAATAAATCATGAGAAGTCTGAAGACTTTAGAATGCTTCTTTACTAACTGTTTCTGGTATCTTGTTAAAAATTTATTGAGTCACGGTACCATTTGGGGAACCTTTGGGATCTTTCTGTTCTTCCATTAATGCCTTCTCCTGCCTTGGTGCAGAAATACTGCACAGTATTATAATCTAGAACAAGTCATGTAGTAGTTATTACACAGCAAATTGTTCCGATTGGAAGTACACTGCCTAAAAGTATTGAATCTGTTTACGCCACATGAGTGCTCAAAAGACAATTGAATAAATACCCAACTGGGAAACAATTACAGGTCCATGTGCTAAGAGCAGATGAGTGACCCTAATTGCATTGCCAAAAACCTCAAACAGGCATGATGGGCTGAATGGCCCCATGCTGTGCTATTCCATCTTATGATTCCAAATGTCAATGGAAATTATTCAGTGCATCCTATTCAAACCAGGTTAAGTGTAGTCACATCCTTCCCTACAACCACAACCTCACCCCCACTCCCCCTCAAATCACCACCACCACCACCCCATCCTTTATTACAAAACAAAAGAATATAATAATCGGGGGCTGGAGAAGATCCTTTTGCTTTTGAATTTTCTCTGCCATTCATTAAAATCATGCTGATCACTGACCTGACCATTCTTTACATGCTATCACCATATCCTTTAAGTCTTTTAGAACCCAAAAGTCTACTGACCTCTGCCTTGCATACGCACAAAAATACTGAAATCCAAGAATTCTAAAGATTCATGAACCTCTAAGTTAAAAGATTCCCCCTCATCACAGTCCTGAATGGCCAAATCCTTATTCTGAGACTGTGACTCCTTGTTCTAGATTCATCAGCCAGTAGAATTAATTTCTCAGTCTTTACCCTGTCAAGCTTCATTAAAAAGTTACATAAAGACTGTGTCTTTTTATTTTATTAATAACTGTAAAAGCCAAGGAGAAAAAAACTGCTCAATAAACAGAGATTTACCAGGATGGCTGCATAATTTCACAGCAAGGAACTTGATACCTATTGTGAACTCTACAGTAACCCACAGCTACTCACAAAAAAAGTGCAGATAATAAGGAGCCAAGGAGTTGTTCACACGTGAAGCCAACTGGTTCTTAGCTAACAGAGCAGGTTGGAACTGGAAACATGTTACAAGGACAGAGAGGTAGAAAGACAAAGGTGTGCAGTTGTTCTTCCCAGCAGAAGCTGCCTATTCTCCACAGCAAAACAAACCCTCAGTTTAAATTTGAAATAACAAGGTATAGAGCTGGATGAACACAGCAGGTCAAGCAGCATCAGGGGAGCAGGAAGGCTGACGTTTTGGGCCTAGACCCTTCTTCAGAAATGTCCTTCCTGCAGCAGTTTTTGAGCTACAAAGTTTGAATTAACAATTTAGAGATATTTGACAAATGAATCAGTCACTCTTTACTTACAAACCAGTGAAAGCTTCCAGATAAAAACACCGAACACTGGGGAACAGGCGAGCCAAAGAAAAATCATGTCAACATTGGATTTGGGAAGCAAAGACAACTGAAGTGACTTTCCAGCTTTTTTATACCACCACCAATGGTTTATTTTCCCTTATTGTTTGTCTGTGTGTATGTGTAAGGGATGGTTTATAAGGGGTTTAGAGCTTTAGTTAATCATGTTATAGACTAATGGTTTATATCTGTTTACTTGTAGCGTTTACTTGTAACTATACTCTAATTACTTGTAATAACTAATAATTCTTGATGAATACAAAAAAGAACTTTAACACTTGGCACAACTCTAGGAGTAGCAGAGCACAAATGACAGCATGCTACCCCAGTGGGGTCATAGCATTGATATGATTTAATGAGATCCTCATTGATTCTTATAAACGCCTCTAGGCCTAGTCTACTCAATTTCCTTTCATAGGAATATATCTACATTGCACAAGGCAATGGTTCTGAGGAACTTAATTTTGATGTTACATTGAACTCAATCTATTCTTCTGGTTTCTCTATTAAATCCCCTCTCAGCCTTCTTCTCTCCAATGAGAATAGACCCAAGTCCCTCAGTCTTTCCTCATAAGACCTTCGCTCCAGACCAGGCAACATCCTGGTAAATCTCCTCTGCACCTTTTCCAATGCTTCCACATCCTTCCTGTAATGCGGCCACCAGAACTGTATGCAATATTCCAAGTGAGGCCGCACTAGCGTTTTGTACAGTTGCAGCATGACATCACGGCTCCGGAACTCAATCCCTCTACCAATGAAACCTAACACACCGTATGCCTTCTTAACAGCACTATCAACCTGGGTGGCAACTTTCAGGGATCTATGTACCTGGACACCAAGATTCCTCTGCACATCCACACTACCAAGAATCTTTCCATTGACCCAGTATTCTGCCTTCCTATTATTCTTCCCAAAGTGCATCACCTCACATTTATCTGCATTGAACTCCATTTGCCACCTTTCAGCACAATTCTGCAGTTTATCCAAGTCTCCCTGCAACCTGCAACATTCTTCCACACTGTCCACCACTCCACCGACTTTAGTGTCATCTGCAAACTTACTAACCCATCCAGCTATGTCTGCGTCCAAATCATTTATAAAAATGACAAACCGCAGTGGTCCCAAAACAGATCCTTGTGGCACACCACTAGTAACCGGACTCCAGGCTGAATATTTTCCATCAACCACCACTCTTTGCCTTCTTTCAGAAAGCCAGTTTCTAATCCAAACTGCTAAATCTCCCTCAATCCCATGCCTCCGCATTTTCTCCAATAGCCTACCATGTGGAACCTTATCAAAGGCTTTACTGAAGTCCATGTACACCACATCAACTGCCCTACCCTCATCCACATGCTTGGTCACCTTCTCAAAAAACTCAATGAGGTTTGTGAGACACGACCTGTCCTTGACGAATCCATGTTGACTATCTCCAATCAAATTGTTGCTTGCTAGATGATTATAAATCCTATCTCTTATAATCCTTTCCAAAACTTTTCCTACAACAGATGTAAGGCTCACTGGTCTATAATTACCTGGGTCATCTCTACTGCTCTTCTTGAACAAGGGCACAACATTTGCAATCCTCCAGTCCTCTGGTACTAAACCTGTAGCCAATGACGACTCAAAGATCAAGGCCAAAGGCTCCGCCATCTCCTCCCTAGCTTCCTAGAGAATCCTTGGAAAAGTCCCATCTGGCCCAGGGAATTTATCTATCTTCACACCTTCTAGGATTGATAACACCTCCTCCTTACTAACCTCAATCCTTTCAAGTCTAATAGCCCGTATCTCAGTCTTCTCCTCTACAATATTCTCCTTTTCCCCAGTGAAAACAGATGAGAAATATTTGTTTAGCACCTCTCCGATCTCCACAGGGTCCACACACAACTTCCCACTTCTGTCTTTGACTGGCCCTATTCTTACCCTAGTCATCCTTTTATTCCCCACATACCTATAGAAAGCTTTAGGGTTCTCCTTAATTCTACCTGCTAATGACTGCTCATGTCCCCTCCTTGCTCTTCTTAACTCTCTCTTTAAATCCTTCCTAGCTAATCTGTAACTCTCCATCGCCTCATCTGAACCATCTCGTCTCAATGTCACATAAGCCTCCCTCTTCCGCTTAACGAGAGATACAATTTCTTTTGTAAACCAAGGTTGCCTTACCTTATCACTTCCTCCCTGCCTGAAAGGGACATACCTATCAAGGACACGCAATATCTGTTCCTTAAACCAGCTCCACGTTTCGATTGTCCCCATCCCCTGCATTTTGCTACCCCATTCTATCCTTCCTAAGTCTTGCCTAATCGCATTATAATTGTCCTTCCCCCATCTGTAACTCTTGCCCAGTGGCATGTTCCTATCCCTTTCCATCGTTAAACTAAACGTAACCGAATTATGGTCACTCTCTCCAAAGTGCTCACCTACCACTAAATCAAACACCTGGCCTGGTTCATTACCAAGTAGCAGATCCAGTGTGGCCTCCCCTCTTGTCGGCCCTTCGACATACTGTGTCAGGAAACCCTCCTGCACACATTGGACAAAAACCGATCCATCCGACATACTAGAGTTATAGCATTTCCAGTCAATGTTGGGGAAGTTAAAGTCTCCCATAATGACCACCCTGTTCCTTTCACTCCTGCCCAGAATCGTTTTGCCGATCCTCTCCTCCACATCCCTGGAACTTTGCGGAGGCCTATAAAAAACTCCCAGCAGTGTGACCTCTCCTCTCCTGTTTCTGATCTCAGCCCATACCACCTCAGTAGACGAGTCCTCATCAAAAGTTCTTTCAGCCACCGCTATACTGTCCTTGACTAACAAAGCCCCACTTCCCTCTCTTTTACCACCTTCCCTGATCTTTATGAAAGATCTAAACCCTAGAACCTGTAACGTCCATTCCTGACCCTGCTCTATCGAAGTCCCAGGTACCTATCCATTCTGCAAGCTCACCTCGAAGACAGAGAGTTGGAATTAAGGGGTGCATTTTCATGATGGCGACCTGGAAGTAGTGGTGTGCCGTGAATGATTTGGATGAGGGAAGTGAATGTACTAAAGCCAGCTTTGAAGATGCCACAAAAATAGGCGGGAAGGCAAATGGTGAAAGAAAGAATGTGTGGTTATAAACAGGTTAAGAAATTGGGCAAAAATTTGGCAGCTGGAAAATGGTGTGGAAAAGTGGGATGTTATGCATTTTGGCAGAAAGAATAGAGGAGCTGAATATTAAATGTAGAAAGACTGCAGAATGTTATAAAACAGGACAATCTGGGAGACCTCGTTCGTGAATCACAAAAAAAAAGTAGCATCCGAGTTCACCAGCTAACGGGGAAGGCAAATGGAATGTTGGCTTTTATTTCAAAGGGAATAGAGTATTAAAGTAGGGAGGTTTTGCTAAAACTGTACAAGATATTAATTAGACAGTAGCTGGAAAACTGTGAACAAGTTTGCTTATCGAAACAAAGATATGCTGGCATTGGATGCAGTCTAAAGAAGGCTCACAAGCTATTACCAGGTATAGAGGGGCTTGCTTATGAGGAGATGCTGAGCACATTGAGCCTGTACATATTGGAATATGGAAGAATGAAAGGATACCTTATTGAAGTATACAAGATTCTTAGGGAATCTGACAGAGTAGATGCGGAAAGGTTGTTTCTCCTTCTGAGAGAATCTAGGAGCACAGGGCATAATCTCAAAATAAGTGGTTGAACTTTTAAGGTAGAGATGAGGAGGAATTTCTTCTCTGAGGGTAGTGAATCTGTGGAATTCTTTTACCACAGAGGACTGATGGGGTTGGATCCTTATGTATATTCAAGGCTGAGACAACAATTTTTAATCTGTAAGGGAATCAAGGGTGGGGAGGAGACAGGAATGTGGGGTTGAGGACTCAGTTCAGCCGTTGAATGGTGGAGCAGAATGTATGGGTTGAACGGCCTAATTCTGTCCGACATCTTAAGGGTCTTATACTCTGAACCATATATAGGCAGAGGTGGCAAAAACCAGGAGGTGCCAGCAGGATCAATCAGGCCACAATTAATGAATGTTTTGTTGCACTTTCCCTTGTGTCAGTCCTTTCTTAGATGTGGTCTCACCAATGACCTGTGCAACAGTAGTATGTCTTCTTTACTCTTGTACTTCATTCTCTTTGTAACTAAAGTTAAAAGTTCACTCATGCAGGATCGATGGGCTGATTGGCCACGTTCTGCACTGTCACAATTCTGTGATTCTATAATATACCATTTTCTTTGCTAATTGCTTGCTGTACCAACACTTTAATTTTCTGTCAATCGCAGCCAAGACCACCGAGGGCCCTCTGAATGTACTGTTTTTCATTTGCCCCAGTCTCTCACTATTCAAAAAGTTCTGTTTTTTAACATTATGGAGATAACTTCACACTTCACCACATTGTATTCCAGTGCCTCAATCATACCCCTCACCAAACCTGCCCATATGCCTTTGCAGCCTTTAATTCATCCTTCTTGCTGCTTACTTTCCCACCTAGCTTAATATCCTCAACAAAGTTGGATCATTGTCCAGTTCTGAGGAAGGGTCACCAGACCCAAAACGTTAACTCTGATCTTTTTACTTCACAGATGCTGCCAGACCTGCTGAGCTTTTCCAGTAACTTCTGTTTTTGTTCCTGATTTGCAGCATCTGCAGTTCTTTCAGTTTTTATTTGGACACATTGTCACTTCATTTTAGTCATTAATAGACACTGTAAGTCACTCAAGCAGAAGTGCTGATCTTTGTGATACTCCACTAGTTATAGCCTGCCAACTGAAAATGTCCCACTTATTCCTACTGAGCTATATCCATTAAAAACAATCCTTAAATCATGCTAAAACATGATGCCTCCCCCCCACTTCTAAGTCTTAATTTTCTGTAAAAACATCTCGCAAGGCATCTTTTATTGAATGATTTTTGTTTGAAAACCTAAATTCACATCTACTGACACCCCTTTGCCTCTCTCAGTTGTCACAAATCGCGAGCTTTTGTCGAGCACAGCTTCCCTTTCATTGATCCACATTGACCCTGCATCCACCTGTTGCATGAATAATACCAGAAATTTTGTCTCCATCAGTTTACTTGGGAGATCATTCCACGTGATGTTACACTTTCTCTGAAGTGCTTTTTCACAGTTTGCCTTTTGACATTTGACAATTGACTTTTACAAAAGAGTATAAATTCAATGAGAATGGTTCATTTCTGCTGGTCATCTGTAAGAAAGTGTCTCAAGGGAACTTGCTATCCTATATTACTGCGTTGTTGAAATACAGAAGCATATGTCTGGGTCACTGAAACATGCTCAGATATTCACCTCTTTCCTATATATGCTGCTATAGTTCGGAATAGCATCAAAATTAGCTTGGAACAGCAGTGGTTTAAATTGGGACAATTGCTATTTATTCACCATAACCAATTTCCTTCATGTTCTTTTAAGTGCCATAATCTATACAGAGAGAAAATGCCTCCTCATGTTCATATTATCATTTTTCATCTCTTGTCATTATCGTATCTCACGGTCAATGGATACAGGCTCTTTGTATTACTGTGATAGGTAACTTCTCAATGGATGTATGCTTGCTACCACAGCAACAATGGTTTTGTTTCACCGGTTCCACAGTGCAGATGGGAGTAATTTACTAACTATCACGGTAGAAAAATTGCTGTGTTCCTGTGAGCTCAGAGGTTCATAAGGGGGGAAAGCGGGATGTTCAACTTCCTTTACTAATCTTGAAATGTGAATTTCTGGTCATTTTAACAATTAAAGCTAAATCACAATATCCCCTCCAATCCCCACCACACCACCACCCCCACCCACCCACTGAAGAAAAGAGCATTCACTGCCTTATCTGCACAGCTCCAGGGGATGGGTTATAGGACTGTTTCCTTGGTGACCACTTGAACTATGAGAATGAAGGCTGAATGGTTAATAAATTACAGTTTCCAGTCACCCTGATGCTAAAATGGAATGTAAATCATCTCATTCACATGAGATTAAAAAAAAATTAAGCTAATGTAACAATTTTGCTTCCTGGAAGAGCAATGCAAATGGTCCCCCCACTTGCATGTCTGTGTCTGTTTCCCCCACCTCTTTTTTCCACGGCCCTGCAATTCCTTTCTCTTCAGGTACTTATCAAATTTCCTTTTGAAAGCTGCGATTGAATTTGTCTCCATCAATCTCTCAGGCAGTGTATCCCAGATGCTAACCATTTAAAAAATAATTTTTCCTCTTGTCACCTTTGACAAAAGAACGGCTAACCTTAAATTGGTGTCCTCTGGTTCTCCAGCCAATGGGAATAGCTTCTCCTTATCTGCTCTGTGCAGAGCCCCTCGTGATTTTGAATATCATCAACAAATCTCCTCTTGCACTTCTCTAAGGAGAATAATAGCTACTTAATCTATTTACGGAATGGAAATCTCTCATCCCTGGAACCATTCTCATGAATCTTTTTTGCACCCATTTTGATGTCTTAACACCCTTTCAAAAGCATGGCACCCAAACTGCACCCAATACTAGTTGAGGCTGAACCAGTATTTTATAAATGTTTACTATAACATCCTTGCTTTTGTGTTCCATGCCTCTGATTATAAAACCCAGGACTCTGTAATTTTTAAACACTTTATCAACCTGCCCTGTAGCCTTCAATGATTTCAGTGCATATATATCTACAAATCATAATCTGATATCTAGGAATTCCTGACCATACCAGTGCTTCTTAGCTTTGGGAAGAAGACTAACCATTCTTCAGGTGATTATTTTTTAATATAAAACTGGTGAGTGTCACACATCATGATTTAAGATGGAGCCTCAACAGGGGCAACATCAAACAAAGATCACCCATTTTCCCGATGAAAAATCGAAGGAGATCGGAAGGAACTGGATCCTGGCCACAATACACCAATTTTTAAAAGTACAGGAACACATATTATGTGGTGCACGTTGTGTTATTTCCACAGTCAAGGTGAATGGTATCTACCTGAGACTTTGAAACATAGACATGTAGAAACATAGAAGATAGGAGCAGGGGCCCTTCGAGCCTGCTCTGCTATTTATTATGATCATGGCAGATCGTTCAACTCGGTCCCCTGTTCCTGCTTTTCCCAAAGCCTTTGATCCCTTTATCCCTAAGTACTGTTTATTTCTAACTCCTTCTTCAAAGCCTTTAATGTTTCAACTGTTTTCCATGGCAGAGAATTTCAGGCTCGTCATTCTCTGGATGAAAGTAGCTTCTCGTTTCTGTCCTAAATTGTCTACACTGTATCCTTAGACTGTGACCCCTGCTACTTGACTTCCCAGTCATTAGAAGCATCCTTCCTGCATCTACCCTGTGTAGTTGTTAGAATTTTATAGGTTTCTATGAGGTTCTCCCTTCAATATCCTAAACTCTAGTAAATATAGCTGTAATCATTGTAATGAGGTCAACCGGGTGGACATTATAGAATATGAATTCCCTGATTGAGGCTGTTAATCTGGTCCAATCCGGGAGCCCTGGCTGACAGATAAGAACAGGAGTGTCACAACCTGTTCACTCTGACAGCTGGCTTTGAGGGAGCTGGATCAGTGTCAATGGCTGTCCTTATGTAAATATAGGATCACCTGGTGACAAGATACCGATCTCTGTGGAGTTATTTCAGTAGTCCTAACCAATTCAGTCTCTCTTCATACATAATCCCTGCCATCTCAAGAATCAGTCTGGTAAATCTTTGTTGCACTCCCTCCATTGCCAGAACATCGATGGGTTGTATTTTCTGGAAATGGAGAAAAGAGCCCCTATCTATATCAATGGATCTGAGATGGAGAGGGTCGAGAGTGTCAAGTTCCTAGGAGTGATGATAGCCAACAATTTGTCCAGGATCTCCCAGGTAGATGCAACAGTCAAGAAGGCACAACAAGGCCACTTCTTCCTCTTAGGAAATTTGGCATGTCCATAATGTCCCTCACCAGCTTCTACAGAGGTACCATAGAATGCATACTGTCCAGGTGCATAATGGCCTGTTATGTCAACTGCTCTGCCCACGACTGTAAGAAACTACAGAAGGTTGTGTGCACAGCCCAGACCATCACGGAAGCCAACTTCCCATCCAGGGACTCTATTTACACTTCTCGTTGCCACAGAAAGGCTGCCAACATCTTCAAAGACCCTCCCACCCCAGTAATACTCTCTCGCAACTTCTTCAACCAGACGGAAGATATAGAAGCTTGAACACACACACCTACATGCTCAACAACAGCTGTTATTAGACTGCTGAATGGACCTCTCTAATTTCAAATCTAATGTTGACCATGCTTTTGTGCGCCTCCTGTGCAGTTGTAGCCTTGTATGCCTCACTCTGTCCAAACACACTATGATGCATATGTCCTTGTTTGCTATGATCTGCCTGTACTGCTGGCAAAACAAAACTGTTCATTGTACTTAGGTACATGTGACAAAAATAAATCAAATCAAATCATTTTGTGCACAATAAGAAGATCATGCAGTTGGGCAGATCCTGATGTCACCATGAAGGTACCAATTTTTCAACGAATGATATAACTGTGTGTAAACCTCTTTGGTCATCTTAGAATGCAAAAAACAACCTGTTGGAAATCATCTGAATGGGAATTATTTGCCAGCTGGAACAAAGTGGGTGCACAATGAAGTGGATATTTTTAGTATAAGTCGGTATATTCGATATTTGTTTGGAATCAGCATCACTACTCTCTGTCTATGCAGATCCTGTGTCCCTTATCATCAGGAGTTTAACTTCAGTGGCAAATTTCTTGCTCAATAATGCTGTGATCCAGGGTCATATTAATAAAGGAATGGTCTTGTTTCCCAGCATCATAACAATTCTCTGATACCCCATCTAATAATCATTCTTCACATTCACTGTTGGCAATGACAACCATCTATTTGATAATGGGAACCTGTCCGTGTTTAGCTGGAAATTGTTGTGTTGCGATAGGATACTTTCAAGTACCGAAATCCTGATCCCGTTTATCCAGCCCTCTCACCCTCACCGCCCTTTCAGTTTAGAATTTCAGGATTCCAGAAGTCCTGCTTTTCAGCCGATGGTGGGTATTTGAAGTACAATCACAGTTGTACTGGTTCATTTGAGATGCCAGACACAACCTTTTGTTTAACATCTCATCTAAAACATGACACTTACAGCAGCGCAGCACGGTCTAAGGACTGTACTGCAACATACGACCGAGATTTTATCTTCACAAATCTGAAGCAGACCCAGAATCATAACCTTCTAACTCAGCTATCACAGAACCACAGGAGGGAGTGGAGGCTAAGAGCAAGATTTCACTTGAGGTTTAAAAGCTATTTTTCACAAAATAGATGCCACCTCTGATAATGTACGCTGTCGCAGATTTCCACTGGAGTGTAAGCCTAGATATTTTGCAAACGCCATGCATGGTACTGTAACATTCCCGTTCCACCAAAGTCGAGATCGGCAAATATGTCATTTCTTGACTCTGAAACCCGGAACTTTTCTGTTTTGCATAGCTAGATATCACACAGGTAGACAATTTATCCATCATTCTATTTGGGGTAAAGCCAGAAATTGCTCGAAAAACTCAGCAGGTCTGGCAATGTTTGTGGAAAGAAAGCATAGTTAATATCTTGAGTCCACTGACCTTTCTACACTGGACCTGAAACATTACCTCTGCTTTCTCTCCACAGATGCTGCCAGAAGTGCTGAGTTTCTTCTGCAATTTTTGCTTCTGTTTCAGATTTTTGCAGTTCTTTGTTTTTATTCCAATAAGGATGTTTGTGATTTGGGTCAGTTTACTTGTTAGCAGGGACTATCATTGCAAATACTGACAATGAAAGCAAATGATGAACCACAG
This sequence comes from Ginglymostoma cirratum, assembly GCA_024137785.1. Taxonomy (NCBI): domain Eukaryota; kingdom Metazoa; phylum Chordata; class Chondrichthyes; order Orectolobiformes; family Ginglymostomatidae; genus Ginglymostoma; species Ginglymostoma cirratum. The sequence continues at coordinate 17,298,492 of JAHRHZ010000061.1, read as the reverse complement.
TTTAAAATCTCATGTGTATATCTTTTCTCAATAACTGATGAGTTACCTCTTTCTAGCCAGAACAGGGCAGCACTTGGCCATTTGCTAATGCTAGCCTAAGTATCCTGTTGCTAGGCAGTCCAGACTTAGAAGTGACAAGAAGAAATCGCAGCAATAATATGAGAATGGATTTACTTTCTACAATGAAATATTCATCAGCTTCTCATATATTCATCTTCTATTGTCTTAACAAATAAAACATCCCAAGAGTGTTATTAATATTTGATGGCATTTGTCTGCAGTGGCTAAATAAAGGTTCCTCAATCTATTTATCAAAAAAATACCTTAAGATTGTATTGACACAAGTCCTGCTGTTGCAGCAATCCTGAGGTAAAAGTGGTTTCACATCAAGATCTCAGTAAAATAATTTACATTTGTTTTGCGTGACTGCCAACAAGGAAGAAAGGTGTGAGTAAAACTCCTACCTGATTATCTATCCACTGTATTATTTAGCAATCCACTTCTGGAATACTTTACCTGTCCATCACGCTTCTGCCATGTTCCAAATTTCAATTTCAGGTTTAAATGCCACACATCAAGGCAAAATATCAAAAAAAGTCCTAGTCACCATCCAGCCAGCAGAGATGCTAATGAGTTAATATGCACAACATCATACAGGCCTCTTATATATCCCCTGTTTTAGTTGCCCAAGCTCTGTTTATTGGCTGTGTATTCAGCTGTCTCGGCTGTAACTGTTGAAATTCCATATAAATCCTCTGTCTCTTTGCTGCTCCCTCTTTTTGAGTTTGTCCATAACCACCTCTCAAATTTTTGGGCACCTCTCTAATGACTCATTGTGTGTTTGGTGCCAAACGTTGCTTTATCATGCTGAGGGAAAACCATTATTGTAAAGGTGTCGGGTAATTGCAAGTTGTCCCTGTGATGAATACCCTTACAATGCCACAGTAAAATATGTGTGCCACCTGGCTTTCCATTTTGTTGTTCCCGCTTCCTGTTTTCCTTAAATCTGTTGTGTTTCCCCCCTCCAAGTCGTGAGCCTACGACAATTGTACAAAAGTGAAGTATAGTGGATTCTGGAAATCAGAAATAAATCTGAGCAGGAAATTGCTCAATGATCTGTTATCATGACCACTGGGCAGCACCCCGAAGGACAGTGGATATTTTTAACTTGTAATTCCAAACAGTGTTTTTAAAAAGAGGGCTAATACAGTCAAAATTGTCCATATATGTAAATGAAGTGACTGTCTGAGAGAATTTAGAATGACAACCCTTCAAAGGAGCAGTGTGAGAGAATAGGCAAGTCAAAACAGACTACAAGGATAAAGAAGAGCTGATGACTGCCTGCTCAATAGCAAATGATCCTTGTAGATTATAGCTCAAACTGCAGACTCATTTTGTGTTTCTCCCTGCGAAGAGTATCCAAGATGAAAGCTTGTTAAAAAGCTTGTTTCAACCCTACTGGAGTGTGCTAGTGGGACTGAACATTCTCGTGTGTACCAGCTTGCATTTGAACATTAGTGCACTGTGAAAGCCATAGTTGAAGAATTATCGCCACCCTGTGTTGCAGATAAAGAGGCTCCCTCACTCAAACTCAGCACTCAGACAAAGGGAAAAAGGACAACAAATGTACTCCCTCTCTCCTAAATGCTGGAATAAAATCACAGTTGAAAATAATCAGAATTACAGACAAATATGCAAAATTGAAGATCATGAGATGACTATTTAATGAGTAATGTTAATGCTGCTGGTAAGCTAAACTGCAACATCACCATGTTTAACTACTTGTCTTCGCCTACAGTTCAGAGATTGTTCAGTATATCTTTTATTTTAATTTTAATCCGTTTGGATTTACAACAATGACCATGTCATCCAACCATCTGTAAAAGTGTTGGTAATCATAAAAGGATAGTTTAGGATAAGAAGTGCATTGTTTCTGGGTGTTGAAAATGTGGGGTCAAGGATATGAGATTTTATGGAAGTAATTCAATTGGTAAGAATGGTCTTGGCTCTTGGATTAGAAGCTAATGGGGATTTCATTAATTTGGCCAAATGTTAAAAAGGGAAGAGGATAAAAGGACACGGAAGCATGTTTGGCAAATGTTATTAGAGCTATTTTAATACAAAAAAAACTTGTATTTGTACAACACCTTTCATGATCACAGGACATCTTAAAATGCCTTAGAACCAATCAAGTAGCATTTTGAAGTGTAGTCACTGTTGTATAGTCATGTAGGAAACTCATCAGGAAATTCATATGCAAAAAGTTCCTATAAACAGCAGGGTATAACTAACCAAGTAATCTGTTTTTGGTGATGTTGATTGGGGAATAAGTATAGGTCAATGCACCTGGGGGAATTCCCTTGATCATCTTTGAAGCAATTCCATGGAATCATTTATATCCTCAAGAAAGGGCAGATGGGCTCTTAACATTGCTTCTAAAGACCAGCCGCAATCTAAGAGTTTATTTACTTTTGCAGCACTCAACACCTAACCATAGCTAATTAGCAATTCTTACTCTATTTTGTATTTTGTCCCATTCTTTTCAAACTGGACAGTTCATTGCATTTACAAGACCTAAATTCTGAGGATTATATGGTGCCATCCTATTGTAATCTTGGTAAAGTCATGACCAAGATATACCATATTGGATGGCCTTTGTGATGGATAAATCATCCATTCACCCCTCAGATGATGAACAACGGAGATCTCAACACCAATAATTTTCCATTTCGCTGGCCTGCAGAAAGAACCAGCAGGTCAAGCATCAAAGGAGGACACCACATAGGAACCCAAGCTTACCAGCAGCATAAACATTGCTCATTGAATAGTCATCTCATGATCTTCAATTTTGCAGATTTGTCTGTAATTCTGATTATTTTCAACTGTGATTTTATTCCAGCATTTAGGAGAGAGGGAGTACATTTGTTGTCCTTTTTCCCTTTGTCTGAGTGCTGAGTCTGAGTGAGGGGGCCTCTTTATCTGCAACACAGGGTGGCGATAATTCTTCAACTATGGCTTTCACAGTGCACTAATGTTCAAATGCAAGCTGGTACACACGAGAATGTTCAGTCCCACTAGCACACTCCAGTAGGGTTGAAACAAGCTTTTTAACAAGCTTTCATCTTGGATACTCTTCGCAGGGAGAAACACAAAATGAGTCTGCAGTTTGAGCCAATATTCCATCAAAGTTCAGTTCAATCTAATTTTGTAACAATTGTTATAACGTGGCTGTTTATTGTTTAATTAATGCATATTGTAGTGATTTGAGCCAGGTGGATTTCATTGACCATGAGATCCTTGATTGGGGTCGTTAACCTGGGCCAATCAGCATGCCCTGGCAGACCAATATAAACAGGGAATGTAGAATCTTGTAAGTTCAGGGCTGATTCCGAGCTGGCTGGTCACAGGCAATGTACTGTGGACAAGTAAATAAAGGGTGACTTAGTGATGGGACACCAGCCTCTGTGCAGTTATTTTAGGCATTAATTTGGGATTCACTTATTTTCCCATATACAGTTAAAAATTGAAACTGTGATAGTTGGGTAGGGCGGAGCATGTTTGTAATAATGGAATTCTGTAAATGAGTGCTTAAGAGTGTATGAAGAGTTCTATCCTGCATCAGCTGGTTTTCTGGATTATAGACCGGCATGTTTACTTTGTAGGTTTCTTGACGAACATCTAGATTCTTTCTGATGCTCTGGATTTGCCTGATTCCATCAGGAATTCTGGTGTATTGGAGTGAGTAGTCCAGTTTCCCTGTCATAAATACAAAACCGAAGAAGTTAATATCTCCCCAGGAACGAGGGATAATATGCCCAAGTACACATCCTATTTGGAACCTTGCAGTAAGCATGTTAGAAACAGGGAATTTTCATGGGCTGAGTTCAAATTGGCCATTGGTCTAACCTGTGCCACCATCCCGGACTATGAATTCTGGCTTCAGTAATGGCATTTATCAGATATAATAAAAAAAAGGTGTAAACTCTCCTGGTTTGTCATTAGAGATTTAATTAGCTTTTTTTTATTTTGATCGACTGCTGAAACTGTGAAGAAAACTGGAGTGATTTGAAAACTTGTTAGAAATTTATGAAGTGCTAAAATGTTTTATTCCCAACGGCTGGTTTAACAGCTGTCACGTTTTGAATCACAGAATATTGTAAAGGGAAGACTGGGAGTTGGCAAAGTGATGGCAATTTCTTCCCTATCATTGACGGTCATCAGATCTGGACAATATAAAGAGATAAATATCCAATAAATGATCAAGGTTCAATTAGTCCAGAATAATTGGAATTAATAGAGACATGACACTGCTGACCTGTCTGTCCAGTTTTAAGAATTCCCACACATTATCCTGATTTTTTTTTAATAAAAGTAGGCTTGTGAGTTCTATTTGCTTCCAGGAAAATAACCTCAGCTATTATCTGGCTTCCATCTGGGACCATTGTATTCATACCCATCACATGAGATGTTGAGCTGAGATCTCCCTTCTTCATTCTCATGTCATTGTACTGCAGAACATAGCAGGCACTGGGACGCTGAATAAACTTAGGGAAGAGACAGCCAGATTTTTAATTAGTAATCAGTTAAAGGGTAATGGGAAGAAGGCAAGAAAATAGAGTTAAGGCTGAGATGAGTCCTGCCATGATCATACCAGGGGCTGAATTGTCTACTCCTGCTCCTAGTTCTACTGTTCAATGTTCTTATGTAAAAGATTCCACAGTGGTATTCTGAAGAGGAACAGGCAAGTTCTCTGTTGGATCCCAGTCAACATTTATCCCTTGTGTAACATCACGGAAATATCGTGTAGTCATTGTCACACTGCTTTTTTGTGGGAGATTGCTGTGTAGAAATTGGTTTCCTAACATTACAGCCTCTCCTCTATAGCTGAAGGGATTAAAGGGTTTGGGGAACAGGATTCTGAGTTGGACGATCGGAGATGATCAGTTTGAATGGAGGAGCAGACTCAATGGGCCGAATGGCCTACTCTTGCTCCTATCTTCTATGTTTCTAAAACAGTGAGTGCATAAGACTTCATAGACTGTAAAACACTCTGAAATGTCCTAAGGTCATGAAATATGTTACATAAATGCATTTTTTCTTTCTTCTTATTTTGCACACACCTCCCAAGAGGTTACTTTGAAGCGAGTTACTATAGTGATTTCCTGCTCCTTCAAAGGGCACAATATTGAGGTCTCAAGATAGCTACCTTTAAAAATCACTAAAATGATGAGCGCAATTACTTTTATTCCATGATATAGGTGTCAAGAACCCTTAGAAAAATAATTAACACCTTGTTAGTTAGGTGAATTTAATGGTGTAATCATAATTACTGTCAGACAACCTATCTGGTCCTGAAAAATGACTTAAATATTTAAGTTCTGCCAATTATTTCATTTGTATAATCTTTATACATATATCATGCTTAAGCTTCTAATATCCAGACTCTAATCTTGATTTTGCTCTATAAAATTTTAGAAAAGTATAACTTTTTGAACCAGCAAAAACATGTAGGCTAACAACACTGGTGCATTTGCTGTGACGATATCTTTACCAATCAGCATCCCTTTTCTCACATTGTATAGATTTTTGTTTTCTTTTGAAATTTGCAATTCTTGCATCTGTCCTGATGCGTGCAAGATGAAAAATGTCAACTGGATGTTCCCTTTTGCAGTGATAACATCATTCTGTTCTGGTAGAGAAGCATAAGAAATGGATTAATGTTCTCTTTAGCTTGTGGCTGTTAATGTCAAAGCATTGTTTCAACAATGTCCTACTGTACATTCTTTCATATTAAAAAAATGCCCATAGTTCATTCTTCAAAGCACAACGTACAACTTCACATGTTTGAAGTCCTGAGAAGGAATAAGCTCGATTTGGTTGCTGGATGGTGAGGCTTGATTTCAACTCACATGGTGGAGGAAGAGGCTGTTTAAAATATCTGGAGTTTAGGAGGTACAAGAGCAGAAGATTCAGAAGATGCATGACTGCCCAAGCATCAACAAATGATTGATTGTGCTAGGAAACTCAAACTAAGTGAATTCCCATTCATGAGTGCGAGAATTGGCAACAGACTTCCATGGAAGCTGGGACATATTGAGTTTTATAAGGGAAGTAAGTGATGCTGAGGGAATGTTTGGCATGGTCTTTTACAAGAAAAGCAAAAGAAAACAAAAGGGAGTGAAGATTTCCTTTGGGCATGATGAGTCAGGAAATTGTAAACAGATGCAGGCAGAATGGAAGGCTCCCTGCGGTCAGAAGAGATTCTAATTTCAATTTGACGACGAAAGGCTCCTGGTTAACTTGCCCTCATTGGCGGCCCTGCTGATTTTAAACACCATATTAGCTTCTAAAATGTAAGTTTGGATTCTGCTCCTCCGAGACCATTTTTATGATTCTCCATCTGTCAGCTAAAATTCTTTCTGTTTGATGCGCAAAGATGATGCAGTTGCATTTCCCCTCAAGATGGTGAGTCAGGCTGTTCCAGTGTCTCAGCTCTCCTCCCTATGTTCAGGTGGTAAGATATATGCGCACACAGAAATATGCAAAGAAAGTGTGTCATCTGACTTGTCTCACAATCTTGTCTCAGTAGATGAATAGCCATTCTGTAGCACCCACTATTGTGACTAATGTGATCATTCTGCAATGCTAATGAGATCACAGTTGTCCCTTTACAACCTTTGCTGCTGTGGCTTTAACTGCAATTGTTGAATCTCAAAGGGGCTGTATTACTTTAACAAGTTCTGTTGCACTGCAGGTCATGTCTTGATCATGACAACCTTGCAGCAAAAATAGTGACAGTCTGTCAGTCAATTCTCACTCTCTAGATATGGAGCCTGTTCATTTTTTTTAAAGTGAAGAAGATAAAAATTGTCATTTGTTCCATTTGTTTAGTATACATTACAAACAATGCATGACTCAGTTCATATCTGTTGAGATATCCATGGCTAAGTAGTAGTAGGCTTATTTCCCCTTCACTGAGTCACGAAGGTTTTCACTTAAAAAACTTAAAGTCATACAATGTTGTAGCACTGGAAGGGGCTGTTTGGTCTATGGTGCCTATCCTTTACAGTGTTATGCAGCAAATCCCATTCTCATGACCTTGTTCTGCTGCTCTGCAATATTTCCCCTTCAAGTATCCTGTTCTTTTCTGAAAGTTATGGTCGGATCTGCTTCCTTCAGCCTTTAAAACAGTGCACTGCAGATCATGCCAAGCAGCATCAGAGGAGCAGGAAAGCTGACGTTTTGGGTCTAGATCCTTCTTCAGAAAAGGTTCTGAAGAAGGGTCTTGACCCGAAACGTCAGCTTTCCTGCTCCAATGATGCTGTTTGGCCTGCTTTGTTCATCCAGCTCTACACCTTGTTGTCTCAGATTCTCCAGCATCGGCAGTTCCTACGAGCACTGCAGATCATGACAACCTCTGTGCTTAGCCTAGATTGACACTGCAGTGTACAACAGAAGGAGTGCTGCCCTATCAGAGGTAGTGTCTTCTGGATGAGACATGGGATGGGGAAGAATCTAAAACAAGGAGTTAAAGAATACGAAGATGCTCATTTAAGGCAAAAATGGAGGGATTTCCTCCCTTAGAGGATTCTCAAACTTTGGAACTATCAACAAGCAGGTTGACCCATTGAGCAAGCACAAGGCAGAAGGAGATGCATTCTTGCACTTCAGCAGAGTTAACTGTGGTGGCGGGGTGAGGGGGGGGGGGTGGATAATGGGGGAGGGGGACATGCAAAAAGTAAATTGAGACCAAGGTCAAATTTAGCATATTGATTGATGGAGGACCTTTTCTCAAATTTGTTCACAGGATTTGGCGTCACTGTCTGGGCCAGTATTTATTGCCTGTTTCTAATTGTCCTGGAGATGTTGGTGGTGAACAGCATTATTGAACTGCTGTAGATTTTGGGATGTAGGGACACCCCCAATGCTGTTAGGGCAGGAATTCCAGGCTTTGACCCTGCGACACTGAACGAGCGGCCATATAGTTTCCAGTCAGAGGATGGTGAGTGCTTTTGAAGGGAACTTGCAGGTGATTGAGGTGTTCCCATGCACCTCCTGCCCTGGTCCTTCTAAATGGAAATGGTCATGGGTTTGGAAGGTGCTGTCTAAGGAAACTTGCTGAATTTCTGCATCTTGTAGATAGTACACATTGCTGCGACTGAGCATCAGTGGTGGTGGGAATATATTTTTGTGGATGTTGTGCCAATCAGACAAGCTGCTTTATCTTGGATGATATTGAGCTTCTTGAGTGTTTTCAGAGCTGCACTCATCCAAGCAAATGTGGAGTATTCCATCAAACTTCTGACTGGTGTCTTGTAGATGGAGGACAGACTTTTGGGGAGCCATGGAGTGAATTACTCGCTGCAGGATTCCTAGCCTCTGAACTACTTTTGTAGCCACTGGACTTATACTACCAGCCGAGTTTACTTTCTGGTCAATGTGACTATATATTAGTGAACAGCCACTACATTAAAAATGTATGATCTATTGGGCAGATTTCAGCCTGGGATCTGACTTGTCAACTAGTACCGTGCGCTGAGATCATAATAGATTCCAGAAGCATTTTTAAATAAATGTTAAAATATTCCTCAATGTATTGCTTCTGGATCAATGTTATCGCAAGATGTATAAGCAAACTTTTGGTAATGTTATCAGAGGTTAAAATGTTGTTCAGGATGCTGCGGGAACTCCTATTCTCTTCAAATGAGGATCTTCAGTATCTACCTGAACCACAGAATGGTCAGCTTGTTGTCAGCAGTCTCTCTTCTCATCCCAAACTCCAACCTAGTGTACGCACCGTGGCATTACAAAGACCATGAACTTAACTTTCTTGAAGTCAGTGCACACCGGCTGAGAAAGCCTCCTTCTTCCCTCACCCATCCTTGTCCTAATTTAAATGGTTAAATGCTTCCAAGTGTGGTACTTACAAATGTTACACACTCCCAGTCCTCAGAGGACAGGAAAACAAAACCTTCCAGAAGGTATCTTTAAAATACTTAGGGTACACTGAGAAGAGAAATAGTGGGGCTAAGGATGCTTATGGTGGTTGGTTTGGAAGAGAGACAGAAAAAGCCAGTTAGCATTGTCTTATGTCTTTCTGACATACTGTTAACAGTCCTCTGACTATCCTTTCTGTGCAGTGTACTGTATAAGTGAACTAACTGTCAGTCTATTCTGTGCATGTCTTATTTATTGGTACTTGGTTCTCTGCAGTGCACTATTCCATGACCAAAAGAGCCTATGAATTCCTACAATGCTCCCGCTAATACTGTATGTTGCTAATTGGTATCAGTGAAGATGGGGATTCTGCACAATTGTGGTATTGTATCATACAGGTCACAGTGTAGAAAGGAATAATTTGATTAGGGATAGTCAACACGGTTTTGTGAAGGGTAGGTCATGCCTCACAAACCTTATTGAGTTCTTTGAGAAGGTGACTAAACAGGTGGATGAGGGTAAAGCGGTTGATGCGGTGTATATGGATTTCAGTAAAGCATTTGATAAGGTTCCCCACGGTAGGCTATTGCAGAAAATTCGGAGGCATGGGATTGAGGGTGATTTAGCGGTTTGAATCAGAAATTGGCTAGCTATAAGAAGACAGAGGGTGGTGGTTGATTGGAAATGTTCATCTTGGAGTTTAGTTACTAGTGGTGTACCGCAAGGATCTGTTTTGGGGCCACTGCTGTTTGTCATTTTTATAAATGATCTGGATGAGGGCATAGAAGGATGGGTTAGTAAATTTGCGGATGACACTAAAGTCGGTGGAGCTATGGATAGTGCGGAAGGATGTTGCAGGTTACAGAGGGATGTAGATAAGCTGCAGAGCTGGGCTGAGTGGTGGCAAATGGAGTTTAATGTGCAAAAGTGTGAGGTGGAAGGAGTTTGGAAGGAGTAACAGGAATACAGAGTACAGGGCTAATGGTAAGATTCTTGGTAGTGTGGACGAGCAGAGAGATCTCGGTGTCCATATGCATAGATCCCTGAAAGTTGCCACCCAGGTTGATAGGGTTGTTAAGAAGGCGTATGGTGTGTTAGGTTTTATTGGTAGAGGGATTGAGTTTCAGAGCAGTGAGGTCATGTTGCAGCTGTACAAAACTCTGGTGCGACCGAAATTGGAGTATTGCGTACAGTTCTGGTCATCGCATTATAGGAAGATGTGGAAGCATTGGAAAGGGTGCAGAGGAGATTTACCAGGATGTTGCCTGGTATGGAGGGAAGGTCTTATGAGGAAAGGCTGAGGGACTTGAGGCTGTTTTCGTTAGAGAGAAGAAGGTTAAGAGGTGACTTAATAGAGACATACAAGATGATCAGAGGATTGGATAGGGTGGATTGTGAGAGCCTTTTTCCTCGGATGGTGGCGGCTAGCACGAGGGGACATAGCTTTAAATTGAGGGGTGATAGATATAGGACAGATATCAGAGGTAGATTCTTTACTCAGAGAGTAGTAAGGGCATGGAATGCCTTGCCTGCAGCAGTTGTGGACTCGCCAACTTTAAGGGCATTTAAATGGTCATTGGATAAACATATGGATGATAGTGGAATAGTGTAGGTTAGATGGGCTTCAGATTGGTTTCACAGGTCGGCGCAACATCGAGGGCCGAAGGGCCTGTGCTGCACTGTAATGTTCTATGTTCTATGTAATGCATTATCCTAGTATATATTTAGTGGCTTTGTACATGGAGCAAAGATTCTTCGTAGTTCTAATTTTCTCCCTTGCCAGAGATGAGGTATCGCATTCTCCCACTAAAAGCAACATTTAGCGAACCGAGTGTCATTCATGATGGATCTATGATTGTATAGACAATTTGATTTTTGTCTGATGGTGCTCTGTGGGATACTTCACTGCACTGATGTTGTTACGTAAATGTGAGCTGTTGTTGTCAATAGTAGAAATAAAAATTTTAACGAGCTTTTAGAAATGGGCGGCATGGTGGCTCAGTGGTTAGCACTGCAGCCTCACAGCACCAGGGACCTGGGTTCAATTCCAGCCTCAGGTGACTGTCTGTGTGGAGTTTGCACATTCTCTCCGTGTCTGTGTGGGTTTCCTCCAGGTGCTCTGGTTTCCTCCCACAGTCCAAAGATGTGCAGGCTAGGTGGATTGGCCATGCTAAATTGCCCATAGTGTTCAGGGGTGTGTGGGTTATAGTTGGATGGGTCTGGGTGGGATGCTCCAAGGGTTGGTGTGGACTTGTTGGGCCAAAGGGCCTGTGTCCACACTGTAGGGATTCTATTCTAAATGGATTTACTTTCACAACACAAGGCAATGGATTTGAAAAGCCCTCCTTCAAGGTTAAATGAAAGGGGATCATTCCAAAACAGAAAATTCAGTTTTCCAAGTCAGAAAATCACTTTGACTTCTACTTTTGTTACCTTGAATGATTTGAGAATGTTGGTTAAAACCTAGAGAGGATGGCAAAGACTACCTCTCCTCTCTTATAGACAACATGTAAGACATGGAATCTGACCTTATGAATGGAAATTACATGACTGTGTGGGCCTTTCATCCCTGAATCAATACGACCGTTCAAAAGAATCTAAGAGTGAAGAAAGTGCTGCAGTTTTACAAAAAAAAACAAATTATAATTGGTTTGAACATCCTACTGCCTGCTAAAACCGTGGCCATCCACCCTGCTCATTGCTAACACATCACAGTGATTTTCCAACTGGAAGCTAATTGCCGCTGGTTTTAAAAGCAGCGTTGGTGAATTGAATGACTCCGATTGATGTGAAAGCAGCAAAAGCCTTTAATTTTCTGGCTACTATGTCTTTCTAATCACGCTGTGGTTATTTCTGGCAATCGAACAAGTTGCTTTGTCTACCTGTCAGCTAGTGCTAACTGATGCACTGTGGTAGAAAATTTAAAAGCTCATTTCCACAAAACCAAGGCAAAGCAGCTGGAGAAGTTGCAACAATTTGTCTATTTGTCTGTTGAGTTGAATTTTCTCCATTTTGAGATGGTGTTTGGACAGCTGGGTTTCATAGCGGCCAGACCAAAAATGGCTTGGAGTGGCATTTTCCACGCAATCTTCTGCTGTCCATGTCAGCAATTGTACAGCTGGTCTCGATCCTGCCATCCCTGGAATTGTACAACAGGAGAGGTAGAAGTAACCTTGTCGCTGCTGGGACCTGATGGTATTAGTGATGTTGGCACCAGATTTAAAGCCCAGCAACTCACCACATAAGAAAGTGTAAGGCAGTAAATAGTCCTGTTGCTGATCTGCTGGCCCAGAAAGGAAACTCGCCCACCTTTTCACAGACAGGGAGACAGACATGTTGCTGCTGTTACAGAGGAGATCAGTACCTTTTTCCTGCTGACTGTTGCAGGAGGCTGTGCCCACCATCCTCAGCTGGACTGCACTGAGGTAGCAGCCCAGGTCAATGCTGTGTCAAGAGGAATGCACAGCAGTTCAGCAAGAAGGCTTAAAGCCTCCTGCATGGAGCAAGGGTACCAATATCTTTTCCCTGCCACCTCACGCTCACAGGGCTGCCACTCACTCTCACTCTGCCACCACACACGTCTCTCACCAAGGCACATGCACTACTGTCTCTCTCTACTGGATGCATTGCATCCAATCAATGGCCCCGACACACCCTGGCCTTCCCAAACACTTCCTGCCTTCTGTGCTTCCTGCTCAGTCCCTGGGACACCTCATTGCCTCCAGTGACTGCATCACCACGAACAGCTCTCTCATCTACTCAGATAACAAGGTGTGGAGCTGGATGAACACAGCAGGCCCAGCAGCATCAGAGGAGCAGGAAAGCTGACGTTTCGGACCTAGACCCTTCTTCAGAAATCCTAGCATCTCTCTCATCTACTCATATCCTTTTGCCTCATTGCAGGAAACATTGTCCTGTAACAGAAATGAGAGGGTCAGGCTTGATGTGGATAAGGTAGATGTACATAAGCTCCCCACATGAAAATACCTCGAGCAGACCGTAGAAGAGGATAATGCCTCATGGTGGATAAGCAGGTCTCATTATCCCAGTAAGCCTCACTGTGCTGATCTCCCTTTGCCATCAGCACAAATTCATTCCTAACACAATCTTTTACCTCTTTCTCGCATATAACCGATTACCCCTCTTCTGTTATACAGGCACTAGTGACATCTAGTGGCCCTCCACCCCAAATAAGGCAACAATGGACACCCGCAGCCTGGCTAGAGGACAGTGGTGGGGATATCAGGGCCCAATAATCAAGGCCCCACATGATCTCACATGAGCTGCTGTGCTTGGCCTAGGAGTGAGGGTTGGAGCCTGGGCCTCAGGCCAGACGTAGCCCATGTTCTCTACTCCCAATCTTAGTTCACTTCCAGCTGTGAGGAGAAAACAACTCAACCTTCAGACGATTTTCACACGCGCCCTCCACCAGCTCAGTGACTGTCACTGCAGTGGGTTGTCTTTCTAGATTAGACTCGGGAGCATGGACTGGTGCTCATTGAGGAAGAAACAGCCTAAATCTGTGGCATTCTGAGAACTGCCTGCAACCACGTACCTGCTCATCTCTAGGCAGAAGATGATCCCATGGTCTTGACCATGTGAATGACTTTGTGAACAAACATAGACACAGCCATGAAACTGGATTGAAGGATGTAGATCCCCACTAACTGTCTGTGGCGTGCGAGCCCCTGGCTATCTCCGTGGAGAGGTCAGCGAGTGTAATGGAGAGCCAGGAAGAGCACACTGAGTGCCAATCGGATATGGGCGTGGATTGTACTCCACCACTTGAACCATAGGTGATCAGCATTCATGGTAAAATGAGAGGTGAGGATGAGGGACCTTGACCTCCGTGTGCCCGTTCTCTCAAGGAGACCGGCTGGTACCAGCAGTGTGGAGGAAGGGCCACACATACGCAAAGGGTCCCAGAAATTTCCTCTCAGAATGGTCCAGATGTGCTGGTCCCTCAGTTTCCCCTCTGTCTCTGATCCTGAATGCTATAGAAGTCTACATTGAGGACAATGAGCCTACATCTGGGAAAGGCCCACTCTCAACTGGCCTAGGCCCTCAAGGCTCAAACACCCCCAGGGAGTATTGGCCTGATCTTCGATGTCAACAGGGTCATTGACAGAACAAGCCCTCTTCACCCAGCTGCAGAAGTCAGGGCTGCACTTCAGTGTAGCCGGAGGAAGAGCAAGTAAAACTTGTCAAGGGCACACAAGTGTTACCAGTGACGTACAATTGTCAGTAACCTTGCACTTTTGTAAATACATGTGCACCTGCTTTCATCTCTTGTTGCCTTTTCTTGCTATCAGACTTGGTGTCGCTGCTCCTATGTGAGAGATGATCAGCTGCTTCAGACATCCCAAGGATGAAACACGTTGTAATGAGCAAGCATTGCTCATCTCTCACAAGCAAACAACTCCTTGACCACAGATAGCTCCAGACATCAGTGACCCTCGAACCATGGTGTCGACTGTAGCCAAGATGTTCCACTACATCATGATGAACACTGAGACTAAACGCAATGCACAGAGATTGTGTTATGGCTTGGTTTGCAGGTACATTCTCCATTTAACACCCACCTTGGGCACGAGAGTACAGAATTAGTGGTTGAATGAAGGAAGGTGCACAAATTGCTGGCACTCATGTGTTCAGTGCTGTGCTAAGGAATGCTCAACCATTTCAGGATAACTTAGCAACCAACCTAGACTCTGAAACATTGGAAGACTACTTATGATAGAAAGTCAAATGGAGATGCCAAGCTGCTGCCAATCAAGAGATTACATTGCTCATCACTCAGATTTCATGTGCTGACTGAAGCATTAAAAGCTCCGTCACGCTGGTACCTTGTGACGTTAGTGCCCTGACTTTCTCTCTCTCTGTCTGACTGTTGCTCTCTCTCTAGTGTCAGTAGGACCTGCATTGTATACATACTTGAAACTAGAATCATTTTGAAGATATTAAGTGTACAATCAGACGGATAATGAAACCTTGACTCAGCAACAGGAAGAACTGCAACAATAACAAGATTTACATTTCCTTTACAATAAGCAAAGGCTGCTTGCCAGGACACCAAGAGAATGTTAAACAATTAACAAAAGTCTAAACCTAGCTCATGCATCCTGCAAATGAGTTTGATTTAGGGTCAGTTGGTCCTTTGTTGGGGAGCTATTTTGCTGTGCTGTGCTGTCTTGTATATCTGCCCTGGTCAATGTCCTAATACTCATCCTCATCTTCATCTTCACCTTCCCCATCAGAAGGAGGCCTATGGTCTGTTCTGCTGTGGCCTTGATGTAACTGTGAGCAGTGTATTATCTCTATTTTACTGAGGCTCACTCTGAGGGTTTTACAAAGATGTCATGGGCCATGTTTAGATGGGGCTGAATGTCCTACTCCTGCCCCTGTTGCTCATGTTCTTATGTCATGTCTGATGAACTTGGTGTAATTTGTATGGAGGGTAGTTGTGGACAGAGGGTGTCTATTAATGTAATTTGTATGACCTTCCAGAAGATGTTTGGTAAAAGTACCACATCAGAGACTTCTGGTGAAACTTGAAACTCTTGGAATTGATGGGAAATTATTGGGTGGAAATTTGGCTGTGAGAAAGGAGACAGAGTACAATGAATAGGCATTGTAATTGGCAGTCTGTGACCTGTGGTGTCTTAGAATCAGAATCAGAATCCTTACAGTGTGGAAACAGGCCCTTCGGCCCAACAAGTCCACACCGACCCTTGCAGCATCCCACCCAGACCCATCCCCATCCCCCTCTAACCCACACACCCCTGAACACTATGGGCAATTTAGCATGGCCAATCCACCTAGCCTGCACATCTTTGGACTGTGGGAGGAAACCCGAGCACCCAGAGGAAACCCACGCAGACACGGGGAGAATGTGCAAACTCTGCACAGACAGTCACCTGGGGCTGGAATCGAACCCAGGTCCCTGGTGCTGTGAGGCTGCAGTGCTAACCACTGAGCCCTTTTGGGAACCCACCTGTATTGACCTCAATTGTACTTATTAAAGACTATTAATGGCTTTGACTGGTGCAGACTCATTGAACCAAAGAGTCTTTAATTGTGCTGTAGCCCTCTATGATTATTACTCTATGACTTACAATAAAAATCCATCTATCCTAGTTTGGAAACATAGAATTACCAAGAGTTAAAAGAATGGGCAATCTTGTAGAAAATCAATGTAGGCAAGTGTCAGGTTATTCAGTTTGGACTCGAAAAGGGTTTGAGGGTTTATGAAGTGACTTGGAGATAGCAAAAACTGCAGCTGCTGGAGTCAGAGTCAACACAGTGTGGAGCTGGAGGAACACAGCAGGGCAGGCAGCATCTGAGGAGCAGGAAAGTCGACATTTCAGGTTTACACCCTTCAGCAGGACTGGGCATGAAGAGTGTGTGAAAGATGAATGCAAGAAACACGACTGGAAGAAAGTTATTGCTTTCACTCATCTTGTATTAGTCTGTCACGCAGTGCAGATGTAAAGAGACATGTCCTTTCAGCCAAAGCACATCACATCAAGCTGCCTACAAGTTTATTTCAAGGTTGATTTCACGGGGTCCCTGCCAATCCTGGAATTAAAATATGAAACTTTTGACCTTTTTTTGATCCTCAGTCAAGTTGGTGGAGCTGAGAAGTGTCTTTTCTCAGTGTTCTTATCCTGAGAATGAAAATCCAAACCCATCAGTAAATGGAACTAAACACTCGTGAGACAAGGCCCAACATTATGATTCTCAATGAACTTAGAAAAGTAAAGTTTGGAAGCAGCAAGATAGAGGCAGTGGAGAATTTCAAATGACTCATGATAATCTTGGCTGAAAAATAAAAGCCAAAATTACATTTAGTAGGGAAATGTAGGTTATATTAGATATGACCAGTGATTTAAACAGTGACTAAAAGTTCAAAAACTTCAGCATGAAGCTGAGAAAACGTGTAGTACAGTCACTAGTCTGGAATGTTGCAATCTATAGGTGTGAGCTGAACTCTGAAGTAAGGGAATGAAAGGGGAATAGCAGTGTTTGAAATATGGGGAGGGGAAGAATGTGAAGATTCAATTGGATAGAAGGAAGCAGAAGTGATGAGGTGAAATCAAGAGTAGAAGTTCAGGGATTAAAAGGGTGTGCTCAGTGCAGTTAGAGAAAGAACAGACATTGGAAATGTTGACCCAACAGCCTTGCACTGGCAACAATTGACCAAGAAGTTAAGAGTAAAAACAAATGAGGAAGAAGAAAAATCAGAGACGTGGATTAGGAAAGATTGAAAATAGCCGGCAAGGAAACAAGATAAAGCCAGAGGCCCCACTGTGGCGGTGTTAAAAATGAACAATGTGGGTCAATGTGAACAAAAAAAGGACATCAGGACTAAAGAATTCATCAGAATAAAAAGTTACAGAGAATTTTATTGATCAAAAACCTATTCTATTGTGATGTAGCCTGTGTGATTTTTATATGTAACAAAATATCGAAAATCATTTATTTTAATTTGGGTTTTTGAATTTTAAAATTGTGATGTCTTTTTCTGTGTGCCTGAACAGTGTAATGATTAATTTGTAGGCATTTGTGTAGCCACAGCTATTTGTTTTAAAACAGTTTGAGGGAGTTAGCTTTCAGAACTGATTTTTTTTTGTCTATATTAGGAGAGCATACAACTGAGCAAGGTAAGCAATTATGCATTAAAGTTTATGTTCGAAACTTCAGTCATTTCACTAAGGTCAAAGGAAACACCCATAGCTTGGATCAAGGCTTCAGAACCTTTTTCAGCGCAGAAATCCTTGGACGCAGATAGAAATATAAAGCAGAGCTCCTGCAAACAAAAAAAGGAATTTAGTAATAGTTCTAGACCAGAAGTGTCTAAATAAAACCCTGAAGAGATAATTTGAAACTGAGAACATTTAAACTAAGATGTGTGAAAACTCCATGAAAAAACTATCTGATTGTCCAGACTGAGGTGGTAGGAAAAGAGATTTTCTTTCGGGTGTGAGACAAAATCTTGGTCAGATGGGCCAATGGGGCAAGATGTTTAGTTTAGATAAATGCAATGTGTTGCATTGTGGTAAGGCAACTTTACACAGTTAATCTGTGGCCCCAGGGTTTGTGGCTCAACAGATAGACCTAGGGGTACCGGTACATAGTTCCTCGGAAGTGGCATTACAGGTAGACAGGGTGATGAAGAAGGTGATTGGTAAGTTGCCTTTATTGGTCAGAACATTGAGTATAGAAGTTGGGATATCATATTGTGGCTGTACAAGATATTGGTGAGGCCACTTTTGAAATACTACATAAAATTCTAGTCACCCTGCCATAGGAAGGATGTTGTTAAATAGAAAGGGAACAGAAACAATTTATAAGAATATTGCCGGACTGGAGGGTTTGGGTTGTAAGGAGAGATTGGATAGGCTGGGACTTCTTACCCTGCAGTGTCGGAGGCTGAGGAGTGACCTTATAGATGTTTATAAAATCATGAGGGGCATGGATAGGGTGAGCTGCCAAGGTCTTTTTCCCAAGGTAGGGGACTCTAAAATGAGAGAACGTAGGTTTAAGGGTGAGAGGGGAAAGATTTAAGAGGGTCCCAAGGCACAATTTTTCACAAAGAGGGTGGTGCGTATATGAAATTAGCTGCCAGAAGAAATGGTGGAGGAAGGTACAATCACAACATTTAAAAGGCATTTCGACAGGTGTATGAATGGGAATGATTTAGAGGGATATGGGCCAAATGCTGGCAAATGGGACTAGTTCAGTTTCGGATATCTGGTTGGCATGGATGAGTTGGGCCGAAGGGTCTGTTTCCTCGCTGCACAGCTCTATGACTCTACCTGTGCAAGGGGTGCTTTTGTGGTTAATAAAGGAAGTTTTACTTTAATTAATTGAATTGTTTTTTTCCATGTGTGTAAAAATCTTTAAGTTGGTGTTATAAGTAAGTAGTCTGGTTTACTGTATTTTATCTTAATTTCTTTTGCTTAATAAACATCCGCTTGATTGATAAAACCAAATCTGTAACATTGCGTGCTCGTGCTTTGGCGGGACACAGCTCAATTTGTATAATAAGGAAATAGAGCAAAAGTGGATATATGGTGTGGAACCACAGATCAATAATAACAATGCCTCATCTTGTTTAGATACTGAAATGTGATTATTGCAGCCAACCCATTACTGAGTATCTTAGTTCCAGGATTATGTATAGAATGTTGCATAACACAACATGCATCATTCACCCCAGGCAGTATGTAATACATTAATGTCATACCACAGGTCTTAATCAACATGGGTTCAAAACTTTACCCCAAACATTGCTATAATGTCATTGCACCAATAAGAGTGTACCTGAGCACATCAACCTCTATGGGTCAGAAACTAGTTTTCTACTTGTGAGGTATTGATTCGAGTCTAACCCAGACTGAGTTGATAAAAATGATGGCGGTAGTTTGCACATACTTAACCTCTTTCTTTGATGAAATGACTCTTTTTTAAAGCATCCCTAACCTGTCACTAATTGCCGAAAGTGGCAAATTGTCACATGAGAAGAGAGCTTTTCTATAGTTGAGACGGAGGTGTACTGTTTACATAATGAAGTGAACATTGCTGTACACTTAACAGAGCTATTCTTAATCTGTTGTTTGATTTTACAAGCGTGAGCCTGCAATTTCCAATCCATAGCCAAAGCAACCTCATTAGTTCAACATTAGTTGCCTGAAACCATAAAAAGAGTATGGAATAGGTTGGGGATATAATTCCAATCTTGCCCAGTGCAGCTTTGGTACAGATTGCTTCGGGTTATATTTGCAGCACAATGGTCGGAATATGATTTTACTTTGAAGGAGAAAACATAGTTAACGTTTCGGGTCCAGTGACCACTGACTTATTATGTCGTCGAAACCTAACGTTAAGATTTTGAGCTGAGTCTGGAATGAATCATTGTTGTGTATTAGAACTGTGAAGTCCAGTATACTTACCTTCCTGTCCATGGATGATTGTCCATATGAGGGTCGTATCTTGTTCAGGAGGCAGCATGCCTGAAAGGTCGGCAAAGAAGAATGCAGTTTTCTACCAGTTGCCAACTCAAGATCTTAGGGCATTAGCAGCACACAAGAGTTAGGAGCTGGAATAAACCCTTTCAGCCTACCCCACCATTTGATAAGCTTCTGGGTAATTTGATAATATGATAATATCATAGCCTTAATTGCATTTTTCTGTCTGCCCCCTGCACCTTCCTACAAGTCTTCACTGCCTTGTTGATAAAAAGAACGTCATGTATATTCAAGCTTCCATCATCT
>JAHRHZ010000061.1:17256798-17278269 GCA_024137785.1 Ginglymostoma cirratum | reverse complement strand
AGCCCATCTAATCACCTCAAGGTCACCGAATCACAGAAGAGTAACAATGAAAAACGAGGCCCTTCAGCCCATCGTACCTTTACTGTCTTGTTAAATGAGCATTACCTAGTGATATTCTGTTGCTTTGTCCCTGTATTCTTGCTCATTATTTTTATTGAAATAGTCATCCAATGCCTTCTTGAATGTTTCTCGGTCGAAACTGTCTCTACTACATTTCTAGGCAATGCTTTCCATACCCTATCTATTCACTGAGTGAAAAAGTATACTCTCACTTCACATTCTTTTGTTGCTCACTATGACTCTGCCTTCTTGTTTTAATCATAGAATCCCTTTGGTGTGGAATCAGACCATTCAGCCCATGAAGTCCAAACTGACCCTCCAAAAAGCATCCCGTACAGACCTACTCCCCTACCCTATCCCTACATTTCCAATAGCTAATCCACCTGGCCTGCACATCCCCGGACACTAATGACAATTCAGCGTGGCTAATACACATAACCTGTACATCTTTGAACTGTGGAAGGCAACCAGAGCCCCTAGAGGAGACGCACACAGACACGGAGAGAATGTGCAACTTCCACACAGTTCTGAGGAAGGGTCACCGGACCCGAAATGTTAACTCTGTTTTTCCGTTCACAGATGCTGCCAGACCTGCTGAGCTTCTCCAGCAACTTCTGTTTTTGTTCCACGCAGGCAGTCACCTGAGGGTGGAATTGAACCTGGGTCCCTGGTTCTGTGAGTTAGCAGAGCTTATCACTGAGCTACTGTGCAGCCATTTTTGTTGTTTTTACGAGGGGGAACAGTTACCCCCTCACTACTCTGTCTAGTCCAGTCATGATTTTGGTCGGGTCTCATTTTAGCCTTCTCTCCAAGGAGAACAGCCCCAACATGTATCCTCATAGCTGAAGTAACTCAAACCTGCAACTGTTCCTGTAAACTGCTTCAGCGCTCTCTCTGATGCATTCGCATCCCTATCCTATATATTTCAAAAGTCCACCTGTCGTTCTTCTGAATTCCAATGGGTTTAGGCCCAGAAGACAACCCTTTCAACTCAAGGATCAGTCAAGTAAACCTGATCTGAATTACTTCTAATGCAATTATGTCCTTTCTTTAATAAAGGAAGCAAAATTGCACACAGCACTTCAGATGCAATCTCACCAAAGTCTTGTTTAATTGTGGCAAGACTTCCTCGCTTTGATCGTCCATCCAATCTTGTGAAGAACTGGGCAGTAACAGAGGCCTCCTGGCTCCTGCTATGTTTGCTTTTTTGTAAGCATAATTTCACAAGGTTATGATAAATGACATGAGCAGGAAACAAGGTAAATGTGAAATAAATGGGTTCCGTTTAATGCAGTTGGATGCTTCCAGCTGCCTGATTGTTTGATGAGTGCTGTTTTAAAATAAGGATATCATTTGGAAAGACTCAAACCTACTGTTGAGGAAGTGAAGTGTGCGGATTGGGGATTTGTTATTTTTAAAAGTTCTGTCATCAAATTTACGCTTTGAGGAAATGGGTTCACTTGAGGTATTTTCCGAACAAAACAGAATAACTCAACATCCTTATTTGAATCGGTGTGACGTTGTTTTCAGATTAGAATTTGGAATGGTCTTTGAGGTGCAGAGATAGTGTCCCTACCTCTGAGAAAGAAGGACCAGATTCAAATCCCACCTGCTCCAGAGGTCTGTCATGAAAATTTAATTAAAAATATGTAGACTTTGGAATGTTCTTCTTATGCGTAATCACAAAGTGTGAGGAAACAATGATTGTTACTCACCCATCGCAATATAATTTTCCTCACTCACTTGCACTGTAAGGACTTACATCCTTGGCTTCTGCTTCGTCAGATCCACCACATTTCATTTTACTGCGCATTATAGGAAAAGAGCTAGATCCAGTACACTTTACCGGATAGATCTCTTATGTGTGCTGGTGATGTATTGATTCTCTTGCAGTCTGAACGCACTGAAAATGAGTTGTGCATGTTTTTAAGGTTAATTTTACAGCCTCTGCCATGATATTTATACAGTTAATCGAACAGTGGTACTGCACATTGCTCCCAGTTACTGCAGCACATGCCAATTAACTTGAGCGTTACATGACTTGGCATCTTGTACTCAGAGAGCAGAATCCTCCTAATTTACTCAGTGCCATTGTGTTTCCTGAATTGTGGATCATTAAACTCATTAAATATACAGTTAGCAATTAAGTATCACCCCTGGGCCACCTGTAGCCCACCTCCAATTTATCAGTGGCATCCTGGCATAGTTATTCATTCAAGTGTCTTCTCAGCGCCAGTCCTGGCTCAGGAATGGTGAACAGAGACTGTCAAGGCGATCTTCATTGGATAAAACTGAGAGAAATTTGATGTTTTCTCTTGTATAGCTTGACAGCTGAAAGGTAATCTATTTGCCCAGAGAGGCACAAGAATATGGAACGCACCAGCATGTGGAATAGCGTAAGTCAATTTGAGGGGAAACTAATAGGTAACCTCTGGAGCAGGGACACTACCACTGAGCCACAAGAGCCCTTCTGCACAATAAACCATGTAGTTAGTCTTCACTACTTAAACATCAAAATGCAATCTGTAAGATTAGTAGGTTTGGGGATAACCACTGATCGGGCGAGTAGGCTAAATCTGAAATAAATGGGTTGTGCTTAATTCAGTTGAATGTTTTCAGTCACTTGATAGCTTAATGAGTGCTAGCTCAGAACAAAATTTTCCTCTGGTCTTCAACAAATAGCACCATGGATATTTTAATGTCCTCTTGAAGGGGCAGATGGCACCTTGGTGATAATTGGTTTGGCCGAGCAGTTTTTTTATGACAAAGAATATCAACCTACATTTCAAGTTTGCTGTTCATTTTATTTTGACAGATTTGTAAGGAAACAGAAAGTTCAGGCTGATTTAAAGTGTACAGCATATAGATGTTTGTCAGCCAAATGCAGTAGCCAGATATGTATTTGAATTTCTTTGTACAACATTGGACCCCTGTACTACTGCACTGAAGTGTCAGTCTGGATTGTATGCTTACATTCTGCGGCAGGACTTGAACCCATAGCTTCCTGACTCTGTTGGTGAAGCAAGCTAACACTTCTAAATTTCAACAAAGACCATAGCTGCTGTAAATTACAGGTACTGTCTGAGTGCTACTTGTGAAGACTAGATAAAGCATTGAGAATAAAATCTCTGTTTTATTTCAAATTTTTTTCAGAACAGTAGAGGAAAGATAATAAATCTTCACCGCCTTTTTACTTAAAAAAGTTTTACCATTGAGAAATTTTGCAAATTGTGCATGTTCCTGCTGGTTCTCTTTAACTGCTCTGTGAAGTAAAATCTAAACAATGCCCAGGATTTTCAAATAGTCTGGTGTCTTGAAACAAAAGCATTCATGATGGTCTTGAAAAAACAAGTTGGAAGCTGGCAAGGAAAATGTTATCATGTCTTCAACCAGCAATTTTTTCATACTTTTATTCCCTTTTAATTCCTATGTGGATGTTGAAACTTTAGGTAAAATAACAAACAAAATGATAGCAAACATCGCCATTGTGAATTCAATCTCCTCGTTTGGATCTTATGACTGGCTGTTGAGGAGTACTGTTTGAAAAAAGACATACTTTGTTGAAGCTTTTCTTGGACTCATCAGGGCAACTTGCAAAAATTATTAACTTGGGGGGGAAAACTAACACTTATGCTACATTAAAGAAAATTGCTGATTAGTTGGCAAGTGGACCCAGATGGAAAGTGGTTTTACACGGAGAATACATTCATTAATCATGATTGACAGTTAACTGCCGGGTTTTGATTTACTTTTAAGTCAGAGTCTGATTGGACAGGGGACTGCATTGAGAAACTAACCACTGAATGGCTATCTGTTTTGTTGAGTTGAAGCAAGCACAGTGTGTATACATTTCCTTCTGTCACTGTAAAAAAAACTGGCCTTGTGTATTAATATAACTCTAGCACATGTCTTTATTCTTCATTCATTCAGGGGATGAGGGCGTCGCTGGCTAGGCAGCATTTATTGCCCATCCCCAATTGCCCAGAGGGCAGTTAAGAGTCAACTACATTGCTGTGGGTCTGCAGTCACATGTTGGCCAGACCAGCGAAGGATGGCAGTTTCCTTCCCTAAAGGACGTTAATGAACCAGATGGGTTTTTTCCAACAATCGACAATGGATTCATGGCCATCATTAGAGTCGTAATTCCAGATATTTATTGAATTCAAATTCCACCATCTGACATGGCGGAATTCGAACGTGGGTCCCCAGAACATTATTTGGTCTCTGGATTAACAGTCCAGCAATAATACCACTAGGCCATCGCCTCCCCTGTCAATCCTAAATGGTCAACAATGGAATTCTTCATCATTCTGGATTGTCCAGCTAATGCTGTCCAGTTGCAGAATCACATTTAACATTGGACACTGTGTTCTGTATTTTGTAAGTGTCAACAATTTGGGTACATCACTACCTTGTTTGTTGCAACCAGCAAATGCTGTTTGGTACAATTGCCAATCTTTCGGATATAAGGCCTTCATACCTGGCATCACAACAGCACTGAAATTCACGTACCACACTACTCATCTGTGTGTTTGGCAGGACAGCAGCATCCTGTGGTGAATATCACTTTTTTCGCTACTCAATAGAACACAGAACATAGAACCGTACAGCACAGTACAGGCCCTTCGGCCCATGATGTTGTGCCGACCTATTATCCCACTAAGATCAATCCACCCTACACTATACTATCGTCCATGTGCCTACCCAAGGGTCACTTAAATGTCTCTAGCAGCAGTGTGAAACAGCTTCATCTGTTTCTCAAATTTTAGATATATCCTACTTTGACAAAGGAATCTGAAGTAGCCTGTGAACTTTTCAGGACAACTAGTCTTAGGGCCTTTTGTGAGCTTACACAACATATTGTGAGAAATGATTTGATCAGGGTAGCCATTATACAGTCTATTTAAGCATGAAGCTTACATGAGGCTTCGAGCCTACTATGAGGTTGCTGCTAAAGCCAAACTTACTGCATGTGAAACTAGGAATCCCAGTGTATATACGGACCAGTGAAGGTAGCTTAATGACAATAGAGAACCTCATGGCCAATTTCTCAACTACAACCACAAGGAGAGGGAGTTCATTTGACTGTTCCATCTCCAATGTGAATTCAAGCGTAGGATAGAGCCCAGTAAGATAAGTAACAAAATGTTTATGTGCAGTTGCAAACATATCATCTAAATATTGGCAAGGGACAGAAGATTATGTATCATTCCATCAAAGACAACTTTCTTATGGAGCAAATTGTATCAGAGATAAAAGGTACTGCAGATGCTGGAGAATCCGAGATAACAAGCATGGGGCTGGATGAACACAGCAGGTCAAGCAGCATCATAGGAGCAGGAAAACTTGATGTTTCGGGCCTGATGAAGGGTTTTTTCTGATGAAGGGTTTAGGCCCGAAACGTCAAGTTTTCCTGCTCCTATGATGCTGCTTGACCTGCTGTGTTCATCCAGCCCCATGCTTGTTATTTCTTATGGAGCGAGCTGGGTCTAGAGGGTATCTCATGGACAATGCCACCTATTTGGGTATGCACAGTGTCATAAAAACTGAACTCAACTGCATGAGTTTCTGTGTTCATATGTTCAATGAATACGCAGTGACAAGTCGAGGTTGCCGTGGTACAGTGCTGCAGAGCAAGTATTTATGATTTCCTTAAGTGGTACATTGGTGAATAGGCTAGAAATATCAAGTGTACACATGGACACTGCAATGCAAACAATATGCAAATCCTGTACGTTCTTCGCAAAAGTAAAGAGCGTAACAATTCACCTGAACCTTTGACCAATTCAGCATAAGATGCAATTCTTCAATTGGACAGCATTTGCTGAATAATCCTGAGTCTATGATGAGTTAAACTGACAACAATTTAGGATTGTCAGGTGTACTCGTAGTGTGTACTTGTGTGTACTGGAAGCCAGAGGCCCCGTTCTTTGCGGATAGCAAGGACAGGTACACACACTGTGCCTTTTTCAACTCAACAAAACATGTGATAGCCATTTGCTGGTTCATTTCTGAAGGCAATGCCTGACTAAATCAGAATTGGCCTGTCTAGTTTAAAATTTAAACAAAATTTGGCAGTTATTTTTCACTCATCAGAAATGGGCGCATTCTCTAAGGTAATGCCTGTAACAATTAGGGTTCACTTGTCAACTAATTAGTATCCTCCAGTCAGGCAATATAAATGTTTGTTTCCCCCTTGAATTGATATTCTTGTGAAATGTCCTGATGAGTCCAATATTAAAAGCTTCAACAAAATAGGGGTGGCATGGTGACTCAGTGGTTAGCACTGCTATCTCATTGCACCAAGGACCTGGGTATGATTCTTGGATGTCTGTCTGTGTGGAGTTTGCACATTCTCCCCGGGTCTGTGTGGGTTTCCTCTGGGTGCTCTGGTTTCCTCCCATAGTCCAAAGATGTGCAGATTAGGTGGATTGGCTGTGCCAAATTGCCCGTAGTGTCCAGGGATGTGCAGGTTAGTTGGATTACTCATGGGAAATGCAGGTTTACAGGGATAGGGTGGGTCTGGGTGGGATGGTCTTTGGAGGTTCGATGTGGACTTGATGGGCCAAATGGCCTGCTTCCATACTGCAGGTATTTTATGAAGATGTGTCTTTTTCAGCAACATTTAAATTCTGTACTACCAAGTGACCTTCATGATAGAAAAAGTGTTGCAGTAATTAAGTGACTTAGGACAAGCACATTATGGGCAAGACTATGGCGGTTGCAAGTAACCATTAAATTTTGACTGTTTTGTTTAGCTCTATTGCATAATTATTTATTTTACTAACTGATTCACTAAGAAACTTTATGTGTTGGGTAAAAAGTAATAGAAATAAACTTCAGGTGAATCAACATTTGAAAGAGAGCAGATAAGAAAACAATTCAGGTATGGTTTTTCATTAGCTAGCTATCTACTGAAGTTCAAGGATATAGAAAATAGGATCAAGAGTATGTCCTTCACCCCTACGAGCCTGCTCCATCATTCAATATGATCAATACCCTGTTCCACTGTCTCTGCCTACCCTTTGATCCCTTCAGCCCTTAGAACTATATCTAACTTCTTCTTGAAAGTATTAAATATTTTCGTCTCAACCATTTTCTGTGGCAGAGAATTCCTCAGGCTCAACATTCTGTGTGTGGAGAAATTTCTCCTCAATTCAGTCTTAAATGGCCTATTTCATTAAACTCTGGTTCTGATGGTCTCACTGGTGATCAGGAACTTCCTTCCACCTCTGTTTTCCGCTGCCTAGTCCTGTTAGAATTTTATACATTCCCATCAGAACCTTTTTCATTTTTCTAAACTTCAGTGAATGTAGTCATGATTGATCTGGTCTCACTTCATATGTCAGTCCTGCCATCCCAGGAATCAGACCTGCTAGGAGTACAAAACTACACGCCACATTCTAGATGTAGTCTTTCCAAAGCCCTGCACAATTGTGGGTGGCACAGTGGCTTGCAGAGCTGGGGACCCAGGTTCGATTCTAGCCTCGGCTGACTGTCTGTTGGAGTTTGCATGTTCTCCCTGTGTCTGTGCAGGTTGGATGTGAATTTCCTCCCACAGTTCAAAGCTTAGGTGGATTAGCCATGGGAAATGCATGGTAGTGTAGGGAGTTTGGATCTGTATGGGATGATCTTCACAGGGTTGGACTGAAAGGCCTGTTTCCACACTGTAGGGATGCTATGAATTTTCTGTAATTGCTGCCTGTCATCCCTGCTATTTTATTCAAATCCTCTCACTATGAAGGCCAACATTCCTTTTTCATTCTTCACTGCCTGCCAAACCTGCATTCTTACTTTCAGAGACTGCTGTACAAGGACACCCAGGTCTCATTGAGGTCTTCCATTCCCAATCTATCTCCATTCAGGTTATAATCTGCCTTCCTGGTTTTGCAACCAAAGTGGGTAACCTCATATTTATTAGTCATTGTCTGGACATGTTCCAAGGAAATTTATCTTCCATTTTTCCATTATCACTGTATTTTAGCTGTTCCAGCTCTAGATTCTAAGAGCTCAGATAACGATTAAATTAGTTTAACAATTTTTGAGTCTTTGTTTAAAGTTTCCACGCATGACTAAGCGATATAAAACATATATACAGTGTATAGAAGAGTTCCAAAACTTACTGTTGGAAGTTTGACGTTACGATCACTGCAAGTGATCTGGTAGTCAGAAAAAAATCACTGATTTTTCGTTTATTGAAAATGGAACAGTCACTTGCTAATTCAAATCATGCCCCTTATATGTAGATTACGGTACAGAAACAGGCCATTCAGGCTAATAAATCTGCTCATGCTCCATTTAAGCTTCCTCTTATGATATGTCATCCCAGTCACTAAGCATGTCCTCCTATTGCTTTCATAGTCATGTACTTAGGGCAGCACAGTGGCTCAGTGGTTAACACTGCTGCCTCACAGCGGCAGGGGCCCAAGCTTGATTCCACCCATCAGTGACTGTCTGTGTGGAGTTTGCACTTTCTCCCTGTGTCTGTGTGGGTTTTCTCTGGGTGCTCCGGTTTCCTCCCACAGTCCAAAGATGTGCAGGGTAAGTAGTTGACCACGGGAAATGCAGGATTGGAGGGATAGGGTTGATTGGGATGCTCTTCAGAGGGTTGGTGTGGACGCAATGGGTGGAATGGTCTGCTTCTACACAGTGGGGATTCCATGATTATTGAGCTCCTGCTTAAGGGCGATCTATGCTATTCATTTTCACTTCTCTGTGAGCAAAGTCTTTACAGGCCCTGGCTGATGAGATTGCAGGTGACAGAGGAGGGAGGCTGCAGCAAATTCCTTGTATGGCCTTACCATTATTATTGCCCACCCTCAACCCCCCAAAATATTCACAATCCCTCTGTAAGATGGATCTCTCCTGTACAGACCAGTCTGCCCACTCTTGCGCCAATTAAAGGACTTGTGTGGCCTGCAATTTATTTTTAAGATGATCTCTTTGTGGGTCATAAGGGTAAGAATGGTTCTCTGGCTCCTGGAGGAAGAGTTCAGGCCATATCAGGATCCAATTTCTTTCCCCATCGTGTTTGGGATTCCCATTCACTGGATACAATTACCAGAAATGCCGCAGGCTCTTCCCAATGGTCTGTTTCGACCATCTCCCAGCACACACCCACTGACTCACAAACACTCTTGTCAGGCTCAGGAAAGTGTCTGAAATATATTAATGAGAGCCTGGCATGATGTTTTGCCCACACTGCCTTTCCCTAGTTCACCTCACACCCTGTTTAAAATAGGCACCAAAGGCTCACGTCTTCCTTGAGATGAAACTTGGAAAGTGGCAATGTTTTAATCAAAAGTGAACCAGAGTCGTAGTAACATTGCATTTGATGGCTGGTTAGCTATATTTGCAGACCTTAATTCACCCGAAATAACCACCACTGTATTATTTATGGTGCTTCAGCTGAGTGTACCTTTTATGATATTCCATTGTTCATCCTCCAAATATTTGCTGAAATATTAATTAAAAGAGAAGGAATGCCTAAAGGGAGAGCCTGCAGTACAAAGTACTATCCAGCATGCATTATTGAACAAACAGTGAAGAATGCAACTCCTGCATTCTAAGAGCTACATTCTCGGAGCTATCTTTGATTCTGTGAGCCATTCTCCCTCCCGTGGAGACCCATCGTTGATGGTCTTTTGTTGCTGCAGCTGTATCTTATGAGTTAGCCTGAGTCCGTCCAGGGGTCCCTGCTCAATCCTGTGGACATCAGCATTTCAGACTGCTTTAGCAAATTATGTAAAATGAGGCAAGAGGTAATACCCAGACTGCACCAGGTGCCACCAGATGGACGCCTTGAGGTAAAAATTCATCTGGGACTGAGCAGTGATATCAAAACTGGTCACAACTTGTCACCAGTTGGCACCAAATGGACACAAGGATAAATCGCAGGAAAATCCACTCACCTTGCCACATATTAATGTATTCTACAGGTATAAGTCTCCAAACTTTAATCAGCAATTTACAGTCATTATCTGTTTATTAATTTCCAATAACACAAGCTCACTTGTTATTTTTAGTTTATTTATTTCTTTTGTGTCATGCAGGAACCTGGCAAATTGACTCTCCTTTGGGTTTAGTTTCTGGAAGATGGTATTGCTTGATGTAATTAGATTTTATTGTCAACTAAATTCCCTTCCCTTAACTCCCCTGCCATCCAATAAACGCAGGGTCCAATGTAAACTTATTCAGTGGGTGGGTTTAGGTCAGTTGGTGGGGATTAAAATCCTTGAACCATTTTGTGAAACAAGCCCAGTCTCCATCCTGCTCATTTCTGCTTTAAACTGAGGCCAGAAGGAGAGTGGGTGACCAATCTGATTCAATGTGATGGGCTAGAATTTTAAATATGACAATGTGGACATGTGCATCTTTTCAATTCAGTTTCTAAATGTAATAGCTTTTAGCAAGGATTCCTGAGCATCAGGTATATATATGTGTTACTGATCCCTTTCAACACGTTTTCATACTCAACCTGTCCTGAGATCTTATTGCACGCCTCTGGAGTAGGTGGAACATGAAGCATCTTAGTCTAGATGCAGGGATGCTACCACTGCAATACTAGAGCCCTTTAATAATATTATTAGGATGCTTAAATTAAGGTATTCATTAATTAGAAATTTATCACAAGAGAGGGCTCCTGTGGTAGTGTTCCATCCTTTGGGCCTGGAGACCCAGGTTCAAGTCCTGCCTGTTTCAAAGGTTTGTATTAACATCTCTGAACAAGTTGATTTTAAAGCCTCTTTATAACAAGAGATGAAGTGTCTTTGGAGAGAGAGCACACAGTGTTTACTCGTATGCCTCAGGTCTTCTGTGCCAGATGGGCCCCACATCGATTAGAATGCATACTCACTCCCCAAGACCAAATTTGTTCATTTAAGTTTCATTTGGAATTTTGACTTTGGTTGCAATGCTCCTTTAAGGGACTGCCACATTTTAATTTGGTTTGATTTGAGTCATTTTAAATAGTATGACAAGGGACTAGGAGGGTGGGACTATCGTTCAAGTCACACCTGCCCTGGAGGTATGCCCTAACATGTTCAGTGAATAAGTGAATTTCAGTGAACAGGTTCAGTGAATAAACTCATTAAGGTATATATTTGTAGCCTGTTCCATACTTCACTGACTAGTTTGGGATTCATCCAGGAGCTTTCTTGAACAGGGATCCGATGGATTCTGGGGAAAGTGCCTTCACACCAGTGCCTCCCACAGTCTGAAGCTGTGCAGTTTATGTGGATTGGCCATGGGAAATAGTTCATAGTGTCCAGGGGATGTACAGGCTGGATGGGTTGGCCTTGGTAAAATGTAGGTTACAGGGATAGGATCGAAGGGTGCGTTTGGGTGGAGATGCTCTTCAGAGAGTTGGTGCAGACTCAATGGGCTGAATGGTCTCCTTCCACACTGCTGGGATTCTATGACTTACCTGGGCTGCTTATGTAACCTCTAGGATTGGGGCCACCCTCACAAACAACTTTCTCCTTGTTGGCTTCAGCCTCCCTTCCAGCAACGACAGTCTCTCGCTCTCTCTCACCCAGAGGCCTGCAAACCTCTGCAACTCCAGCACACCAGGCCCCAAAACCCCCACGCCTCCACCAGGCAACAGCATATAGTTATAGCTGAGGTTACCCCAAATGTAAATTACTTATTCAACCAGCTTCCCACGATACTCCAATCTTTAACTTCAATCTGACCTTCAGGTCTCTCTAGGTGACCAAGCCTCCCAATATCGCTTCCTTCCACTCATCTCTCACCCCTCCCCACTTCCCCCCAAATAGGTTGGCTCCTACTCCCCTGGTTCCCAACACAGACCTGCGGTGGCAG
The DNA here is from genome assembly GCA_024137785.1 of Ginglymostoma cirratum. NCBI lineage: Eukaryota > Metazoa > Chordata > Chondrichthyes > Orectolobiformes > Ginglymostomatidae > Ginglymostoma > Ginglymostoma cirratum. The sequence continues at coordinate 17,266,386 of JAHRHZ010000061.1, read as the reverse complement.
CCACTGATAATCTGGTTCCCGCTACAAGCTTTGCCTGTGTTTCCCTCCACCAACCTCAGTAGAAACTCCTCAATTGATGAAGCAGCCCAACAGCCTGCAGTGCGACTTGTTGCAGTACATCTTCAAATGGATGTGATGATGTTTCCTGCAGACACGCTAAGAGGGGCAAGAATGCAAAGTGTCATATAATTCAGGTGGAATGATGGTTTGATCTGAGGAAAGCTTCCAGCTCAGACATGTCGACAAGATCCCCAACTGTGTTAAACCGGTACCAACTTCTCAAATCCTTAGTAAATGAATGTAGGTATTTTTGTGTTAACCAATCTCATATGTGTGCTTGGTGCCTTGATGTTTATACTTGATTCGATTGGACCTGATTTATTATTGTCACTTAATTCGAGATACAGTGAAAAGTATAATGTTGCGTGCTAGCCAGACAAATCATACCTTACATCAGAGTAATAGGACAGAATGCAGAATACACTGTTAAAGCTACAGAGAAGGCACAGACAAAGATCACCTGTAATACATGAGAGATCTATTCAAAAGTCTGAAAATAGCGGTGAAGAAGCTGTTCTTTAATCTGCTGGTAATATCACAAAGGGAAGGAAAAATACAACAGGATTAATGCCTAAAACTTCAACTCAGTTGAGAGTGGTACCCAAGTCACAGCACATAAAGCAAGCAATTGATTCCTTTTTAAGTCAAAAAGCATTCATTTCTTGTTTGTTACATCTTAAAACAAGCAAAACTGTCTGTTTTTGTTACAGTTGCCAGTGAAGATCTGCAATCCAGCTTGTACTTTGTCAATGGATCTCTGCAAGAGGTAGTCTTCGCCAGTACCATGGGGACATTGTTACCATGCCCTGCATCAGGGAATCCCCCAACAACCCTGCGTTGGTACCTAGCAACTGGGGAAGAGATGTACGACGTCCCAGGGATCCGACACGTCCATCCAAATGGCACTCTCCAGATCTTCCCTTTCCCTCCTTCGAGTTTTAATAACTTGATCCATGACAATTCGTACTATTGCACAGCAGAAAATCCTTCAGGGAAAATTAGAAGTCAGGATATTCACATTAAGGCTGGTGAGTGTCATAATGAACATATTAGATAGTGAGAGCGATAATTGCAATTATTGCAATCTTATTGCAATCGGAACCTCTGCATGCTAGATGAGGATCGTGGCTGTTCTAATGTTGAACTTCACTTGGGTTGCATTTTTGCTTAGTAAGGATAGTAGGGTTGGACAGCACTGAAAAAGGCCACTTGGTCCATTGTGTCTGTGCCAGCTCTTTGGAAGAGCCATGCAATGAGTCCCACTCCATCACTTTTTCCCCATAACCCAATTACTTTCTCATTTTCACACTTATATGAACTCACTTTCCAAACTAAGATTAAATCCTGTTTCACTTATTCTTTCGGGCAATGCATCCCAGATCATCAAAGCTTGCTGCGTGAGAAGAATTTTTCTCATTTTCCTTCCTTTGGCCAATGATCTCAGATCTGTGTCCTCTGGCTACCAGCCCACAAGCCAGTCTACTTCAGAGTTCTGTAGTGTCTGCACAAACTGAATTTCTCTCACCATTGGTCCAAGTCTAGTAAATCTTTTCTACCCACTTTCCAAGTCCTTGACATCTTTCCTAAGGTGTGGCACCCAGAACTGAAAACGGTTATGGGAAATGGCAATGTCACAGAGGCTCAGGCTAGTTCTTTCAGGCTCAGTTTCAATCACACCAACGCAACTAGTGGAATTTTTAAACGTTGGGAATTGGGTGGAAGAGGAAGCTGTATTCATGGAAGTAGGGGATGTTGGGCTGCTTGGTCAATCCTGGAAATGGGGGATGGGGAGGTGGTCTATCATGGGTGTGAGTCATAGGAAAGGTATTGATTGGGGTTGATGTGGAGGGACGCTGCCAATCCAGGTGAGGGAGAAAGTTCAGTGGTCGAGGTTGTGAGGAGGAAGAGACGAGTGACCTGAAGAGAGGTGCGTTATAGGCTACATAGAGGAAAGCAGAGGCTTAATGAGGCAGAAGGACAGTCAGAGCATAAGGGATCAGAGTTTAAAAGTTACGGGTGAATAAAAAGCCTTGTGCTGAGGTGAGTGGGAAATCAGAGCCTGGTAGTGGGATCTGAGGACTCAATGTGGGGGTGAGAGGCTCACAGTGGGGAGTTCACTGGGGTCGTGTGAGGAGCTATTTGATCATGGAGATTTCACAGGATGGGGGTGAGAAGGAATTTCTCAATCCAATAATCATTGCTTTAAGGAAACCTTTGAAGCTTTCCTGACATTCAGGAATCCAGCATCCGCATCTAACTGGAAATTCTAACTGTTCACCATGAATGGGGTTGTTTGCCCAACTGCTTTTTAGCTTCTGTTGGAAACTGAAAATGGTTAGCATTGAGGCTGGTTTGGATCAGGAGACAGATTTGACAGGCTACATCCCAGCTGTCTGCCACGCATCTCGCACACTTTCCCTTTCAGTTAAAATCAGCCTCGAGTTCAGTTCAGATTCAGATGGGAGAAAATTTATCTCTTCACAAGTGTTGCATTTGCCCTTGAAACTTACAGATGGATAAGTTTAAAAGAATTTTTAAACAGTGTAACAAATTAATATCTTTAAAAAAAACTGGACTGCTAGAAATACGCAACAGATACTTCAGTGCCTGAAACAGGCACAAACAGGTTAACATCTTAGGAGAGACGTTTTGCAAATGTCACTTTTGGATATGAGTGCCTCCTGCAAGACCATTATTAATTGCCCATCCCTATTTGCCCTTGCGAAGTCATCTTCATGAATCACTATGTTTCGTGGTAGCACTCTGATTCTAGTCATTTTCTTCCAGTCTATGAAGGAGTGCTGTTCATGCACATTTGCAGTTCTAATGGCTATCTCCCAAAACAGCGTTTAATTTCTTCACTCTTTCCACTTCCTCCTTCAGAATTTTTCTTTTGCAGGAAATGTTCATTTTCCTTTTCTGAGCTGGTTTAGAGTCATAGAGATTTACAGCATGGAAACTTCGGTCCAACTTGTCCATGCTGACCAGATATCCTAAATAAATCTAGTCCCATTTGCCAGCATTTGGCCCATGTCCCTCGAAACCCTTCCTATTCATATACCCATCCAGATGTGTTTTAAATGTTGTAATTGTACCAACCTCCACCACTTCCTGTGACAGCTCATTCCATGCACAGACCACCCTCTGCATGAAAATGTTGCCCCTTAGGTCCCTTTTAAATCTTTCCTCTTTCACCTTAAACCTATGCCCTCTAGTTTTGGGCTCCTCTAGCCTGGGGGAAGAACCTTGGCTATTCACCCTATCTATGCCCCTCATGATTTTATAAACTAATTTGATAAACAACAATATTTACCCTTAAACCTCCTCCACACCCCTTCTCCATGGGTTGCTGCATTTCAGTATCGCCTTTTTAAACTCGCCACAGAAAGTTATGTTCAGCCATAAATAGCTGTGCTTTTTTTTTGTTTAATTACCTACTTGCTAATGGCCTGCCATCGCTAGTTAGCCCAGAAATTAAACACATTGAATGTGTTAAGGTCGTAAATTATTTTAGACGATGTCAAAAAAATTGCAATATTAAGTGGCATCTTTCCTTAAGTATGTGCTCACCTCAGTCCTTCTTTCCTTCTCTTTCATTCCTGTTTCTGCACCTGATTTCACACTGAACAGCAGACACTGTAATTTGCCCTCTTTCCAATTCTCCTCTGTTTAAAGATTTCAGAAATCAGCTTGTTTGTTTAAAAAAAGTGATGCACTTTTAGCCTTCTGACCATGGTCCGAGGTGATATTAAGCAATCAGACATCCAGCAAATTTTGTGGATAAAGCAGACTTGGAAAGCACAGACCCACCTTTATTTTTAAAAAAAAGCCTGTTTAACCGAGTGGAAAGTGAAGTGCAAAGTGTGGTCAAATATTTTGCCCTTGTTTCCTGATTTGTTCTACTTTGGATTTGTGTGGTGCTGAGAAGTTGGAAAGAAAGTTTTTTTTGAGGATATTCACCTCAATGATGCATGGGCTTAAAACTTAAGAAATGCAAGATCAGTTTGCTCAAGATCAATGTTGAAAGTTTTGATTTAGATCTGAAGTGTAGGCCTGGAGATTCTGTATTAATCAGTGTAGCCATCAATGATCAAAAAACTTGGACACTCCCTTGCGTATGAAATTCAGCCCTCCCATTCCCTTGAAAGTCTCTCAAACACATTGATTCACTTGCCCTGTTGTATTAACTTGGGGAGTGGAGGTAGTGGTAATACAGTCAGAGAACCATAGAGATAAACAGCACAGAAACAGACCCTTCAGTGCAACTTGTTGACCAGATAGTCCCATTTGCCAGCATTTGGCCCATATCGCTCTAAACTCTTCCTATTCATAAATCCACCCTCATGCCTTTTAAATGTTGTAATCATACCAGTCTCCACCACTTCCTCTGGCAGCTTTCCATATACGCACCACCCTCTGCATGAAAAAGTTGCCCCTTATGTCCCTTTTAAATCTTTCCCCTCTCACGCTAAACCTATGCCCTCTAGTTTTGGACACCCCTACCTGGCAAAAAGGCCTTGGCTATTCATCCTATCCCTGTCCCTCATGATTTTATAAACTTCTGTAAGGTCACTTCTCAGCTGCCAATGCTCCAAAGAAAGCAGCCCCAGCATATTCAGTTTCTCCAAACCTAGCAATATCCTTGTAAATCCTTCCTGCACCCTTTCAAGTTTAACAACATCTTTCCTGTAGCAGGGAGACCAGAATTAAAAGTAGTATCCCAAATGTGGTGTAACCAGCATCCTGTACAGCTGCAACTTGACATCCCAACTCCTATACTCAATGCACTGAGCAATAAAGGTAATAAACAAAGGTTCTAGTAATGAAAGAGCAGTATACCAAACTAATGCACACTCCTTAGAATCCATAAAGCTAGTTTGAGAAGGAGAGAACTGGAGCCTATCTTTATATACTTCTACATTTATCTACAAAGTTGCAAGTTACAAGTATATACCTCCCAACCTAATAATGACAGTGTTAATCTGCTTAGATTGATATCAGCTCATGTGCATTCTCAGTTAATGCCTATTACCTGCAAACAATTAAAGACTTTTAATATCTAATTAACAGTCATAGATATCTCAAATTTATGGTAAATCCATGTGTAGATTCATTGAATTGAGTTTTAAAGTAATGATTATGTGTAACTTTAATTGCTCATGTGCTCAGAAGTTCCCTCTCTAAAGATCTCCCTGCCTCTCTAACTCACTTTCCTCCTCTGGGACTCACCTTCATACCAGGCTTTTGATCACCTGACCTATTTCCATCAATGGCAGGGCCCTCGGCTGTGTCTGACCTGTGTCTTCTGCTGCTGTTCTCACCCCCTCCTCTCCCTCCCAGAACAACAACAGGGTTCTCCTTGTCTTCACTTTCCATTCCACCAGCTGTGTAATTCAAAGGATCATCTCTGCCATTTCTGCCACGCCAGGACGCCACAATAAAACACATCAGCCCCTCCCCTCCATTGTTAGGGACCATTCCCTCTGTGATGTTTTTATCCATTTCTCCATCACAACTAATTATTCCTTGCCCATTATGGCACCCTCCTATGCAGAAGGTGCAACACTTTCGCTTTTACCTCCTCCACTGTGCTAGGCCCTAAATACACCTTTTGCTCAAGCAACATTTTACTTATTCTTCTTTTAATCTAGTTTAATGCTTTGTCTGCTCAAAATGTGGTCTCGTTTACATTGGTGAGACATTTGTGGAACACCTCTGTTTTTTTAAAATTCATTAACAAGTTGAGGGCGTTGCTGGCTAGGCCAGCATTTATTGCCCATCCCTAATTGCTCAGATGGTAAGGGTCAACCACATTGCTGTGGGTCTGGAGTCACATGTAGGCAGAACCAGGTAAAGGATAGCAGTTTCCTTCCCTAAAGATCATTAGTGAACCAGATGGGTTTTTCCTGACAATTGACGATGGATTCATGGTCATTATTAGACTCTTGATTCCAGATTTTTACAGAATTCGAATTCCACCATCTGGCGGGATTTAAACCTGGGTCCTCAGAACATTACCTGGATCTCTGAGTCCAGCGATGATACCACTAGGTCATTGCCTCCGCAGTTTGTAGGAATGACCCCAATTTGCAGTTGGTCACCATATCAGTAAGCCGCCTTGCTCTCATGCTACTGTTTCCACCCTGGGCCTGCTGTAGTGGTCTAGCTAAGTTCAATGCGATGTGGAGGAACCTCATTTTCCATTTAGGCACTTTATAGTCTTCAGGACTTCACAGCTTGAACTCTGCTCTCCATTTTGATTACGCCACACCGCTTCTTGTTTCTGTCTTTGTTGATTTTGTTCTCGGCACTACTGACCTATTTTCTCCTATTTAAACCTTCCATTTGCACCTGTTTTCCATCTCAATATATCCTTTCCCACCACTAGCATTTCCTTTGTCTTTTGCTCTGTGCACCCAATCCACTTGTTCCACTCACTCCTCTCCCCTTTCTCTCAACACCATTTTCCAATCCCTTTCAGTTCTAAGGACTCCAAATGTTAACAATATATCCCACTCCACAGATGCTGCTGAGTTTCACCAGCATTGTCTGCTTTTACATCTTTACTTCAATTGATATCAATTTGGACCATTTTGGTATACTAAAGGTGCTATATAAATGCAAATGGATATTGTTGTTTAATGAACATTGGTACTGTTTGACAACATTAATCCAATTATAAATTTTGTCCTCAGTTTTAAGAGAGCCCTATACAGTCCGCGTAGAGGACCAGAAAGCCATGCGGGGGAATGTAGCGGTCTTCAAGTGCATTATCCCCTCCTCTGTGGAGACTTATATCACTGTAGTGTCATGGGAGAAAGACACGGTCTCACTTGTCTCAGGTAAGGTCAGATTTTGCTTCTTTTGTACCTTCCTTAAAGCAGAAATGTTCACTGTGACAAAAAAATGCTTTGTTTGTGTGCAAATATTAAACTTTTTCACACACTGATTGATAATTGAGTGGATGCATTAACCGAAAGTGGAGGATTGTTAATTTTTTAAAAAATATCCCTCCTCATCAGACCTAATATTTCATGTTGATTGCCAGTTTTGATGTTAAGAATTTGACAGAAATGTAGCTTGTGGTAATGGATGTTCTGGACAGCCCTCACAGTGTCGTCATAAGGTTTTGCTACTATCCAGTGACCCTGTTTGTCAGAGGAAGATATCTGAGGCAGTTCTTCTAATATTGGTCTGTAGGAGTAAGCTTGGTGCTTGTCATGTGAATTATAGAGCATCTGCCTTATCACCTTCAATCTCTGAATATTTCGAAGAGGAACAAATGAGGTTTTCTCCAGAAGGTAAAATGGAGAAGCATGTGATTGATGTAGAGATGGTTTTGCCTTCATCCTGTAATGGTTTGTTCTGATATCCATTTGGTCAATGGCAAGATGTGGCCATGGAAAGCTATGAAGACTCTTCATGGAATATGTTATATCTTGTTTGATGGCTTCATATTGATAACGCTGCAATTCATCTATCAGGTAAGCCAGTTGTAGGAGGCAAAACAAACTTAGCCATCTGTAACTTCAGCGTATGTGGGATTGTGAGTCACATACAGGGACTGCAAGCTGTTCCTGTTTATTGTCATCATTCAGGACTTGGATGACCTGGCATGAATTGTCTCCTGGTTCACTGGGTACATTCCATGACTGGTGTGAATTACATGGCAAATTATAGTTCAGGCAGTTTATTTAACATGCATTTACATTCTGCTTATTTTTTAAACAGTTAGTATTTACATTTTGATACTCTATAATTCTTTGAATTGTCTGAGGTAACTGTGAAAAATTGATGGGTCAGTGATATCTAGCTAATGTTACAAACCTGTGCAGATTTGGACAACTCCGTGACCCAACATTTACCCAGGTGACTAAGAATTTGTTAGCCAATAATGACATACAGCGGCCATGTTTGATCCTGTTCCTGTCCAGCAGGGTCCTCTGATGCTAAGTGACTGAACATTTACTTCCCAGTGGACAACTGTAAGTTGCCTGATCAATGGATTCTTGTCTGCGATATCAAGTTGGTTCTGAAGGCCGTCAATCCTCAAGAATGTCTTTCAAAATGCAAGAAACGTGTTGTTCAATATTCCTTCACTTCTCCAGCCTTCCCTTTCAATAGAAATGCAGAAGGATTTTGATTTTTATGTCTGACTGTGAGATCCCTCTACACTCTGATCATTTGAATCATGATGTAGGCCTGAGCTTCAAATACAACAATGCCCGAACTTAGGACTCTATCCTGACTCCAGAAACTGATAAATTCTGTCTCATTCTGGGCTGCTGTGCTTTTCAGAAGCATGTTGCGATTTGTGCTTTGTGGTATCTCAGTGCATTTTCTTAACTGGGAGACGGCTATTTTATGGCTGTGGATCTGAAGAGGAAAATAATGTCTAGATTTGTTTAACTGTAAAGGCTATAGCTTGTTTCTCCTTGTTCACGTATCAGCAGTTCAGGAAAAGTCTATCCCGAAAAAGAAATTATGTAATTTGGGTTGCCTTCATGTGAAATTTGATTGAACATTCCTCATTTTCACTGAGAGATTATCAAGGGAGTAGAGAGTCTGAGCAAGTGACAGCATCGTGAACAGTTATCGAAGAGTGGGATCAGCGCATGAAGCCCGGGAGACCATCATGAAATCCTGCAAAGGTCATGCAGCTTATTAACCTTTGCTTGAAACCATGGCAATTGGAAACAGAAAAATACAGAGCACTCTCCAATAAGGAGATTCTGCCCTCTGGCTCCTCATGGTTTGGGTATTTTTAAATCTGGATTTGTTTTAAAATTGACCAAAAAATGCACACCAAGCAATATGTAAATGGAATCTGATCAATGAGAAGAATTTAAGGGCTTGGCCTTTCCATCATTCCTTTGGTGGTGGAAGAACCCAGTCTTTTCTCTTGAAAAAATATTGTAAAGTGTTGTCTCAGATAATTGATTCAGTGTGATCCCTTAATTGATCCACTGCAGATATTTATTGTTCCTGAATGCTGTGGTAAAGATGCCAGCAAACAAACTGAGTTTGATTTAACTGGGGTCACAGTCTCTTGCCTGCAATTTTACGGTCTATAAATATGACCTGCATTTAACTGGACTAAGGAGATACTTTTAAACAGGTGTGTGTCAAGGCAAGCCCTAAGGTCTTCTAATGTCAGGGGTCAGGGAAGCTGATGACATTTGCTGTGAAAGGTCAGCAACAGGTAAGAGTAGTTGGTAAATTGCTCAAGAGATAAAAGGTACTGCAGATGCTGGAGAATCCGAGATAACAAGCATGGGGCTGGATGAACACAGCAGGTCAAGCAGCATCATAGGAGCAGGAAAACTTGACGTTTCGGGCCTAAACCCTTCATCAGAAATGGGGGAGGGGAAGAGGGTTCTGAAATAAATAGGGAGAGAGGGGGAGGCGGATAGAGGATGGATAGAGGAGAGGATAGGTGGAGAGGAGGCAGACAAGTCGAAGAGGCGGGGATGGAGCCAGTAAAGGTGAGTGTAGGTAGGGGGGTAGGGAGGAGATAGGTCAGTCCAG
>JAHRHZ010000061.1:17175686-17243418 GCA_024137785.1 Ginglymostoma cirratum | reverse complement strand
GCCTCCCTGCGCTGGCCCTCGGTCCGGGACTGGCCTCCCTGCGCTGGACCCCGGTCCAGGACTCAGCTCCCCGCACTGGCCCCCAGTCTGGGACTCACCTCCCCATGCTGACCTCCAGTCTGTGAGTTGCCTCCTCCATTCCCTTCTGAGTAAGTTTTAAAATTCTGATTTGAAGAATTGGAGATTTATGTTTCATTTCATAAAATAAGCATAAATACTTGTATCATTTCCATCTTTCTTACCCTTTCATTTCTATCAGCACCATTCCACTGATCACTGATAATGTGCTGCTATTTGGGTGGAGATCTGACTGTATCCCAGAAGAGCAGCAGAAGGACTTTGTGATGGAACTGTGTGCTGTGCGGGTTGCTCAGCCAATTCATAAGATCTGTCTTAGTTGTCTCTGTCATTTATGGTTTATGATCTATTGGCATTTCCCTGTTAATTCACATTCAATTTGCATTGATTCTAGGTTTTAAGGTTATGGGTACTATCACAAAATAGTATGCCACGTTAGCTCTGTTTGACTCTTGTTGTGTAAAATGTTCTTTTATTTTATATCATGGAATCTCATTCTTTCATAAAATAATTGGGGTTTTGGAATTCTTTTTTAAAAATAGTTATTAATCTCGACTGAGATTAGATAACAATGCAACAAGAACCGGTAGCATTTCTGTCGTGGTGTTTACAGAGTTAAGGGCCTCTAGGTACTTCAGAGGAGCATATTCAAACAAGAATTGAGAAGAAGCTATCAGGACAGGTTCAAAATAAGTTTTTAAGTTGAGTCTGAAAGGAGAAGAACAGCAAAAAGGTGAAGAGGTTCGGGCCCAGAATGGTCGTATTTATTTTATCATCATGTTATTGCGCACCTTTGGAACAGGTAGGACTTGAACCCGGGCCTCCTGGCTCAGAGATAGGAACACTACCATCGTGTCACAAGAACCGTTTCCAGGAGGCTGTATCAGCGGTGGAGTAAATTGAGGGGGACGCAAAAAAAAACTAAAATTGTCAGAAAAATCGGCTGACAGAGGTAGGAAGGATTTGAACACATGTATAAATATATATATAAAAATCATAATTTATAAACTTTATTTATTTGGTTTTTTTATTAGATCATTGGGATAACTGCATTTGCTATAGAGGAAAATTATTTAAAATTAAATTTTCAAATTTGCTACTGTTTAGAGCAACTAAACACCCGATATTAAGTTTAAAATATTGATTCAATTGAACCATTCTGCTAATGTTATGTGCTTGTTCATGACACAATCAGAACAGCATAATTGAAGCCTGATGATCGCTTCATTCTCCACCACCTCATTCTTTGACTGAAGAGGGATCTTAACCTTCGAAAATTGAGAAATCCAGATGCGAGGCCAAGGTCTGTAGTACAGCATTTCACAAAAGTTGAAAAGAGTGGGAGAGAAGATGAGCTACATCAGGAAATATTGATTAGCTGACAAAACACTGGTGGTTTGAAAGCATGAAGATCATAGGAAGAAGGGAAGCCTCAGGCAGCCAAAGATTTCCATTGTTCTGAATGAGGGGAAACATACAGAGTTTTAATTTCAACACTGCAATCATCTGGGCAAGTGTTATAATGGATAAAACAAGGTATTTGATTTTCTCAGAGGGAGGGTACAGTGATGTGGAGAATTAGGTGGGATGGGGAAATTTATCATAACAGAATGAAGATGCTGGGAGTTGGAAATATGAGGTGGTGACATCTGGGGCTTGGGAAGAGCAATATCTGGGACAGGGATAAGGCAGGAGATTTTGGACAGGGGTGGGGTGGGAATGTCCTGTTTTGCCTCCTGATGAGTTGATTGTTGGGGGGAGGGGCCATGGGCTGGGGTGAGGTGGAAGCTGCAGAGCAGGAAGTGCCTCCAGTGTGCGCAGGAGAGTCCCAAAGCAGTTCGCCTCACCCAGCTAGTTTCCCAACACCATGTACGTGCAGTGGAAACCTTCTGCATTGGGGGGAAATAACAGTATGAGCAGGAGGCCAAGGATAGCAAGCTTCCCATATCTCATCCTAAAATGGGAAGAAGGTCAAGGACAGGTGGATAGCTAGTGACAATAAACGTGGAGCTGGAAAAGCACGGTTGGTCAGACAGCATCCGAGGAGCAGGGAAGTCAATGTTTCGGGACGAAAAATGGCAGTGTCCTGACTTCTGGACCAGCAGATCTGAGTTCAAGCACCTGCCCCAGAAATGTGTCAAAATGAAGCTAAATCAAGTTGAAGGTGCAGTGGATAGCTAGTAGGCTGGTCATGGACAGCATGCCAGTTAAAAAAAAACCCAACCACCTTCAAATAATCTGGGGGGGGAATGTTAAATCCTCCTACAAATGTAGTGGGGAGGAAGAACAAACGGTATAGAAAGTACTTAAGATGTAGTCAAAGACATGATACTAAGCCCAGTTATGTTTTCCCAGCCCAGCTTATGAATTTTCCATTTGAGCAGATTATAAGAATTCTTTGTGCACAGTTAACGCTGCCAGTTCTTCCAACATTGTCTGCCAAGCACTTCAGGGCAATTTAAAGAGTTGCTTTGCTGTGCTAATTGTTGATTGCCCTGGGCAGAAGATGCAAGTTTAAACACTGTGTTGCCTTCCTTAAATCTCAATAAATTCACAAAAATATAATGGTATGTCCGAGAGCAAAACATGACATTGTCATAGAGTCACAGAGATGTACAGCATGAAACAGACCCTTCGGCCCAACTCGTCCATGCCAAACAGATATCTTCAATTAATCTAGTCCCATTTGCCAGCATTTGGCCCATAACCCTCTAAACCCTTCCTATTCATGTACCCATCCATATGCCTTTTACATGTTGTAATTGTACCAGCTTCCACCACTTCCTCTGTCGGCTCATTTCATACAAGCACCACCCTCTGTGTGAAAAAGTTGCCCTTTAGGCCCCTTTTATATCTTTCCCCTCTCACTTAAAACCTATGCCCTCTAGTTTTGGCATCCCCCACTCCACAGAAAAGATCTTGCATATCATGATTTTATAAAACTCTATAACGTCGCCCCTCAGCCTCCGACGCTCCAGAGAAAAAAGCTCCAGCCTATTCAGCCTGTTCCTATAGCTCAAACGTTACAACATCCTTGTAATTTGTTTTTGCAAGTTCAGACAACTATATTGTGAGTAATGTTCTGTAACACATTCTTTCATCCATCCATGGACGTACATTGGTTTCTAGTCCACTAATACCTTGATATTAATGCTCTCATCCATGCATTCCAATAACTCCATAGCCTCATTCCTTCCAATCACCTGCAATCTCTTCCTGTCCTATAATGTCCTGCAAACTCAGCTTTCCTCTAACTCTGGCCTCTTCTGTGTCTTCTAGACTTTTTGATGTCATACTGATGGCTATACCTTTAGCCATTGAGGCCCTCAACTCTGGAATTTTTTCCATACGTCTCTTCACAATATACCTTAAGTTTTTTGAGGGGATCTTGGCTACTAATCCTAATGCTTCCTTCTTTGGCTCAGTGACTATTGTTATCTACTGCACTCATGTGAAACACCTTGGAAATTTGTACTCTTCCTATTCTTTCTTTGGATATGCATGTCACTGTCAAGGCCAATATTTATTGTCCACCCCTAAATTTCCTTGAGAAGATGCCATTCGTCACTCTCTCCAATGTGAGTACATGCGGTTAGAGAGGGAGTTCCAGCATTTGGTGCCGCGACACTGAAGGTACAGCGATATATTTGAGGTCAGGATGTGCATAGCTTGGAGGGGAACTTAGGTGGTATTTGCTGCTCTTGTCTTGGTTAGCTTAGTTAGTTGGATGGCTGGTACAGCAATGCCAACTGCATGGGTTCAATTCCCACACTGACTGAGGTTAATGTGAAGGACTCTCCTTCTCAACCTTTCCCCTCGCCTGAGGTACAGTGACCCTCAGGTTAAAACACCACCAAACGTCTCTTTCTGACGAGAGATCAGCCGTATGGCGGCTTTACCTTTCACCTTCTTGGTGGTAGCGATCATGGGTTTGGAAAGTGCCTTGGTAAGTCTTGTAGACAGTACGCCATGTATCGTTGGTGGAGGATGTGAATGTTTAATGCATATTTAACAGTGGACAGATAGAATACCAGTCGAGTTGCTCTATAAATCTACATTATTATTGCATTCCTTCCATTGTTATTATCTGTGAGAATTGTAAAGAATCTGTGGTGATCAATCTTTCTAGATTTTAGCAGTCCTTTGATTGCAAAGATACAATAGTGAGTGCTTTATAGTAAAAGTCTATCTTATCCAGAGGGAAAAAAACCTTCAAGAGACTCATCCTCAGCTTTTATAGTTTCAAATCTCTCAATTTGTTACCACTGTAGAAAAGTGATCTTTTTTCCGAAGAAAGGGGCTGAAAATTCATGAAACATTAAAAATGACATCAGTAAGAGGTAGAGACCCAGTCTGGCAGCCAGGCAGTAATACCAAAATTAGCATTCAGCCAATCCTAGAGTAGTTGGGAGGTGGCAATGGTGATTTTTCCTTCTAAGTTGTGAGCATTTTTGCTATTTTTCATACAGCTTTGAATTGGATTTTTTTCAAGTCTAAAGCTGCTGAGCCAAACTCTTGAATGTTCTTGTGATCAACTGCGCCTCATTATGCCCCCAGAGCAAACATTTTACTAAAGTTGGGTCGCCAATTCTGGTTAGGGGTATTTGTGAATGTTTCATTTCCATCTACCTACATGTTCGATTGCTACAGAATTTTAAATATTTCCCCAATTTATTAACAGGAAATAAACAAATATGCCTGAGGAATATAAGGTCTCTTGGATTTTCTCTCGAATTACATGCAGCAATGGTTTGGTGATTAAACTGCAGGAGAAACTGTGAAGAGTTGACAACCCAGTGCATTGGGGCTGGAACTCTGTGGTTTCTCCCTCTCTCTTGCCTTTTTAAACAATTGAAGCAGAAACATCTCAAAGGTTGGTCTAAATTTGCATTAGTTTCCCACAGTTTCCGCTGCTCCTGAATCGGTGAAATAGGAGACAAGGAGGGAGAATCCTCATAAACATGAGTGAATGAATGATTTTATTGTCCCGTGTATTTTACAATGGGAAAATCAGTAAAATTAAAAAGCTTTTCCATCGTCGCCGTAATCCGGCGCCATTTTGCATAGTTTTAAGAATAAGAAAAGAAAATGATATAGCTTAAAGAGAGCCCATAGGTTCTGAGCCAGCTCCTCACCACTGCCATCCCTCCTCCACCTCCTTGCTGCTGTCTGTGCTGGACCCAGCTAATGGTGAGGTCACCACCCCTCAGGCACCATCTTTGCCGCTGGGCTGAATCTCCTCTGCCACCGTCTCGCTGCCACCTGCACTGGACCAACCAATGTCAGAGTTGCATCTCTCACCAATGGGCCCACCTCGTCGATGCACTTCTGCCACTGCGTCTAACCAATGACAAACATTCGCCCGTGCTACATGGTTGCTGCTAAATCAGCTCATAAACACTGACTTACTCCTGGGACATCGAATGTGTGGCCACTTTGTTTATGAGTGTATTTCTGGATTCTTCCACTCACCCAGAGATCAGCTGATGTTTATAAACCACGGCCGCAACTAATGGCATCATCTGAAATTCTCACATGGCCCAGTTTGTTTTTTGTTCAGACTGCACTGTTTCTCCCTCGTGTTTTAGTATGGGCTCATCTGTTCAGATAAGATCAGAACAGCCCTTAAGGTGTTTCTATCACTAGCATTTATTAACGTTATGTATATATGATAGGGCAAAGGCATCTCTCTCAAGAGCTAGGTCTAGTCTTCTAGCAGGATCCTTCACACATGACAACTAGGATCACCATGACAGCACAGCATACCTCCATGATTTATCTGTATTTTCATTGAAGCCTATGTCTAGTCTAGGTGCCTTGGCCAGCATTTGTCCATCATCCCTTGACTTAACTCATTGCTGCCTGTGAGAGCTTAATGTACAGAAATTCTGTGATAACAAGGTGTGGGGCTGGATGAACACAGCAGGCCAAGCAACATCATAGGAGCAGGAAAGCTTGACGTTTCGGGCCTAGACCCTTCATCAGAAATTCTGCGATGTCTGTTTTAAGTTCCAAATTGGCTGCCACCTTTCCCTGATTACACACGCTTCATTGGCAGTGAAAGTACATCAGGACATCACGAGGTCATGAAAATCCAACAGAAATGCATGCATTTTATTCTCATAGAGTAAGTAGCTCCTACTCCAGAGGCTAGAGTTGAGATTGTGCAGTGACGTACAGCCATGGGAACATTAGGAAGTATTTTGATGATCAGTTGAAGAACCACAGCTAGGCAACAGGCCAAGTGTTGGAAAACAGGGTGAACAGCATAAGTAGGTGTTTGATGAGAGGAATGGACAAGAAGGGCCTGTTTCCATGCAGTAAAACTCTATGACCCTACTGTTAAGCAGAGTTAATATCCCATTAAACATACATTACAGCTGCAGCATTACTTTGAAAATCCTTTCCATTGCGTTTGTACGTGAATATTGATTGTATGAAATGAAAAATAACAAGAATAGTCAGCTCCAAAGATCCGTGTAGACTTAGAAACTGGTGAATAGGATTTTTTTTAATGTTCCACTGTTTCTGTAGAAAGAAAAAGAACAATGTGCTTTTTTATGTGTTACGTGAACTGTTTTTCAACTGGCTATTCATTGTCTCTGGAGATTGCTGGAGTCGATCAGGCTCAACTTGAGGAAGAGCCTTATGCCGAGTTGTACAGACATGATGGGCTGATTGGCCTGTTTCTACACCATAATAATGTAACCATTGAGCCATACTCTGATTAGTGATTAAACAGCTAAGGAATCAAGCATACTGACACTTTGCAGCTGATTCTACAGCCACACAATAAGCATGGGAGATTCTAAACTGGGAGCAGATCTCTCCAAAGTTTAATTCTTCTTTAAAAATCCAGGGCATTTCAGAACATAAGGTCTTGCAGTGCAGAAGGAGGCCATTTGGCCCATTTGGTGTGTGTTGCCTCTTTGAAAAAAACAGTCCAGTTAATTCCACTGCTCTGCCTTTTCCTCATCATCATGTACATTTCTTTTCAAGTATATTATGTGGCTTGATGTCAAATTTTATTTGATAATATTCCTATGAATCACTCACCTAGGGACATTTTATTACTTTAAAGGCACAGTATAAATTCAAGTTGGCTGTTATAGATCCAATTCCCTTGTGAAAGTAACTATTAAATCTGCTTCCGCTATCTGTACACTCATTGCATTTCAGATTATCTCAACTCCCTGCGTGAAATAAATTCTTCTCATCTCACTTCTGGCTTTTTTGCCAGCGACCTTTTAACCTGTGTTCTCTCACGTAATGTTTGATTCGGGTACCAGTGAACAATAGGATTTCATTCCGAGGTAATATTGGCCTCCCAATGGATTTTACACGGAACAATCCTGGATTCCATAACCTTTTGTTCTAAGACAATGTAACATGGAAAATTACTGCACTGAGTGGAGTGACGGAGGTCATGTACTAAAAAAGGAAAATAACTTCAACATAAGCTTGAAATTCATTTTCTTCATTTTAGGTCAGGGAAGATTCACAAGCATGATTTCTGTCACCCCCCAGAGCATGGTTAGGACAGCTACTTTTGCTATAATGTGCTTCCAACATCTTGATATGAACAATTATCATTCTTTTCTTTCAATCTTAGAGGAAGTTTTTTTTTAAACAGGAGCAACCTTATGTTTAAAGTCTTCCCATAACCTCCTTCAGATCCTGCTAGTGATTCTACTCAACTGCTATGCAACTGCTTTATGGAATTCCTCATTGTCTCCTTATTTTATGGCAAAGTGCAATGTTCTTTGATACTTTTTTGAGAAGGATTAGAAAGTATATCAGATATTCAGTATGATGTTTATTGGTCTATTTGAAGGATGCATGGTTTTATGAGCATTTTACCATGCAATACGTGGCCTATGTTTCTGTGGTGAAAATGGAAATATTCTCCTTTAATGTCATTAGAATCATTGTCTCACACAGACACACACACACGCACGTACACACACGTATGCACACACACACAATATTAAGTGGATAACTTCAATAATCGCAGGTTCATTCCATTTTGTCCTGTCCCAGATTGCAGTCAGCAGGAGGCAGTAGACCTCATTTACAACACAAATCCCGGAGGTGAAAGAATGCAACATACTCCCCACCTTCCCTCCCCACCCACCACACTGGTTTAATAGACCTCCCAGGCTCAATCCCAAGCATGGAAAAAAAACCTCAAAATGCATGGATTACTTACGTCCCCATTGTGTTTTTTTTTTCAGAACTGCTTTCTATCTGTAAAGGCCTGGGCTTTTTATACAGACATGTTATTGTCATTGTACATTGACTATGGGTCGATGACAAATGATGTAGCCTGTGCTTCCTGGGTTTGTAAAGAAGGTGACAATTGTTTGCAGAAATAACAAATTGTTAATGTATATTAGGAACTGGCATAAACTATACAGTCCTTTAAACTTGTACAAGTGTCCAGTTAAATCGTTGCTGCTGAGTAGATTAACTCCACCTTGGTTCCATATATGGTGACTTAACAAAATTCTCTCAGTCTTTGGTTTCATATTTACAGATGATCGAGCTTCCAAATTGTTCAGTGAGGAACCTTCAGGTGGCGACTGCTACTCTTTTTGTGAAGAATTCCCTCATAACTTTACGTATAGGAACTTATCAATAGGATGTTGCTTAAGGATATCTCTGCGGGAGTTCCTCAGGGTAGTGTCCTAAGTCCATTCATCTTCAGCTGCTTCATCAATGACTTTTCCTCACCACAAAACCCTCACTGGGATGTTTGCTGGTGGTTTACAGTGTTCAGTATCACTCTGGATTCCTCAGATACTAAAACTGTCAGCATGTGCAATGTAGTAAGACCTGGACAACTTTCAGACCTGGGCTAATATGTAGCCAATAGCATTCAGACCAGACAAGCTTTAACAGGATAGAATCTCCAACAGGAGAGCATCTAACCACTCCCCCTTATATTCAATGACATTATCATCACTGAATCCCTCAGCATAAACATCGTGAAGGTCATATGTTGATCAGAAACTTAACTGGACTCATCAGATAAATACTGCTACACAGTCAGGTCAAGGGCTGGGAATTCACCTCCTGTCTCCTAAGTGCCTCTGCACCATCCACAAGGCATGAGTCAGGAATATGATGGAATATTCTTCCCTTGCTCCAACAACACTCAGAAGCTTAATACCATTTGGAACAAAGCAGTTTGTTTGATCAACAAGCTGTCCATTAACACAATCTTTCTGTCTGAACACCATTGGTACACAACTGCAGCAGTGGCCACCTTATACAAGATCACAAGGCCCCTCAGGTAGCACCTTCCAAACGCATGATCACTTCCATCTAGAAGGACAAGGGCAGCAGATACATGGAACCTACAAGTTCCCCTCTAAGTCACTGACCCTCCTGACTTGGAAATATATTGTTATATTTCGAGATATGTAGTGCTGCTGTATCAAACTCCTGGAACTCCCTCCCTAACTGCATTGTGGGTTAACCTGCAGCACATGGACTGCAGGGGTTCAAGAAGACAGCTCACCACTACCTTCTCAAAGACAATAAGGGATAGACAATAAAGCTGGCCCAGCCAGCGACACTTATATCCTATGATTGAATCTTTTTATGAAATGCGCTGTACCATGCCTCCTTCAAATGCACCTTTCAAACCTGTGACCTCTACTATCTAAAAAGGCAGGAGCTGCAGATGCATGGGACGACCATGCTCAAGTTCCTCCCAAAAGTGATACAATCCTGATGGAACTATATCATCATTCCTTCACAGTCACTGGGTCAAAATCCTGGAATTCCCTTCCTACCAGCACCATGGGTGGCACTATGCTCAAACGACTGCAGCAGCTCAGAAAGGCATCCCGAAGCATTTCCATCTCCTGGACAGTTGGGATGGGTAACAATACTGGCTTTGCCAGTGACACCTTCCCGCACGAATGGATGAAAACAAACTGGCAGTCGGGTTTGGCAGACCTGAATTACTGATTAAATCCCATGTCACATTTTGGCTCATTTTGTACATTGCACCTCTGTGCTTCATAGCTGTGGACTCAAAGCCCAGTTGCAGGATGCCTCAATGCAATACTGAGTGTGGCATTCTCAGAGAAACCAACCTTCATGGGAAATGCTCAGATGAGTACTTTGCTGTTTCACTATATTCAAGATCCAGCTGTACCGTTCAAAGAAGAAAAGTGTGTCGTTCCAGGGCTCTGATCAATATTTCTGACTCATCCAAAACCTACCTAAAAAATATACTCACCTGTGAGTTATTCCAGCTTGTGAGTTCAGTGTGTTACGGATCTTGCCTTGTTAAGAATGGCTGCTAATTTTGCCAATATTGCAACACTCACAGAACAATGTGCTGCATTCAAAAGGCTTAGAGGTAAGATCAGACCTAGTGAAAATGTAATTGTCGAGTCACACAACACTCCACATACTCTGATCACTGTCTTTCGGACTGCCGGTTAAAGCGTCGATTTTAGGAAAGAGGTGTTTGAAATGATAGCTTCCTCTTTTCAGTAAACAACAACAAAAATCAGAACTTACTGGAGGCATGCTGCATAGTGAAAGCCAGGCAGTGTGGCGATGCCCCCTGGAGATGTACTTGTACCTTTTTGACTTAATGGCGAACCGCAGTCATGTTGCTGACCTGCTTTTTAGCACCAACGGGGTTGCTTCATTTTGATGCCAGTTTGGGTCTGCAACTGGCACTTGAAATTGACGACATTTTTGCCACAGTGGTTGCATACGTGCAGTAATTATTCAGCTCCACAGTGGCCTAGTTCTTGGATTTCCTCTTGTGAGAACAGGTGATGTCATCTACAAGTACACAGAGTCACAACAGTGGAAAGTTCACCATGTTGACAATAGAGCTGATATCACACTCTGCATGTCTAATTCAACTTGGCATCAGCTGGCCTCAGCCAGTGTGTGTCTTTTAACCTTTGTCAAGCAGAAATCATACCGTGCATTTAATAAATAGGTATTTCTGGTTTTTAATTTTAAAATGTACATTTAATTATTCTTTGCAGTTTGTTGGAAATGTAGAAACCGAGTGCATTTGACAGTTGGAATGGGGTTGAGAAGAAAACCCAGATCTTTACCTGTGAGCATTTTAATCTGGAAAGCACAAGGACTTCAATGTGACAAGAGTCTGAAGCCTAGAAGCTCCTGGGAAGGGTGATCTTGGGATCTTCGCAGCTTATTGCCTAGGTACATGTAAGGACAGTTTTTTTTTTAAAAATTGCTACTCTTCAGGATGGAAGTTGCGTATTACCTTCATGTGTGTAACTGGCAACACTGTTTAGGAGCAAGGGATTAATGGCTTAAAAGATCTGAATGTGTGGACCTCGTGCATAAGAAGCGAGCAGGAGGAGTGCCATATACCAGTTTCCTGGGGAACCTGACCTTGACTAACGCAGCCCTCACCCAGACAATTGGATATGGCTGATTCTTAAATGGGGGCATTCAAAGGCTGAGATTGAGAAAAATATTGCTTTCACATTCACACAGTCCGTTAACCATGCTGAATATTTGATCTGATGAGTTTGAAAATTGGTGCCAATAAAGCAGACAGGCTGCATTAAGACATGCAGCATCACAACCTTGAACACGTTCCATGGCCCGGATTCCATGATTGATTGTTTTGGCCTCCCAGCCATGTCTATGATGGTTGGGACTGAATGGGCCTTTCTTTTGTTTCACCGGATGCCTGTTGTCCATTAATCTTGCACAATGGTAAACAAATTCGAGGCAGTGATCAGAGCTCTGCAAACAGATCTTAGCATCCCAATATGTGGGAGAGGGTTAAAAGCAATTAGTCTGTGATTCCCAATTCTGATTATTATTGAAATAACTCCATGGAGCATCCCGTCACCAAATCAGCCTGTATTTACACATGGAAAGTGCTTGACACTGATCCAGCTCCCTCAGAGCCAGCTTTTAAAATGAACAGAACCTCTGACACAGAGATAGTAGGAACTGCAGATCCTGGAGAATCTGAGATAACAAGGTGTGGAGCTGGATGAACACAGCAGGCCAAGCAGCATCATAGGAGCTGCTACGCTCCTACGTCAAGAAGGACGTAGAAGGGTCTAGGCCCGAAACGTCAAGCTTTCCTGCTCCTATGATGCTGCTTGGCCTGCTGTGTTTATTCAGCTCCACACCTTGTTATCTCAGAACCTCTGACACTCCTGTTTAATATCTGTCAACCAGGGGTCCTTGATTGGACCAGGTTAACAGCCCAAATCAGGGAACCCATATTCTATGAGGATCTATGAGGAATTCCTCTATGAGGAATTATCTAGTGACTTCTGCTGGAAAAACGTGTGCATGTTGACAGCAGATCAAAAGAAGGTCTTGCATTCACATAATGCCTTTTGTGACTTAAAGATGCTGTGAAGCACTTTATAGTCAATGATGCATCTTTGAAACATGATCACTCTTATAATCTAAGAAAAATGGCACCCTGTTTTGTCACAACAAGCTCTCTTGAAGAGCAAAGTGAAAGTGGTCAGGTAATTTGTTTTATGACAAAAGCAGAAATTGCCAGGGAAACTCAGCAACTCTGACAGCATCTGTGGAGATCAGGCAGATACAGTGACCCTTCTTCAATTCTGTGCTTTCTGTCCACAGGTGCTGCCAGACCTGCTGAGTTTCTCCAGCAATTTCTGTTTATGTTTCAGATTTCAGCATCTAGAATCATAGAATCCCTACAGTGTGGAAACAGGCCCTTCAGCCCAACAAGTCCATACTGACCCTCAGTGTATCCCACCCAGACCCATCACCCTATAACCCTCCTAATCGACACATCCCTGGACACTACGGACAATTTAGTCCACCTAACCTGCACATCTTTGGACTGTGGGAGAAGACTGGAGCACCCAGAGGAAACTCACACAGACATGGGAAGAATATGCAAACTCCACACAGATAGTTGCCCGAGGGTGGAATTGAGCCTGGGTCCCTGGCGCTGTGAGGCAGCAGTGCTAACCACTGAGCCACCATGCAGTTTTTGTTTGTTTACTACTTTTTGTGATGTTGGCTAATGAAAATATATTTTCTAAGGACAACAGGGCAATCTGCCCTTGCTTTTCTTCAAAACAGACTTTTTTACAAAGTCTTGAGAAAGGACATGGGATCTCAGTTTAACATCTCATCTATAATACCTGATCTGACTGTGCAGCATTCCCTCAGTATTGCATTTGGAATGCAGTAAAAATAGAACAAAGGACATGTTGGTGTGATCTACTAGCCTTTTAGTATCCTGGCTAACATTGTGTAACAAACTGAGAATTACATTGTGCCTTTTGTCTACTTAAGGCTACAATACGCTTATACCAGCAGAGGGAGTCTAGAAAGGGAATGAAGAAATTCATGTCTTAACAGCATGTGCAGTTCTGACTCTGATTATGTCTTCCTTCCCAAGAAGTTCACTATGTCTTAATAAACTGCTGGTACATATGGAAATAGATGCTGGTACCTGTGAATGATTTTAAATCTTCCTGCTGAAGGAAAACTGCATGTTTGCCAATCAACCATCAGCTCTACACCATCCATTTTCCTGCCCTGCAATGGAAAAGCGAATCAGGCAAGTTATAGAATGTGCTGCCACTTCACCCTCACTACTTTTTCAATCACCAATAAAAGTTAAGATTACCCCCACTGTCTTTACTTTACGGAGAAAAAGATTAAAGAAAGAAAATATCTTGAGGCCAGTGGCTGAGAATGAAAGTATAATGTCAAACTGTAATACGGTCACTTGATCGTAACACAA
The DNA here is from genome assembly GCA_024137785.1 of Ginglymostoma cirratum. Lineage (NCBI taxonomy): Eukaryota > Metazoa > Chordata > Chondrichthyes > Orectolobiformes > Ginglymostomatidae > Ginglymostoma > Ginglymostoma cirratum. The sequence continues at coordinate 17,229,572 of JAHRHZ010000061.1, read as the reverse complement.
AGGGACTTTTAATACTCAGTGTTCCCTCGGGAGATTGCTTGGGTCACATACAGTTCATGACAAATCAGACTATATGCAGGCTGAGGAAGGAATGGCTTGTTGTTTTGGGGGGTGGTGCGGTAAGAGGGTGTAGAACAGCGGGCTTATGTCAAATAGAATTAAGAAATTTCAGACAGATACATTTTAAGCTAAATAGCCTGGATGTGGAGAGGATGAGCACATAGAGAGAGAGACAGAGAGTGTCAGTAGACAGCAGAATACTTGGTTATCCACTATCGGAGTCCCTACATAATTTTGCACATGCAATTGATACCACTGCAGGAGTTGAAAAAGCTTGTGACTCTGATGCCCATGTGATTCACTCTGAAGATCAGATCCCTGTATGTTAACTCCTATGTAGGCTGGATTTTCCTGATGCTAAATTATGAGGTCAGATGACAGACAAAATGGCTGCCAAGAGGCATGCCAGAAATTCTGCCTTCATTTTCCACCCTCTGCCATTTTCCTGATGTGTAGGAAGAAATGAACCTTAGCACCGGTTCGCTCTCATTAACAAGGTATTTTGGATCATTGTGGACGCATTATGAACCCCTTTCTGCTGTCTTATCCAGTTTTCAATGACTCGGTTGGAGTTCTGCAGCACATCAGGGATCAGACCAGCTCCGTGGGCTAGGAACAGGAATGGTTGTATATGAAAAGGTGCATTTCAAGGTGGTACCAAGGAATCTGTGAAATTCCCAGAATCCAAAATGTTGCTAAATAGGGTTAGAAAATAAAAAAAACAAGTATGGACGTTGGAAGCAAAGACCCAATCATGTTGTCCGTGCTACGATTGAAGGAGAAATTGAGGGTAAAACAAGAAAACAAGGAAGAAAAGTGGAAAAGGTGGATAACATTGAGGCATTAATGGATCAGAGGCTTGACAAAAACCAAAGAAAAAGCAAGACAATGTCAACAAAGAAGCAAACAAATAGAGGCACTGCAAAGGATGAAGAGAAGTTTACAAGGATGATGCCAGGAATGTAAGGCTATATGTATCAGGAAAAGATGGACAGGTTGGGTTTTTGTCCCCTTGATAAACAAAGCTTAGGGGAGCCCTAATCGAAGTCATTCAAATCAAGAACTGCCAATGCTAGAGTCTGAAGAAGGGTCCCAACCCGAAACGTCAGCTTTCCTGCTCCTCTGATGCTGCCTGGCCTGCTGTGTTCCTCCAGCTCCACGCTGTGTTATCTCTTTCAAATCATGGAATGTTTTGACAGAGTGGATTTAGGGAGATTGCTTCCCTTGTGGGGAAGAATACAACTACAGCCCAATCAAGGTAAGATAGACACCAAGAAATCCAACTGAGAATTCAGGAGAAACCTGTTCATCTGAAGAATAGTGACAACATAGAACTCGCTACCAGAGGAAGTTGTTGAATTGAAGAGTATTGATGCATTTACCGGGAGTTGAGAGAAACATATGGAAGAGAGCGGAATAGGTGGTTCCAGCTTTCACGTTAGCTAAGGAAAGACGTAAGGAGACTCGACTGGAGTATGAACATTAACATAGACACGTCAGGCCACAGCATATTTATGTGTGCAATACATCTAGCGAAAGTACGGACAACAATAACATCTGTTCAATTTAAATAAAAAAGATTTGTATTTGTATAACACTCATCATGATCTCAGGACTTAAAGTGCTGAGGAAGTGTCACCGGACCCAAAACGTTAACTCTAATTTCTCTTCACAGATGCTGCCAGACCTGCTGAGCTTTTCCAGCAATCTCTATTTTGTCTTCCATTTTTCTTCCGAAGTTCTGTTCAGACATTGCAGTGTAATTCTGGAAATGTACCAGCAATTCTTTTTTTTTACTGAGGGGAAATATTTTCTTTCAAAGGGTTCTGAGTTTATGGGACTCTCTTCCTCTTCAGGCTGTGTCGGTAGGATCATCTTCATAAGGCAGAGTTGCCAAGCACTGGGTGAAAGATTATCATGGGTAGCTGGGGATTACTTTTATCTTCAACCATAAGCAATACAAAACCTATAAAATTATGGTTACTGTTCCTGAAATGCTCACCCACTTAAACGTTGATCACCTGGCTGGTCTCATTCCCCAATACTAGGTCCAGTATGGACCCTTCCCTGTTTACATTTTTGCTTCAAGAAAGACTTCTGGACACACCTAACAAACCCCCCACACTCCAAGCCCCTCGCAGTAAACACGTCCCAGCCAATGTTGGGGAGGTAAAAATCATCTGTGACCCAGCAATCCTGTTGTTTTTACATTTTTACATCATCTGTTCTTTTATCTGTTCCTCTATTTCCCGCTAGCTGTTGGGCGGTCTGTAATACAATCCGATCAAAGTGAATGCACCCTTTTTATTCCTGAGCCCTACCCATATGGCCTCGCTGGATGAGCCCTCCAATATGCCCTCCCTCAGTACGGATGTGGTATTCTCCCTAGACAGCAATACAACTCCCCCACATCTTTTACGTGCCCGCTATCTCACCTGAAATCTCTAAATCTCGGAAAGTTAAGCTGCCAGTCTTGTCCCTCTCTCAACCAAGTCTTTGTAATAGCCACAACATCATAGTTATATGATTTAATCCAAGCATTAAATTCATCTGCCTTGTTAAAACAAATATGTACAGACTGCCAGTGTGTTCAGTAAACTTTCTCTGTCTGTTTTTCCTTGTAGCCTTACTGTACTTAGTCTCTGACTCCACCTTGGTCATTTTTCTTATTGACCTACTGTTTTGATCCCCTCCCTCCCCACCACATTATCACAGAATCCCTACAGTGTGGAATCAGGCTCTTTGGCACAACAAGTCCACACCAACCTTTGAAGCATCCCACCCAGACCCATCCCCCTATAACCCACCCAAGCTACACATCCCTGAACACTACGGACAATTTAGTAGGGCCAGTCCACCTAGCCTGCACATCTTTGGGCTGTGGGAGGAAACCAGAGCACCCAGAGGAAACCCACTCAGACACAGGGAGAATGTGCAAACTCCACACAGACAGTCGCCCGGGGATGGAATCAAACCCAGGTTCCTGGCGCTGTGAGGCAGCAGTGCTAACCACTGAGCCACCATGCCACCCCTTAGTTTAAACCCTCCCAAGTGGCACTTGCAAACGTCAATAGTTGGATGCTTTGAGATTTGGCTTACATATAACAAGTCTTCCTCTGTAGCTGATCAGGTGAAGATTACTGAAGGTGAAGGTGTGTCCGCTTCTGGGCCTCTCTGAGTCCCTGGTGTCTTCCCTGAGGGGAGAAAGAGGAGATCCATGAGTGTGAGCTATGTAGTGCTTTCAAAGGCTGGAAGAGTGCTATTTCTGACAGGTGACTGCGAGGGTCAGAGATATTGAGGTCAACAGCATAGAAAAAGAAGTCTGTGTGCTGGTCAAAATCAATGACTAACTATTCTAATCTAATCGGAGTAACTTTGCAATTAGATAAGGCTGAGTATCACTGCTGCCTGCTATAATGGGGATGCAAAGAGCTGAATGGTTCGATGTAGCTGCACACCTTGTTGGACTGAGGAATAATGTCATGACGTCAAGGTTGATGGAGTTTGCCCTTCCCTCTCCTGTTGTGATCAGGCCATCCAGCCTCTTGAGATACCATTATTCAGGAATGAGCCACCACATTCCTGCCATTGACCTCCTTGGCCACTTTCAGCTGTTTTCTTTTTCCTGAGGCTTTCCTTCCTCCTCATGCCCATGGGAACAGAATCTAACTGTGGATCCTTACAGCCCTCAGCATCACATGCAGGGACATGCATGGGAAAAATGTATTGCTTCTTTCCATGTAGAGCCTCCATTTGTGCAATTTGTGGCTCTGCCACAGTGCTTTCTCTTTCAATGTGCACGGGGCCTGAAGTTTAAAATGAATACTTCTCACCTGTGTATTCACAAAAGGAGAAAGACATTGTAGTTGGGAATTTCAGTTGAGGTTCTTGATCATGTAAAGATTAGCAAAGAGGAGGAGATATTCAATGTTTTGGCAGTGTAAAGGTACATAAATCCCCAGGTCCTGTTGAGTTGCATCCCACACTGCTATGGGAGGCAAGGGAGGAGATTTCAGGGGTCCTGGTGGAGATATTTAATACTTCACTGGCCACAGGATGACCGGAGGATAGCCAATGTGGTTCCTTTGTTCAAAAAGGGCAGCAGGGATAGGCCAGGTAATTACACACCAGTTAGGCTGATGTCAGTGGTTGGGAAATTATTGGAAAAAGTTCTGAAGGACAAGATTAATCAACACTTGGAAATGCAGGGATTGATCAGGGATAGACAGTACAGTTTTGTTCGAGGGAGATCCTGTCTGATTAATTTGATTGAATTTTCGGATGAGCTGTCTAAACATATTGATGATGGTAGGGCAGTTGATACAGTTTACATTGACCTCAGTAAGGCCTTTGACAAGGTGCTGCATGGAAAGCTGGTGGGATCCAAGGCAAGTTGGCAAAATGGATTCAAGATTTCCTTGCAAACAGGAAGCAAAGGGTGATGGTGGAGGGTTGATTATGTTATAGGAAGTCTGTGTCTGTCTGTCCTACAGGGATCGGTGCAAGGAATCTTCCTGCATTTTATGTACATTATGATTTGGACATAAATGTAGAAGTATAATTAGTGAGTATGCAAATGACAGAAAAATTGTTCATGTTGTTGATAGTGAGGAGGATAGTCTCAGGTTACAGTCTGATATTGATCAGCTGATAAATTGGGAAGAGCAATAGCGGATGAAGTTTAATCCTATTAAGTGAGAGGTGGCGTATTTTGGGAGTTCTAATAAGGGAAGGATATACACAATGCATGGTAGATCCCTAGGGAGTATTGAGGAACAAAGGGATCTTGATGTACAAGTCCATAGATTCCTGAAGGTGCCAGCTCAGGGTGGATAAGAAGGTATATGGCTGCTTACCTTCATTAGACAGTGCATAGAATATAGGAGAAAGGAAGTCTTGTTGCAACTTCATAAAGCATTGGTTAGGCCAAGGATGGAATTCTGTGTGCAATTCTGGTTGCCACACTATCAGAAGGACGTGATTGCACTGGAGATGGTGCAGAGGAGATTCACCAGGATGTTGCCTGGGATGGAAAGTCGAGTTATGAGGAGAGACTGGATAGGCTGAGTTTGTTTTCCTCAGAGCAAAGGAGGCTGAAGGGGGTTCTGATTGAGGGGTACAAAACTATGAGATGCATAGGCGGAGTAGATCATGAGAATCTCTTCCCCATGGCTAGATGTGTCTGAGACCAAAGAGCAAAAGTTGACTATGAGGAGTAAGTGGTTTAGAGGAGACCTGAAAAAAACTATTTTCTCTCAGAGGATGGTAGAAATATGGAACATGCTGTGTGAGAGGGTAGTGGAGGCAAGTATTCGCAATATTTAAGAAGCATCTCGATGAGTAATTAAGACACTGGGGCACAGTAGGCTATGGACCAAGTGCAGGTAAATGGGATTAGTGTCATTTGGTGTTTGTTGGTCAGTTTAGACATGGTTGGCTGAAAGGCCCGTTTCTGTGCTTTCTGACTGTAATTCTGGGTTTCTTTAAATCGAGGACGTGAAGGTGGTTGTGGATGAGCATCAGGTTACCCAATCTTGTTAGTTGGGAAATCTGTGAGACAGATGCTAATGCAGTGGCTGGATTAAAAAGCTCGTGCTGAAATTCTGGGTCTGAATTGTGCTGCAGGCCTCACCCATTGTCAGTGGGTCTGACATTTCAAATTCAGTTCGCAGTCTGCAAAATGTTCTTTCCAATTTATTTATGAGTAAAAAAAGAACAACTCACTTGTATCTAAGTATTGAGACCACTCTTCTGGTCCTGTAATGATATTGCGATGAGTCATCAGCCCTTCAGCATACTTTCTGCTTAGATATTTCCTCTTTAGTAATGCCTGCTGTTGACATCACTGGGGAAAATAGGCTTGGAAAGGTTATTGAGCATGACTGTACAAGATATCTGGAATTACACAGCGCATTAAAGCCCGCATCGCTACCTCAGGTAATCCAAGTCACCATGCAGTCAGACTCAATAATTCCTAGTACCCAGCTCTTGAAAGATGCTACTGGTAATTTCTGTTTAAAAAAGAAATTAATAGGACTCATTGCTGATTATTTTATTTTGTTATTGTGCAATGCCTTTAGTTTCCACTTAGCTTCTTGTCAGAGTAGCCACGGCCTAGTGGTATTGTCACTGGACTGTTAATCCAGAGACTCAGATAATGATCTGGGGACCTGGTTTTGAATCCTGCTATGGCAGATGGTGGAATTTGAATTCAGCAAAATATCTGGAATTAAGAGTCTAATGATGACCATGAATCCCTTGTCAATTTTGGGAAAAAAAAGCCCATCTGGTTCACTAATGTCCTTTAGGGAAGGAAACTGCCATCCTTACTTGGTCTGGATTACAAGTGACTCCAGATCCATAGCAATGTGGTTGACTCTGAACTGTCCTCTGGGCAATTTGAAATGGGCAATAAATACTGCCTACTCAGCGATGCCCTCATCCTGCCAATGAATTTTTTAAAAAAAATCAGGGAAGTGAGCCTCTGGATTGAAATCTGGGAGAGCGCTATGTCCCATTGCTTTGTGTGTTATATGGCCAATGTTGTTTGGCATTCAGCAATGTTAAATTCTCTTTCTTGTGTTTGTTAAGGTTTCGTTGTTGCCTTTCTATCTCAGGTGAGATGTTGAGAGGGCTCTGTCTGCTGGGAGTAATAATGCCCATGGTATTTTTTTCAAGTAGAGCAGGGTACAGCACCAGTTCAGGAAGAAAAGTTCACTACTACCTTCTCAAGCTGAATAAGGAATGGACAATGAATGCAAGTTTTTTCATTCATTTGTCAGATGTGGGTGTCGCTGGCTGGCAAGCATTTATTGCCTGTCCCTAGTCATCATTGAGAAGGTGGTGGTGAGCTGTCTTTGTGAACTGCTGCAGTCCACCTGCCTGAGGGAGGGAATTCCAGGATTTTGGCTCAGCAACAGTGAAGCAACAGCAATATATTTCCAAGTCAGGATGGTGAGTGGCTTGCAGGGGAACTTGAAGGTGGTGGTGTGTCATCTGCTGCCCTTGCCCTTCTAGATGGAAGTGGTCGTGGGTTTGGAAAATGATGACCGAGGACCTTTTGGTGAATTTCTGCAGCACATTCTGTAGTTAGTAGACACTGCTGCGACTGAGCGTCGCTGGTGGAGGGAGTGAATGTTTGTGGGCTGCTTTGTCCTGGATGGTGTCAAACTTCTTGAGTGTTGCTGGAGCTGCACCCATCCAGGCAAGTGGGGAATATTGCATCTCACCCTAGTGAATCTCACATCCCATGTACAAATGTAAAAGTAAAATGTTTTGGGATGGCCCAAATTTGCAAACAGTGCAAGTTCTTTCTTTTTTAAGTTTTTCTCCCCAATTAGTATACAAAGAAAAGCTTTTCCCTCAGCACTCCAAGTTGAACTGTAATTAAATTTGATTGAATAATGGTCACCAATGCAGATGAGAAACAAAATAAACTTAATAAATTTAGAGATGGATTGTCAATAACAAATTACACATTTCCATATATCTGTGAGAAGAAAAATAGGTGCAATCACAGGCAATTTTGCCTTAATTGTCTTGTTTAGTTTCAAGTGTGCAGTTGTTTAATGCAGGCATCAGCTAATTAGTTGCTGTGATTTAGCAGGATTAACGGCAGACTTTTGCTGACTGATTTTTAGCTCGAAGGTGAAGGTGTGGCTGATATTTCTGACTAGATGAAGGATAACTCTTTCCAGTTTGCAGCAATGCCATTCATGCCTCTTAAGGTTGAGGTGTGGGGAATGATGGGAGCCTGGGGTTGCGAGGGAGCAATAAACACATCAAAAGCATGTTGTAAAGATAACAGAGTGTGTAGCTGGAGGAACACAGCAAGCCAGGCAGCATCAGAGGAGCAGGAAAGTTGACGTTTCGGGTTGGGACCCTTCTTTCCAAAAGCATGCTATTGTTAGAGATGCTTTGGACCTTCAGTGGTCAACAGGGAAATACTTTGTGAAAACGTTTGCTGTGACAGAAGCTTGTTGCACCGTGTGTTTTTCTTCCAGCCTGTATCACTCTTCATAAGGACCAGAATAGCCTCTGTTTTCCAGAGTTAGAGAGAGTTTCAAACAAACCTTGACTTGTTTTGCATTGCAATGTAATTGTTTTTTGAGCAGGGGGCCATGCCCCTGAAATTTCATCGTGTCACTCTTTAGCCATTGGCAGAAGTCCCCAGTGGGAATGGCGTGGAGTGTAGCAGCTGACCTGTTTCTTCCTCAATATACAAGTACCCCAGTGAAATACATTGTCTTTTACTGGTCAAAATTCTTCCCCACCTGCTGTAGTCTTCTGAAGGTGACCAGTGTTATGTTATAATTCAAAAAGTACCTTTGCACATTGCCTAAATAGCCACAGTTTCTGCATTAGCCTTGTCATAAAATGTCATGACATGAATAGATTGCAATAAGCCATTAAAGCTGAGTGCAGTTCTTTTATTCAAAGGCTAACACATACACTGGTCAATTTTTAAATCTTCAATTTAAAGGCATAAGAGCCAATTTCACCACCTCCTTTGCCACTCTCGCTAGTATTAGCAAAATTAGCACCAGTTAAAAGGTCAAATGCAGGTTCTTTCCCATCTTGGTGAAGAAACTAACTGGTCCATGAGGTAACTGAAATGAACCTGCATCTGTAGCTAAGGGCAGTTTGTGGCAGCATGTCTCTCTTCTGTGTCATCTAGCACTGACGAGAACATGGGCAGCAATACTAAGGAAGCGTTACCTATCTCTAATAGCCCACCAAATGGTATTTTGTCTTCATCATTGGCAGATCAAAGGTTCAGCAACAGGCCATTTAGCACCTCCCCCGCTTGCCCCCCCCCCCCCAAAAAAAATCCAAGAATATCGTTCCATTCAAATACATCATGGCTGATCTGTTTCTCCACTTCACTTACCTGTCTATGGTCAATATCCCTTGATTCCCCGAATTGACAAAAATCTATCAGTCATCATCTTGAACTCCAGATACCACAGTATTCAGAGTCATGGGGTCAGAGAGGAATCCTAACCTAATTCGGGTGTCAACGCACCATCTGAAATGGTTCGGGAATGCCCATTACCACCTTCTCAGGCAGCAAGGATTGCCAGCATTGACTATACGTCAGGAACAATTAGGAAGAAAAGGAAAGATAGCCAAGATGAAGCTATCAACAGGGACCATGAAATGCACAGCAATACTGGCACAGTGACACTGGCTTTTGATTGCATAATATATTGCCAACGTTAATAGGTACAAGACTAGTTGGCACAATCTCATGCCTGTGCTGCACAGATCCCAGTCCATGAATCTGATTACTGAAACAGCCCAATCTATTCCTAACAGTGTTAGAACATTAGAGCAGGGAACCGACTTGTTTGGAAATTTCTGAGATTAACAGAGGAAGGTGGAATTATCAACAAGAAAAACACAGAGCGGGTCTGACAGAATTGGTCAGGAGATTAAAAATGCAAACAAATTCACTTGTATTTCTGTGACTGTAAGGTATGGTACACAATCTTGAAAGAACCTTTAAAAATGTAAACATAGGGGTGGTATCTTGTCCAATATCTATAATATTGGAATCAAATTCACTGAAATATCCCACTACAAAAGCAACTAAATTCCTTTATTTCCTCATTGAAGTGACCCTATCACCATTAACTTCTGTAATCAACTTTTAAATCAGACTAAGCCTGAAAGTGTCCACCAGTACTTGCCATTCTAGATATTTCTGTCAAGTGCCTAGCATAAATGTAAGCTTTTGTTGCTGGACTGACTTATCTTTCTGGCTTTAACATGACTGATGTTTTGTTTGACGGAACCTAATGATTCAGACAGTACAAGTGAGTGCTCTGGGCCAGATTGCCATCAAGGAAGTGAGGATTGGGAGTCAGGGACAATTACCAACCTTGCAAAGCCACCTCTAGTCAGGAGGCAGCAGACCATCCTATTTTGTTTTGTCGGGAGGGTGGCAGCAGGACCACTGCCTCTTGAGGCATCGAGAGAAGCAGGTCTGAGGGGGAAATTGGCCTACTCCCGTTCTGAGTTTTTATGTTCAAATGTTAGCTCTGGATTGACAGATCCTTGTCTATCGCTTTTAATAGCGTAATGTGAGATGAGACTAAACAAATATCAAAGAAGTGCGGATGTTTGAAATCTGAAAAAGAAACTGAAACTGACAGAGAAACTCAGCAGGTCTGGCAGTCTCTGTGGACAGAAAACAGTGTCAACATTTCGGGCCCAGCGTCCCATCTTCAAAACTGAAAGCAGTGTTCTGAAGAAGGGGGTCACTGGGTGTGAAAGATTGACTCTGTTTTCTCTGCACAGATGCTGCCAGAGCTGTTGTGTTTCTCTAACAATTTCTGTCTTTGTTTAGGATCAGTGTCAGCTCAGTTTTAGGAATTAGAATTAGGTTTTAATGTCACGTGTACTCAAGTACAGCTATGCAGGAGTACAGTGAAAAGTGCACAGTCACCATTCTCCGGTGCCATCTTAGGTACAAAAAAGACAGAATTAACAGAAACAACCATCTTTATATACAAAACCAAAACAACCACTTTTGATAGAAAAAACAGAATTTAAACAAAAACAGAGGTAGAAATACAAGAAACAGAGCCAAGAAGGAAAAGAAACAATCTTATCTTAAAATCTTATCTCCCATAAGGTAAGTGGACCACCATCCCTGAAGCCACAATAATGATGATGAAGTGAAGCTAGCCTTTATTTTATTACCCTAGGTATTTTACTACTTTCATGTATAACGCCTGTTTGGCATGGGAAGCGTAAATTTCTCAGACAATGGAAGTAAAGTATATACTTGTCAGATTAAAAACTACATTTTCACAATGTTGGGAGTTGAGGTTTCTTTAAGTATCATAGTCTGAGGTTTTCTTTATCAATCTCCCACTTTCTTTTAATCAACCCATTCAGAGATTTTATCACAGAAACATAGGAGTAGGCCATTCAGCCCCTCAAGTCTGTTCTGCAATTCAATGGATCATGACTGATTTGTGGCTCTGACCCCACATGCCTTCAGGAACAAAAACAGAAGTTGCTGGAAAAACTCAGCAGGTCTGGCAGAATCCGTGAAGAAAAATATCGGAGTTAACGTTTTGGGTCTGGTGACCCTTCCTCAGAACTGATGGTGGCTAGGAAAATGTCAGTTTATATGCAGAAAATAGGGAGGGAGATGGGGTAGGGAGTAAACAATAGGATAGAACCTGAAGAGAGAAAAGAGCAGTTGGATAGACAAAGGAATTGATAACGATCTGGCTGGGAGGGTGAATAGTTGTTAAAAACCGAAAGAACTGCGGATGCTGTAAATCAGGAACATAAACAAAGTTGCTGGAAAATTTCTGAAGAAGGGTCTAGGCCCAAAATGTCAGCTTTCCTGCTCCTATGCTGCTGCTTGGCCTGCTGTGTTCATCCAGCTCTACACCTTGTTATCTCAGATTCTCCAGCATCTGCAGTACCTATTATCTCTGAAACGATTTTAACCCCACTGCGAAGCCTCTTCTAAGGATGCCTACCCTCCAGAAGTTACCCTCCTCCCTCCGGACAAACCTCAGGGGATCTCTCTCCCACTGCAACTCCCTCGTAATCTCTTCAGCCTTGAAACTGCTCGAACCACGTCCTGAAGCAAACCAGGTACTACAGCCACATCACCTTTCTTAGTACCTGCCTAAGGAACCCATTTCTGAAGGAGGGTCTAGGCCCGAAACGTCAGCTTTCCTGCTTCTATGATGCTGCTTGGCCTGCTCTGTTCATCCAGCTCTACACCTTGTTATCTCAGATTCTCCAGCATCTGCAGTTCTTACTATCTCTGAAACAATTTTAACCCCACTGCAATGCCTCTTCTAAGGATGCCTACCCTCAAGAAGTAACCCTCCTCCCTCCGGACAAACCTCAGGGGATCTCTCTCCCACTGCAACTCTCTCGTAATCTCTTCAGACTTGAAACTGCTCGACCACGTCCTGAAGCAAACCAGGTACTACAGCCACATCACCTTTCTTAGTACCTGCCTATGGAACCCATTTCTGAAGGAGGGTCTAGTGCCGAAACGTCAGCTTTCCTGCTCCTATGATGCTGCTTGGCCTGCTGTGTTCATCCAACTCTACACCTTGTTATCTTTATTGCTGGAAAAGCTCAGCAGGTCTGGCAGCATCCGTGAAGAAAAAATTAGAGATAACGTTTTGGGTCCGATGACCCTTCCTGAGAATTGTTGGTAGCTGGGAAAACATCAGTTTATAAGCAGAAAATAGGGAGGGTGGATGGGCTAGGGAGTAAACAATAGGATAGAGCCCAAAGAGAGAGAAGAACAGTTGATAGACAAAGGAGTTGATAACAATCTGGTTGGGAGGGTGAATAATTGTTAATGGGGACTTTAGTGACTAACAATGTGGTGCGTAATGGCAGGTTATGTGATGACAAGGCCTGGTGTGTGGGGTTGGGGGCTGGGACATGGGAGAGTTTAGGCCCTAAAATTATTGAGCTCGACGTTGAGTTCAGAGGGCGGCAGTGTCTCCAAGCGGAAAATGAGCTGTGATTCTTCCATATGCCTTCCTTTGCCCCATATCCTATAATATCTTTGGTTAACAAAAATGTGTCTAGCTCAGATTTAAAATTAGCAACTTATCGCACGCCTCCATTTTTTCAAAATTCACTTGTGGAATGTGGACATTGCTGACTGAGCCATGCATTTATTGCCTGTTCCTAGTTGTCCTTGAGGAAGTGGTGGTGAGCTGCCCTCTTGAACCGCTGCAGACCATGTAGTATAGGTAAACACACAATGCTGAGGCAATTGCAGGATTTTTGGCTTAGAGGTAAAGACACACCACTGCAACACATGCCCCCTCTCTCTCCTACCTCCTCACCCCTCACTAATTAAAGTAGATGTAACAAGAAATTTCCGCAGTGGCTAAAATCTGACCTGAAGGCTGAGGATTTATTGGTGCAGTAGAGAAGGAGCATTTATTTGAATCCCCTTGTCTGGACAGTGCTTAATGCTGACACCTATTGACTGAAATTTTAAAATACTTTGTTTTCAAGAACTAAGGTTCCTCACCTCAATCCCCGTCTCTAAATGGAAGCCTTTATTTCACAAGAAAGCCTTTGTACCACTACACTGTATCTAAAAGAGTTTCAGCTCACAAAGCAAGAAAGGCATCACCTTTAATTCAGAGACTGCTCCGATTTGCTGGCAAAATGTCCTTTGGGAGTTTAGCACAGTTTGATTACCCAACTGCTCTCAATCATGGGACTTACAAGGCCAATACTATGTCAGCGTGTATAAGCAGGTCCATAAAATACAAACCCTCCCTTCCTCCAATACATGTTGGGCTTTAGTATCCAATCTTGCCATCATTCTCTCATTACCAGCTGATTTACTTCATCTCCTCTGTTAATATTTCTAACTTTCCAGCTGTCCTGCACCATGAGCCTCAGACTCTCTCATGTTTGCTTCTTGATTTAAAAGTGTACGCATGAGACTTTTAGTGGAGTCCAGTACTGGTCCTCTAGTAATTTTTCCAAAAGAAAAACGACTGTAGTGAAAAGATGATTGTGCATTATGGGGTGAAATTATATCTGTGCATTTTCACAAAGTGATCTGGCCGAGTTATTCTCCAAAGGGAGGCATTTGAATCTCATTGTTTAATGAAAATACATTATTTCATTTGATGTCACTCTCATAAGTTGTACATATCTGGAGGATAGGACAGCAGCACGTGACCAGCAATTCTTCTGAGGTTGTACCAACCTATTTGGCTATGTGTGTAATCCTTTAGTCACACTCTCCAGCTGCTTGCACTGATAGAGGCTTTGGGCCTACTCCACTGTGTTGCCAAGCCGACAGTAACGAGAGATAACATCAGTGTTCAATCAGAGTATGTACAGTTAATAAAAAAAACCCTCTCTGCTTCTTTTAGATTCCTTCAGAAATCTGTTTCGCATTATTACCTTAACCACTCGATTCGGATCCCAGCTAATTTGCAAATTAGACAACTATCGATTTTTTTTAATATGACTGTTTAATGAAACAAATACAAATACTGGAATCTTTGCTTATAATTGCCACGGCTCTATTAGTCTGCAATACCTGCTTGTAAGATTTCAGCGGTTCGGACAATGTCATAAATCTACCTCTCAACTCTGCGAGGGAATTATGCACAAAGCAATTATTTGCTAATTTCCAATTTTTTTTAATAGAAATTTTATTGCAGCAAGATAATCATTAAAGACAAACATATTTCAAATTGAAAAGAGAAATGGACAATTAGCAATTAAGAGTCGAAGAAAAATTGTTGCAATTTTATTTTTTGCAAAAGTAAATCCTTTTCTTCATAAAACACTAGCTAGCCATTCAGCCCCTTCAGCTTATTGCTACGATTCGGCTCAATCAGGGATGATATGTACACTGCCAAGTCATTTGAGTATAGGAGTTAGGAAGTCATGTTGAGATTGTACAGGACAGTGGTGAGGCCTCTTCTGGAATACTGTGTCCAGGTCTGGTAGCCCTCTTGTAGGAAGGATATTATTAAGGTGGTGAGGGTTCAGAAGAGATTTATCAGGATAATGCTGGGTATGGAACGTTTGAGGTATAGAGAAAGGCTGGATAAGCTGGGACTTCTTTTCACTGGAAGTTGAGAGGAGACCTTAAAGAAGTTTATGAAATAATGATGGATATAGATGGAGTTAATGGTAGTTGTCTTTTCCATAGGATGGGGGATTTCAAGACTAGGGGCACATTTTTAAGGTGAGAGGGGAGAGATTTAAAAAAGACATAAGGGCCAGATTTTTTACACAGAGGGTAGTTTGCGTGAGAAATGAAATTCCAGAGGAAGTGGTGGATGCAAGTAAAATTACAACATTTAAAAGACATTTGGATTGGTCCATGAAAAGGAGAGGTTTGGAGGGATATGGGCCAGGAACAGGCAGGTGGGGCTAGTTTAGTTTGGGATTATGTTCAGCATGGACTGGTTGGACTGAAGGGTCTGTTGTTTCTGTGTTGTATGACTCTGACGATGACGACATTAACTCCAATCATCTGCCTTCGATCTTTAACACTTACTACCCATGCTGAAGTGTATCAGGCTCCATTATGAAATATTGTACTGACAAAGCCTCAATAGTTTCTGAGGAGTAGAGATTTCTGAATTTTCCTTCTCCTTTGTGTGAAGATGTGCTCCTTGATACCGCCCTAGAATGGCCTAACTCTTATTGTAAGATTGCACCCTTTGTTCTGCACTCCGGAGACCAGAAAAACATAGCTTGCATCTATCCTGTAATCATTCTAAACACCTCAATCAAATCTTTCATAGAGTCATAGTGTCATAGAGTCATACAACACGGGAGCAAACCCTTCAGTCCAACCAGTCCACGCTGACCATGTTCCCAAACTAAACTAGCCCCACCTGCCTGCACTTAGCCCATAGCCCTCCAAACCTTTCCTATTCATGAATTTATCTAAATGGCTTTTAAACATGGTAACTGTACCTGCATCCATCAATTTCTCTGGTAGTTAATTTCATGCATGAACCACTCTCTATGTAAAAAGTTGCCCACACACCTCCGACTTCACTCCTAACTCCACCCCCACAGCCACCAGCTCTACACCTAACTCCAGTCCCAAACCCTGCCAGGTCTTCACCATCCGCATCCCCTCTCCCAAGACATCCGCCTCACTAAGGACGAATGGTCAGTGCTCAGTAAAGGATTCACTTTCATCCCCCTCCATCAACACATCAATAAATACCGCTGACCTCTACATCGCTGAGGCCAGGCACCAGCTCTCTGACACCTCCTCCTACCACCCCCTTGATCATGACCCCAACCCTGACCACCAAAACATCAACTCCCAGATCATCTATAACCCCATCACCTCAGGTGACCTCCAGCCCACAGCCTACAACCCCATCATTCCCCAACCCCGCACCGCCCGTTTCTATCTTCTTCCCCAAATCCATAAACTCGACTACCCTGGCCAACCCATTGTCTCTGCCTGCTCCTGTCCAACTGAACTTATCTCCGCTTACCTTGACTGTATTTTGTTGGCCCCCCCCCCCCCGGTCCAGGAGCTCCCCACCCACATCTGGGAAACCACCTATGCATTTCACCTCCTCCAAGACTTCGAATTCCCTGGGACTCAACACCTCATCTTCACCATGGACATTCAATACCTGCATTCCCCATGCAGATGGCCTAAAAGCCCTCCACTTCTTCCTCTCCCATAATCCCAACCAGTCCTCCTCCACCGACACCCTCATCCGCTTAGCTGAACTCGTCCTCACCTTTAATAACTTCTTCTTCAACTCCTCCCACTTCCTACAGACAAAGGGGGTGGCCATGGGTACCCGCATGGGCCCAAGCTGTGCCTGCCTCTTCGTAAGATACATGGAACAATCCCTCTTCCGTACCTCCACTGGCCTTATCCCCCACCTCTTCCTCCACCACATCGATGACTGTATCGGCACCGCCTCATGCTCCCACAAGGAGCTCAAACAGGTCATCACCTTTACTAACACCATTCACCCCAACCTTAAATTCACCTGGACCATCTCTGATACCTCCCTCTCCTTCCTGGATCTCTCTGTCTCCATCTCTGGTGACCGCCTCGAAACTGATATCTATTTCAAGTCCACTGATTCCTACCTAGACTACACCTCCTCTCACCCACCTTCCTCCAAGAATGCGAACCCCTACTCCCAACTCCTCCGCCTCCGCCATATCTGCTCCCAAGATGAGGTGTTCCACTCCCGAACATCCCAGATGTCCTCATTTTTCAAGGACCGCAACCTTCCCCTGACCTTCAATGGTCAAAAATGCTCTCGATCGCATCTCTTGTGTTTCGCACCCCTCTGTCTTCACATCCTCTCCCCGCAATAAAAAAAAAGACAGATTTCCCCTTGTCCTCATGTATCACCCCATTAACCTTCGGATTCAACCTGTCATTCTCCACCATTTCTGCCATCTGCAATCTGACCCCACCACCAAGGATAAATTTCCCTCCAAACCCCTATCTGCCTTCCGTAGGGACCGCTGTCGCCGCGACTCCCTTGTCAGCTCCACAGTCCCCACTAGCCCCACCACCCCTGGCATCTTTCCCTGCAACCGCAGAAAGTGCTACACCTTCTCTGACACCTCCCCCCTCACCTCCATCCAAGGCCCAAACAAACCTTCCACATCAGACAGAGGTTCACCTGCACATCCATTAATGTGGTCTATTGCATCCACTGCTCCCGATGTGGCCTCCTCTGCATCAGGGAGACCAAGTGAAGGCTTGGAGACCGCTTTGTAGAGCACCTGTGCTCTGTTCGTGACAAACAACAACACCTTCCAGTCACGAACCACATCAACTCCCCCTCCCACTCCCTGGGTGACATGTCCATTCTGGGCCTCCTCCAGTATCACAATGACACCACCCAGAAACCGGAGGAGCAGCACCTCATATTCCGCCTTGGGAGCCTACAGCCCAATGGTCTCGATGTGGCCTTTACCAGTTTCAAAATCTCCCCAGCCCCAGCATCATCCCATGACCAACCCTCCCTCTCGTCCCCGCCTCCTTGACCTGACACAACCTGACACAACCTGGCTTTCTTCTCTCCCACCTATCCGCTCCTCCCACCTCACTGACCAATCCCCACCACTC
Source organism: Ginglymostoma cirratum (assembly GCA_024137785.1). Classification (NCBI taxonomy): domain Eukaryota; kingdom Metazoa; phylum Chordata; class Chondrichthyes; order Orectolobiformes; family Ginglymostomatidae; genus Ginglymostoma; species Ginglymostoma cirratum. The sequence continues at coordinate 17,211,892 of JAHRHZ010000061.1, read as the reverse complement.
GCTTATCACCATCCCACCTACCTTCCCCAGCCCCGCCCCTCCTCTTTCTATTTATTTCAGAGCTCCCTTCCCCCTCCCCCATTTCTGGAGAAGGGTCCCAACCTGAAATGTCAGCTTTCCTGCTCCTCTGATGCTGCCTGGTCTGCTGTGTTCCTCCAGCTCCACGCTGTGTTAGCCTAGTTTGAGGGACCAATTTTGATCCTAAATTCTACACATTCAAAGTTCGAACCACTTTGGTCCCAAAGCTAGAGAACTCATCCCAAATTTTGAAGGCAGGCCTGACTAGGGTGCTTCAAGCAATGCAAAGACGGTGTAATGGTTTCTCCCTGGAGACACTGGTGTAACATAAGAGGTGGTGTCATGCTGGTCTGAGAGTGGAACAGATAAGCTGACTGGATAAATATCTCACATTTTCTGCTCCCAATAAAGGAAGTGGGTTTCCTGTGAAGAAACTCATCCGCTGAATGACCTTGCCCTGAGCAAAGCCTGGAACAGTTTTGAAGTTTCAATAAGCCACAATAGTATGAAGATCAGAATTCCTGGGGGGAACCCAACACTTTCTCCTTTCAATGTGATTGGAATTGTGGAGGAGCTGTTCGGTTTTGCTCTGCTGAGGATAATGTTCAGGATCCAATGGGCCTATTTGAGGAGGAGTGTTGAGTTCACCTGATGACTTGATCAAAGTACCTCCTTCAAGCAACCCTACCTAAAAGCCAGATTGAATGACAGTTCATAGAATTCCTACAGTGTGGAAACAGGCCCTTCGGCTCAACCAGTCCACACCGACCCTCAAAGCATTCCACCCAGATCCATCTACCTAATCTACCAGTCCCTGAACACTACAGGCAATTCAGTATGACCAATCCACCTACCTGCACGTCTTTGGACTGTGGGAGGAAACCAGATGCACCCGGAGGAAACCCACACAGACATGGGGAGAATGTGCAAACTCCACACAGACAGTTGCCTGAGGGTGGAATCAAACCCAGGTCCCTGGTGCTTGATTCACGCACTCTGTTTCAGCCCCTCTGTTTCAGCCCCTCTGTTTCACGCACTCTGTTTCACGCCCAGTGCTAACCACTGAGCCACCTTGCCACCTCATGTTTTGTGTACATAGGATCATACTGTCTGAAAACATGTCAACAGCAATGACTGTTCTTCAGAAATAACTCATTGGTAGAAAAGCATTTAGTAAAATGCCACATACATGTAATTTCGAACTCTCAAACCTCACAACGTGGAAGGAGATCATTCAGCCATCATTTTTGTTAGCTGTTAGCCATCTAATTGGACCGATCTCTGCTGCTGCCTTCTGCAAAAACCTGTATTTTGTTTATTTTTAAGTCTATGTCCAATTATCTTTTCAAAGGCTTTATATCAGCATCCACTGCTCTTTCAGCGAGTGCATTCCAAATAATAACTCACTGGCTGGGAAAAAAAGTACTTACCATCTCCTCTGCTAACAATACTGTTCTTTTGCTAATTATCTTAAAACTTAAATTTTACTGACTACCAAACTACCCATGAATTTTCAAAGCCTCAATTAAATGTTTCACATAACATTCTTTTCAAGAAGAACCTAAATCATCCCTCCCCAAAGTCCTTTATGATATCAGAACAAAGTCCTTAAATGGAGATGATTAACCTGAGTTAGTAGCATAGAACATAGAACATAGAACAATACAGCGCAGAACAGGCCCTTCAGCCCTCGATGTTGCACCGCCCTGTGAACTAATCTAAGCCCATCCCCCTACACTATCCCATCATCATCCATATGCTTATCCAAGGACTGTTTAAATGCCCCTAATGTGGCTGAGTTAACTACATTGGCAGGCAGGGCATTCCATGCCCTTACCACTCTCTGAGTAAAGAACCTGCCTCTGACATCTGTCTTAAATCTATCACCCCTCAATTTGTAGCTATGCCCCCTCGTACTAGGCGACGTCATCATCCTGGGAAAAAGACTCTCACTGTCCAGCCTATCTAATTCTCTTATCATTTTGTAGGTCTCCATTAAATCCCCTCTTAGCCTTCTTCTCTCCAATGAGAACAGACCCAAGTCCCGCAGTCTTCCCTCGTAAGACCTTCGCTCCAGACCAGGCAACATCCTGGTAAATCTCCTCTGCACCTTTTCCAATGCTTCCACATCCTTCCTGTAATGGGGCGACCAGAACTGTACACAATATTCCAAGCAGAGGTGAAATTCGTAGAACCATTCAAGATTCGGTGAGTATTTTGTTGAGACTGCTTGGAAAGAATGACCTTGCGAAACATAAACAGAATGAGACAGGACACAGACACAACACAGTGTGGAGCTGGAGGAACACAGCAGGCCAGGCAGCATCAGAGGCGCAGGAAAGTTGACGTTTCAGGTCGGGACCCTTCTTTAGGCACATCAACTTTCCTGTTCCTCTGATGCTGCCTATCCTGCTGTGTTCCTCCAGCTCCACACTGTGTTGTCCCCGACTCCAGCATCTGCATTTCCTGTTATCTCTGAATGAGACAGGATACAGCCCACTTCCGCTGCTGGGGCCTGAGGACAAACCCTTTATGTGTTTGTGGAGAGATACAAACTTTACTGCGCACTGCTGAGGAATGTCCCCTCTGCAGAATGTGTAATGAACTGATCACCTTAATCTCAGCCAGTTAGGTGGCTATTTTGTACGTCTACAGATGTACATTCACTGAACAAAATATACAAAAGCAATTTTTCTCAGAATGCAAAGGGATGAATAGCCTCAATAATTATCACCTTGTGATTTAGGGTAAATTTGAGTGGGACGTCTATGAGGTCAGTTCATGAAGCAGCTTTGATCAGTTGTCAGAAGATGTGGAGATAAGGTTAATGCTGTTGGAGTGGTCAACTTAGAAGGTTTTTTTTTCAGTTTAATTTAGTTGTAAAAGGTCAGGAATAGGCAGTGCTATGATGTGCCATGAGATCAGGAGTGTTTTTGTAAAGAGAGAGTCTCACTTCATACTGTGCCATCCGTTGTTCTGTTTTGTGTTTAAAGTTTTAGCATCTCCATCGGTTGGACAAAAATTTGCTATAGTGTTGTTATTCATGCCACAATATGATACATACATGTCATTGATGGTGAATTAGCCAAAGGTCATGTTATATTTCTGTCCGTTGTCCGGATACAGACATGTTTACCAGCACTACATTTATAACCCTGTACACTTGCTCTGCACTGACAACTGAGTATAGGAGAGGGCTTTCAAATATCAACCATGGATTTTTTTTAAACAAAGAACGTGGGTATACATAGCATCTGTCACGAGCATACACTATTCCAGGATTCCTTATAGTTAATGAAGTACTTTTGAAATGTAGATGTTGTTGTAGTCTAAATAGCAAATTCCTACAAGCTCCAAGGAGATAGTGACCAGATGTCTTGCTTTAGTGATATTGGTTAAACGATAAGTGTTAATCTCAACCCAGGGAAGAATTGTGTATTCTTCTTAGCAACAGTGGGCATAAGAGGGCAGATGGGTAATGTTCACAGTTTTACCTGAAGGTAGGACTGAAGGCACATGTAGACCAGGTCACAGCTATATCCCAGGCCTTGACATATCTCAGGGCACTTTACACATTGAATTACTTTGGAAAAGATCAAACAAACCAGTGCCGTTCTGAGGAAGGGTCACCGGACCCGAAACGTTAACTCTGTTTTCTCCTTCACAGATGCTGCCAGACCTGCTGAGCTTTTCTAGCAACTTTGTTTTTGTTCCTGATTTATAGCATCCGCAGTTCTTTCGGTTTTTCTTTAGTAAACAAACCAGTGCTTTGTCACAGGAAACAATGAGGGTGACCAGCTCAGCTGTTTACCTTTACTGAGAGAAGAATATTTGTCGGGATGGCTGAAGAACTGCTTAGTCTTTCTCACAAGGACTTTAAAATTGATTTGCTTAAATGTCTCACCTGAAGAATGCAGCACACCCCAAGGCACCGCACTAGAGTGTCAGTATAGACTTTGGAGGAGGACTCGAACTCACAAACTGTCTCTGAGGGAGTAGTGCTACAAACTGGGCATTGCTTCCCTCCCTTCTGTCAGTGTGAATAAAGAGATATTTTGGCCATGAAATGCTCATCCACTCCCCTGACCCCGTTAAAACTCTTGGCTGAAAGTCCTGTTTTATCAATAAAAAACAAAGATTGTCAATTTTTTTGATTATTGACACTCTAAGATCATAGGTAAGAAGCTCCCTGGAAAGGACTATTTCGGACTATTGAATATTGTTTGTCGGCTGTTATTTACATGGAAAGGCAAACATTTTCTTCTTCTTTGGGTGAGTAGGGAATACCATCCCTTTTGGTTGAAGGTAAGCGTGGAAGCAACTTTGTAGCTGGAATCTATGATCCAGACTAGGAGATCATCGAGAGGGCAGGTTCGGAGAAAATTATGAAGCAAAGTGGTAGGAATATGTAGAGGTAAAGTTGTCAAAGCCCGAAGGGACCATAAGGCTGCTCTCTCATCAGTGCAGGACAACTGGTGGTGTGTTAACTTGAGGACCACCAAGCCTCAGGCAAGGAGCAAATTGAGAAGATGAGGTCATCATGGTGACTTCAGCTGGTGAGGGGTTTGAACCCACACTGTTCACATCACTCTGCATTGCAAATCAGCCATCCAGCCAACTGATGGTATAAATGAATACATAACACATGAATGGAAGATTGGAATCTGTAGGCTGTTACCAGTCTCCACCTTTAGTTAGACTCTGACTAAATACAATTAATCATAGAATCCCTTTCAGGTTGTGATAACATGCAAGGGAAGGCTTAGCCAGGACACACAAGAGGGCTGAAGGTTTTGTCTGTGTGCCAGGCATCAGACAGCTGGGAATTCATTTCTCAATAAATGCATTGGTAAGTCTGGTACAGTCAACAAGTAGAGCAGACTGAGACACACACTCAGGCACAACACATGACACAAAGTGGGTTCAGCCTTCTTTGTACGTTAAAAGGTCTGGTATTGGACAACTGTTTTGTCAGTATTACTTCTTCCAGAATTCAGAAAATATATACTATTAAAAATTAACCCACCCATAGTGAACTCTACACATCTTCACTGGGGACATGAGGTCTCAACATCTTGGAGTGATTATTATTCCTCTGTCACTAAACTGTGACACTAATCATAGTACTCAATCAATTGTGACTACTGGCATTAAAATCTGCATGGAAGGAGCCCTCTTGTGGTGCAGTGGTATGTCCCTACTCCTGGTCTAAGGGCCCTCAGTTCAAGACCCACCTGCTGTAGAGGTATGCAATAACTTCTCTGAACAGGTTGATTTAGAAAGATAGGTTCAGTAGAAAAAAAACATAGGGGGCCCTGTGGCATTGTGGTAGTGACCCTACCCCTGGACCAGAAGGCCTGGGGTCAAGACCCACCTGCTCCAGAGTTGTATAAAACATCTCTGAACATGTTGAATAGAAAATAGTTCAAACAAAAATGTCTTAAAAATTAAAATCTGCACAGATTAGGGATTGAACCAGAGAATATTCACATCTGCAGAGATGTAGAATACCTCTGAGTTCCTTTCCTGAGAGTATATTCTCCAAACCTAATGCAGGGAATTTCTGCCGTTGATTCTTGATTTATGAGAATGTCACCCTTTCACTTCTGCTCCCACTCTTCCCTGCCTCACATCCCTGCCCCGCAAAGACAGTCAGCCATAAACTCTGGTTTTTCTCCTCCAGCTGATTTGCCCATAGCCTGTAATTTTATTCTCTCTCCTCCATGATGGATTTCTCCTTCAAACTTCACCTAATTTTCACAGAGAGTGGGCTGATTTCTTCTGTAAAATCTAATTAGCCACTTTTCCATAAGTAGTTAAAAAAACACACAACTTTAAATGAATTCAAGTAGATTTAAACAAATGATGTGATCTGTTTAATGGATCCTACTGTTTATCAATTTTAATAAAATTGTTCTTTACAATGTCTGAAGTTAGTTGTAGTGGGGCTCATTAATCACTGGGTGAAAATCCAGCCTGAAAATTGACCAAAGTTTGTCCCTGTGTTATAGAGCAGTTCAAATGACTACAGGGCATTGGATGCAATCTCTCTATCTGTTTGATTAGTGAGCTGCATGTTTTCCTACTTCTGAAAGCAATGATGTTTCAGGGAACTCTTTCTTTTTAAATGGTTGCTTTCATTAATTTTGATAAAAATAGACAAACACAAGCTAACTGTGTTATAATTGAAGCTGACGTTCAGATGTTATTACTGGACAAGTTCAGATCCCAGAATTAAATCTGGCTTGAGAGGTCATATCTTGTTTGATACTGTTTTCAATTTGATGCGGTGGTCTTTCACTGAAATCCTGGGCCATGAGGTTACAAACTGTGGTTAAATATACTTCTGCTACTGATGGCCCACAGTGCTTTATGGATGCCCAGTTTGAGTTGGAAGATCTGTTGGAAGTATGTTACATTAAGTACGGTGATAGTGCCACAAAACAATTTCGATGGTATCCTCAATACAAAGACAGGATTTTGTCTCCCACAATGACTGTGCTACCACATTTCCTATGTCACAACAGCAACTGTGTTTTGAAACTAGGCTGTGAAGGGACATTCCATGGGAGCCGCGGAAAGTGCTATATAAATGTACATATTTCATACTTGCTTTGTCTTTTCCTTATAAACACATGTTGCCTGAATGTGTCATTTGGACAGGCGGCTGGAAGATTCTGGATGAATATTTATTTTCCATTCTCTGGTGCTGACGCCAATTCTCACACTTTCGCCAGCGCCCTGATTGAGTTCAAGTAATCCCTAGGACCTATAACACAGGACAACTGCCAATGTGCTTATCACTATCTGCAACAGTCCCTTTTAGAATGAAGTTTGGTTCGAAGATTGTGCATTTAAATCATTCTGAGATGGCTTATGAAATGTATTGAATGTTCTTTTTTGTTTTAACTTGTAACGCATAGAGTACTGAAAAGTGTCAATTTAAATCCGAATATCAGTGAATTGTGGTCAACAGCCATTGATCTCAAGAAAATCCTTGACTCCTAAATGCAAACTACAGCACAAAGATGTTAAGCCTGTCATCGATCCAGAGCACATGGGAGCAGGTAGGGTCTTACAGGGTGAAGCCGATTTTTATACATACATAATTTTTCTCTTTTAACAGCCTAACCTGCCAATCAAACACATGTATGCTAAGCCTGTTCCAGCCTGACAGCTTGAGAGTTCTCCTGCTTTTCGCAGCTGAATAATGAGCTTTCCTTCGCACATCTATTAATCTTCTCAGTGCTTTGTCATTTTGGCTTGATTGGGAAGGTCAGCCAATCAGTTTGACAGGGCAGATTCAACCTCATTATGTCACAGTAACCTTACAACCAATTTGTTTCTTTGGTGTGGCACTAGGTAGCCTGGGGTTGCCGTTATGGATCGATTGACAAAGGTACAGTTCCCATCTATGAGCAGTGTGAGCAACTACCCAGCTATAGGAGTTAGATTTGACGAAGGTGTTGACAAAATGTTGTTACCTTTGGAGATTTTGATAATGTCACGGAAAGATATAACAGCGTGAGAAAATGCAATCTTGTACCAAAATGTTCCTTTATAGAAGACCACCACTTTAAAGACACAACATCATTTACAATTTCTTGAGGTGGAAAACACCTAAGGCACCTTAACAATAGAGTGGGGGACAGAGAATGTGTTTGGCTAGCTTTTATCCTTTCTCATTACTTCAAAATTCATTTAACTAAAGAATGCATTGTTATCTTTCTTGTGTTTATGGTTTCCAGCTTTATGGAAACATTCTCACAGCATCAAAGCATAGAATTGTAGAATCTCCAGAGTGCAGAAGCAGGCCTTTTGGCCCATTGAGGTCCACACTGACCCTTTGAGCAGCATCCCTCCCAGACCCACCCGTCCCCCACCCTATCCTTGAAACCCTGCATTTTCCATGGCTAAGATAACAAGCATGGGGCTGGATGAACACAGCAGGTGAAGCAGCATCATAGGAGCAGGAAAACTTGACGTTTCGGGCCTAAATGCTCCTATGATGCTGCTTGACCTGCTGTGTTCATCCAGCCCCATGCTTGTTATCTCGGATTCTCCAGCATCTGCAGTACCTTTTATCTCTGATACAATTTTCCATGGCTAGCCCACCTAGCCTTACATCCCTGGACAATACAGGCAATTTAGCTTGGCCAATCCACCAAACCTGGATATCGTTGGACTTATTCTACCCTGTTCAACCCAATAATAATGTTAGACCTCTTTAAGTTTCCAGTCAGTCCTCTATTTTGAAGAAAAAAGCTTTAACCTGTTCAATTTTTCCTGACAGCTATAACCTTTCATTTCTGATACTATTTTTGTAAATCCCTTACCTACTTTCCCCAGTGCCCATTTAAGAGACTGGAACTGTGCACTTTGCTCTATCTGCCACTTGTCACAAGTTCAACATAATTGCACTAATTTTCAATTCTGTACCCTTCAAAATAATTCCAGGTTCTTTGTTAGCATTTAAAATTGCTGTCCTCACTGTTGCTTTTAATTAAGGTTTCTGTGATACGTTGTGCTCAAAGCCATTCTCCACCTCCCTTCTTCTGGTCCAGTTAAGGGTGCAATTGTTTACAGTCGCGATTCCTGTTTTTATTTCTGCACTCGTGGATATAATTCTAAAGGTACCTTCCCAGTCCCTCAGCCAGCTGCCCATTGTCCATTGCGTATGCTTAAACGCTGAGTGACAGTGTTCTACTTGACTGCTAAAGATATCCTGCCTAAGCTTGAACTTCTCCTCATCCAATGCAAACAGATGAAAACAGAAACAGAGGTAGACTTTTGGACTTATCAGGCCTGCATTGTAATTCATTAAGATCCAAGGAATAGGAGTAGACTATTTAGCCCATTGACCCTACCCTAATATTCAATACAAACATGGCTAATCAAAAATTTCAATGCTTTTTACCTACCACAGCCCCATTACCCTGTACACCAATGGTAAGCAGAGATCTATCAGTCTCTGTCTTAAACATACTCAAAGACTGAGCCTGCACAGCCCTCTGTGGTAGAGAACTCCAGTAGATCCACAACTCTGTGTGAGAGAAAAAAAGCTCCTCTCACCTTGGATCAATGTTTTAACGTGTGCTTCCTTGGTTCTAGACTCCTCAATGCTACATCAATCCTGCCTATTCCATTAACAATTTCATTGGTTTCAATGTGGTCATTTTTCATTCTTTGAAATTCCAGACAATTCAAGCCCAGTTCGTCCAGTATCTCTTCGTAACAGAGTTCCGCAATCCTGGGAACCAGTCTGACGAAACTTGGTTTCACTTGCTATATGACAATGATATCTTTCCTGAGATGAGGAGATCAAAACTGTACACAATGCTCCAGGCACAGTCTTACCAAGCTCCTATACAACTGAAGCAAGAGTTCACTAGTCCAGTACTCAAATCCTCAGGAATTAAAAGCTGAAAAGCTTGTGGGTGTGAACGAAAGGGTCAGAAGCCATTTGACCTCCTGAAAGAAAGGCGCTATCTTTTCTCTCTGCCATAAAGAAAAACCTAAAGCCTGGAGAAAGCTAGATAACAAGCATGGGGCTGGATGAACACAGCAGGCCAAGCAGCATCATAGGAGCAGGAAAGCTTGACGTTTTGGGCCTAGACCCTTCATCAGAAATGCCTGGAGAAAGCTAGTTTAGTTTCCTCCACCAGTTGCTGTAAGCTGTGGCTTTTAACCAATAAGGCATAGACTTTATAAGTCGTAAACCAGACACTTTGTAGATCCTGCAGGCACATGAAAGTATCAAGAGAAGGGAGAGATCACCAAGCAGCAAGTCTGCGCAAGCCAAAAGGATTATCTCAGTGGCTATTGAACACTCTTTGACCTTCCTTCCCTCCACCCATAACACCGCTCTTTTGTTTCTGTCTGTTGTCTGCAGGTATGCAAAATGGGAGTTTTCTAAAGACTGGTTAGATTTTAACTTAGAGATAGTAGGATTTTAACTTGTCGAGTTTTATGCAACTGACATAATTGCCTACTGGTGACTAAAATCTATTTCTTTGTAATAAGTGGTAAATCTTATTAAGCACAGAAACTTGACCCTTGCTTTCTGTCAATGTGGGCCTAACGGGGCGGGCGGTGTAAATTGAGAAATTTTGCAAGACTTTATATCAAATCTTTAATTATTGTGACATTGGGAATAGTGGAACTTGATTTCTGGCACACTATCCCATTGAGGTGCAAGAACTCGCACAATCCTTCAGGAGGAAAAAAATTCTCATCTTGGTCCTAAAAGGGTGAACCTTAATTTTAAAACAATGCCCACTGGCTCCTCATTCAAGTGGAAACATCCTTTCATCCTGTCAAGATATTTTGGAATCTTATATACTTCAACCAAGACACCCACTCACCTGAGCCCAAGCTATCCAACTTATCCTCGTAATACAACTCACTGAGTTCAGCTAACAATCAATCTGAATCATCTGTAATGTATTTACACCCTTCCTTAAGTAAAGAGACCAAAACTGCACACAGTATTTGAGACATGGTCTCACTAGTACCCTGTATAACTGATGGAGGGAGTGAATGTTTGTGGATGCAGTGCCAATCAACCAAACTGTTTTGTCCTTGATGGTGTCAAGCTTCTTGAGCGTTTTTGGAGCTGCACTCTCCAGGCAAGTGGGGAATATTCCAACACACTCCTGACTTGTGCCTTGTAGATGGTAGACAGGCTTTGAGGAGTCAGGCAGTGAGTTACTTGGCGCGGTGTGCCTAGCCTCTGATTTGCTCTTGTGGCCATTGGGTTTATGTGGCATGTCCAGTTGTGTTTCTGGTCAATGGCGATCCCCATGATCTTGTTAGTTGAGGATTCAGTGATAGTATACCATTGAATGTCGAGGAATGGTGGTTATATTGTCTCTTATTGGAGATGGTTATTGCCTGGCATTTGTGTGGCACAGATGTTACTTGCTACTTGTCAGCCCAAGCCTGGACATTCTCCAGGTCTTGTTGCATTAGAACATGGACTGCTCCAGTACCTGAGGTGTCATAAATAGTGTTGAACATTGTTCAGTCATCAACGAATATCCCCCACTTCTGACCTTATGATAGAGGGAAGGCCATTGATGAAGCAGCTGAAAATATTTGGGCCTAGGGCACTACACCGAGGAACTCCTGCAGAAATGTCCTGGAGATGAGATGACTGACCTCTAACAAACCCCATAACCATCTTCCAATGTGCCAGGGTTTAGTCCAACCAGCAGAGAGTTTGCCTCCTGATATGCATTGATTCCAGTTTTGTGAGGGCTCCTTGATGCCACGCTGAGTTGAATATAGCCTTGATATCGGGAGCTGTCACTCTAACCTCACCTCTGGAATTCAGCTCTTTTGTCCGTGCTTGAACCAAGGCTGAATGAGGTCAGGAGCTGAGTGACCCTGGTGGAACCCAAACTGGGTGTCAGTGAGTAGGTTATTGCTGAGCAGGAGTTGCTTAATAGCACTGTTGATGACACCTTCCATCACTTTCCTGATAATTAATTAATACCTTTTCTAGTCTGAGAGCAAGCTATCCATTGAAGGTAGGAAACCTATTTATTCTTCTCATATGAATTATCTCTTCAGTATTCTATGGAATTGCTGTGTTCTATTTATCTGCCGGAACTTGTACTGGACAGCGATCCCAGCAGAACTGAAGGTGCTTGAAGGCTTTGCCTCATACTGACCGCAATGGTTTTAAAAATTAAACCCCTCATTTGAGCTGATCACTTTTCATATGAGAATTCTTGCAAAACCCTCAGTGAAGAGCAATAAGGCTATTGCACAGCTTCCAGCATGCGATGCCTCGTATTTTTATCTTTGGACCGTAGAATGTCTCCAGGCAACCTTACTCTCACATCACTGACACCTTCTCAGAGCTGTGATTTCTATTAAAAGCTGCAGTTCAAAGACCTGTGCTCATTATGTCATGATCTCCGCTACCCTTTAAAAGTTGGAAATATATACTTTCTTCAGAAGCTTGCAGACTAAAGTTAAAGTTGCCAGTGGGGAGATAGCATTGTCTTGGAGCTATTAGATGTAATTATTTCCAACAACAGTGTGCAACAAATATTCTGCCACATTACTGTTGAACACCGTCATGTATATTTGTTGCATGGACATTTTCAATGTTGGCTTCATTCTTTGCAAATAATTAAGATATGTCTAGGTAATTTTACTGATCCAAGACTCCTAACAAGAAATATGCATAAATAAATGTGGATTGGAGATAGTGTTACAACATTGTCACCTTAATTCTCCACCTTGCATTCCATCAAAACACTTCTCCTTGCGTCAGTTTGGCTAGTTTTTCACAATAAACCATTTTTAAAAATTCAATTAGACTTTAACTCAATGTCAAGTTGCCATTATCATCAGTGTCCGACGCAGCAAAACCCTCAATTAGGTTCAGGTACATATCTCCCCCCTCGGGACCAATTATTCTAAATGTAAAATATCAGAAGTGCTTGATTAGATTTCAGGCTGCTCCTTGCTACCAGGTATCCATTACTTTATCAATAACACATCTGAAATTAATGATGTGGTGGTACTATAAACATGATAGTATGCTGAGTGGAACTTTTTTCCTCCAGGTTACAATCGCAATCTTCCCTGGGATTTTATCTTTTCTTTGCTTTTAATTTTTTTCCTCACAGGGATGTTGTAAACGTGCAAATACTTTCCAATCTGTGTGCTATTTATGGGAGAGAGCACCATCAATGAGTGAAAATTCGAATAATGAATGATCATAATGAATGAATTTTTAAATCAATTTGCCCAAATGTGTTATGACACACGTCCGAAGAAAGTGGGACTTGAACCCAGGCCTTCTGGCTCAGAGTCAGTGACTGTGTTTGTTAAAAATCAGTTCTTGAGCTATGGGCTCAGTCACTCAGTGGTGCATCCAAATGACTGTGCAACTCTACGGTAAATAGCGGCAAAGTTTCAATCCTTTGGCCTTTGGGTTATATGCACATCACGCTTTAGCTGCACCATCTGTGCCTTTAATTATGGTCATTATAATCCATGTGTTCCAACATGTTATGACACACCTTTTGGAGCACTACTTGAACCCAGTTCTCCTGGCCTGGAGGTAAGACAGTACCACTGTGCCACAAAAGCAGCCACTACAAACTTTGATAATCTGTTAGTAACAATCCTAATTATTGCTCCCTGTTTCGTTATTTAAAAAAGTACCAGTTTGGACAAGTTATGACGCACGTTTGTTGCAAGTGGGGCTTGCACATAGACTTTCTGTTTTATATGTAGGGAGACTGCCGCAAGAGCCCCTTCTGGCTGTTTATAATTGCGTTAGAAATTACCATTTGTCATATTCTTCTATTCATTTAAATGCAGACATTAACCTGTTTGATTTAAATAAATTGATGCATGAATTAAGGTAGTGAAGCAATGCCAGACAGAAATATTAATGGTTCATCCACAGACATCACTAACAATAATTACTGGCTTCTGGTTTCAAGATGAATCATTGGAAGCAAAGTGTTATACAAAAATAGTTCCTTAGTTTAGCAAGTGCCATTAAAGTATGGAGCTTTTCATCTGAAGGTGACTGGCCCCGTAACCCTAGCCATACAGATTTGTCACTTCATGAAGCCACGATCTGATATACAATCTTTCAGCACCAGAAAGAGTAAGTCCATCAGAAATAACTCAACAGCCGCTGGTATCCCACCACCTAGTGATGCTTCGCTTACAGGAGGAGAGTCCTTAACACTGATCCAGGTCCCTCAGAGCCAGCTGTCAGAGTGAACAGGATGTCTGACACTCGTGTTGTTGTCTATCAGCCAGGTCTCCCTGATTGGGCCAGGTTAACAGCCCCAATCAGGGAACTCATTCTATGAGGTCCACCTGTCTGACCTCGTTACAGTCATTACATCCCTCCCCTTCTTGAGTCCAAGCACGTAGGCTGGCTCTTCTTTCTTGCAGTTCCTCCTGGGGGGTGTTTTAGCACCGGGTCAGGTTCCCTAACTCTGCCTCTGATACAGGTGGCAGGTGGACACAGTCGCTCACTCCTTGCGCCCGGAGTGTCTCGGAAGAAATTCATTCTCCTTATCAGGTGGCTTAAGTGTTGAGGTGGCGACATCCCCTGTATCCATCTCAGAATTCAAAGTATTTTCAACGTTTGACAGAGAGGGAGAACCAGCAAGTACCAGAACAGTTGGAAAGGCTGGCCAGGAGCCAATCACGTTTGCTCCCACACTGTTCGCGAGTTTGCAGCTTTCGTACGCTTGTTCAGGACGTACCCATACATTATATGTCACTGGACCTAACCTTGCATCGGACATGCCTCTTACCCAGGCAAGGCCATTCCTATGGTTCTCACACCAAACTTTGCCCCCTGAAGTAAACTGTCTCTCTCGCTTAGAGGAGTCTTGTGTTTGGCATTGGTATTCATGATGCTGTTTCCCCCCACCAACCCAAGACCAAGAAGATCAGATTTAACCTGGTATTGCGTCTTCTCCCTATTAGTAACTCTGCTGAAATTATCCCTGTAGTTGCATGACGGGTGTTCCTATAATCACATAGGAACAGGGACAGTTTGGTATCTAGTGAAGCTGTAGGCTGTTTCGTTAAGCCTGGACTGCTCTTTCCACCAGGCCATTGGATGATGGATGGAATGGAACTGTCCCTTATTTGTCAAATACCATTCAACTTTAGGAAATACTCAAATTCCCTGCTGGTAAATAATGGCCTATTATCTGTGACCATCACTTCTGGGAGTTTGTGTATCACAAAAGATGTGTGCAGTTTTTCTATTGTTGGCCCTGTGTTGATGAATGAACTCTATACATGTGCAACCACTTTGAGTGGGTATTCATAATGACTAGGAGGTTTGATCCCATGGAAAAACCTGCATAGTTGATGTGTAACTGAGTTCACAGTTTACCCAACCATTCCCACAGATGTGAGGCAGTAATTTTGTTCTTTGTTGGCTCTCTGGGTACTGCCCCACCAACACAGCTATGTCAGCCATCCAGTCCTGGCCATAACCATGACTTCTCGTCAACATCTTCATTTTGGAAACCCCTGGATCACCCTGGTGGAGTACAGCCAGGGTCCGGTGGCGACCTTTGTTTGGGACAATCTCTCATGCTCACTATAACAATATGCCGTTCTCTTCTGTGATCTGGTCTCTCTGGCTCCAAAAAGGTTTCAATTCTGGCTGTGATGGCCCTTTAGTTTCTCCCATCACCACCAGGACCGGATCGTTCTGCATCCAGAGTCTGATATTCTCAGCTGTGAATATAAGTGTGTCCAGAAAATTAAAAACCATTACAGATTCTTCCAGTCGAGTACCCCCGGTGGTGTATCTGCCAGTTGGAGGGGGCAGGGGCAGCTCAATGCATCCACATTTGCTACTTGGCCTCCCGGACAGTGTTCCAACTTGTAATTGTAAGCAAGTAGCATTAGAGCCCAGTACTGAATTCAGCCTGAAACTATGGGTGACCTTGCCTTATCCCCTTTAAGTAGACCTAGCAGGGATTTGTGGTCTGTCATTATTACAAGCTTATGCCTGCAAAGGTATTGGCTGGGACTTCCTGACTCCCGATTTGATGGCCACTCTCCTCCTTTATCTGGTGTATTTGCATTCTGCATCAGCCAAAGTCCTGGATGCACACTCTATTGGCTGTTCCTCTCCATTGGGCTATCTAACTCGATGCTGTATGATTAGACATTGCCTTTCAATACCAGATCTCGCTCGGGATCATAGTGTGCCGCCAGCTGTTTCAGTGTTGCTGTTTTTTCACTTGCTTGAAAGCCATGGTTTGGCTTTGTGACCATTTCCAAGACTAACCCATTTTTAAGAGTTGATACAAACATGTGAGGATGGAGACCAGGTTATGTGTGAATTTTCCATAATAATTCACCAGCCCAAGGAAAGACCTAAACTACAGTATAAACGTGGGAGCCAGGGCACCTTTGATCATCCTCACTTCATCTTCCAATGGGTGTAACCTGGTCTTGTTGACTCTATAGCTCAAGTAAGTCACTTGGGGTGCCTGGAACATACATTTTGCCTTCTCATATATATGCGTACCTGGGAGAAACATCTAAGGACTATGTCCAAGTTCTCTCAGTGCTCCTTATTGATCTTCCCCGTTATTAGCATGTCATCCAGGTGAATGGCGACCTGGGGTGGAATATGAGGTGCTGCTTCTCCAGTTTGTGGGTGGTGTATTTGTGACACTGGAGGAGGCCCAGGATGGATATGTCACCCAGGGAGTGGGAGGGGGAGTTAAAATGGTTGGCGACCAGAAGGTGTTGTTGATATTCATGTACAGAGTGCAGATGCTCCACGAAACTATCCCCGAGTCTAGGTTTCATCAATTGTAGAGGAGGTCACATCAAGAGCAGCGGATACAGTAGACCAGGTTGGAGGATGTTCAGGTGAACCCCTGTAACGGAAAGTTTGTTTTGGGCCTTGGATGGAGGTGAAGGGGGAGGTGTAGGGGCAGCTGTAGCACTTCCTGCAGTTGCAAGGAAAGGTGCTGGGGTTGGTGGGGCTAGTGGGAGTGTGGAGCGGACAAGGGAGTCGCAGAGAGAGCGGTCCCTACAAAAGGAGATGGGGTGGGGAAGGGAATATATCTTTGGCTGTGGGGTCGGATGGTAGGTAGCAGAAGTGGCGGAGGATGAAGCGCTGGATGCGGAAGTTGGTGGGGTGGCATGTGAGGACCAGGGAATTCTGTCTTTATTTTTGTTGAGGGTAGGAAGTTTGAGGGCAAAATTACAGGAAATGCAAGAGATGTGGTTGAGGGCAGTTTTGATCGCTGGAGGAGGGAAGTTGCAGTCCTTGAAATAGGAGGACATCTGGTATGTTTGGGAGTGGAATGCTCCATCTTGGGAGCAGACGCAGCAGAGGCAGAGGAATTGGGAGTAGGGGATTGCATTCTTGCAAGAGGGTGGGTAAGACGAGGTG
The DNA here is from genome assembly GCA_024137785.1 of Ginglymostoma cirratum. Classification (NCBI taxonomy): domain Eukaryota; kingdom Metazoa; phylum Chordata; class Chondrichthyes; order Orectolobiformes; family Ginglymostomatidae; genus Ginglymostoma; species Ginglymostoma cirratum. The sequence goes on along the minus strand of JAHRHZ010000061.1, from coordinate 17,194,947 downwards.
TAGTCGAAGTAGCTATGGGAGTCGTTGAGTTTGGAATAGATGTCGGTTTTGAGGTGATTACCAGCGATGGAGATGAAGAGGCCCAGGAAGGGGAGGGAGGTGTTGGAGATGGTCCAGGTGAATTTAAGGTTGGGGTGGAAGGTGTTGGTAAAGTTGATGAACGGTTCAAGCTCTGCATGGGAGCATGAGGCAGTGCCGATACAGTCAACGATGTAGCAGAGGAAGAGGCGGGGGATAGTGTCGGTGTAACAGCGGAAGAGGAACTGTTCCAGGTATCTTACAAAGAGGCAGGCATAGCTTGGACACATACGTGTGCCCATAGCCACCCCCTTAGACTGTAGGACGTGGGAAGAGTTAAAGGAGAAGTTGTTCAGGGTAAGGACAAGTTCTGTTAAACGAATAAGGGTATCGGTGGAAGGGGACTGGTTGGGCCTGCGAGAGAGGAAGAAGCAGAGGGCTTTTAGGCCATCTGCATGGGGGATATAAGTGTACAGCGTTTGGATGTCCATTGTGAAGATGAGGTTTTGGAGGCCAGGGAATTGGAAGTCTTGGAGGAGGTGGAAGGAATTGGTGGTGTCATGAACGTAGGTGGTGAGTTCCTGAACCATGGGGGAAAGGACAGAGTCAAGGTAAGTGAACGTGAGCTCAGTAGGACAGGAGCAGGCAGAGACAATGGGTTGGCCGGGACAGTCAGGTTTGTGGATTTTGGGAAGGAGATAGAAATGGGCGGTGTGGGGTTGGGGAACAATGAGGTTGGAGGCTGTGGGTGGGAAGTCACCTGAGGTGATGAGGTTATGAATGGTCTGGGAGACAATAGTTTGGTGGTCAGAGATGGGGTCACTTTGGCTCTGATTTGGATGTTGCTAAGGAACTTAACTGTTCGAAACCAGTTGTAGGTGGACTTTAAGGGTGTGTGCAATCTTCTGGATACCAGCCTATGAGTTCTGTTACTCAGTTTAGGTCTGGTAGAACTCCTTTGCTGTCTCGAATCTGCATACTGCTAACAACTACTGGCTTGCTGATCTGGATCCTGAAGAAACTTTTAAGTGTTCTGCTGAGGCTTGGCTTTGCTTTTGGGTTTTGCTGTGGGCTGACCACGAGTCCCTCTGTTCTGGAGTGATGCTATGTAATTGCCTTCACTCAAGTGGAGTTCCCCAAGCTCAGTCGGACTGGCGAGGGTGTCCACTTCCTTTGGAATACCCTGCAACTCATTTGCTCCACTTGGCATATTTTCCAATGATAAAGCCAGTTGTAGTGCCTGCTTGAAGTCCAGTTGGGCTTCATCTAGTAGACATGTTTGTGTGGTTATAGCATTAATCCCACTCGCGTTGTCACTGTAATAACTCCACAGGGGCCGGTATCCTATCACCAAGTCACCCTTTATTTATCCTAAATATTAATCCAGCTCCCTCAGAACTTGCTCTCCGAATGAATAGGGTGTCTGATATTCTTGTTCGTATCTGTCAGCCAAGGCTCCCTGACTGGACCTGTTAACTTGGTCCAATTAGGGAACTCGTATTTTATGACGTTCACCTGGCTGACCTTGTTACAATCACTACACAATCTAGTTTCATGACCCTAGACTGGTCATGTTTGAGAAATGGCAGGCTAATCTATTTTTATTTCTCTTCACTTCCCATTTCAAAATTATCCTGCTCCTTCATTAATGAATGGCCATCGAAATTGATCAAAATGAGCAGCTGAATAATGAATAATGACCAATGCTATATATAGTTGCACCAGATCAAATTTTCAATGAGATTCTTGACTTCCAATGAAGGTTGATGGGGTCAAAGGTGAGATGCTCTCAAGTCATTATTCACAGGCAGGACTGAGCAACAGATGGAATTAAATCAGTTTATGGGCCTCAAACCTTCTATAATTGTCCTTTTAATTATGGGTTAGGCACTTATTAACATGAAGTTTTATGAAAGTAATGATTTAATGCCATGAAAATATGGATTGCAAATGGATCGGTATTAAGCATAGTGTATAATAATAGGGTCTGTACGGGAATATGGACAATACTCAGAAGCATAGTTATATCATTGCATAGAACAGGAGCAGGCCCTTCGGCCCACCATGTCTGTGCTGACCATGACGCCATTGTAAACTAATCCAACCTGCCTGCATATGGTATATATCCCTCTATTCCCTGCTTATTCATGTGCCTGTCTAAATGCCAAATAAACTTTGCTGTTGTATCTGCTTCTACCACCTCTGCTGGCAGCACATTCCAGGTACCTAACACCCTCTGTGCAAAAAAAAGTTCCTCGCACATCTCCTTTAAACATTCCCCCTCTTATTTTAAATCCATGCCCCCTAAGTATTTGACATTTCCACCCTGGGAAGAAGACTCTGACTCTCTGCCTTATCCATGTCCGTCAATCTTACATATTTCTATCAGGTTGCCCCTCAGCCTCTGACCTCTAGCGATCTAACTTTACTAACCAGTGTACCATACAGAACCTTGTCAAAGGCTTTGCTAAAGTCCATATAGATATTGTCTACTGCTCTGCCCTCATCTATCTTCTTGGTCACATCCTCAAAGAACTCAATTAAGTTTGTGAGACTTGATTTTCCACACTCAAAACCACGCTGACTATCCCTTGCCTTTCCAAATGCATGTAAATCCTCTCTCTCAGAATCCCCTCCCCCACTGACTTAAGGCTTGCCAGCCTATAGTTCCCAGCCTCCTCCTTGCAGCCTTTCTCAAATAAAAACACAACATTAGCCACACTCCAGTTTCTGCTGGGGATGCTACCATTTTTTTTCGCCTAGCTTTCCAGGTACATTTGATCAGGGCCCAGAGATTTATTTACCTTTGTGTGTTTTAAGACCTCCCGCACGTCCTGTTCTCTAATGTGGTCTGTTTTCAAAACATCATATTTCATCAATAAGTCTAGTACTTGTCTTATGAGAGCTATCATAAGCATTGTCACATCATGTATAAGTACCCTACTGAAGGCCTGAGGTAGGTAAATTTTTGTTAAGCAAGGGAATTAGGGGAAATGGGTCAAAGGCAGGTATATGGAGTTAGGCCACAAATCAGCCATGATCTCATTGAATGGTGGAACAAACCCAAGGGGATGAATGGCCTACTCCTATTCCTACGTTGCTATGTTCCAAAGCCCACACCATGGTGGTAGACAAATGACTACATTTGAAGTCTTTATTGCTACTTTCTGACCAAGTTCCCTGAATCCTGACCACATGATCACACCCTTCTTTCTGCCTCCATCATTGGTGTCAATGTGGACCACTGACTGTTGTCCCTTACCACAGCAGGTGGTATCCTTCAGCCTTTCAGTGACATTCTTGACCCTGGCACCAGAGAGGTAAGATCCCATCCTGGATTTACATCTTTAACCGCACATCCCTGACTTTTTCTCTAACCATTAAATCTATAATCGCTATTGTTTTGCCAGCTTTCTTTGCACCTGCCTGCACAGCATGCAAAGAAAATGGGGTCAAAATGCATATGTTCATGGCGGGCATGTTAATATTGAGGACCAGATGTTATGAAACTTGAAAGGGTTCAGAAAAGGTTTACGAGGATATTACCAGGGTTGGAGAGTTTTGAGTTATTGTTAGAGGCTGAATGGGCTGGGGCTATTTTCACTGGAGCATCGGAGGTTGAGGGGTGACCTTACAGAAGTTTATAAAATCATGAAGGACATGGATAGGGTGAATAGCCAAGGTCTTCTCCCCAGACTAGGGGAGTCCAAACTAGAAGACACAGGTTTAAGGTGAGAGGGGAAAGATCTAAAAGGCTCTTAAGGGATAACCTTTTCATGCAGAGGGTAATGCGTGTATGGAACGAGCTGTCAGAGGAACTGGTGGAGACTGGTACAATTATAACGTTTAAAAGGCATCTGGACGTGTTTCTGAATAGGAAGGGATTAGAGGGGCATGGGCCAAATGTTGGCAAATGGGAATAGATTGATTTAGGGTATCTGATCGATATGGATGAATTGAACCAAAGGGTCTGTTTTTGCGCTGTATAACTTGATGACTACATGACTCTATGACCAAGCATGATATCCTCACTCACAACAGTATGTGTGCTGCAGGAAACACAGATAAGTTCATCGTCAATTTGTGCTGCTACAAAATATAACCTCTTTTCTCAAGTATAGAATGGCTACTGCATTGAATCCTTATCTGAACACTAAAATCAGATCTACTCTCCGTCGCGTTCTGCCAGAAAGTGGGTAAATATACAGTGAGTGTGCCCCAGGATACCATCCACCCACCCTTCACCCTGTCTGATCAGACAGCCTGTGCCACATTCTCAGGCGGAATCCATTATTAAACCAGGGAAATTTTACAAATGCGTCCTCTCAACATGGTTCCTCACCTACCAGAAAACATGTCAGAAATTTGCGTTTCAGTCCTCCATGATTTTCCAATATTAAAATGTAGTTATGAGAGTGATGCTTGTGGATATCCTTTTTGATTCGTTGAGGGGATGTGTGTATCATTGGCTGGGCTGGCATTTATTGCCCATCCCTAGTTGCCCTTGAAGATGGTGGTGAGCTTCCTTCTTCAAACATTGCAGTCTGTTTGATGTAGGTAGACCCATATTGCTGTTCGTGAGGGAGTTCCATGAGTTTGACCCAGCAACATTGGAGGAACAGTGATAATGTATTTAAGACTTGAAAAAATGAAAATTAAATATTAGTGACTAACACTGCCCTAAGTATACATTAGACAGGTGCAAACCATCTGACGATCACCCTAATGACTCTATGAAATCGTCCAGTAATTGAGCCAATTGACTGGCAAGTTCCCAGGTGGAATTTGATCTCAGACAAGATATCGGTTGCTCGAATTGGGTTTGGGTTAGGGAAGGGGAAGATTAAGATTAACCAGGTTCTTGCCAAATATCCAGTGATCCTGCTGAAAAACACTTGTCACACAATAAGGCTCAGCAATAGTCTCCTGGAGTATAATGGCTTGTCACAACTACCTGTTCAAACCCAAACATGAAATGCATAAAAATTTGGTCACTCTACTCTGGAGCTTATGCCCAGCAACAGTCAGTCCTCAGATGTTGCAAGGAGAAGGTCGAAGGTGTGGAGATAGGAAAAGAAAACTCAACAATAAGCAAGGTTCCGAAATTATATCAGAGGCCTTAGTGGGTTAATGCTAATTGTGTGTCATTCATACAGGCTGTCACTGGTTGTCTGATCATAGGTATAAATCAGCCAGAATTACAGCCTTGTCTAGTTTATACAGCCTGGGCAATCAAGTTCTCTCATCGGAAGGGCTCTCTGGGAAAAAAAATGATTAATTTATCTGTTCCAAACACAACTGTCATCTGTGATGAATGGCAAAGGACAAAGTCATCACGAGAAACAATCATTTCAGTGTTGAATTTTCTTGGTGACTGTCTCAGTGTTTTCTGGGGTTTTTTTTGGATGACGGGATACATGGTCAGCGATGAACGCTCGAGTCTTATCCTGTTAATTATCTGTGAATAGAAATGAACTCAGAACCTTCAGATTCACGTAGCCACTGCTCTTATTACAATTGTTGTTTTGAGCATTCCACTGAATAGAACTCTTTATCCTGAAAATGTGACTTTGTTGCTTGTTCTCTATGTCATTCACTAATTAAAACTTTTCTTTCATTAAATAAACCACTATCCTGGTCAGACCTTCCCCAAACACAAGTCAAGAATGAATGGACCTATTGCTACTCCCACCAAAACATCCTTATGCTAACCTCAGCATGTTTCATCAGTTGAGCTAAAATAAAGACGATTGGATTTATTCTGCCTAAGCAAGAGAAATATCATTTTTTTACATGCTGTAAGATAATAAATGTACTGTGTAAATTTCTGTGAAAGAGTCTCCAAACTGGGGAGACTTAACAGAGACAGGCATGTACCCATTCATAGTAAATAACTATTACAAAACAAAAGGCGTTCTCAGACCCTCATGAAACTATAAGCATTAACTTGCTCCTTCTACTTGAATATATCTGCAGCAGGCAGCTCTTGAGCACTGAATTGAGTGATGCAGTAACCTGGGAGACTGCCTCAGAGCAAATGGACAACTTTTTGTTCTCTGTTTAACTTGTAATAAAATTAAGACAGATATAGTGCACCATCCATTATATTGCTAGTTCTGGCATTTCTGAGTCCATTAGACAACGATGAGGTGTGAACGAAAGCTATTGGGAGAAGGTGGAAATGCAAATGTGCCTACCAAGTCCCTACTGTGCAAAGAACAACACACAAAGGGTAAGGAAATCACTGCCAAGGCGGCCTCTAGAAATATGAGCAGAATCCTCACCCTGTCGAGGTAAGTAATTATGGAGTTTGGGTAGGTCCATCCAGATCACTTGATCACTTTGCCCAAAGGGCCCAAAGCAAAACTAGTCACAAGGGGTAGGAGTTTGCACTTTGGCTAAGCACCCTGATGATGCTTTCAAATGAGGGACCTGACACAGTGCCATATTGTGTAGAGAGCAGTTGCCTGGCATAGATTCTGCCTGTATTGGTCCAGTAGTGTCAGAAGACGCAGCTCCCTGTCCAATTAAACACAGTGGGCAGGCTCTCAAACCTGGAGGGCCAACAGGAGCTGTACACATAGAAGGACCTGTAGTCAGTTGTGCAGGTAAGGGACAGAAAGATGCCTTCATCTCAAGGCACAATCTCAGAGTCTTCCAAAAATTTGAAATGAACATGTATTAGAACTCTCACTGATTTTTCATTATTTTTGTTTTATTCTTTTATTAATTTTGTTTGGAGCTGAAAATGACTAGTGGCCTTTGTGAAACAGTTTGTGGTAAAAAGAAAAACACAGATCAAACCAGCTTTCATTTGTTTGAGAGACGAGACCTGCAGGTTAATTGCTGGCTGTGTCCAGATCAAAAGGGTCCTAATCCTACAAACACAGCAAACCCAAGAAGAGCATTGTGTTTAAACAGAAAGCAGAAGTTGGCTGTTATCAAGGTCAGTGCCTGGGATTTGGTTCTGGCAAGTCTGGAAAAGACCCTGCGTTCAAGCAGATAGCAGTTGTTCAATGGTAATTGGGGCCTCAAGAAGAGACAATCATTTTATCAGTGTGGGATCATGGTTGAAGTTTTTTTTAACTTTTTTAAAGTTGTTTTTTAAAGTTTTAAACTTGTTTTCTGTGGAGATGAGTTTGGCTGCTGACAATATAGAATAAAGATTTGAAAGCTTCTTGCTGATTCTGTAACACAACCTTTTGGAAGCCCAGAGCAAAGAAAGCTGAGTGAGAAATATCACTGCCCTTTCCATACGTGAACTGAGATGGTGACACCACTTGGCAGTTCCAGAAAAGAAACCAAGGAGCCGGCATCTACACCTATGAAAAATGCACTGTGAAAACCATCTGAGCAATATGGCCAATTAGGTTATTTTCTTTTATATATCCCTTACTGATTTTGTTTGTCTATCTGTTTGTCTTTTGTGTGAATGAAGGCTGAAATCAAATGTTTCGGGTTCAAAGCATCGACAATAATTTGCTTCCCTAGTTTTTTTTTTCTCTCAGCTAAAGTTATTGTGCAATTAATAAATAGTTAAGTGCTTTGTTTGATATACAAAACCAGTGTCTGGAATTAACAATTCACAAAGTCTGGGATTGGTCATTTAAAACTCTGGTTTGAAACAACTGGAGTAAATATTGTGGGTCTTTGATTTAATGTTACTGTGTTGCGAAGGTAGAGGGAGAAAGGCAGATTTGGTTCAGCTCCCTGCCTCTGCATTGTAACACATGGGCACAGCTGTTATGCCACCATTGTGGAGATAGAAACCCCTCTCCAGGGTTAGTCTGAGACTGCAACTGCAGATAAGTGAAGAAGGTCTGCAAAGACTGCCCAGGATGCTAGCCATCCACTCTGGAAAATTTCAGATAGGCTTCTGATCATTGGTTTTTGTTAGATCTTTAAACTACCTTAACAAGTGGCCCACTGTTTACGGGTAGGTCATCATTCCATGCTTGATCTTGGTAATTGGCTGAAGAGCACGAAGATGCCAGCAAACCGACACCCCATTCACTGGCACATTTTATTGTGCCCTCCCATCTCTGTTTCTATCCTGGTGCAAAAATTCTGCCCAAGGAATCCAAACTAGAGACCAAGAAATAAATCCTTGGTCAAGGGCCATAAATTACACTGATGTTCATCATAGTGCTCAACCAATTCAGTTTTGACTTGGCTTCAACCTGACTCATGCCTGAGGACTTTAGAATGGCACTGTGTCACTGCACTGAGACAGAACGTGGCATGGTGGTGCCAGACCTGACCCATTAGCTGCTGTCTTGCCTTTGAGTTGGAAAGATGGTGGATCAAGACCCACCCCTGGAATGCAAGTACAAAAGCCCCCAGTTGACATTACCACTGCAGTGCTGAGGAGCAATTGCACTGTTGGATTCTGCCCTGTTTCAGATGAGATGTTAAGTCAAGACACCATCTGCTGCTGTCACATAAATCCGAATAACCCTAGTGCATTGTTTTTAAAGAAGAGTAGTTGTTCTTCTCTTTCCCAGAGCAGTGACTATGGTATACATGAACTTTAATTGGATAGAAATTGCTTTAGGACATTGCATAGTTGTGGATGACTCTGAAGTGTATAGAAATAAAAGTTTTTCTTTTAAATTTAAATTAACTTCAAAACGCATACCTACACTCTAACCTTCGGGATCTGGCAAATGTATGCAGCTTTCTGTCGTAATAATCTTGATTGTTAATTAGGATTGGAAGAAGTATAATCCTTATGGGTTGAGGTAAGAAATAATAAGGGGAAGAAAAAACTAGTGGGAGTAGTTTATAGACCCTCCACTAGTAGCTATATTGTAGGACAGGGAATAAATTATGAGATAATGAAGGCATCTTAAAAAAAGGGACTGTATATTGATCATAGATCACTTTAATCTGCATATAGTTCAGGAAAATCAAAAGGGCAGAGGTAACCACAAGGAAGAATCCAGAGGGTGTATCTGGGACAGCAATATTTCAAGAGTCCTTAAATTCTGGAAAAGGACCAGAGGATTGGAAATTTGCCAATGTAGCACCCCTATTCAAAATGGGAAGCAGTCATAAAATAGGTCACAAATGGCCAATTATCTTAATATCTGTAGTTAAGAAGATCTCAGAATCTATTATGAAGAATGTACAATAGCAAAGCATTTAGAAATACATAATATGATCAAACAGTGTCAGTATGTCTTCATGAAGAGGAAATCATGCCTGACATATTTATTAGAATTGTCTGGGGAGGTGACAAGCAGGATAGATAAAGGGGAACCAGTAGATGTAACATATTTGGATTTCCAACAGTTACTTGATTAGTTACTATACATTAGCTACTTAATATGATAAGAGTCCATCGTGTTGGAGGTAGTATAATAGTAGAAGAAAGTGTAAGGATAACGAGGGCATTTTCAGGACTGCAACTGGTGGAGTTGCGCAGGGATTAGGGCTGGGTCCACATTTATTCACAATATTTACGAAAAACTTGAATGAGGGAAGTGAATGTACTATCACCATGTTTGCAGATGACAACATAGGTGGGAGGACAAGTGGTAAGGATGAGACAAAAGTCTGCAGAGGGGTATAAACAAGTTAGATGAATGAATAGAATCTTGGCAGGTGGAATATAATGTTGGAAATGTGAGGTTGTGCACTTTGGCAGGAAGAATAGAAGAGTTGAATATTACTGAAATGGAGAAAAAGATGCAGAAAGTTACAACATAGAGCAATTTGGGGTCCCCATGCATAAATCACAAAGCTAGCATCCAAGTTTAGCAGGTAACAGGCAAGGCAAATGGAATGTTGGCCTTTATTTCAAAGCGCATGGAGTATGAAAATAACAAAGTCTTGCTAAAGTCATGCAAGGCGTGAGTTACACAACACCTGGAATACTGTGAGCAGTTTTCATCACCTTATCTAAGTAAGGAGGTATTGGCATTAGTGGAAGTCCAGAGAAGATTCACTTGATTGATTCTGATTACAGAATGACTTTCTTACAAGGAGAGGTTGAGGTGATTGGATCTGTGCTAATTAGGGTTTAGAAGAATGAGAGGCGACCTTGTTGAAACATTTTTGGGGGACTTGACAGATGCTGACAGGGAGAGTCTAGAACCAGATAATCTCAGAGCAAGAGGTTGTGTATTTAAAACAGAGATAAGAAGGAATTTCTTCTCTCAGAAGATAGTGAATCTGTGGAATTCTTTACGCGGAGCGGGGGGTTTGTAGAGGCAGTGTTATTGATTCCCTTGCCGATTAAAAATGTGTCTTTGTCAGCCTTTAATATATTCAAGAGTTATCAAGAAAAGGCAGGAAAATTAAGTTGCTAATTAGTAGATAAGTCATAATCTCATTTAATGGTAGAGTAGATTCTCTGGGCCAAATGGCCGATTTCTGCTCCCATATGTTATGGTTGAAGTGTCTATGATTCAGTGTTTTCTTTAACTGTCCCCGTGTGTCCAATCTGAGGAAATTCCTGAACTAAACTATGATTGCTGAGAGCCCAGGTCTGACAACTACTCAGGACAATGGAGGTGAGGAGTTTATTGATAAGAGAGACAAAGTGCTTATTGCTTTCTGTTTTGGAGCAGACACCTTTTACATCAGTCCAAAACCATTTTAACCATCTTTCATCATCAGTTTTTTTGAAAATTTTCTTTATAAGGTCAAAATGTGAATGAGATTTTGCATCCGCTATACCCGTTGTGGCTTCCTCTACATCGGGGAAACCAAGCGGAGGCTTGGGGACCGCTTTGCAGAACACCTGCGCTCAGTTCGCAACAAACAACTGCACCTCCCAGTCGCGAACCATTTCAACTCCCCCTCCCATTCTTCAGACAACATGTCCATCCTGGGCCTCCTGCAATGCCACAGTGATGCCACCCGAAGGCTGCAGGAACAGCAAATCACATTCAGCCTGGGAATCCTGCAGCCCAATGGTATCAATGTGGATTTCACAAGCTTCAAAATCTCCCCTCCCCCAACCGCATCCCAAAACCAGCCCAGCTCATCTCCACCTCCCTAACCTGTTTTTCCTCTCACCTATCCCCTCCTCCCACCTCAAGCCCCACCCCCATCTCCTATCTACTAACCTCATCCCGCCCCCTTGACCTGTCCATCCTCCCTGGACTGACCTATCTCCTCCCTACACCCCCACCTACACTCACCTTTACTGGCTCCATCCCCGCCTCTTCGACCTGTCTGCCTCCTCTCCACCTATCCTCTCCTCTATCCATCTTCTATCCGCCTCCCCCTCTCTCCCTATTTATTTCAGAACCCTCTTCCCCTCCCCCATTTCTGATGAAGGGTCTAGGCCCGAAATGTCAAGCTTTCCTGCTCCTATGATGCTGCTTGGCCTGCTGTGTTCATTCAGCCCCACACCTTGTTATCTGAGATTTTACCTCATTGTTTTTGACAAGAATGGGCAAAGAAACCAATCTGCGATAGTACCATTTTAGCTAATATACTCAGAACAATTGTTCACCCATCACCTCTATACTTGCTGAACTGCATTAGTTGGCAGTTTCTCAATTCACAAATTCTTTTCCCTGCGCTTAGTCCCCTCCTTGGCCTGTTCCCCCCAACTCCGTCTCTTCCTTCTCTTCAAGATTTCTGAGCTTCATCAGTTGCCTCATATCCAACCCTGATTCCCTTCCTTCCATCAAGCTTTGTCCACATGCTTTGTAATTCCCTCCCTGAGACTCAACACCTCTCTTCTGTATTAATTCACCCCTTAAAACTTAACACCTTGAAGAAGCTTTTGGTCATCTGTCCTATTATCTTCTTTAGTTTGGTGAAAGTGCGGTGAAATGCCTTGGGGAGCGTACACCTATGTTAAAATGCTACTGAAATATGTGCCGTTTTTGCACACTCACAGCTTCTAAATTTCTTTTTAAATAATTGAAGAGGTTCTGCCTCTGCTACCCACTCTTGGAATCTTTTCATTTTTTTTGACTCTCAGTGACTGGTGAATTGGTTCATTTATATGAAAAGGAATTGTGCCTTTTGTCACTTTGAATTATTCTCCCATTATTCTGATATCATTGTTGACCTTAAGGTCTCATTGCTGCTTTGCTTTTTTTCTATACCTTTCTCCTGCTTGTATACTGCCATGAACTCCCAGTTGCTTCATCGAGGCAGCAAAATCCAAATTGCTCTCATCTTTTCTCAGAACTCAGTCATTATCACAATTCAGGAAATCGCAACTGTTTGCTGATGTTGTGTTTTATCTCATGGTCAGTATGTCAATGTGCCTTTAAGAAACATGCTCACGACATCATCACTGTATCATAGCATATGACCTGAGGCTATAAATGTCTCAGACTCTATTTTAACTCGAGGTCACGAGAAGCATGACACGTTCATCGAAGCTTACTCCTCTTTGTAACTGAAAAGCTTAATGTGAGCCCAGATACTGATGTGCCTGTAAATGTTGTGGTTGTAAGAAACAGTTGTTTGATCTTTCAACAGCACGTTACACTAGTTTCTTAGATTGTGCAGGGTAACATATGCATTGCCACAAAGAGGCAACACCCACATCCTTTGTGAAAAAGGGGTCATGTGTGATTTTGTTAGTCCCTGCACAATGTGTGCTTTTTTTCCCAATCATTTCTCCCTCTCTCTCATCTTTAGGAGAGCATTAGACCCATATTGCTGATGACTTGTTTTATACAAAAACATAACAACAGCTATTTTTAGATGTGTGAAAATCCAAGGACAATGCAAACCTTTCATCTTGGTCAGAAGCCTCAGATTAAAGATACAGGATGAAGAGTGGAAACAATTTTTATGTTGGCTTCATCAAGAAAACAATGTTTGCAATTCAGAACACTGCTATGAAGGGACCTCTCTCTCATTACACACAGTATACAGCTGTCTTTATTTGTTGATTGATCTCTGAAAACGACAGCAAAATGTTGCTGCCGCACACACTGTAGATCTAGTCTCAGATAAGGCTCCTTCAAAACAAACTGGCAAAGCTAAACACACTTTGCAAATTTAGATTATGCCTTTTTAAAAAAATAATCTGTGCTTTCTTATTATTTAGCAAAGTTTCTCCTCTACTCATTGGAGAAATGGCTTCTACTGATATCAGACTGCTTCTCTGATTCCCAGTTTTTGGATGAACTGAAACTTCCAGGGCATCACGGTGGCTGAGTAGTTAGCAATGCTGTCTCACAGTGCCAGGGACCCGGCTTCGGTTCCACCTTCGAGCAGCTGTATGTTTGCACATTCTCCCTCGGTCTGCATGGGTTTCATCCGGGTGCTCCGGCTTCCTCCTACAGTCCAAAGATGTACAGGCTAGGTAGATTGGCCATGCTGAATTGCCCATGATGTCCAGGGATATGCAGGCTAAGTGGGTTACCCATAGAGAATGCAGGGTTACGCAGATAGGGTGGGTCTGGATGGGATGCTCTTTGGAGGGTTGTTGTGGAACCAAGCCAAATGGCCCCCAGTACTGGGGAAACTTAAGCTATTGACTCAGAGCTGGGCTGAGCTAGGAATGATAGGACGAACCCAATTTTGGGATTCCTACCACATTTCCAATTTTGGCAACTTTGGTGCAGGATAAGGAGGGAGATAGCAAATCCACACACATGACTCCCACCTTTGCTGGCTCCAGAATTAGTTATTTTGATTGCACCCTAATTTTTCTAAAAAATAATTGATGGAATCCAGACCATTCCAAGCCCATGACCTCAACCAAGAAGTACGCTAGATCAACAGATGCGTGGGAACATCACCAACGTCATGACACCTCCTCCCCCCTCCTCCAAGCCATACCCTATCCTGACTTGGAACTATTTCTCTGTTCCTTCAGTGTCACTGTGTCAAAGCACAGGAACTCCCTTCCTAAAAGCACTGTGGGTCTTTATACACCACACAGACTACTGCAATCCAAGATGGAGACTCCCCATATTCTTCAAAAGGACAACTGAGACTGGGCAGTAAATGCTGGCCCAGCTAGTGACATCTACATTCCATGCAACATTAAAACAAACGTTCATGAGCAGTTATGGTTCATGGCTACTCAGGGGAGTCTCAAGCCATGATGGAAACATGGTTTGAAGATAGGAAATATGAAAAAAGGCCATTCAGCATTTCCTTCTAAATAAATTGAACCTCTAACCAATCCTAGCAATACACTGCATCAATTCTGAAAGGTTTAAACTACTTCAAACCTCATAGCCTTGTGTGAATAAACACACAAGCATTGAAAAGAAAATGGTATAAAGGAAGATTGGGTAATAAAGATGTTAATTGAACAAAACTCTCACGTCTCTGCAAGCTGCTTGAACATTTCCTTACAGGGTATGCCTATGATCCACTCTTGGAACTCAGCAAAGCATTCATAATGAGGTGAGCTGGAAAACAGTCATATATTCAAATGTCTCTGGTGGATACAGTTATCAGATGGCCTCTTTATGAATGCCAGGATCCTGACCCAAATAACAAAGTCTTCTCCATTTTCAGCATGTTGAAAATCTCTCTGGCCCCAGCAACATAGTTGTGATCATATTCAATAGAATTTATTTTATAGAATTTCTTTTTTGTCCTACATATCAGCACAGCCATGGGTAATCACTACCATTAACTGTGTCCCTACAGTTAAAGGACTGTTCATTAAGATTCAGGATGGTCAGTTCAAAAACATAGGATGAAACAGGCAGATTAGTTGTGTAAGATCAAATGTTTAGTTCAGTTGATGGAAGGGTTTTTCAGAGGCTAGTTATTAGATGGACAGATTTAATCAGAGGTATTGGCATCCAAATGGTATTTCAGTTGGATTCATTGTGAACCAAGTCCAAGAGTTTAGTCAGATTGACCCCATTGCGAATGAGGAGTCAGTATTGTGTAGAGGACAGTGGCCAGTTTGATTACCCTCAAAGTTGGTACAGAGACAGCTAGAATTGAGTTTTGGATGTGGTCTTGAAATGTCATTACAGCTGGATGTCCACAAGGTCAACTGTGGTTATGCAAGATATCATTGGTTGGTTCATTTGGGGTCAAATACTGTAAACACGGCAATTTGCGAATGAGTGGTTCGGAATCCGCAGTCTTGTCTGAGACAAAGGTTGGTTTTTATTACTGTCAACTGTAAATTTGGTGAGTGACAACCTTAATGAAGAGCAACAGCAGGGAATTTCCATCCAGCCAAATTAAGTTGACTGTTGACAAAGACCCCGTGCAGTGATAACAAGGCTATTTTTCGTATGCTGAAAGTTACTGAGAAACCACTGTAGCTTTGTGGTCAGGCATTTGCTATCTTTGCTCTCTGATGCAACATTTCAAATTTGGAGGAAGAAGTCTTTTCTTTTTGTGTGTATTGTGTATGGGATGTAGCTGACACTTTCTGGGCCAGAATTTATTGCCCATTCCTTAACTGTCCCTGAAGTTTCTTGCTAAAGGTTGATCCACAGGGCAGTTAAGAATGAACCGCATTTCTGTAGATCTGCTTTACATGTGACTCCAGACCAGGTAACGAAGGCAATTTCCTTCGCTAAAGGATATTAGTGAACCAGATGGGTATTTACAACAATGGATGCATGGTCACCATTGGGCTGGTTTTTTTTAAACTTTTACCATAATTTAAACTTTCACCATCTGCCATTGTTGAGAAGCATTTCTGAAACCTGTATTAGCCTGGGGTTCAGGATTATTAATCCGCCTGTGGTGGGAAATAAATCAAAGCACAGTTGTTTTCTTTTACCTCTGATTTTATCTGTTTATCCAAACAAACATTTCTCATCCCTTCTGTTGCAATGTTGCCGCTTTTATGAGGCTTAAATTGACAGTAAATAGGAGGCAGGTGATTGGTGCAAATGACAAATAGTTACATCACCTGTAATAATCAGTCTGCGCTCTGTTTTTCATTCTGCACTTACTGCACTTTGCGAGCAGATGGGGTTATAAAGATTAACGTAGTGTTTCATAGATACGAGGGGACATTATCCAATTTACTTGTCACAACCACTCCTAATTGATATCCCACCTGTTGTGCTCCCTTATGTTCTCTCACATCACAGGAAAGTTGCAAAAACATTTTTCCCCCATCACCCACACCCCCACCCCCATTAATTCTGCAAGATTTCCACGTTTTCATTTGCGTCTTCGGCTGTAGGCTTCTAGCAGGATCGTCTATCAAGAGCAGCTCTGCAGCCTTCTGCAGTGATGAAAGAGCATGATAGCCTGAGTCAGGTTGTCCAGAAGCTCAGAAGCACCCATTCACAGAGCCAGGATGGTATACTTGACACAAGTATCACCCACAACATCTAATTCCCTTTGCCACTGTGTATTTGCATATGGTACATGTGTGCATGTCAATGTGTGTTATGCGTTATCTTTTTCTGCATTATTCTTTGTCTCTTTCAATCACATTTTTCTCATTTCTCATACTTTATGAATTTTTCTTTGTCTCTCATTCTTTGTATGTATATCTTCCTATGTCTGTCTGTTTCCTTGTATATTTTGTGTTTGTCTGTGCGTGTGTGTGCGCGCATGTGTGTGCGTGTCTGTGTGTGTCTATCCCTCTGTGTGTTACTGGTTTTCCTTTGCCACCTACTTGAAGTTTTCTGGGAATTGATGCATAGAGAGTTGTGGGCACAGACCATCGATAGTACATGCATTATGCATCACTGGAAAATGGAACAACAGAATCAGAACCACCAATTTGACCACAGTCGTAAAATATAAACCCTGAGCTTTGACTGGTAACTTAGTGAAGAGAAAATAAAATAAAATGTTAAACAGCCACCACCGAAAAAAATAACCATAGCTTGACTTATTTTTTGTCTTTTAAATTACTCTTGATGCCTTTCATAATGACATAATTAAATCCAAAAAGAATTTAACACCCCTATATGTCAGGTGTGAGTTCTCTGTCAGTGTGTAGCATTCCGCTCACCTTCAACTCTTCAAATATTTCCAAATGCAACATGAAGACAGTCTGTCTCGAAAAGATATTGTTGTCAGTCTGGCTGTTGCATTGCAGCACATCTTGTCATGCACTCTGAAACACCAAACCCATGATGATTGTTTCTGGGAAAAACAAACATTGTAAACATGTAATGTCAGGGTCTTTTAAAAACTACCAATGTGTTGTGCACTATGTAGCATAAGTAGTTTCATGAAGTTATCTCTCAATCAAATGGTAAGGCTGTCAGAGTACACCAAGGCACATAATGGCCTTGGAAATGGCTGAACAAACCCCTCGGGTGTAAACAATTGTAACAAGTTCTATAATGAGGGGGATGGGGCTCCAGCGGCACAGTGGTAGTTGGGTTCGCAGAATGTTTCGGTTCAAGTCCCACCAGCTCCAGAGGTGTATAATAACATCTCTGAATGGGTTGATTAGAAAATATACAACGAAAAGGGGAAAGCAATTAGATTGAGCTATTGCCAATGGCCTGGGTATCATATTAATAATTACAAAGCCCAGTGTCATGTAGTGTAGTACTATCACTGTACTGAATGGGATAGATGAAGAAAAAATCTGTTAGCTGAAAACTGAGCATCCATGAGACATTGTGGGCCATCAGAAGTAGAACTGTACCTCATCATAGTCTGAACCATCATGTCCCAACACATCACCCCCTCCTCAACTACCGTGAGATTGTTGTAAAAGTGTCAAAGATATGCTACGAAGTGTTTCAAGCTTCAGCCAGAGTAAGCTCCAAGTCGATTGAAGCTACATGTATACTTGCCTAGACTACGAACACCAAAATAAGTAGGCGAGAGACAAAGTTATGAAACCCTACAATGTGTAGATCAGGGTGCACTCACCAGCACTATCACATTTAGCATGAGAAGGGTGATGATTAACAAAATGGTTAATGGGAGGAACAAGCTCCATGGATAACATTTGACTGCACAAGATGAAACAGCCTTTAGGAATAGTCTTCAGCCAGAAGTACCGACTGCTGATCCTCATGAGTCTCCATGATCAGTCTCCTCATGAGGCCTCCGTTTATCATAGGTGTCAGTGTGTAATCAATTCACATAAAAGCAGAACAATACCGATACTGGGGATCTGAATTGAAAAGGTCTCACAAAGTCAAAGGTGTGGCTACTAGTAGTCATTTGGGTCTCAGCCATGCTTGTCTCTTTGTGAGGTACATGGAACGGTCCTTGTTCCAGTCCTCCTAGGGTCCCCATCCAAAACTCTTTCTTCAGTGTGTTTCAATAACATCATAAGTGCTACTTCCTTTTCTTTCCAGAATTGGAACATTTCATCGAGTCATACTCTTAGTGTCATTCAGCATGGAAACAGGCTCTTCAGTCCAACCAGTCTACGCTGACCATGCTCATTGGTTTTACTTCCATTTTACAACCCTTCCTCACCCTCACCTGGTCCATCTCTGGCTTTTTCTCTCCTACCTTTAACTTCATTGTTTCCATTTCTGGGAAAGGCCCAGATGGAACCACTGACTCCCACAGTTAGCGTGACTACATCTCCTCACACCTTGCTTCCTGCATCGACTATATTCCATTTCCTCAATTTTCCAACCTTCTTCAGTTCTGAAGAAGTCATCAGTTTCAAAACATTAACTCCATTTTTCTGTCCACAGATATTGCCAGATCTACTGTATTTCTCCAGTGTGTTTTGATTTTATTCCAGTTAGTTCCATTCTCTCCATCTGACATCTGGGTTTAGGTACATAGTTCTTTGAAAGTTGCATCTTGTGTAGACAGGGTGATTAAGAAGGCATTAGCACACTTGCCTTCGTTGCTCAGACCATTGAATGTAGGAGTTGGGGCATTATGTTGAGATTGTTGAGGTGACTTTTGGAGTACTGTGTACAGTTCTCATTGTCCTGTTATGGGAGGGATATTATTAAACTGGAGGGCCATGATGTGGAGGTGCCGGTGTTGGACCGGGGTGGACACAGTCAAAAATTGCATAACGCCATGTTGTGGTCCAACAGATTTATTTTGAAATACTAGCTTTTGAATCTCTGCTCCTTTCTCAAGTGTAGTGTGGAAGAAGAGGTATACTGATACAGAATTTATAAGCAGAAAGGGAACAACCCTAAAAATGGCTCACTGACCGCCTCCTGTTAAAGGAGACGCAGGTTTCTATTGATAAAAATGCAAATCCCAGAATTTCTTTCAAGTCATTGCCCTGAGATAATTAAATGTTTTATTAGTATAGACAAGAGGTGTCATCTCAAGTCAGACAATGCATTTTGGATGTGAGGCCTTGTTTAGAATTGGACTGTGTTTTAGCCTGTGTTTTAGTGTGTGTGTGTGCGCGCGCGCG
>JAHRHZ010000061.1:17073044-17160686 GCA_024137785.1 Ginglymostoma cirratum | reverse complement strand
AGGTTAGGGAGGTGGAGATGAGCTGGGCTGGTTTTGGGATGCGGTTGGGGGAGGGGAGATTTTGAAACAAAATTAGCATTTTGCCCAAAGTTCCTCCCCACTGAAGACTATTTGTAAATTGTGACTGAAATCTAAGAACAGAAGATTTGACTGGAATTAGCTTGAGTTATTTCGGAAGGTTAAGGAGAAAAATGAGACAGAAGGAGGCAGTAGGTGAATGGAACTGAACTTAACATGATTCCCAGGATTAAGATAAAACTCACTGTGAATTTCTTCACAGATTTTCCGAATCAGTCTTTGTGTCTTTGCTGGGAAAATGCTTCTAGGGTGAGCAGGGGTGTCTGGGGGAAAATAGGAGGGAATGGCTTAGTTAATCAGTTTACCATTGCCAAATTATCAGTGGCAGGAGTGAAAATTCTCACACACACACTCACTTACATGCCTAACCATGATCTCAGTTTGTTCAGAAGGTTAAGTATTTTTAATCAATCTGTTCAGAGATGGTATAACACACCTTTGGAGCAGATGAGACTTGAACCTAGGCCCCTGGTTCAGAGGTATGAATACTATCACTGGGCCACCAAACCTCTATCATGACTGATTGGGAGATTCCTGGCAACAGATTATCAGCTGCAGTCCGAAATGAATTTTCCAAAGGCGCATTCGTAGTTGTGTAGGGGTCAGTGAGAGGTAGAAGCAACTATGTTTTGGATATTTTCACTCCACCTGTTCAGAAGTGTTTTAAAACAACTTTGAAGCAGGTGGAACTTGAACGCAGGTCTCCTGGTTCAGAGATGGGGGCACTACCACTTCACCACAAGAGCCCCTAGCAAATATATTTTTATAAAACGGCTTTAACCCTGTCCAAGATTTGTATCATTGGGACCAACTTTGAAGATTCGGATTTGGAGACAGACTGTGGCTTTCAAGTGCAAACTGCTTATTGGAGATAGCATCCTCTGCATCATTTCCATGCATTTTAAAGGAGTTGGGGTGTTTTGTCAGTTTGTCAATTGGACATAGAAAGCAGCTGCAATGATGGTTTATGTGGCACCTATATATTATTATTTCTTTCTGCTACTGCATTTCTCTGCTTACTTCATCACATTTAAAGAATAATGGATTAATTGAACTGCCTTGCACTTTGCCTTTCACTTTTTGGCTTTTTAAAGAAATGTCTTTGTTTAAACAATGGGTGGTGATTATGTAAGTAAAAAGCAAAGGATGGACAATTTCAACCGTGTTAAAGAATCTTCAGACTAGGCACTTTACAGCCTTCTGGACTTAATATTGAGTTCAACATCTTTAAATTGTGAGCCATTTCTTCCTTTTCGTTTAGCTTGTTATCATGTCCTCCCCTCCCCCCATCCCAGTTACTGCCCTTTCGAGTCTGGCAGGAGGCACGTCATTGTTCTGCCACTCTCACATTCTGATCACTTAGTCTGAACTATTAACTGAACTGTTTGGGGTGGTACAGCGGCTCAGTGGTTAGCACTGCTGCCTCATAGCACCACCTCCTGCCCACCAGCCTCCTGCCCACCTCCTTGACCTGCCCGTCTTCCCTGGATTGACCGATCCCCGCTCCAACTCACCACCTACACTCACCTTTACTGGCTCTATCCCCACCTCTTTGACCTGTCTGTCTCTTCTCCACCTGTCTTCTCCTCTATCCATCTTCCATCCGCCTCCCCCCTCTCCCTATTTATTTCAGAACCCTCTTCCCCTCCCCCATTTCTGAAGAAGGGTCTAGGCCCGAAGTGCCACTTTCCTGCTCCTCTGATGCTGCTTGGCCTGCTGTGTTCATCCAGCCCCACACCGTGTTATCTCACAGCACCAGGGACCTGGGTTCGATTCCATCCTTGGGTGACTGTCTGTGTTTACGTATTCTCCCTGTGTCTGCGTGGGTGCTTTGGTTTCCTCCCACAGACCAAAGATGGGCAAGCTAGGTGGATTGGCCATGGGAAATTGCCTGTACTGTTCAGGGATGTGTAGATTACGTGGGTTTTAAGGGGACGGGTCTGGGTGGGATGCTGTGAAGGTCGGTGTGGACTTGTGGGCCGAAGGGCTTGTTTCTACACTGTAGGGATTCTACGAACATCTATTCTCCACCAGCTCTCTACACACACTACCCCCCCCCACACCCCCCGCCAAACGAGAGCATAAATGCTGTCCCATCCACACTTCATTTCAGCTCTGATGAAGAATCATGTAGACTCAAGATGTTAGCTTGCTGTCTCTCCATGCATGTTGTTTGCCCTGCTGTGATCTCCAGCATTTGTTGTTTTCAGTACAGATTCCAGCGTCTGCAGTAATTTATTCTGAATTCTATGGGGCCCTGATGGTGACATTTCCATTAAATGGTCCTGACTCTGTCTGGTACTTCTGCTCTTTACTTATATAACCTGGTAAAAACAGGTTCACCTGCTTCCATTTAGACCTTGGTTAGATCTGTGAGAGAACTGTGTCTAATCTTTGATCTTTTCATACAATCATAAAGTCTTGGCGTGCATTGAAAGCTTTGCTGTAGACTTCTGCTCTGTACAGAAAATAATAAATATGGAGCATTTTATAAGGATTTCCATGCAGCAGAGTAACTTGAAAGTTGGACAGTAGAGATGAGAAGCGCTGTTTAATTCTTCCTATCATAGGCTAATTAGCAAGAGCTTGAATGATTAAATATTTGTCAGAGGGATGAGGGGTGGGGGAGTTTTGTTTTTAAGCAAAGAAGGCTGATACTCCAGTGCAGTAGAAAGTGCCATCTCTTAGATGAGAACTTAACCCTCCCAGATAAATGTCAAAATTCTGATACCCCTTTGGTAGAGACGTAAGTCTATCTGTGGTGATTGTATCATTCAATCAATATTGTTACAATACACGTCTGTCAATCACATCTGGTTATTCTTACATTGCTGTTTATGGAAGTTTAGTGATCACAAATTGGCTTTTGCATTTTCTACATTACAACATTGATTACATTTCCAATGCATGTCTTCTGTTGTAAAACAGTTTGGGATACTGTGAGGTGATGAATGGCACTAAATAAGTGCTCGTTTATGTCTTAAATGCATTATAAACTGACAGTGCATTTTTGTACAATGTTGTGTGTCTGAAAGAATGTTGTGTTCAGTGGTAATTGAACCTGGGTCTCCTGTTTCACTGGTAGGGACAGTACCACTCAAGAGCTCCTAAATGGTCCACGAATATCCCACTAAATTATATTGAACAAGAGTCAATGTTTTCAATTAATATTCCTCCTCTCATCCTAATCCTCCACTACAGTCGCCAGTTGCCACTTTAGTGGATAGCTTTAACAGACAACCTTCAGTGGACATTGGATTAGCTCCTGCTGCTTTGCTTTCCATTCCAGTGAGCCAAATACCGTCGTGTGATCAATTGTCAATATGCTGAGAACGAGTATTGGTGTGTAGGACTCCTGGTTCATGTAAGGACTGTTGCTAGAACTGATAAAACTGAACCATCAGACGAGGGTGCCTCACGTTGAGATTGTCTTAGTAATACATGCCATCAAATATGGTTCCAGCCCTTTCCACAACATGAGCTACACACCGGTACTTCTGCTCTTTACTTACATAACCTGGTAAAAACAGGTTCACCTGCTTCCACTTAGACCTTGGTTAGATCTGTGAAAGAACTGTGTCTAATCTTTGATCTTTTCATATGGTCAATATTGAGACACAGGGGAGCTGGGTAGCACCGCCACTAGATTTGTTCCCAGTGTGAAGCATTTTGTTTATCATGTTCAGCTCAAAGAGCTAGGATTTTATGTTTTAAAGAAACCTTAACATGGGGAGGATTTAATTGATATTTGTTTGTTACAAGATGAAGGTCGCAAACAGTGATATGATTAGATGATGGTAACACTGAACAAGTCAGATCCCAGAGTGAGACCTGGCTTGAGATTTCATAAGTTTAATTTTTTGCAGATGGTTACTGTGATGGGTATTTACTGAAACATGCTCATGCGAGGCTACAGGTGTTCTTTAACATAAAACATAAGTTTGTTATACAAAAATAATTTTTAAAAGGCTACTACTCATAAAAAACAATTCAGAAAGATCTTAACACAACGTGCAAAGCATGGTTTCAACCTATTTCCCAGCAATATCCTTTACCGATACTCCAATCCCAGAGATACTGAAAAATATTGCAACTCCTGTTTCAACTTGCTAACTATTTAACTGACTTGTCCACTTTTCTTTCTCAGCTGCTGAAATAGTTTAATGTCTTCTCTCCAGTCTTCCTCTTTTAAGCTCTGACAACAATTCTGTGCAAATTTTCACAACTTGGAGACTTCACAAGTGAAAACCCTCCTGTTTTCCGAAAACTCTCTTCTGAACTGAAAACTTGATTCCTCTGAACTGAAGTCAAAAATAACCCAGTGGTCTTTGATAATAGGAACTGCAGATGCTGGATCATCTGAGATAACAAGGTGTAGAGCTGGATGAACACAGCAGGCCAACCTTTTCTGAAGAAGGGTCTAGGCCCGAAACGTCAGCCTTCCTGCTCCTCTGATGCTGCTTGGCCTGCTGTGTTCATCGAGCTCCACACCTTGTTATGCCAGTGGTCTTTGATCTTTTTTGTCTGCCTGTCATAAACTCAGCAGTGTAAACACTTCATCTATTACCACGACCAGTCTCTTGCTAGGTACTTCACTGGATCACATTCTTTCTTGAACTGATGCATCTAGGTCAATGTTCCAAATTGTTTTAAAAAAATCCTTTACTGATATATAAATCCATCTGCTTCTATTATAAAAGCATCCAAATTCCAAAAATGATTATTTACTTCACATATTTATCACAATCGAAAAGTAATTTTCAACTCAGTAGGTTAGTGGAGGACCAAAGGTCAAAACTTCTGTGAAGTTGGATTCTCCCATTCAAGGTGGGAATTTGGAGGTTAGACTAACCCTGACCAGCAATCCTGTTATTGTTGCTGATCTGCTGGGAGGTAGAATTTTCAACGGGTCAGGGTCTTTTTGAGCTTAGTGATGGGTCAGTCACCCAGTAAGTGGCCTAAGGACACAGAGATGGAGGCAGGAGAGCAAGGAAGTGGTCCACATTCTAGGCTGCTGTCTACACATGATCTGAAAAGACAAATGAGGGATTCTTTATCTTCGAAGTTGCCGTGGCAAAGGAGGACTAGCAGCTTGGGATAAGCGAGAATCCCTACAGCATGGAAGGAGGCCATTCAGCCCATTGAGTCCACATCTTTCCACCGAAGAGCATTCCACCCACGCCCGTCCTCTCACCTTATCCCTGTAACCCTACATTTCCCAGGGCTAATGCACCTGAGATGTATCCCGAGATGCCATCGACAATTTAGCAGAGCCAATCCACCTAATCTGAACATCTAAGGAAATATTACTTGTTAAAATTTTGTTGCAGCTTAGCAGATTTTGTTTTGTCCATTTATTTCTATCAAAGAAGACTGTTTCAGTGCTGCTACCCCATCAGCAGCTTGCACTTGGTCAGTTTCAGGGAGCTCCAAATGGCTGTCTGCTCTCACAAAAATATCAGAAAGGCAACTTGCTCAGACCCCTGATTAATGAGGTGGGCAGCCTAACCTCTACATCAATGCCTTGCCCCCTCTCCCACACCTGGTTGCCTCCTGTCCTTAGCAAAGACATTCAAGCTGGGAATGGAGGCACTAGAATGGCTTTCAATCAGTCTTTGATATTTTTTGCCCTTGTGTCCTCATTCCTCAATCCAGCTCCAGATTGCAGGAGGGTGTTTTTCTTTTCCCAACAGGGAATGATGTAATTTGGGAATGGACAGATTGCAATGCGGACACAAATTTGCTGAATTCCTTCAGTCGAGGGCTAATCCTGTTTCTGCCTGGGCTGGGAACACCTCTTACAAGGTTAGGTAATAAATGGGATTTACAGCACAGAAACTGGTCATTCGTTCTCTGCTGGCAATTGTATTCCAGATGAGCCCAGTTTGCATTGACATTAATCAGGCCAAGAGTGTTCAAATCTAGACTCATCTGAAGGGAGTTAGAAAGAAAATCCCTGAGTATTTTTCCCTCTAACTGGCTAACAGTGTTTTGTTCCCATCTTCCAGAAAATCATATCGTTTCCAATGGGTTTTTTTAAAAATTCATTTATGGGATGAGGACATTGCTGGCTAGGCAGCATTCATTGCCCATCCCTAATTGCCCAGAGGGCAGTTCAGGGTCAACCACACTGCTGTGGATCTGGAGTCACATGTAGACCAGACCAGGTAAGGATGGCAGTTTCCTTCCCTAATGGACATTAGTGAACCAGATGGGATTTTCCCTGACAATTGGCAATAGACTCTTGGTCATCATTGGACTCTTAATTCCAGATACTTTTTCATTGAATTCACATTCCACTATCTGCCATGGCGAGATTCGAACCTGGGTCCTCAGGCCATATCTGGATCTCTGGATTAACAGTCCAGTGATAATATCACTTGACCATTGCCTCGTCGTAATGGGTCTGGAGGGTTGTGTGGGAATGGATGGCAGCAGCAAATGGTCTTTTTCTGTTTGCCCAAGTTCATATATCCCTTTCCTCAGAGACTGAGACCCTCAAATTGGTAATTAAAACAAATGAGGTCCCAACCCTAGAATGTTTTGTGTAAAATTTCTGAGTACCTTAAGTTCAAACTTCCTTGGACATATTTCATTTGGGAGACAGTAGCTTAATGGTAAAATCACTGGACTAGCAATCCAGAAGTGCAGGATAATGGTGCAGGAACATTGCTTCAACCCCCACTAAGAAAGGTGGTGAAATTTATATTCAATTCATAAATTTGCAATCTCAAGCCCGTTCCAGTTATGGTAATCATGTAACCATCATTGATTTTAAAAAGTCTGATTCACTCATGCCCTTTAGGAAGGAATCTGCCATCCTTACCTGGTCTGGCTACATGTGACTCCAGATCCACAGCAATGTGGTTGACACAACTGTCCTCCGAAGTGACCGAGCAAACCACTCAGTTCACAGGCAATTAGAGTTAGGTAATAAACACTCATCTTGCTAGTGGGGACCACATGCTACAAAACCATAAAGTAATTTATACAAAATCACTACTATTTTATGCTGCAATGCATAAAACCTGAGTTCAGCTCAATGACACATTGTCCAAAGACTCCTTTCTGCACAAATTACCTTAGAAGACTGCAGGATTGAGGAATTGTTCCCTAATCTGATGGAACTTCCATGGCATCCAGTAGGAAAGACTGAATGGAAATTCATGTTGGGAAGCAATGTGTGACAGGCAGTAATGAGCCAGCACCTTATTGTACGATACACCTGGCTGTCTTTCAATTTCAGTGACACAAAGACAGGAAATGGAGATTCCCCCACCAACTCCCATTCCAAGGTAGTAAATTAACGAGAGGAAGTAACGATTAGTAATACTGGTGAAATAAAACTTGGGTTCTGAGTAGAATGGAAGTTGGGAGAATCTAGGACCAGTGGGCACAGTCTCAGCATTAAGGGACAGCAATTTAAGACTGAAATGAGGAGGAATTTCTTCTGTCAGGAAGTGGTGAGCTTTTGCGACTCCTTTCCACAGAAAGCAATGGGGACAGTGGCCTTGTGAATTTTTAAGGCTGAGATAGATCTTGATCAGTGGAGGAAACCAAGGATTTCAGGAAAAATGCAGGAATGTTGACATGAGGATTGTCAGCTCAGCATTGGTCCCCTGTTGAATGGTGGACCAGGCTTGAGAGAACAAGTGGCCTGCTCTTGTTCCTATTTCTTATAGTCTTGTGGGTTGTTCTTTTGATCTTTTTTGCAATCAGGAAAAGGATGCAACATAGATAGTAGGAACTGCCGATGCTGGAGAATCTGAGATAACAAGGCGTAGAGCTGGATGAACACAGCAGGCCAAGCAGCATCAGAGGAGCAGGAAGGCTGACGTTTCGGGCCTAGACCCTTCTTCAGCTTTCCTACTCTTCTGATGCTGCTTGGCCTGCTGTGTTCATCCAGCTCTATGCCTTGTTATCAAAGGATGCAACATGATGTGGGAAAGTGATTGGACAATCAGGATATAAGTGGTCAGTACGGCTTAATAATCCAATGACATCACCTGTGAGGCTGGCATCTTTAGATACCGTGTCCCTGGATCCCGACTCATTGACGTCAGCTAACCTTTTGTTATGTATATCAGCTGAAACACAGAGTCTGCAGATTGGATGCAGCTTGTCAATAAAAGCCTGCCTTTTCCTTTAAACTCTGGGCCGATGATTGACAGGGAGACAGAGCTTTTTGTTTGCTGCAGAGTTTTCATTTTAATTTTAGTCCTCTGTCTAAAGGTCACAAAGGGATGGTTGGCGTGAACTCAGAGGTAATGAAGCACCTTAAAAAAGGGAATGAAGTGTGTGCTGGAGTACCCTGCATATTGGAAATTGGTGAAAAAAATGAGAGAAAGGGGCAAGAGGTGGATTTTATAATGCGGCACTTTGTTATGATTTGGAATGCACTGCCTCAGAAGCTGGTGGAAGCAGATTCAATCATAACTATCAGAATAGAATAGTGTAAGTACTCACAGGTGAAAGGCTATCAGGGCTAGAAGGACAGGGGAGGGGAAAGCAGTTGATTAGATATTTTTTTCGAAGAGCCTCTATAGCACAATGAGGTTTACGGTCTTATGAGTGAACATTAACAGGGTTTATTAAAGAAAAACTCTATGCAAGGGATATTAAGAGACAACATCATTTGGCACTTAACAGTCTCAGATTCCAGTTCTATGAGATTTGAAGACATTATGACATATCTTCATATCATAAGTTTAGCAGCTTTTCTCAGTGTGCAGTTAACCCTTAACTCCAACTCTCTTCACAATTTCTGCCACGGTATCCTCCTTAACCATTAGCTTTTAACTATCAGCATTTAACTCTTTACATCCACTTTCCCAAGTTGCCACCTGGCAAGGCTCTTTCACTTAAGGCAATAATCTCAACCAATATTCTCAGCTCTTTTGGAGGGCCTCTAGGATATAGGTGCTCCCTTATCACTGCCTGGAAAGCTGGGTGCAGAGGTGGAGTGAAAATGCAGGTGGTCTGCAGATGACAACATTTTCAGTACTCCAACAGCAAGCGGAAGTATATCGTAATCAATAAAGAAATAGATGACTGGACCAGAATCTCAAAGATGTTCCTGCATAGCTCTGTGGTTTGCAGGCTAGACTACAAATTGGTTAACTTCTCCGTGTATTTAGAGAGAGTCATAGAGATGTACAGCACGGAAGCAGAGCCTTCGGTCCAACTCATCCATGCTGACCAGATATCCTAAATTTATCTTGTCCCATTTCCCAGCATTTGGCTCAAATCCCTGTAAACTCTTCCTATTCACGTACCCACACAGAAGCTGTTTAAATCTTGTAATCGTACCAGCCTCCACCTTCCACTGGCGGCACATTCTACACATACACCATTCTCTGCATGTAATGGTTGCCCCTTAGGTCCCTTTTAAATCTTTCCCCTCTCACCTTAAACCTGTGCTCTCTAGTTTTGGACTCCCTTATAGTGGGGAAACGACCTTGGCTATTCACCCAATCCATGCCCTCATGATTTTATAAACTTCTCCACTGTCACCCCTCAGCCTCCAACACCCAAGGGAAAATAGTTCCAACCTACCCAGCCTATAGCTATAGCTCAAACCCTCCAACCCTGGCAACATCCTTGTAAATCTTTTCTGACCCTTTCACATTCCACAATATCTTTCCTATAGCAGGGAGACCAGAATTGAACACAGTATTCCGATGGTGGCCAAACCAATGTTCTGTACAGCTGCAACATGACCTCCCGACTCGTATATTCAATGCACTGGCCAGTAAAGGCAAGTGTACCAAATGCCTTCTTCACTATCCTAGTTACCTGCGCTTCCACTTTTAAGGAACTATAAACCTGCACCCCAAGTTCTCTTTGTTCAGCAACACTCCCCAGGACCTTACCATTAAGCGTGAAAGTCCTGCCCTAATTTGCAGCACCTCACATTTATCTAAATTAAACTCCATCTGCCACTCCTGGGCCCATTACCCCATCTGATCAACATCCCATTGTATTCTGAGGTAACATTCTTCAGTGCCCACTACGCCACTAATTTTGGGGTCATCTGCGAACTTACTAAACATACAAGTAATTTTAACATGAAATTTTCTAAGCGTTTTTCAAAGGATTATCCTCACACTGCAGATGATCTCCATCATTCACAAGGACATTCTTCTCTAGCCTAGTCATTTTGCAAACTTAAATTTTGTTTTCTGTCCATCAAGAATTTTTTTTGAAACTCAAGATTACCTGTCATTAACTGTAGCTGAAAATCTTCCTCAACTAATTATTCACAGTGGTCTTGGAGTTTTGAATATTTGTATAAAACAGACAGATTTTCCTCCATCAACGTATGTTATGTGTCTGGATGTTTACAAGAAATGAGTTCAAAATAGTTATCAGGGCTAGAGGAGTCAAAGGCCATGGGGAGAAAGCGAGCAAAGGGTACTGACTTGAATGATTAACTATGACCATGATGAATGATGGAGCAGACTTGAAGGGCCGAATGGCCTACTTCTTCTCCTATTTTCTTTGTTTCTATCTCTTTGTGATAATTGCATGAGAATACTGGCTATCTCTTTACAGCACTTTGGGGAATCTTCTGTAAGCTTTTCTATTTCAGGCTCTAAGCCTTGATTTGCTAAGCGTTGATTCCCTACTTGCTGTTGTTGAAGTACCACTTCTCCCAAGAAGTATGCCCTTTAGAGCTCAGTATCATCAACCTCTTAGACAGTTGCGGTCTACAATGAAAACCGAAAGAACTGCAGATGCTGTAAATCAGGAACAAAAACAGAAGTTGCTAGAAAAGCTCAGCAGATCTGGCAGCATCTTTTTCTTCCAGCAGCTTCTGTTTTTGTGCAGTCTGTAATGGTTTGATTTGAAACTTTCTGGTTGTAGCTTGAAATTTTGGCAAACCACTTGCAGCCTGAGATTCTCCATTGCTGCTTGGGCAGTGTTGACACTGATGAGGAGTTTCCCACCACAGTGCAGCAATAGCAGGGTTAGTGCACTCCTCCCCTCGTGACTAGTGTCTTCCCAGAAAGTTTGTCGTCATCAGATTATCAAAGTGAATTGAGTCACAGTTAGTAGGCTGACCCAACTGAAATTCTTTCTTCTCGGATAATAAGTCTGTTTTGATTGCAAAGTTTGACCAGCTTGGTGAACTGCACTGCTATTGGTCATATAAGGTCTTCTTAAGACTGCAAAATTTCTGATAAGGCTTCATCCACTAAAATGCTGTCCCATAAAGCTCTTCTTTCAAGGACCTTTATTGGCAATTATCCACAAGCTAGTATAAATTGTTTATAGGACCAAGGTTTTCCCCAGCACCTTGGTTGCACTAGTTAGACTTTGCACTGTCTATAATGTAGGTTAGTCTTACACTGAAATAGAATTTGAAAGATTTAAGTGCATTGTTGAATGTTGTGGTTTCTGCTGCTCTGCTGTGTCTGGTGAGACTGGTAGGTGTGAGCACTGCTATAGATCTCATACAACTTCACACTGGCTTGGTGATAGGCTGGCTTTACTTCAGGATCTGAAGCAGTACCATACCGGCTAAACCATTTCCCTGTTTCCTGGAGTTGGATCACCAGAATGAACTCATCTTTCACCCATCACACCAGACGTCTCTTCAGATGCTCCTTGCCTTTAATTCCACGGGTCTGCTATCATGTTGTGAGATTATGTGTATGCTCAAGACTAAAGCAGGCTTTATGAAGCATTTACTACAGTATATACAAAGGATGGTGAGAGACAACACCTTCTGGAGCCCTATCATAAGACCATAAGGAGCAGGATTAGGCGATTCAGCCCATTGAGCCTGCTCAGCCATTCAATCATGGCTGATATGTTTCGCAACCCCGTTCTGAAACCCCTGTTTATAACTGATGTCATGATGATATTGCTGTTTGTGTGCCCTGAAGATGTGTATGGATATAGAGGCACACTGTTTAGTAAGGCAGCCTTGGTTCTCAGAAACAGCAGCTCAGCTCCCAGTCTGGATTAAAAGCCATGTAAACCTCAACCCTCACGCCCTTTACTACTCCTCCCACCCATACTACTCCATGCCCCACAAACTTTACCATATCCTCCTCACATCCCTTATTCCCTGAGGAATCAAACCTTCATCTATCTGAGAGTTGAAAATACTCAATAATAGTGAACCCACATCTAGCTGGGATAGAAGATTGCACAATTCATAACCCTCTCATTGGAGAAATCTCTCTATAGCTCAAGACTAAATAATCAATGCCTTATGTCTGATCTGCAAATTAAAGTAGAGGTTTAGAAACTTCATGCAGATAGCTGTGCCAAGCCTATTTCCAGTTTGTAGGCAGGAAATGTTTCTGTGGCCTCCCATAGAGTCATAAAGTTTACAACACAGAAAAAGGCCCTTCAGCCCATAGGGTTTCCGGTCAGAAGCAAGTCCCTAAACTATACAGGCTAGTCAATCCACAGCTCAAGAAAAATCAACTGGAAATGCATATGCTTTTCACACTTATAACTTCTTGGTTAAGCCAACACTAGAGTCACAGAGTCATTCAGCACAGAAATAGACCCTTCGGTCCAACCAGCTCATGCCAAGCATAATCCCAAACTAAAGTAGTCCCACCTGCCTGCTCCTGGCCCATATACCTGCAAACCTTTCCTGGTCATATACTTATCGAAATGTCTTTTAAAAGTTGTAATTGTACCCACATCCACCACTTCCTCAGGAAGTTCACTGCACACGCAAACTACCCTCTGTGTAAAATAATTGCCCCTCATTTCTTTTATAAATCTCTCTCCTCTCACCTTAAAAATGTGCCCTCTAGTCTTGAAATCCCCCCATCGTGTTCACTTTTATTTTCAATGCAGTGCCAGTTGTGCTTGCTCCATTGTTAGGACCGATCCTGGGTTTGGGAAACTGACTCCGGAATCATTGGATTACTCATAGTATCTGAATTGTGGTAACTTCATCAATTGCAATTGTACATTGGTAATCGAACACCACATGGCCTCCTGATGGGCCTGCAGCAATTACACTCAGGGATTCCTCTTAGAGTTTTCTTACAGCTAGGAAAAATAGGCTTTAATAAAAGTAGCCATTTCATTATCAGCTCAGATTGAGTGTTTATCAGATATCGAGTCAGCATTGAGGATAACAGCCAGCATATTGCGACAATGATTGTCTGTTTATTGGGTATTTTTTGTCTATAAGGCAGGGGTCAACCTTGTTATGATAATTTTTTAACATTTGTTGGAACAATCAGAATATCAGTTTTGCTGGAAATGCTTCATTTTCAATTCAAGAGAACAGAAAATAGGGCAGTTCTATTTGCTATTGCAGACCTACAACACGCACCCTTCAAAAAGGAGTCTCCTGCTGCCCTATTGAAGACAAAATGTCAGAGGAGATGGACCACATGATGATGGAAGGCTGATTGCTAAGGATCTCCATGCCTGGTCTTGACAATTTAGAAGTCATTACCTCCCTTGGTCTTTTGCACACTACAAAGTGTGTCCTATCCTTTTGAGAGTCCCAAGTTATTCTTGCCTTGGAATGAAGGTCCGTGAGAGGCAATGCTTAGAGTGAAGTTGCTGTATTTGCACATCAGATATGAACAAAACTCACCGTTGGTACATGGAGTCAGTTGTTGAAAGTATGGGAGCCCTTTTAATCATGGGGCAAGTGTTACCGACTGCTGCTCAGTCTCTCCAGCACTGAAAGTTAAATACTATAAATGGCAGATCTCATTCTTTCTGGTATGTGAATTGCTTTAGGTGATTACAGAGATATTAAACTTTTATTGTCCTTCCTTACTGCTCCTTCCTATCTTTCTCTCTTGATTCAATTTTTCTTTGTTTCCATCTGAGTTGACATTGGTCTGGATTCTATTCTCCCCTACGAATGGGCTTGATGTGGTGGAGGAGGGGTCTTGTCAATTCAGCTGACCCACCACCCAACTGCTGCCCCACCTAAACTGCAGTGATACCACCACCAGGGCTGGTCATGGGTGGTCTGCCTACCAGCAGGCTGGTGGAAGGTCTCAGACAGGCAATTAATACCCACTTAAGGGCCTCCCTGTTACTGCTGCCAGGATTGAAATGAGGCACCTAGTTCTCAGCCCATTCAGCTACAGGTTGGCAATAGGGAAAATCGGGAGGGGCGGTGCAAGGAGTGGGATGTGGGTGTCACTGGCTAAGCCAGCATTTATTGCCCAGAGGGCAGTTAAGAGTCAACCACATTGCTGTAGGTTTGGAGTCACATATAGGCCAGACCAGGTAAAGATGGCAGTTTCCTTCCCTAAAGGACATTAGTGACCCAGATGGGTTTTTCCAACAATTGGCAATGGTTTCATGGTCATCATTAGACTCTTAATTCCAATTTTTTTCAATGTAATTATTTTTCAATGTAATAAAATTCCACCATCTGCCTTTGCAGGATTAGAACCTAGATCCCAGAACATTAGCCAGTCACTGGATTAATAGTCTCGTGGTAATACCACTGAGCCTTCAGCCTTCCCTTAATGGGTCCTCTCAGAGGATCAGAGGGTTCCCTAATGTGTTACCTACTAGATAGCCTCCTTCCTATGACCTCTGAAAATGCGGCCAGACACCCAGATCTGCCACATGGGACCTGGAGTAAAGTCCAAACATGTATAAGTGACCCTGCACCATGCCTTCACTGCTAGAGAGCTGCTGGATTCTATTTGGCCAGTAGATCTCTGAGGATCAAGATGAGTGGGTCATCCTATCTCCAGCATATTAGTGACAGATTGACTGCAAAGTTGCTGAGTGGCATTCGGCTGGGTCTTAGTTTCTTACCCACGGCAGAGTGAGATATCCAGCGCTTTGTAAACTACAACCCATTGAGTACAATCCTTTTAATTTCCTCCCTCCTTATCAGTTCTTCTGCTCTTCATTTCCCTAACATTGCATTTCTCTGGTAAAGGAGATATCCTGTCAGTCGCCTTGTTCATTTAATGTCCCAGAAATTTTATTGTTCACATTATGCAGTTATCAAGTTCATGTCACTAACAATTTTATGGGGCGGAGAAGAGATGTTTTCAGTTGACGAGCCTGGGAGCAAAATTAACA
The DNA here is from genome assembly GCA_024137785.1 of Ginglymostoma cirratum. Lineage (NCBI taxonomy): Eukaryota > Metazoa > Chordata > Chondrichthyes > Orectolobiformes > Ginglymostomatidae > Ginglymostoma > Ginglymostoma cirratum. Next base: position 17,145,560 of record JAHRHZ010000061.1, on the reverse strand, counting down.
ATGGACAGACGCTAAGTCGGAAATGTTGGTGAGAAAGCAGGAACAAGCTACTGTGCTGGATGATCAGAATGAATGATGGAGCAGACTCAAAGGGCTGAACAGTCTATTCCTGCTCCTTTTTTTTAATGTTCGTATGAGATACTCAGCAAAACCTGGTGGTGTCTCCTTCCCAGGAAGGAGAGTTAGTCAGTGGGTCTAGACACAGTCAATACAGGGAATACAGAGGAAGGGTGGAGAATCAGAGCGCACAAATTTAATGTACCCTGCAGAAAAAGTAATGCAGGCATTATAAGTTACATAAGAAGTAAGAGCAGGAGTGAGTCATTCTCCTCTTTGAATCTGCTCCACCATTTACTGAGTCCGTGGTTGAACTTCTCCCTCAAATCTGTTTCCCTCCCTGTTTCTCTTATACTTTGCTCTCCTTACTGTCCAGAAATCTCCTGATCTCAAATGTGAATATCAACAGCTGAGTGTTGCGCTTCTGACCCAGAATGGGCAGAGGTAGAACACTTTATATCAGACTAGACTACAATGCAGGTATGAACACAAAAAGAAGACAGACTCGTGCTTGCCCAAGGTCAGACTATAAGTCAGAGCTTTGTATATCGATGATTAGCATGCACAGCAGTAATGTATAACGTTAATTTAAAGGCTAAGTCTGAAGAAAGTTGTTAAATTTGCTTCTCGGCATCAAACTATGTGATGAAAGATTTGGTCTTTGGAATTCTCTTCCGCAGTAAGTGATGGAAGCTGAATCTATTCAAAGCTGACTTAGACAGATTTTTGATTGACAAGTGAAGTCAGGGTTATGACAAGAAAGTGGAATTAAGGCCACTATCACATTAGCCATGATCTGATCTAATGTTAGAGCATTTGATGGGCAGAGTGGCCTACTTCTGTTCCTATTTCTTATGATCTTCTAGCTTTAAGTGCAAAACATGTATTTCGAGCTGACTGCAGTGCTCCATTATTCAGAATGGCACATCTGATATTCATTGATTACCTGTCAACAAATCAGGCATGGGCAGAAGGTAGATCATTCATAGAATCAGTGACATTTACTTCAGGGCTTATCTCAATCATGCTTCAAACTTTCACCAACTTGCTACGTACTTGTTTGATATATCAACCTTTAGCATTATCCTAATTTAAATCTCTGCTAAAGTAATTATATTTTTTGACTGCAATGTTTGTCTTTTTTTGATACAGAACCAATGCTGTGTCCTCATCAAAGGATTTACCATGGTGCTAATTCTCTTGCCAATCAACAAAAACCTGCATTTATAAAGCACTGAGATAACAAGGTGTAGAGCTGGATGAACACAGCAGGCCAATCAGCATCATAGGAGCAGGAAAGCTTGACATTTCGGGCCCAGACCCTTGTTCAGAAATGGGGGAGGGGAAGGGGGTCCTGAAATAAATAGGGAGAGAGGGGGAGGCAGATAGACGATGGCTAGAGGAGAGGATAGGTGGAGAGGAGACAGACAGGTCAAAGAGGCGGGGATGGAGCCAGTAAAGGTGAGTGTAGGTGGGGAGATAGGGAGGAGATAGGTCAGTCCAGGGAGGACGGACAGGTCAAAGGGGTGGGATGATGTTAGTAGGTAGGAGATGGGGGTGGGGCTTGAGGTGGGAGGAGGGGATAGGTGGGAGGAAGGACAGGTTAGGGAGGCGGGGACGAGCTGGGCTGGTTTTGGGATGCGGTTGGGGGAGCGGAGATTTCGAAGCTTGTGAAGTCCACATTGATACCATTGGGCTGCAGGTTTCCCAAGCGGAATATGAGTTGCTGTTCCTGCAACCTTCGGGTGGCATCGTTGTGGCACTGCAGGAGGCCCAGGATGGACATGTCGTCTAAGGACTGGGAGGGGGAGTTGAAATGGTTCGCAACTGGGAGGTGCAGTTGTTTAGTGCAAACCAAGCGTAAGTGTTCTGCAAAGCGGTCCCCAAGCCTACGCTCGGTCCCTGCAGCCCAATGGTATCAATGTGGACTTCACAAGCTTCAAAATCTCCCCTTCCCCCTACCGCATCCCAAAAACACCCCAGCTCGTCCCCACCTATCCCTTTCAGACATTAAGACAATTTCCTCATGAATGCCATATATGACCTTCCCTTCACCACACTCTCAGTTAGTGTATTTCAGATCCTAACCACTCAATGTGTACATTGGTATCTCATAATGTGTGCATTGCTTTTTCTGCAAGTTCCATTAAATCTGTGTGCTCTGATTCTCCACTCATCCTCCAATGGGAACTGTTTCCCTGTATTTATTCTGTCCCGACCTAATGACCCTCTCTTATCCAAGGAGAACAGCCCTGGTTTCTGTAATCTATCTGCAAAACCAAAGGTCTTCATTCCTGAAAGCATTCTCATGAATCTTTTTTCTGCATCCTGTTTGTTGCTTTCACATCCTTGCTAAATTGTGATGCCCAGAACTGGAAGCAGTACTCCTGTTGAGGCAAAACAATGTCTCGTACAGTTTCACCAAAACCTCCTTGCTTTTCTGGCCCCTATTGGGAAGGCATATGTTTTATTAACTGCTATCTCCTCTAGTTCTGCCGTCTTTAATGAGTTGTGTCCTGATATGCCCGAACCCCTCTGCTCCTGCACCCATTTTAAATTCATAATCTTTAGTTCAGGTTGTCAATCCATGTTTTTTTCCTCCTAAAATGCATCACTCCACACTACTCTGCATTGAATTTTATCTGCCATGTGTCCACCCATTCCACCAACCTTTCTATGTCCTTTTGAAGTTTAACACCGTCATCCTCATGGTTCATGACTCTTCCATGATTTGTGCCATCCATAAATTTTGAAATTGTGTCCTGTGCACTAAAGTCTATGAATATCAAAGTCATGACTATGACCTGTACCTCTCCGTACAGGAGAGTGTTGGAAGCAAGGGCAACCAATGATTTTGAAAGGTAATTGGATGAGGACTGGCAGGAAGTAAACCTGCAGAGCTACAGAGCTAGAGAAGGGGAGTGGGACTGACTGGATTACTCTACATAGAGCCAGTATGCACTCAATGAGCCAAATAGCCTCCTGTTATGCCACTATGAGTCAAGGAGACTATATTTTAATTATGGTTGTCGCTGTATATTGACCTTCATTGCAAGAGGATTTCACTTCAGAAGTGAGGATATCTTAGTACAGTTAGACAGAGACTTGGTGAGACCACACTTGGAGTATTGCATTCCTATTAAAGGAAGGATATGCATGCCATAGAGGGAGTGTAAAGGAGGTTCACAGGCCTGATACCAAGGATGGCAGGACTGTTCAATGAGGAATGACTGGTTTGATGACTCTATGACTCAATGACTGTGCCTGTATTCATTAGAATTTAGAAGGATGAGAGGGGATCTGATTGAAATGTATAAAATTCCAACAGGGCTGTCCATTCTAGATGCAGGGCAGATGTTTTTCCCTGGTTGGGGGAGTCTAGAACAAGGGGCTACAGTCTCAGAATATGGGCTAGGCTGTTTAGAACTGTGTTGAGGAAATATTTCTTCACTCGAAATGTGGTGAATCCAGGGAATTCTCCACATCAAAAGGTTGTTGACTCCAAGTCACTGAATATGTCCAGGAAAGAGATTGAAAAAAAATGTTCAATTTTAAAGGCATCAAGGGGCATGGGGAGAAAGCAGGAATTTGGCAGTGAGGTAGATTATCAGCTACGATTAAATTGAATGGTGGAGCAGGCTCGAAGGGCTGAATGGCCTACTCCTGCCAAGTAGGTCATTGCAGACTTCATGGGCCAAAGGGCCTCTTCTATGCTGTATGGTCCTGTGAGTCTATGTGCACAAATTTGTGAAGGAGGCTGGACAGGTGGTGAGCGCCGTTATTAAACAGAGCATGAATCTGTGTTCAGACTGGACTTCAAGGAACATGATGGTAAAAAAGCCTGCTCATTAACTTGATCCAGGCTTTCAGATCCTGGCAATCCTTGAGATCTCCACCTGCTTCAGGGTTCACATGTTCTGACCTCTCTATGCTCACCACCCATAAAATGTCTCTTTTTATTCATCTTTGCGTCTCTCTTGTGTCTGCCTCACTGTCTGTTTATCTTTCATTATCTCCATCTCTATTTTTGACCCCTTCTCTCTCCTCCTTATATCTTACTCTTGGATTCTATTCACTGTGCTGATATCCAGCTGAGCTGCAGTCCCAGTCAGGCTTCACTCATATCAGCCAGTCTAGACTGAAACAGAGATGAAAGAAACAGAGAAAATTAATCCTATCACAGAGCACAAAGACACGAACTAAAGAGATTGAGAGTGGAATCATTTAAAGAGAGAGAAATGACTATTTTACACTGGATACTGGAATATAATTTCAAGCATCAATTTTCTAATCTTGGCTGAGTGGAACATGTTTCTTTGCATCCATCAATTGGCCAAATTAATTTTTTTACAAATGTTGGAAGTGAGTAATATTTCTTCATGACTGATCTAAAATGTAATGACATTTAGGTAAATTCAGAGTTTTAACTCCTTCAGCAAAGTGACACATAATGATATCAGGGCCCTTCCAACGAACACCTGTTGTGTAAAAGGGTGACATAACGTCCAATGTAGGTGATAAACTTCTTGTCCCTGTAGTAATGACTGAGGTTAGACCAGAGCACTTGCATTAGTAGTTTTAGTTAAGTTTCCAAGCAATTTAAACCCCTATCAGGTTAGCATTGTGAAGGAAAGATACCTACATCATTAGTGCTTAAGCTCTGCCTCAAAAATTTACCATCCATTTGCCATGTTTGAAATTACTAAGTTTTAGTAAACATGACGAATATTTTCCTCAGGTTGGGTTAGTCAACACAATGTTCTACATGATGCTAAGACATAGCAAGAAAGTAACTTCCATTCCTTGAGCATCCTGGCATGATCTCTCGATGTCATAATGCATTTTACAGCTACTGACATACCGTTGAAATGGAAAGGTGAAGTCACCACTGTCCCCTAAAGCTGCTCTCTCATTAGAGAGTAATGACAGGTGATGGTTTAACCTGAGGGTCACCACATCTCAGGCGAGGGGAGAGGTTTAGAATGTGGGAGCTTCATGGTAACCTCACCCAGTGCAGGAATTGAACCCATAATGTTGGTGTTCCTCTCCATTGCAAACCACTCTTCAAGGGTGGATGAGATATATTTGTATAACTGTCACTACCTGAAGTGTTTTAAATACCCTGCTCTTTAAATTAGAAATAAACTGGCTGCAGCTGTCAGTAAGGACAAAATATCATAGGGGCCTGGGCTACAATAATAGATGTAGCAGACTCATGTAAGAAGTCCAGTGAGACATATCTCAAAGTGGAACCAGTGTGCAGCATCTTTTCAATTAAGTTCAGGGTGTCAAGATTCTCACTAGGTAGCAGGGAATTGCTTATCAAGGAGGGTTATCACTTGTTAATGACCTTATTGACTGCACATTTCATATAAATATGCAGCTTCCTGTAATTCCACCCACTGTCAGCAAACTAGAGAATTGTCAACATGGAAGTCAAAGTGGGTACCTGGATACTTGAGCTGACTGCTGGCGACGGAGAGCAACCACATTGGTTGCAGGCAACAGTAGCAACCTCCTCCAAGGAAGTTGGCATCCAATAATTGTCATCTCCTCAGGATCCTCATGTTACCTATCCAATCCACAGGATGCTTAGGAAGCACAGACATTCCTTGCAGGAGGCATCGGCAACTGGCATTGAAAAGGGTTCTGCAAGGATAGTGCGCTCACAAGGACAGGCATCCAGCTCACAGGTTCGACCAGGATGCATCTCAGAGCTGCTGTCTTAGCATTTGTTCACTTAGCAGCTACCCGCCTGCTCGCCTTGCCTAGCCTTGCCTTGCAATGTCGTGCTATTCCTGTTGGTGCATTAGGGCTTCAACTGGCACCTAAAACGTGTCACTACTGCCATTTTGGCCCACTCCTTTGAGCAGACATACAGAGAGTCTGCTTGTCTGTGAAATTTTTCTAGTCAACAAAGCACTATTTGAAATATACTCATTTGTGCAATATGACAGCCAATTTGCACACTGGGAGCTCATACAAAAGATAATGTGATAATTGACCATATCATCTGCTTCCTGAAGTTTCTTAGAGATAAACATTGCCCAGGACACCAGGTGTTTCTATTTCTTTGAAATAGTCTTATTCAATTGTTCATTATCTGCCTCGGAGGGCATAGGTGTTCTCAGTTCAATGTCTTATTCGAAGCCTTTAAAATGACCACATTCACTTCGTACTGCATTGAAGTGTCAACCCTGTTGTTTGTACTTAAACATGAATTGGAGACAAAAAATAATCATAGAGAAAAAAAAGCAGCAAGCCAAAAAAAGGGCTGAAAATATAATGGGTGGATGTGCTGATGGAGAATGAGCGCTATGTAAATGCAAGTTTTTGAAGGAATGTAAAATTGGCTGATGCACCCCTGTGTTCTGGAGGGGATAAATCAGCAAGATTTTGCTTCCTGATTATTTAGTATCTGCACCTCAAAAAGCTCAAGTAATGGTATCAGGCAAAATCAGAGGCTTTCTCTAAGATATCTGTGCTGCTCTAATTTTGGTCCCTTGCACATCCCCAGCTTCACGTCTTCTCCATTAGATGCTGTGCAATGCTGTCTACCACCTAGGGCTGCTTTTACAACATTGCAGTAAGGTGCTATACAAATGTAAGTTATTGTTCATGTCAGTTCTAAGCCATCGATGGGCAAATAGTCTGTTGATATTCAATATCTAGGTTTTTACAAACGGGGAAGATAGAGATACTAGAGTGGTGGGCTACATCAGTCAGTGCTACAGGAGAAGAGGAAATATAATTTTTTTATGAAAGTCACAATGAAGCTAATGAACACTTTACTTCTGCCACGACAATTGAATGAACGCAGCAACAATTAGAGCAATCAATTTTCCCCATTATAATTGGACGACACAATTCTCTCTAATCGTTGCTGAATGTGTGCTGAATGGCTCTATCCCTGTGGTAATGGGTCCACACTCAATAAAGTTGTAAAATGCCACTTTAAATAATGTTCTCTTCAAGGTCACTGCTTCCTGTCATTATCGTTCACTCTGTGGACACTGATCTTGATCTAAAAGGATTTTAGTTTTGGTCTCAAAACGCAAATCTCCCTTTTTCATTCGAGTTATGTTCTCTGTTCATCACAAGAATTAACTTTGTTTCTCTCTCCACAGATGCTACCAGCCCTGCTGAGGTCTTCCAGTACTTTCTGTATTTATTTCCTATCTCCAGCACCTGCAGTATTTTGTTTTTATATTATTATTGTAGCTGTATTTTTGTCTTTAGCTCTTCCCATTTGTGCGCTGAGCAGTTAAATCCATTGTGATGTTAAAAGTTCACTGTTTCTGTTTTTCTCAAATTGACAGAATGTGTGGGTTTGCCACCGTTGTGCTATGACATAGATTCCAGACCAGACAGATTTGTACCTTTAAGATGATTGCAAGATATTGTAGTAGGTGATGTTCTAGTATAAAGGTGCCCATTCACCTTTAGTCACTCTCTCCGTGTAATGGAGTAAGTCAGTCAGTAATGTGTGAGTAAAGTGCAGTCGCGTCAGGGAGAACAGAACCCAGACTCTGTGGTATTCCGAGATATTATAGCTATGAGAATATTGTAAATACACTTTACAACATCTGTCTCATAGGAATCTGTCTCTGCATACGTTACTTGGGCCAACAGGTAGCAAACCACAAATGGCACCACAGTCCCAGCATGTGAACACTTCAAATTAGTCGTGACAAATTGTCAGTGGCAGTATTGAATACTAAAGACTGAAAAGATGACTCTACGTCAATTGTGAAATTCGTTTTCCTCACATTCATCTGCCAATCTGTCTGAGTTTAGAGCTAAAGTTACAACTACAGTGTTACAAGCAAAGCTAGAAGCTGTAAACCTGTTCTGAAACATAATGGGTGGTCTATATCTCTCTTGACAAAGATGTGGAGACGCCAGTGTTAGGCTGGGCTGGTCAAAGTCAGAAGTCACATTGAACCAGGTGATAGTCCAATTTTTTTTTTTAAATCACAAGCATTAGCAGCCGTCTGAAAGCTTGTGATTTTAAATAAACCTGTTAGACTATAACCTGCCCGAAACGTCAAGCTTTCCTGCTCCTATGATGCTGCTTGGCCTGCTGTGTTCATCCAGTCCCACGCCTTGTTACCTGGTGTTGTGTGTCTGCTGCTGACCTGATTATTAAAATAAGAGGTTTAAGTAGTCCTGAAGGCACAGCTATAAAGCATTCAAGAAGAAAATGCAGCTTAAACCATTGCAAAAAGAAGCTTTCTATATTACAAAGCCCATACCTTTGTCCAGATATCATTCAATAACATTATATTCTTTTTTCAAAAGGATGCAGAAATTTAAAAAGGCTGCATAATTTCATCTCACCATTTTTTGTCATGAATGTCACCTTCAGACAAAACCTGCTGCTACAAGTCTTTAACAGGAACAGCGGAAAAAAAATTGAGGATAAACCATTTTCAAAACTACACCAACAAAAGAATAAAAAGCCAGCTACGACTTGTAATACTATAGTAAAATTAAAAGAAAAGTAACCCCTGAAGTTTGCGATTAGAAGGGAGAAGCCAACAAAAGAATAGATAAAGCACGACGCTGTCACACAGATTTTCATTCTGACATTTTAAGGAGCAGAAATAAAGCAAAAAAAAAACTGGAAAGTAAGCACCTAATAATGAACTGGCAATCCATTAACTTTCAATTGGAACTTTAGTTGTTTAAAGAAAGAATCAATCTTTATTTCACTAATCAGCACATAGATGATAAAGACAACAAGCTGCCAAGCTATTCCTAATTTTGGCACTGAAAGGGTAAGAAATATTAAATTCTCTGGCATATTTAATGATGACAACAAAGATACAGACAAAATTCTTCAGATTTTTAAAGGTTAAATTAAAGTTCAAGTTAATTTCAGGACACACAGGCTTGAGTTCGTGGCATACTGATGAAAGCCAGGTGAAATGTTAAACCAATTCATAGACAGGTGTCCATGCATGAGTGTAGAATGTGATTTCATTGAAGCTTACTTAATTGAAAGGCTTATGAAAGCAATCAATGTCTCTATACCCTTCAGAAAAACACTTCTCGATAAACCCAAAGAATACATTTAATGGTGCTGCACCACAGGAAGAGTGCAAGATTGATATAGTTCCAGCAGGTCACCTATTGCGTCTATCCAATTCAACATCCAAATCTTGAACAACATATGCATGGGAACCCACCAGTACAGTGTCCAGCATTTCGTGACATGTACGAGCTCTGTTCTACATGAGGACTTTGAGTGAAAAATGTGTGAGTAATCTAACCATCCAGAGAATCACAAAATGCAACCTAATGTTCCACAGCAGCATACGGAGTTGAGCCAGCCAATGAACAATATTAATAAAGTTTCCAAAGCTCAGTATATGGCATGCAAGCATATCAAAAAAGTCCAAGTGGCAACTGCAATGTTACAAATTGAAGACCACAGTCACACAGGGCCTATGGGCATTGTGTCCACCATACGAATGCCATAAGGAAAGCTAAAGACTTTATTTCTATTGAGACCTTGATTAGATGGGCAAATGGGCTGATGAGTGGCAGATGGAACAAAAACAGAAGTTGCTGGAGAACCTCAGCGGGTCTGGGAGCATCTGTGAAGAAAAAAATCAGAGTTAACACTTCGGGTCTGGTAACCCTTCCTCAGAACACCAGACCCAAAAAGGTTAACTTTGATTTTGTTTCCTCACAGATGCTGCCAGACCTGCTGAGCGTTCCCAGCAACTTGTGTTTTTGTTCCTGATTTACAGCACCTGCAATTCTTTCAGTTCTATTGAGTGGCAGGTGGAGTTTAATTTAGATAAATATGACATGCTGCATTTTGGAAAGGCAAATCAGGGCAGGACTTATACACTTAACGGTAAAGTTCTGAGGAGTGTTGCCAAACAAAGAGACCTTGTAGTGCAAGTTCACAGTTCCTTGAAGGTGGAGTCACAGGTAGACAGGCTATTGAAGGAGTCATTTGATACATTCGCCTTTATTGGTCAGTGCATTGAGTGCATGAGTTGGGAGGTCATGTTGTGGCTGTAGAGGACATTGGTTAGGCAACTTTTGGAATACTGCATGCAGTTCTGATCTCCCTGCAATAGGAAAGCTGTTGTGAACCTTGAAAGGGTTCAAGAAAAAATTTGGAACGATGTTACCAGGGTTGGAGGGTTTAAGCTGTAGTTAGAGGCTGAACAGGCTGGGGCTATTTTTCCTGGAGCATTGGAGGCCGAGGGGTGACCTCGTAGAAGTTTATAAAATCATGAGGAGCATGGATAGGGTGAATAGCCAAGAACTTTCCCGTTGGATAGGGGAGTCCAAACTAGAGGGCATAGATTGAAGGTGAGAAGGGAAAGGTTTAAAAGGGACCTGAGGGGCAACTTTTTCCACACAGAGTGTGGTGTGTGTATGGGATGAGCTGCCAGAGGAGGTGGTGGAGGCTGGTACAATTACAACATTTAAAAGACATTGGGATGACTAGGAAGGGTTTAGAAGGATATGGGCCAAATGCTGGCAAGTAGGACTAGATTCATTTAGGATATCTGGTCAGCATGGATGAGTTGGACCGAAGGTTCTGGTTCTGTGCTGTACAATTCTTAGACTCTATGACTCTAAGTGGTGTACCCAAAAGAGATGCACTAAATGTCATGGTTGACACTGGTGCAAATGCAAAGTCATTTCTCAATTACTATGGAACTACTCAGGAAATTGGCATAATGTGGAGCAGTCCACATTAGACAAGCTGGTCAGTGAGGAGGGAGGGGCAGGTATGTGAGAGAGAAGACGAACAGGTTAAAGAGGCAGGGATGAAACTAGTGAAGGTGACTGTAGGTAGGAAGTGGGGGTCGGGTTTGGTTGGTGAGGTGGGAGGAGCAGATAGGTGGGAGAGAAGACAGACAGGTCAAGGAGGCGGGGATGAGAGGGGTGGTTGGTCTTGGGATGAGGTCGGGGAGATTTTGAAGCTCACCCTCACCCCTCATCCCTGCCTCCTTGCCCTATCCATCTTCTCTCCCATCTATCCGGCCCACTTTCTACCTCCTATCACCACCTCCCCACCTTCGTTTTTATTTCAGAGCCCCCTTGATGCAGTTTCCAGCCCAGACAAGCCTCTATTTTCAAGACATGACGTCACAACATCTGACATTATGGTTTTAAATTTACTCACCTCACCTTCAGTCACTGTGTCTGTGGTATGGAGTTGTGTAATCAGCCAGCTATATATATGTACAAGGTACAACAACATCAGTTACCTCTGGCCCAAGAGATCAGGGTTCAAACTCCACCTGCTCCAGAGGTATGTCCTAACATCTCTGAACAGGGATCAGAAAATATTTACAACAGCAGTAGTAAACAAAGAACCTGGACTATGTGTTTAGATCTGCAATATTGCAACCTTCAAAATAGTTAGTGTTGTAAGTAAACTTCAAGATATCTGTCTCATAAGAACCTGACAGCTTGTGGTATATGTTACATGGGCTAACATATATTAAACTATAAACTGCATCAACTACCATTCGTTTAGTGCAGGAATCAAGAGTGCAATATTTGTAAGGTTGACTTGTATGCTTACACAAAATGGGCCTGTGTGTGGAGACCCCTGTTCTCTAGTCCGTTCACACAAAAGTAGTGAAAATTGGTCCTTCTCTGTGTTTTATCTAATTCTGAAAGTTCCAAGACCAGACAAGCATCAGTTATATTTGAGTCTGAAAGGGCTAAAGCTGAGAGTTAATAAGCTCCACCCATTATGATGATATTATGTGGACTTGTGACCAGAACAGTTGAGGATCTGGATGTATTGAAACCTAATATCTGGTCCTCTTCCATGTCTCTGTACCAATCTCTCCCAAATCAGTGCAACTTAGAACTAACTGCTAATATATAATAAACTACATCCTGTTAACAACAAGAAACGCCTCAAGTTATGCCAGGAAAGAGTTTCCCTCTGCCCCACCAGACCAAACAGGCCTTGTGATCCTACAGTTAAAGAGAATGGCGATCAGTGTTCTCTCTAAGCTGTGAGGCTCCGAGGGTCTGTGCCTATCGATCAATTTACCAATATCGTTCCCAGCATTGACTTTCAGTTTCATAAGCCATGGACCTCAGAGGTCCATGCAGCAGAAAGCAAAATGATACAGAATGTAGATGGTGGCAGCGGTGTACAACATCAGCAGCAGCTGAGTGTATTGAGCTGGGGTGCTCATATATCAGAGGTTACTCTGGGGTGTGGCTGAAACTGGGAGCAATTTTAACCTGAGGTAGTAGGAATTGCAGACGCTGGAGAATCTGAGAGAACAAAGTATAGAGCTGGATGAACACAGCAGCATCAGAGGAGCAGGAAAGCTAACGTTTCGGGCCTAGATTTTCTGAAGAAGGGTCTGGACCCGAAACGTCAGCCTTCCTGCTCCTCTGATGCTGCTTGGCCTGCTGTGTTCATCCAGCTCGACACCTTGTTATCAGCAATTTTAACCTATCTGCTATTGTGAAACTGAATGGATTGACAATATCCTGTTTAATTTGATCTACATTGCAACCATTGGAAGAGTATAAAGCTGATGTTCCACCCCTCTGGTGAGTGAGGATAAACTCACCCCCATAACTGTGTGAGGAAATCACAGCTCAAAGTCTTTCTGCAGTCGCTGCAAGATGCCTCCCCCACCTTCATTAATTTTGGAATTGAAATTCACACTGTGGTTAAGGTAATTTAGTTTGTAACTCTCACAGATTCCTGTTGTATTGTCTGTTTAATTAAAGGCTGACATGCATTCACAAGCAAATGAGATTATGTTGCCCAGTTCTATTTTCTTCACGAATACAAGGAATGAGAAGCCTCAACAATGACCTGATCCCAGTCTTTTTTACCCCAAGATTTCCCACATGACATTGACTTCTTCCTAATAAAACTAGATATAGCTGCTTTCAGGCGCCAGGCAGAAATCGATAACAAAGAATTTAATACTCACATGCTGAATGACAGCCATCTAGATTAATTACAACAGGCAGACTTTACTGATGTGTGTTAATCTCCCTCAACATATGGACAAGGAATTAGTAGGGAGGAGTCAGAATAAATAAATTAAACTGTACCGAACTGCTTAACCAATAGTATAAATCTTCAATCCTTCAAGAAACCCAATTCGACTTCTGGCTGTAGGAATAACATTTATCCAAGGCCTTTTTATGTTATGTAATAGACTTCCAGTTATTCGTGTGGCTTGAAATGTCAGGCTGTCATGATTGAATTCTACTGTTGCTTTGGGATGGGGCAGCGTCCATAATATATAGCAAAATGAAATGTTCAATTAAATTCTTTTCAAAACTGCATCAAAAGTGTAATAGTGTTGCCTCATTTGGAGGGCCAAGGGTAGTGGGGAGAATGTTGCACTCTTTTCCTGTTCATTATATGTGGGACCTTCCCATATAAAGCCTTAAGGTAATCCCATGTTTTCTTATGCACACTATTTTACTGAAGATATTAATTTCCTTCCTTCAAGCTCCTTAAACTCCACTGAAATAGTGGAGGGACAAAGTTCAGCTGAGAAATAAATGATAAAGTTTGGAGAAAGATACAAGACTGACCAAGAGATAACCCCTGGATGCCCAATGACTTCCTGAGCTTGATGTGTCATTGAGTTCCTTTAAAAATGCGATAGGCATTGTTACCATGCAGAAAGTGTGGCATATTTGCACTCAGCAAGCCTCCACAGGCAGCAATGTTAATGACAGGTTCAACGATGCTAAGTTGATTCGGCAGTTGAGGAAGCATGTTGGTCAGCAGGAGAGCTCTCCTTTTCTCCTTCACCATGGTCAGGTGGATTCTCTTACCTCTCCCTGTGAAATGACAGCTGGGACCTTGGTTTAATCCATCGACTGAAAGGTAGCTTCTCCAGCAGTGCAGCTCTCCCTCAGTAATGCAGTTAACATAGACTCTATGTTCAAGTGGCTGGAGTGGAATGTCAGAATACAGTGCAATGAACCAGAGCTGACACAAGCAGCTGTGAACAGATAGATCTCAGCCTTTTCCCTTAGGAGTCCATACATTTAGATTTAGAGTCATTTAGATTTAGGTTTTATTGTCACGTGTACTCAAGGACAGGGTACAAGAGTACAGTGAAGAGTGTACAATGTCGTCACACATGGCACCATCTTAAGGACAAAGTACCCAGGTACAATATCTTAGTTACAGAAGTACAAAAGTAAAGAAATAAGTTCAAAAGTTCACCACTACAATCTCCTTAGTATAAAAGCGGAAAAATTAAGTAAAGTTAAAAAGTCACACATTACAGTCCTTTCTTAAGCCATGGGCCAGCAAATGCTCCTAGCTGGACTTTCCCCAAGAGGGCTCACTCTCCCCATGGCTGGGCAGGCTTTCACCCACACTGGGCTAAGAGCTGCCTATGGTCACCAGCCACTTTGACCACCAACCGCCACTGCTGACTTCCATTAGACAGAGCAGGCTTTGCTGCCGCTCGCTCGGTTTCAGCCCCGACCTCCTCTTTGCTGCTGACCGTACATCCACTAGTTCGTGCGTTTAACATTTCCCAGCTGACTGAAAAACTACAGCCTCATTGGTCAGAGATTGATAGGATCCTGACAAGGTGGGGTAAATGGCTGACAATAGCTATTCAATACTATTGTTTGAAGACTGAGTTAGTCTCTTACTGAACTTACTGCAGGAGACACTGGAACATGAGACCCACACACAATGAATTAAAATTAAAATCCTGCAAATATTCCCTCCATCAAAGCAAAATTCAAATGGATTCAAGGACAACCTCACACTGTCTATCAATCCTGAGATCTTTCACTTAAGTTACATTGTAGCATTATGCACGATTAATAATTCCGCACCTAAAGTAGGACAGAACAATTTTCGGGACTGAAAAAGACTTGTTGATCAACTCCATTGAACCTTTTTCTCACCATATCTCTTGCTTTCCTCTTCCCTAGAGATTAATCTAAATACCTTTTCAACTGACATATACCATCAACTTTGATGGATTTTACTTATAGCGTATTCAGAGATATGTTACTCTTGGGATTTGTTAAGAGCTCATCTCTCTTCCTTCATCCCTTCAAATGTTCTACAAGACATTCCCTGGAAATGTGAATCACACCTGACTTAAAGAGGGAAACAGATATCTCATGGCGATTTTGCATTGGGCTGGTGGGTGATGTGATTTTGGCGGTATAAAAGGGAAAAGGAGACTCTTCAATGTAAATATCAGCAGGACTTCTTCAAAAAATATTAATGCATGAAGAAAACAAATCATTCAAAAGATCAATTTGTGTACTTTCTGGTAGAAGGCACCAGGTTTGGTTCTTAGCCTGAGGGACATTAGCTGATCAAATCTGTCACATTGCTGGGCTATAATGTGGCTTCTAGGTGCATACGTTGTTGTTGAGACAGACATCTTAAAGTTTATTAACAACACTAACTATTTACACTGCTGTAAGATCTCAGACTTGCACATAGTCTGGGTTCTGTGCTTACTGCTGTTATTATGATTACTGCTGCTATATCAGTAATGCCTGCTGAAGATGAGGTGCTTCCCTTTACTGCAATGTCACATGTTACTCCCACTCTGAGTCCTGATCAGTACAAGTGGTCCCTGCCAGAGAATTGTGTGTACGGAGACCCATTTTGTAAAAGCTACACATGAACAATCACCACCTAACCAACAAAAGTGGATGACAACTAAGGCCCAGCACTAATTCTGTGGCTGGGGGTGGGTTTTTGGATTCTTTGTGAAGGAGATCAAAAAAGGAACAAGGAAGAAATTGTTTTTGAAGAGGGAGAAAATCTAATTTTTTGAAGGTTTGAGTGCAGGAAGAAGAATTACCATGAGGCAGTCTGTGCATAGTGATCCAAGGAATGATGATAAGATTCCTGCATTGAAGCATTTGATGCTTTGTTCTGTATTGGAGAATGACATGATAAAGCCCCTGAGTGATAAAGGTACAGTTTGTCTCAATGAAAGAAAATCATCATAATTCCACTTGTACCTACATCTTAAAACCATCAACTCTCATTTATGTAGCAGCTTCAGAGCAGTGAAACTTCCCAAGATGCCTCACAGTAATGGCACCAAGACACCAGGAGAGACAGGAAGAGAGGTGACCACAACCTTGACCAGGGATGTAGGTTTTTAGCAAACCTATTAAAGAAGGAATAGAAAGAGGAGCAAAGAGGTGAAAAGAGGAAATCCAGTGCTTGTGCCCCAAGAAGGCTGAAAGCATGGCCACCAGTCAGACAGCAATGAAAATTGGAATGCATGAGAGGCTGGAATTGGAGGTGAGCAGAGATTCACAGAGTTATAGAATTGATGGAGTTTACGGAGATAGGGAGATACTTTGCGTAGCCTTGAAGATTCGATTTGGCTTTATTATCGTCAGATGTACCAAGATACAGTGAAAACTGTTGTTTTGTGTGCTATCCAGGCAATTCATATCGTACATAAGAATGTCAAGGTAATAGAACACAATATAGCATTACAACTGCAGAGAAGGTGCAGAGAAAGATTAACTTTAGTATATGAAAGGTCCTTTCAAAAGTCTGATAACAGCAGGAAGAAGCTGTTCTTAAATCTGTTGGCAGGTGTTTTCAAACTTTTGTATTGGGTTGCAATTTCACAATGTGCAAAGCTGTTAATTCCCATCTCCCTACTTCTTCCATGTCTAAGCCCACCAATGGCTCTTTCAGTAAGGAGATTTTTGCTGGATTCTCGGGATTTATTGTACACAAGGAGGGAGCCTACTGTTTTGGTTGTTTAATGGTTTAGAGAGTGACTGTTGACCTCGACTGTAATAAACTGCCATCCAGCTGGTGGCCTGCTTCAAGTAGGTAACGATGTGACTTTTCCACGTAGAGTACTGGGATCAGGTTAAGAAGCAGTTCAACCCTGCCTGGGGGAAGCTTCACCTAAAATAAACATTGGGCTACCCACCATGATTGAGGCAACAATAGAAAACTAAAGAAAAGGATGGAACAGCAAGCTGAAGGACAGGTTAATAGGGTATTTAAGACATATGGGACACTTGTGTTTATCAGTCGTGTCATAGATTGTAAGAGCACGGAGCTTATGTTGGAGCTGTACAAAACTTTGGTGAAGCTATAGTGAGTGTACTGGATGCGGTTCTGGGCACCACACTAGCCCAGGGATACCAGTCCCCAATGAATCCCATTTTGAAAGAAAGAGGACCAACCAACAAATTGATACTGGCTGAACATTGAATAGACAGTCAATGCCGTCCTGCTGCAGAGTCTGCAGATTGTCAAGAAGCTGTTGGATGTTCTAACTGGTCAGAATGCATGAGGTGTCCATGTTTTAAAAACCTGCAGGTTTGCATTCTTCTGTAGTGCCTTTTACAACATTGAAACAACCTGAGTGCTTTACAGACTGTTATAATGTTGCAAACACAGCTGCTACTATATGTACAGCACGCTCCCAAAAGCAGCATTGCAATTGTGATCAAATCATTTATTTCAAAATTCACTCATCGGCATCTCTGGCTGTACCAGCATTTATTATCCATTCCCAGTTGCCCTTGAAAAGATGGTGGTGAGCTGCCTACTTAAACCCCTGCAGTCCATGTGCTATAAATACATCCACAATGACATTAGGGAGAGAGTTCCATGATTTTGTCCCAATGTTGCTGAGGAATAGTCATATATTTCCTGATCTGGATCCTGAATGGTTTAGAATGGGGCTTGCATCAGCTGGGGTTCCCATGTATCTGCTGCCCTTGTCCTTCCAGATGGAAGTGATTGGGTTTGGAAGGTGCTGTCTAAGGAGCCTTGGTGAATTTTTGCAGAGATGGTGCCAATCTTTTTGAGTGTTGTTGACGCTGCCTCCATCCAGGCAAGCAGGGAGCATTGCATTACACTCCTGACTTGTGTCTCATAGATGGTGCACACGCTTTGAGGAGTCAGGAGATGAGCTGCAGGATTCCTAGCAAAATCTATTTCTTAGGTGGTCTTTACAGGATAAATATTGGCCAGCTGCATTGCTTTGTTGTTAACATAGGCCACTATTATGGCAACAGCTTCACTGCATGCTCTGGGATATGGATTAAACCAGGGACGAGACAATCAGCAGAAGTACCCTATGTTCCGATCTCGATACCGGGATGCATGTGGCTTTAAGACATGCATAGTATAATGAGGGCAAAAAAAAATAACTGCAGTAATAATGTATCACAGTAGGAACCCCCACCCAAAGATCTTGCATCAAGCTCATGCATTTTGATTTTTTATAGCGATTGTCTTTGTGCTGATGAAGGCAAGGGCTTTCCGTGTGATTTTGTTACAATGTCTGCCTATTGAGTTGGATAGCATGGTGACAGTGTTACAATCTCAGATCTGCCAAATTTATGTTACCATCTGGCTAGGGACCAGTAACATTTTATTTTTAAATTAGGCAAAATGTACGATCCAGGAGAATTGCAAAGAAAATAAAGCCGCAGGATTCCACAGTTTTGAATAAACACCAATACATTACGACACAAGTCAGAACAGAAATACAATCTACAATACGTGTAAGACTTATTTCTAACATCCAGAATTATCATGTGGTAAACATGGGTAATACACTGTGATCGAACATTTATAGCATGCATTGAAAAGCTAGTGTGACCAAGACATATCCCATGGATTCCCCCAAAATGTTAATGACACAATGGGATAATCAAATCTCATTAAATTTCACAAGCCTGTCTGACCTTGAAACTCCGTGTCAAAACCTATACCATCATGGACTGCCTCGATAACTGCTCTAGTTCTGTGTGATTGACCTCCTTTCCTGGGTCTACACTCCACTGAACTTTGAAAACAATACTCCAGTGTTTATTCAGCTCATCCTTGACAGTTAACTTCACCAAGCTAGTGCTGCCTGAGTTTTACCAATATTTAGCTGCCTGCTAATTCCTAGCAATTTTATGAATATCTAACAGCATAGAGTCATCCAGCTGAGCTTGGTTCCTCAGTCCCCAGTGTAGAATCTATGTGGGTTCAGCTCCCATCCTAGCAGTAGAGCTAACTGCAGTAACAAGCTGGATAAACACAGCAGGCCAGGCAGCATCAGAGGAGCAGGAATGCTGACGTTTTGGGTCTGGACCCTTCTTCAGAAATGGTGGAGGGGAAGGGGCTGTGAGAGAAGGGGAGGCGATCATAGAAGGTGGATGGAGGAGCAGATAGGTGGAGAGAAGACGGACAGGTCAAGGAGGCGGGGAAGAAGCTAGTAAAGGTGAGTGTAGGCAGGGAATTGGGATGGGGGTTGTCAGTGAGGAGGGAGGGGCAGGTAGGTGAGAGGGAAGACGGATAGGTCAAGGAGACGGGGATAAGGCTAGTAGGTAGGAAATGGGGGTGGGGGTTGGTCAGTGAGGTTAGAGGAGCGGATAGGTGGGAGAAAAGACGGACAGGTCAAGGAGGCAGGGACAAGAGGGCTGCTCTTAGGATGCGGACGGGGGCGGGGAGATTTTGAAGCTTGTGAAGTCCACATTGAGACCATCGGGCTGCAGGGTTCCCAAGTGGAATATGAGGTGCTGTTCCTCCAGCCTGCGGGTGGCATCGTTGTGGCACTGGAGGAGGCCCAGAATGGACATGTCATCCAAGGAGTGGGAGGGGGAGTTGAAGTGATTTGCGACTGGGATGTGTTGTCATTTGTCACAAACTGAGCGTAGGTGTTCCACAAAGTGGTCTCCAATCCTCCACTTGGTTTCCCCGATGTAGAGGAGGCCACATCGGGAACAGTGGATACAATAGACCACATCAGCGGATGTGTAGGTGAACATCTGTTTAATGTGGAAGGTTTTCTTGGGGCCTGGGATGGAGCCAAGGGAGATGTAGGGGCAGGTGTAGCACTTCCTGCGGTTGCAGGGAAAAGTGCCGGGGTGGTGGGGCTAGTGGAGAGTGTGGAGCGGACGAGGCAGTCACGGAGCGAGCGATCCTTCCGGGAGGCAGATAAGGGTGGGGAGGGAAAAATATCCTTGGTAGTGGGGTCAGATTGCAGGTGGCGGAAGTGGCGAAGAATGATACGTTGAATCTGGAGTTTGATGGGGTGATACGTGAGGAATCTCAGACTCCAGCATCAGCAGTTCCTACTATCTCTGAGCTAACTGCAGTGATCTGTCTCCCTCACTGACTTTCCCAACACTGTCTATAACCTTTGAACTTCCTCCTTAGTGACCCTCAAGCTGGGTCCTGTAGCGAGGCCCTTCCCTGTTGCTGGGCAGAATCGAATGCTACTAACATTCTTGAACCTGTCAAAAGTAGTATACTGGGAATGGTATGTATCCTGAGAATGCTAGAAACGGGTTTGATCATAACAGATGGAGGAATGGTCCTTCTGCCCAGACACAAGACTACAAACATCAGAAAGCTGGAACTTCTGCTATCTGTGTGACTCTCGTTCAGACTTCATTAAAAGATTGCCAATTTGACTGGAATTACAGACAGGGAGTGTTGCCATCCAGTAAAAAACTAGATTGCATCTTTCCTAAACTCATGTCTCTTCAGAGTTGTCAGAGCTGGCAGACCAACAAAGAGAGAGATTAAGAATTTAACAAAGAGCTTTGAGTGGGGAAGAGGATAGGACTTGGACTTGGGTCCTGATGTTCTAACACATGGTATCTTGCACACTGTTAATCCCCAAACTGCCAGCACTGAAATTGTAAGGCACAATTGATTTGTGGCCTTGTCAAACCAAAGTAATACATTCAGCCTGTTTGGTGACCCACAAGTGAGCTCATCACTACTTACAATGTGCTAGGCTGGTGCGCTGCTCCATTTATGCTATGGAGATGTGCTTTAAATACACTGTAGAAAGTGATGCGGAAAGTTAAGTGATAAATCGCTCAACTGTATAATTGTGTTTATTTTTCACTGAAGTGAATTATCACTTGTCTCGGCAGTGAAAGTAACATTCACTCCTGTGATATTCCTTTTAGTGATGAACCACTTACTCTAATAGCTATAGCTTTGAGCAAACAAATTGATATTAATGCTAATATAGTTTGAAGCTAATGCTAATGCAGTTTGGAGCCAGTGAGGATGAAATAGGTGTTGTAGTTGTTAGAAAGTCGTTAGCATGGATTCCAACTTTGATGAAACAATGCAATCCCAAACTCATGCTGGGAAATGTCACTCACTGAGGAGAAAATATTGAATTTTGCTCCCCTTTTCTTTTTAAATTCCAAATTTGTCAAACTCATCGTCGTCCCTTCCCTGCACTCCAGCTGCATAGATATCTTCTGGCCCAATTAGTTGTTCATTAATTCATTCAGCTTTGTCTCTGTGGCTATGACTCATCTCTCAGCCTGGAGATAGTGAGCTCAAAATCCCACTCCTGAGACTTAGTGCAGCATTTCAGGCTGCACTCAAAGGGCAGTGCTGAAGGAGTGCTGCTCTGTCTGAGGAGCTGTTGGAATGTGATGTTGAAGCGTGGCCCAGTTGGCGAGTTAAAGACTACAGAGCACTATTTCAGAGAATGGCAAAATTCTCCCTGGAGCGCTGGCTAATATTAAAACAACTTCATCAAAACAGGCAGCCGACTCATTATTGATGTACAAGGTAATGATTCTGAAGGGATTCATGTTCGTGTTACATTGACTGCAACCATTTTACTGATATCACACACAGTCTGGAGGTGGAGACAAGGTGTTCAACTCCAGATTTCAGCAGAAGCAGATGGATCTGTACCAACTCCCTAAGGTCTGAGTAATTATGTTTGACCAAATGTAATTATTGTTATCATTGCACTAAACCTTCTTGTTATTTAAGAAGAGTGCCTCTTTTTGTAGATATTCTATAGTGAAATATCCTCCACAACTAATAACTAGATAAACCCAAGAGAAAACAAAGACAAAGGGAAATTGGCTGAATTGAACAGCCTCAAACAACCCTTACCTGGTACTACAGACTGGTACAGATGACAAATATCACAAGGTACCAAGAATAGTCATCAGGAAAATATCACAATGATCACATTGCTGTTTGCGATACCTTGCAATGAACTAAATGGCTGCCACATTTTCTGTATAACTATAACATGAGATTTGAGCACGCATACGGCTCAAAGATCATGAAGTAGGGATTCTTAATTCCACTGGCATCAGGTCGTTACAAACAGGAAGGGTTATTGAGGCTGCACACAACGGACATTAAATGACTGTATGAATTACATTTGGCTGAGGAATTCATTTACTGCCTTCCTTCAGCCCTCTCTCTACCACATACATTCTTTTCCAGCAAGAATCTGTTCAATAGTTCCTGTTGCCCACCCTCAGTGGTGTTGCCACATACCTGTTTAGCTCCCTTGCTGCATACCATCCATCACCGTCTCCACCTACTGCTGGAGGTCCCAATATACAATTTTAGTTCAGAAACACCAAATTACTGGAAAGTTCATTGAGATATTGTGTTATGAGTTTGTTAAAGGCACAATGAATAAATAGTAATATTCTTTCTGAGGACATATAAACTGTGGCTTGGGATCATCTGATAGATTTGACGCTACACCCAAATCCTGTTCCCTGGTGCAGTTCTCCAAGAATCTTATCAATCAAATTGATTGATTTTAATCATGACAGTGAAGTCAAGGGGTTTACCCCTTCATGTTTCAAACCCTGAGTAAAAATTCAGACAAAGGTGACTGAATACTGATAAAAGAATTCAAACTATATAGAAATGAGATAGGAAAGAAGGACTCATATTTATGTAGTTCCTCACGATTCAAGTTCAGTGTCTCAATGGATGTTCCTCAGTGAATTGGAGTGTATGGATTGCTGTTATAAAGGCAAAAAAAGATTATCCGTAATGGTGATTATAACAACTGCCATCCATTGTTGTAAAAACCCATCTGGCTCCCTCCTGCTTTTTAGGGAAGGGAATCGTCTTTCCTTACCTGATCTAACTGACATGTGACTCCAGGCCCACAAAGTGGCTGACTTTCAACTGCCCTCTGAAAAGGTCACGGGCATTTCAGAATGGATAAGAAATGTTGTCTCTGCCAGTGATGCGCACAACCTGTGAAATATAAAACAAAAGAAACTGAAAGGATCAACTTGCATCTGAAATGACTGTATGTTACAAAAATACCTTTTAGTCCTAAATATGAGTGAAGAGATAGTTGGCTGCATAAACTATGCTCAGTATTGAAGGATTAGTATAAAATGTTGCAGTAGAGCAGAACCAGTGTGAAACTCTGTGTGGGAGCCATGTTTGAAGCTATAATTATAGCGATGCTGTTGTTTTTATGTAGCTTCTCAGTTGCAGTACGAGCCATAAGCTGTATGTGGAATGCGGAATGTCAGCGAGAGAGAGAGGGGCTCAGCATTTTATTTAATATTCAGGACCAGTCAATGAACTATCAATATTAGGGCAGCTGGTGGTGTACTGGGAATGTCACTGGGCTAGTAATCTAGGGATAAGGCTTTCGTATCCTACAGCAAATGGTGAAATTTGAATTCAATTAATGAAATCAATTAATTCATAACAGTCCAGTACAAGTCACCATTGTCTTATCAGACCACATGGCTGCTCCCTCATTTAAGAGAGAGAGAGATAATTGGTGGTGGTTTAACCTGAGGGTCACCAGGCCTCAGATAGGGGACAGAGGTGTGAGAAGGATAGTCCCTCATGGTAACCTCAGCCAGGGTGGGAATTGAATCCACTTTGTGCTGCAAACCAGCCATCCAGCCAAATGACCCCCTATTAGTCTAGTACTGACCATGAAACCGTTGTCAAAAAATAGTTGTTTAAATACCTTCAGAGAAGGTTTAGACTTTAGAGAAGGAAATCTGGCCTTATGTGACTCCAAGCCAACAGCAACATGCTTGACTCTTAAATGGTCTCTGAATTGGCTAGTAAAACTATATCCTGACATAGTCATACTCATCGAATCATATCTTACAATGTCCTAGCTACCACCATCGCATCAATGGACAGAACAGACCCACCAGAGGTGTGGGCACCATTGTGTGTGGCAGGGAGGGAATTGCCTGGGTGTCTGCAACACCCCACTTCAGTTTCAGCTCTGTGGTAACTCCTGGGATTCAGCAACAATAATGCCACTGACTAACAAAGGCGGAGAGTCGGCAAGATGGCACGTCGCATTCCTTTTGGGAAGGCTCTCCAAGGTAATCGGGCCTTTAGGTTGACGGCTCTAGGCCTTCCCTTGGATGAAGGATCCTAGGAGTGGCCTGGAGAATGCCACTGACTGTCAGGAAGCAATGCTTTGTTCCTGGAGTGTCGTGCCAGAACTCCCAACGCTCCTGTCTGTGCTGGCTAGCTCATAGCCTCTGACTGGTGGTAGTTCCCAATGAAGGAGGGGGTGGGTTAGTAGGGATCCACTCCTAGGATCCTTCATCGAGGGAAGACCTAGGGCTGTCAACCTAAATGCCCGATTACTTTGGAGAGCCTTCCCAAAAGGGACGCGACCGGCCATCTTGCTGACTCTTCACCTTCTGGTAATTACCACCTTAACAGTTGTAGGTATCTGCTCAAAGAACAGATTTGAGGAAGAGTCATACCGCACTGGAAACACTCACTCTGCCTCTGCATCCACCGACGCTGCCAGAGCTGCATTTCAGATTTCCAGCATCTGCAGTACTTTGCTTTTTTTTAAATCAGTTTTGTTTTATCTTGTTTGTACTTGTAAGAATTTAAGTAAGACCAAGTGCAGTTCATGATAGAGCTGTGACCATTAACCTGTGAAGTTGGAGTTATTTGTATTTATTTTGCTGTTGCATTGATGCAAATTGCTAGTAAGAAGCTTTCGTTACAAATCCCTCCTGATCGCTGTATAATGTGCTGTTTAACTAATACTCACAGATGGTTTGGCTGATAAAGCAGGACATCTCAGCCTCATTTCCAGGCCAGACTTTTGCAGCAATCCATGCAAGGAGCGTTCTGTAGGATTTCCTCATTCATCTATTCATTTTTTCCTTTGGTTGTGTTTATCTACGATGTGTTACATTTATCTAATTTGGGATATATGAGAAGGAAAGTTCAATGAGGCTGAGCATCACATCTACATCAGGGATTTGGGGAACAGGGCACTGTACAGTTCATTAAAGGAAATCGAAGCAGCTTGGAATAATTCTCATCTCTCCCACTCCTCTGACTACCTCCTGAGCATAATGCCTACAGCAGTGGGCCACTGGAGTTGGTACAACCTTAAAGTAAAAGAATGAAAAAGAATGACTTGCATTTTCTGCAGCAGTTAGTGCATCTGCCCCGGAGTGCCTTTCTGCTAATTAAATACTTGGGAGCTGAATTGCTGTCAACATAGTCACCAATTTGGGTACAGAAATGTCCCAAAAACAGCCATGAAACTGTGACCAGGTGATTTGTTTTTATTGGTGTTTCGTGACTAAAAAACATGAGAGCTCTTGTGTGCAGTGGTAGTGCCCCTACCTCTGAGCTAGGACACGTGGATTCAAGCCCAATCTGCTCCAGTAGGTGTGTAATAACATCGCTGACCATGTTGATGAAAAATACCTGACTAGTAAATGCAATAAGGAAGGGGTCATGTGTGCGGTGGTAGTGTCCCTACCTCTGAGCTCGGAAGCCTCAGTTCAAGTTCCACCTGCTCCAGAGATGGTGTAATAACATCTCTGAACAGGTTGTAATAAAGGCCAAGATTCCATTTACCTTCCCTGCAGTACCTGCAGACCATGTAGTTACAGCATCATTAAGGATTGCTGATAACACAGTGTGGAACTGGAGGAACACAGTAAGCCAGGCAGAATCAGAGGAGCAGGAAAGTTAATATTTCGGGTCGGGACGCTTCTTCAGAAAATTAAGAATTGCTGCTCTTTTATGAAATTGTGAAAGACTTTCCAGGCTTCTGTTTAATGTCAGGCGTGAAAAGCAGCTCCTGTAGCAATGCAGCACTCATTCTGGACTGTCAGCTTAGGTTATACATTCAAACCTCTGGTGCAGGCTTAAAACTCCAAATATTGTGACTCAGAGGTGAGGTGCTATTAATTGTGTGTACTCCTCTGTGACTTCACATTAACTGCTTGTTGTTCTTGCCTTTAAAACCTATGCCATACCTAACTTGAACAGAAATGGCATCACTCAAATAAAAGTAAATTACTGTGGATGCTGGAAATCTGAAATATAAACTGAAAGTGCTGGAGAGAGAAAAACAGAGAAAAACAGACTATTCTTTGAAACTAGTAATGGCATCACAACTGAATCCACATGTGTCAACTTTCCAGCAGATATTACAAAATGACGATCTTTGCTAATCTGTCCCACTGTTCAGCTAAGAACATCCGCACAATTTCTGCTGGTTGTCAAATATCATATCTTGAGCAAACTCCCATTCATATACAACCTCCACATCTACATTAACAACTGGTCCAGCAATGTCTCAAATTTAACTTTCTCATGTTAAACTTCAGAGCCTCACCCCTGCCTAATGTCTGTAATCTTCTCCGGCTCCATGACCT
This sequence comes from Ginglymostoma cirratum, assembly GCA_024137785.1. NCBI lineage: Eukaryota > Metazoa > Chordata > Chondrichthyes > Orectolobiformes > Ginglymostomatidae > Ginglymostoma > Ginglymostoma cirratum. The sequence goes on along the minus strand of JAHRHZ010000061.1, from coordinate 17,119,055 downwards.
TCCAAGATCTCTGTGCTCCTCCAATTCTGGACTCCTGTGAATCTCTAATTTTCATCGTTCCATTATTTTCAGCGGTGTCTTTGGCTGCCTGTATGTATGTGTGCTGGCTATGGCTCATCAGCAGCATTCTTGCTTCTCATTTGGCGGTTTATGGTTTCAAGTCCCACTTGGAATGATGAAAATCTAAGGTGACAATCTACTGGAGAGGTGATGGAGTGCTGCACTGTTGGAGGTGTCATCTTTTTGATGAGCTGTTATAAAAAGCCCTAGTCTGCCCTTGAGCATGAAAGATTTGCGTGGTACTATGGAGAGGAGAAGGGCAGATATCTATACCTGGACCCCTGGCCAAAATTTATCCCTCACTTGACAAGAAACAGATAATCTGGTCACTACCACATTGCTGATTCTGGGAGCTTGCTGTGTACAAATAGACTGATGGACTTCTGACATTAAAACAGTGACTGTACATCAGAAATAATTAATTAGCTATGAAGCACTTTGGGACAACTCTAGTTAGTTAAATATGCTTCAGCAAGTCTTTATTTGTAAATTCTGAAATTCCCTCCCTAAAATAATCTCCCAGTGTCCTTCTGTCATGTCCTTTGAGACGCTTTTGAAAACTGGCCTCTTTAACTAAGTGTCATGAGCATGCCTTGGAATATCTCCTCATGTGGCTCAGTGCCAACCTATGATTGGTACCATTATCTGAAGACCTTGGGATGTTTGATTATTTTGATGGCAAGTTGTTGTTGGTGTTACACAAATCCAGTGAGTACCATCTTTGTGGGATTGTGGAATGTCATTTCTCCTTAAAAGTAACCTAAAGAGTTCATCAAAGGTACAAGAGCTCCCGTACACACACACAGACTTACATACTGATGTCAATATGTTGTATACATGTATGTATATGTTTGTATATGTATATTGTGTGCAATTATAAATACGAGCATGCATTGTCTTATATTTCATTCTTATAGTGTCTCCAGATCTTAAAAATTAATTGTATGTATTATGTATGTGACATTTTATGTACATACATAAACTCTTCCAGCAATGCCTTCTTTTATTTGCACTTGAGAGACCCCTTTCAATTAAACCCTCTCAATGGGCCTTGATGCATATGCTAATTGATGCTCGATGTGGGTGGTGAAGCAGAGCTTAAGAGAACATCTTTAAATAGGAACGCAGTCACAATGTAAAGTGCCAGGGCCCTGAGGCACCCTGTGTTGATGTTCACTTAGGAAGTGGCCCATTTTGTTCGTTAAATAGAGGGAACAGTTACATGTTCACCTGCATAAAATAATAAAAAGGATTCTGCCTGGGGTGGGTGTGAGCGATGGGGAGCAATTAGCAGACATCTTTCTGATGCAGTGTCACAAAGTGACGTGATGCCTGTTGCAGCTCAGAATTTGTGTCAGCATATGCTCCTCTGTATACCTTCAGATCTTTTCCCCGGCTCTGAACGTTGCCAGCATATCTCTCTGCACCAGTGCAGATGCCTTAGCTGGAGACGCGACGTCGGTTATTTAGATCTCAGTCAGAGGCTGCCAGGACCCAGAGAAATGAAAATTAGAACTGCAAAGTGGTGCATCTGCCAGGCAGCTCTCACATTGACAGATCAAGTGTAATAGTTCTGCAAAAGAGCAACCAAGCTGTCACTGCCACCTTGTAATCCCAGAAGACAGTTGACGGCATATTGTTAATAAAATCATATTTTTCGTTTTTATACTACTTTGTTTCTCTCACCTTCTTGTTTAGAGTGATGAGAATGTTCGGGAATCAGACATTTTACATTTTCAGGCTCTCAGTCAGCACTAAAGCAGTCTGTTAGGTGGAAAGGAAGACTTGTATTTATATAGAGCTTACATGACCACTAGATGTATGAAAGTGCTTTTGTAGTCAATGAGGTACTTTTTTTTTAAGTGCATCCCTGTTGTAATGTTAGGAATCATAATATACACAGATCAGACTTTCACACACAGAAATATTACCGGATAATCTGTTTTAGGATGTTAATTGAGAGATAAATATTATCTACGACACAGGCCTCTCTTACTTTTCTTTGAAATAGTATCAAGGAGTCTCTTACACCCACTTGAGGGAGCAGATAGGGCCTCAGTGAAAGATCTTAATCAAACATCAACATCTTTAACAGCACAGCACTCCTATGGCACTAGGGTATCAGATTTGACTGTTGGTGCTCAAGACTGAAAGTGTGATTCAAACTAGGAGCTTGTGACCTAGAGGCAGGGGTGCTAATAACTGAGCCACTGCTGCTGGTGCAGAGGAAGATTCACTTTTCCCTGAATCTGAAATGTGCCTAGGCCCCCAAGCTGTCAAAAGTCCCACCTTTGCTTTCATACAATTCATACTTTGTGGAAGTACTTTCAGTAAATGGGTTACTGTGGTTCAAAAAGAAGGGCCTCTTCAGGATCAGTTAGGCTGGGGCAAAAAGTGCTGATCTCGCCAGAGACACCCATATCCTGGGGACTAATCATAAGAATAGAAATTCACGAACAATGGTCCCACCAGTCTGAATTCGGTATTTGGATTGTTCAGATGGATATTTGGTGATGGAATTAAGATTTTGTGTGAGAGAACAAATGAGCCTGAGCTAAACATCTCACTGAAAAGTCAGTGCATTCTCAATACTCCACTGATGTGTCATTCTTGAGTTTATGTTCAAGGCCTACCAAGCCCACAACCTTTATAGCCTTCCTCTGCATCATATGGTAGAGTTTTACTATATATGTCTTTAAAATATTGAGGTACATGATCCAGTGAATCATTGCTGGTCCATGTGTGTTAATTAAGGGCCATTGTATGGAATAGTGACAAGTAGATATCCTGGAAAGAGAAAATTAGGTGACCAAAGGACTGCTTTCATTTGAACCTCTCTTACAGATTTGATGCTGAGGTAGACTTGATGTTCAGAGGCTAGATTTAATTACCACCTGATCGTTATTCTTCTGATTTATAACTTCGGACCTCCTTGATTAACTTATTGCTTTATAATTACACACGAGTTCTCATTATTGTGTAATTTATCTGTCAAAAACTGGTGGTTTGTAAGCAGTTTGTCATCAATAATGGAGGATGCAGCAAGTTCTGAGCTGACAACATGATCCAGTAGTGCTGAGCAAGCATCACCTGCAACATGAGAGATGCTTGAATCAGGATTTTTAGGATCGTGTGTGAATCAGGAGGCCAGTAATCATGGGGGATCATGCTGTAGTAGTGGAATTCTGGGATTTGTTCAGTGGGGCTGTAACTTGTCAACTGTTGCCATTTGACTCCTTTGATTCTAAACAACTGCGAACAGAACACAGCGCAGCATGTGGCTTTCAACATGTCTCATCAACTAGCAACAGCAGTATTTAACAATCTTTGGAAATGTCCCCCTCTGAAACTTCACCTCCGAGTAAATTAAGAAGTGAACTATCCCTTGCCATTTCTCATTTCAAAGAGGAATTTTTACTTTGGGTGGGGTGGGAGTAGTGTCAGTGTCCTGCTGTTAGTCTGAAAGAGGGCTGAGTAAAGTCCTGCACTATGTTGGGAGCAGTCATTCATCCGGGATTTCCCCTGAGTTGGCCAAAGAGTTTGGGTGCTTTGTGGATATAGAAACTCAATAGGAGATTCCACAGCTTGGAAGCAGGAGCAGGATGAGACAGAGGATATCTGAGAGAGAGGAGGTAACAAGGTGTAGAGCTGGATGAACACAGCAGGCCAAGTAGCATCAGAGGAGCAGGAAAGCTGATGTTTCGGGTCTAGACCTTTCTTCAGAAAGGGTCTTCTTCATTTCTGAAGAAGGTTCTAGACCTGAAACGTCAGCTTTCCTGCTCCTCTGATGCTGCTTGGCCTCCTCTGTTCATCCAGCTCTACACCTTGTTATCTCAGATTCTCCAGCATCGGCAGTTCCTACTATCCCTGAGAGAGAGGGCCCATCTAGATCGGTGAGTCCTCCCTCCAAACTTTTATGATGCAATATTTCATCACACAGCAACTACACTTCAAAGAGACTTTTATTGGCTTTAAAATGCTTGGAGAAGAGAAAGATTCTGCATGAATAAAAACACAACAGATATTGCTAGAGAAACTCAGCAGGTCTGGAAGCATCTGTGAAACGATAGCAGAGTTAATGTCTCAGGTCTATTGACCTTTTTCAGATTTGAAATACATAAATACAAGTTATTTTTCTTTCTTAAGGCTGTCTTTCAGCCCCCTTCCACCATCTTCCGCCTCTCTAGCCTAACACACACTCTTATTGAAGAGGGAAAAATGACTCTCCTTCCAGGACAGTGAGACAATCCCTTTCCCGTCTTTGTGACCTGCTGTTGAAAGGCTGCCCAATTAATGCAAAATCCATATGTAATTTAGAGATAGTAAGAACTGCCGATGCTGGAGTCTGAGATAACACAGTAATCTCACAGAAGTATAACACAGAAACCCTTCTTCTGAAGAAGGGTCCTGACCCGAAACATCAGCTTTCCTGCTCCTCTGATGCTGCCTGGCCTGCTGCGCTCCTCCAGCTCCTTATGTAGTTTAGCTTTGTGAGCTGTAGTTCACAGCGAGGAATGAGATAAAATGGAACAAGCATATCAAACAAGCGGAGGCAGAAGACAGACAGACAGACAGACAGACCAAACAAGGTTGAGGGGACAGAGACAGCAATTGACTGGAGAAAAAAAAATAAGTAACCAAAACAGGCAGACAGGCAAATCACAACATACTGTACCAAGCAAACAGCCCCCCTCCTCCAACTCTGCCCCTCTTCTACCAAGCCCCACACGTCTTCTCAGGATTGTTGATTATTTGCTTAAACCTCTCCTTAATTTTTGAAGATGCTAAATGATGAGAAGCTGAAAACAATACCCAAAAAGGAATGCACCTCATTGACAGATTTCCTTAGCCAGATTTCATAACAAAATAAAGAGGATGAAATCTTTTTTTCAAAAGAGTTCACCAAATGTGGTGGAGGAGGTGTAGCAGCATTCAAGGGGTTAACTGACACCACTCTCCTCATCTGAGGCGAGAAGGTAGTCTCACAACACAAAGAAATTCTTGGAAATGTGAAAGGCTGCCTTTAACAGCTGGCGTCTAATTAGATTCTGCTTCATTATCCGCTATATCAAGGCTTTATCTAATGCTAACAATCAGCAGTTTCCTACAACGTGGGTGAAATCAGCAGCATATGTTACTCCTTGTCAAGAATCGCACCTCGTGGACCCTCAGCTTCACTTGCATTTGTGTCAACATGTAAAAAGGATTATTCCCCCCACTGCAATTGAGTCAAATTTTTAAACAAAAACTATCCCCATTCTTTCACTCCCTCCTCCCTCCATTTGTTGAAGTGAGTTGCCTGTGGTGTCAAATTTTACTCTGTCAGACTATGTCGTGCAGTGATGATAATTAGTATTGAAAAGGACAGTTCCAGAAAGGCTTTTAAATACAGCTTTTATCTCGGTCACCCAGAGATCTTCCAGCAGGTTTGTTGTAAGAAGAACGTATTTCTCTCTTTTTTTCTTGTCGTTGAAAGCTCTAGACCATTAGGTGTGCAGTAAAAGCTTGACAGCCACATGCTGTGATCTGACTACAATCCTCATCCCTCTCTCCCCCACACCTATACAAACTCTCCATAATGTACTTGTGCATGCCATATCAATCAGGTACTCAAACGATTTGATGAATTAAAGTAAAATCACATTGAATGCCTTATCAAAGTATTGTAGAGTAAGAACCTGCATTCACACTGTATTTTTCTCATTTCCCACTCAAATAAAAGCAAAATACTGCAGATGCTGGAAATCTGAAACAAGCACTGAGCAGGTCTAACAGCATCTGGGGAGAAGGAATAGAATTGACGTTTGGAGACAAGTGTGACTCTTTTTCAGAGTTCCTCAGATTCTTTGCAGTATTTCTTTTTTATTATTGTCTGTCCCTGAACAGACAAATTAGGAGCAGGAGTATGCCATTCAGCCCATCATGCCTGCCCCATCATTTGAATAAGATCACGGCTGATCTGATTGATGCTTCTACTTTCCTGTCTAACTCCTATCCCTTTGGTTTGTCAGTCAAAGAACTTTCTAAAGGAGCCCAAAAATCTTTAGTGATCCTGCCTCAGAACAACAGGCATTGAGGCCTATAAAGACTTTCTGGTTCTTATTATGGTTGCAGCACATTAGAAGTAGACCATTTTTGTTGGGCATCAGATGCTACAGTTGGACCCACAATGTTTTTAGAGAGTTCCAGGATTTTGACCAGGCAACAGTGAAGGAACGGCGATATATTTCAAAGTCAGGATGGCGAGTGTCTTAGAGGGCAACTTGCAGGTGTTGGTGTTCCCATGGATCTGCTACTCTTGTCCTTCAAGATGGTAGTGGCCATGAGTTTGGAAGGTAAGTGAGGGTGAATATCTGCAGTCTATCTTGTAGGTGATACACATTACTGATATTTATATTGGTGTGAAGAGTGACTGTGGATTCTTTTTCATTCATTTGTTGGATCTTAGCATCGCTGGCTGGGTCAGTATTTATTACCCATTCCTATTGCTTTTGACAAGGATGTATTGAGATACAACTGGAACTTAGACCTGATTCGTTGATTGTGGAATCACTTAGCTCTGTTTGTCACTTGCTGCTTATGTTGTTTAGCATACAGATAGCCTTGTAGCTTCACCAGGTTGACACCTCAATGCATTTCCTGCTAAATTCCTGAGTTCCCCCTTCACAATCTCCAAACCATCTGCAACTCTGCTGCCTGCGCTCTGTTCCACAATGAATCCTGTTCATTGTCTTCATTACCCTTGAAGATGTTTTCACTCAACCTTTCCAACCTCCTTAGACCCCATCTCTCCATCTATCTGAACCCCTGGAACTCTTAGCCTACTTTTACTCCTCCATGTGTGGCAAAACTATTCATGACTTTAGTTTTAGTCTCTCTTTGGAAACAAACTGGAAATAGTCTACTTGTGACCTTGGTATTAAAGTCTCCATGCTGTAGACTAGAGATTTGAAGAGCTGTGTATTCGGATTGCCATGTAAAGCATAATTGCAGGGAAGAACAAATAACAGTAGCCCCTGCATTATCAAATGGTAACCTACAATGTCCCTACCTTACGGACAATACCTTATAGAATTAGAAGTATACCTTTTTTTAAAAGAATCCCTATGTGGAGACAGGCCCTTTGGCCCAACAAGTCAGCACTGACCCTCTGAAGAACACCCCACTTCAACCCTGTCTTTCCCATGGCTAACACACCTAATCTACACATCCCTGAACACTACGGGCAATTTAGCACGGCCAATCCGCCTAACCTGCACATCTTTGGACTGTGGGAGGAAACCCACGCAGACACGGGGAGAACATGCAAACTTTACACAGGCAGTCAGTTGAGGGTGGAATCAAACCTGGGTCTCTGGCACTGTAAGGCAGCAGTGCTAATCACTGAGCCACCATACCACCCCATTGAACATTCACAACCAATGAGCAGTAGGTGTGAACTTTCAGCAGTGATGTAAACACAAAATTTAAGACTCTCTTTGATTTTGTCCTAAACTCCGACATCTCTCTTTGACCTTGGAAGCCTCACAAAATCTTTCTAACCACAGTTTTGCTCATCTGTCATGAATCATTTTCTACTATTCTTCTTCTACATGAAGTGCCTTTGGATATTTTATTATGATAACGATATTAAGTTAATGTGACTTGTTGCTGCAGAAATAATAAAAATAGCATTGTACAATTGTTTTTCAAGAAGTATTTGAGAGACTAAAATAAGGTAGAGAAAGTTTACAAAGGAGACCCTGGAGAAAAGAACAACTTCAGAATCAAATTCTCCATCATTCTAAGTGCAACATGAAGACCTTCCTTTTAGCTATAAAATTAAGGTCTTTTTTCAACCTTTCAAACAACTCCATGCTTTCTGTTGGTGAATGATTTTAGTTGGTCTGCTGTGATTTATTTTGTAAATCGTTCTTTCTAAATAAATCCGTGTCATCGTCTATGTCTGCTCTATCCTTCCCACATCTGTTTTGACCTGTCTGCCTTTCCCTCTGTTTGTTCTCTTGACTTGCATACTAAAAGTGCAGGACTGGCTTATTTACATCACTGAAACATAAGGTGTAGTGTCAATCAATGACATGAAGTCCCAAGGTACTTGGTTTCATGAAGTTGGTCAGTGAGTGACAGTCTCTCTGTGACAAAGAGGTGTAACATCAGTCGGAGGCTGACATTTCTCACTGATAGGGAAAGAGTAATGTTGGTCAATGAATGACAGTCCCACTGTATTGGGAAATTTGATGCTGTTCTGTGACTGCCAATTCCTTTGTAGCTGGCAGTTTGATGTCAGTCAAACCATGCTGTGAGGGGTGATGTAATGTCAATCAATGAATGGCAGCCAACAGGATTATTATTACAATTATTATATGTAGTTATTAGCAATTGATGGTGGTAGAGTGGTAATGGTCACCAGAATAACAATCCAGGCTAATGCTCTGTGGATGCAAGATTGGATCCCACCATCGGACCTGTCAGAATTTAAATGTAATTGATAAATATGCATTTGAAGCCTCATCTCAGTAATAGTGACTGTGAAACCATCATCAATGGTTGTAAAAACCCACCTCATTCACTAATGTCCTTCCTCTGGGATGATCTTCCTGTTGAGACACTGCAGCTAAGGTTTACCAGATTGATTCCTGGGATGGCAGGTCTGATGTCTGAGGAGAATAGAATTATAGAATCGTTGTAGTTGAATCAGTTAAGATTATATTTCCTGGAGTTGAAAAGAATGAGGGGGGACCTCATAGAAGCTTATGAGCTTCTAACACGACTAGACAGGCTAGATGCAGGAAGAATGTTCTTAATGATCAGGGAGTCGAGAACCAGCGATCACAGTCTAAGGATATGGAATAGACCATTTAGGACTGAAATGAGGAGAGATTTCTTCACCCAGAGAGTGGTGAGCCCATGGAATTCACTACCAAGAAAACAGTCAAAATATTGTATGATTTCAAGAAGGCACTTGAGGCTAAAGGGATCAAAGGACAAGAGGGAAAATGAATGGTCAAGCAGGCTCAAAGGGCTAAACAGTCCTATTTTCTAGGTTTCTATGAAATCTGCTGTTCTCACGTGGTCTGGTCTTCATGTGATTCCAGTGTCACACTGCGATATGATTGACTCTTAGCTGCCCTCTAAATTAGCATAGCAAGTCATTCAGTTCAAGGGCGAATAGGGCACCAAAAGCTGGCCTTGCTAGCCAGACGCACAACCCATGAAGGAATAATAAAATCTGTTATGATTACTGATAAGGTTAGAAGTCAGACGACACCAGGTTATAGTCCAACAGGTTTATTTGAAATCACAAGCTTTTGGAGTGTTGCCCCCTCATCAAGCTTGTGATTTCAAATAAACCTGTTGGACCATAACCTGGTTTTGTCTGAGAGGGTCTTGCTGAGATGGTTAATTGTGAAGGAGGCACTGGTTCACATACATTCCCTATGAAATAATATCCTCACAACAGTTACCACTTCCATCAGACAATTGGATAATGTTGGGACTGGAGTGAAATTACATGCAATTGGATTGATGCAGTTGAGCTCAACTGATCATTGAGCAGTGAGTGAGGGGAGAGGGTCTGGGGCACCAGCAAGATCCTTACTGCAATGTACTTCTTAATGAGCATAACTTGTAACCTCATGGTCCAGCATATTGCCCACTCAACCATTACCATCAAACCAGGAGATTAACTTTGGTTCAATGAAGAGTGCAGGATGACATGCCAGGAGCAGCACTAGGCATAGCTGAAGATGAGGGGTCTATCTGGTGAAGCCACCAAACAGGACTCCTTGCACGCCAAACAGCATAAGCAGCAAGTGATAGACAGAGCTAAGTGATCCTACAAACCAATGGATCAGATCTAAGCTCTGCAGTCCTGCCACATCCAGTTGTGAATGGTGGTGGACAATTAAACAACTCACTGGAGGAGGATGCCCCATAAATATCCCTATTCAATAAATATTCAACTTCTCCTCATAAGTCAACTCTCTCAACTCCAGAATCAACCTAGTGAACCTCCTCTGCACACCTTCCTATACCAGTACATCCTCCACAGCCAGTAGTCAGCCCCTTACTATACTCCTCACACACTACAACTGTGTGGTCAAATTCTGCTCTAACTCCATTTACAAGTTTGCAGATGACACCACCAAATGTGAGTTGGATCTTAAACAACAACGACACAGAGTATAGGAAAAAGGCAGAGAGCTCAGTTGCATGGTGTAATGACAACGATTCATTCTTCACTGTCAGCAAAATGAAGGAGCTGCTCATCGGGATCAGGAAGTAGAATGGAGAACAAAGCCTGTCTGTATCAGTGGTGCTGAGGTGGAGGCGGTCAAGAGCTTCAAGTTCCGAGAAGTAAATATCACCAACAATCTGCCCTGTTCCATCCAAGTCGATGCTACAGCCAACAAAGCGCACCAACACCTCTACTTCTTCAGAAGGCTAAGGAAATTCAGCTTGTCCACAATGACTCTGACAGCTTTTTAGAGATGCACCATAGAAAACATCTTATCTGAATCCATCACAGTGTAGTATGGTAACTGCTCGGTTCAAGACCACAACAAATTACACAGTTGTGAACACAGACCAGTCCATGATGCAAACCAGCCCTCCTTCCATTCACTCCATCTACACTTCCTCCTGCCGCAGTAAAGCAGCCAACTTAATTAAAGACCTCTCCCACCCTGGTTGTGCTCTCTTCCACCCTCTTCCATTGGATAGACGAGACGAAAGTTTGAAAACACGTACCAACGGATTCAAAAACAGCTTCTTCCTCGCTGTTATCGGACTTTCTCTGCACCTTCTCTGTGGCTGTACCACTATATTCTGCATTCTATTCTACTACCCTGATGTACTTACATAAGTATGATTTGCCTAGTTAGCATGCAAAACAACACTTTTCACTGTATCTTGGTACATGTGACAATAATCAATCAAATCATATCAAGCGTAATTCTTGCAAGTTGCTCCCACCTGACTTGGCAACAAACATCTTGGAGATATTGGCACACCCCCAATTTTGTCTGCTTGAACATCACCATTTTTATCGCTCCATACTGGAGGCTGTGTTGTGCATGAGTCCTGTCATGCTTGAATTGGTCTAATGTGATGAGGATAACTACCTTTATGGTCGAACAAGAAGAGTTTTATTGTAAACAGTTAGACATTTATCCCATTACTGCAACTGTATACAGTTTACAACACTACACTACACTACAACACAGTCCGTTAAGAGCAGACGAGTCTTAAATCTATTTCCAAAAAGCTTTTTGCATCATCAGATTGGGTGACACTTATTTCACTCAATCAAGGATTAACACTTTCAGGGTCATGTACAATAGCGCTGTTCCATCAGCTATTGAGGTCTACATCCTTAAGGATGTACTGGCTCTGGATTGGGTGCAGAGGAGGTTCACTAGGTTGGTTCCGGAATTCAAAGGGTTGGCTTATAAACTAGATTGAGTAGACTGGGACTATATTCATTGGAATTTAGAAGAATATGAGGGAAGATCTTATAGAAGCATATAAAATTATGAAGGGAATAGATAAGATAGAAGCAGGAAGGTTATTTCCACTGGAAGGTGAAATTAGAACCGGGGGGACTAGCCTCAAAATTAGGGGGAGCAGATTTAGGACTGAGTCAAGAAGTAAATTCTTCACCCAAAGGGTTGTGAATCTGTGGAATTCCCTGCCCAGTGAAGCAGTTGAGGCTTCCTCATTGAATGTTTTTAAGGAGAAGATAGATAGATATTTGAACAGTAAAGGAATGAAAGGTTATGGTGAGTGGGCTGGTAAGTGGAGATGAGACCGTGATAAGGATCAGCCATTGAATGGCAGAACAGCCTCGATGGGCCAGATGGCCTACTTCTGCTCCTATTTCTTATGTTCTTATGAGTGTGCAGCCTTGCAGCACACTGGCGTTGAGGGTTGTCATGGAGGAGGTGTTGTCACTAATCTTTACTTATTATGGTCTATGAGCCAGGAAGATAATGATGCGGTTGCAGAGGGAGGAGCAGAGTCCTAGGTCTCAGAGTTTGGAGATGAGTTTGGCTGGAATTATGGTTGAATTTGGAGCTAAATTCAATAAATAGGAGTCTGACATTGGCGTCTTTCTGACCCAGGTGTTTCAGGGATTAGTGTAGGGCCAAGGAGATGATGTCTCCCGCGGATCTGTTGCGACAGTAGACGAATCATAGTGGATCATGGTAATCTGGGAGGCCGGAGTTGATGTGAGCCATTACTAACCTCTCAAAATACTTCATAATGATCAACGTCAGACCCATTAGATGGTAGCCATTAAGGCACGCTATCTGATTTTTCTTTGGCACCGGGATGATCATGATCTCCTTGAAGCAGGTGAGAATCTCAGATCGCAGTAAGGATAGATTAAAGATGTCTGTGAATACTTCCACCAGCTGGTCCATGCAGGATCTGAGTGCATGGCTGGGAACGCCATCCAGGCCAGTCGCTTTCCATGGGTTCACCCTGAAGAAGGCCCATCAGATGTCTGCGATGGTGACCGTGGGTACAGGTGCACCCGAGGCTATTGGGCAAGTGATCTCGTTTCACTGACCCTCTGTTCAAAGTGAACATAGAATGCGTTGAACTCATCGGGGAGGGGTGCAATTCTACTTGAGTTCGTTTTGTAGCCCATTATATTGTGTAAGCTTTGCCACAGTCAATGTGTGTTCGTGTGGTTTGTCTGGGACTCTAGTTTAGTTTGGTATTGTCTCTTGGCGTGCCTGATGGCTTTGCGAAGATTGTACCTAGATTTCCTATATGGGTCAGGGTTACCTGAGTTGAATGCCTCAGATCTGGACTTTGGTGGGGAGTGGATCTCCTGGTGCATCCAAGGTTTCTGGTTAGGGAACATGCGGATTGACTTATTTTCGACACTTCCCTTCCTTTCCTGGACCATTCTGGGGAATAAACTGTCTACTGCCATCCATGATAAAGCCACTGACTGTCACACCCCATGTCCTGCAAAGATTCCATTCCTTTCTCTCAGTTTCTTCACTTAACACTGTATCTGTTCGGATGATGTCACCAAACTGACACGGCTTGCCTCTTCTATAACTGTGGTTTCCCGCCCACTGTGAGTGACAGGGCCCTCAATCACGTCCGACCTATTGCCTGTGCTTCCTCCCTTACCCCTTCCCATCAAACACAACAGCATGTTCGGGTCCCCCTTGTCCTCACTTTTCATCCCATCAACCTCCACTTCCAAAGGATCATTCTCCGCTATTTCAGATAAATCCAGCAGAATGCCACTGCCAAACGCATCTTCCTCTCACTCTCCCATCTGCATTTTGCAGGAATTGTTCCCTCAGGGATACCTTAGTCCACGCATCAACCACTAACACCACTCCCACCCTTTCCCACAGCTAATTCCCATTTAACCACAGAAGGTTCAACACCTTCCCCTTCACCTCCTCCTGGCTCACCATCCAAGGGCCTAAACAGTCTTTCCAGGTAAAGCAGCATTTCACCTGTACCTCCTCCAATCTTGTGTGTTTTATTCGCTGCACCCAGTGTGGCCTACTCTACATGGGAGAAACTGAATGCAGACTGGGTGATTGCTTTGCAGAAGACCTCCGGTCTGTGCGCAAGCATGACCCCAACCTTACCATAGCCAATGATTTCAACACAGTGTTCTGCTCACATGCCCACATGCCTGTCCTCAGCATGTTGCAGTGCTCCAGTGAATCACAGCGCAAACTGGAAGAACAACATCTCATCTTCTACAGCCTTCTGGACTTAATATTGAGTTCAACACCTTCAAATGGTGAACCAACTCCCATTCCTGCCCTTTCTTTAAGGTTTACCTGTTACATTCTCCATCACCATATCCTCTCTCCCCACCCCCCACCCCGCCAACCTCCGCATCCATGCGTATCATTCTCCGCTACTTGCACCACTTACAATCTGACCCCACAACCGAAGATATATTTCCCTCCTCACCCCTATCTGCCTTTTGTAGGGACCACTCACTCTGCGACTCCCTCATTTGCTCCACACTCCCCAGAAACCCCACCACTCCCAGCACCTTTCCCTGCAACTGCAGGAAGTGCTACATCTGCCCTACACCTCCCCCTTCACCTCCATCCCAGGCCCAAAACAAACTTTCAGTATCAGCCAGGGGTTCGCCTGTACATCCTTCAACCTGGTCTACTCTGTCCGCTGCTCCTGATGTGACCTCCTCTACATCAATGAGACCAAGCACAGACTCGGAGACCGTTTTGTGGAGCATCTGTACTCTGTTCGTGACAAACGACTACACTTTCCGGTCGTGATGCATTTTAACTCCCGCTCCCACATGGGTGACAGGTCCATCCTGGGCCTCCTCCAGTGTTACAATGACACCGCCTGTAAACTGGAGGAGCAATACCTCATATTCCACCTCGGGAGCCTACAGCCCGAAGGCCTAAATGTAGAATTCACCAGTTTTAAAATCTCTCCACTCTCAGTATCATCCCACGTCCAAACCTCCCTCTCATCCCCGCCTCCTTGACCCGACACAACCCATCCATCGTCTTCCCCACCTATCCACCCCACCCTTCCTGCTGACCAATCCCCACTACCCCCTACCTGCATCCACCTATCAACACTCCACCTGCCTTTCCCCAGCCCCACCCATCCTCCCCCCGCCCCCTTGACCTGACACAACCTATCCATCTTCCCTCCCACCTATCCGCCCCACCCTTCCCACTGACCAATCCCCACCATACCCTACCTGTATTCACTTATTACCATCCCCCTACCTTCCCCAGCCCCACACCTCCTCTGTCTATTTATTTCCCAGCTCCCTTCCCCCTCCCCATTTATGAAGAAGGATCCCGACCCAAAGGGTCAACCTTCCAGCTCCTCTGATGCTGCCTGACCTGCTGTGGTCCCTGCAGCTCCACACTGTGTTATCTCTGACTCCAGCATCTGCAGTTCTTGCTGCTTCCCAGTGGGACTGTCTATCTGTTCAAGTCTGGCAGTTAGACACATCATTGTTCTGCCATTCTCACATTCACATCACTTAGTCTGAGCATCCTTTCTCCTTCAGCACTCCACCACCAACCCCTCCCATTACTGCATAAATGCTGTTCCCTCCACACTTCATGTCAGCTCAGATGAAGAGTCATCTCGACTCAAAATGTTGGTTTGCTCTTTCTCCATGGATGCTGCCTAACTCACTGTGATCTCACCATCCTGATTTGGAAATATATTACTGTTCCTTCACTGTCGCTGGGTCAAAATCCTGGAATTCCCTCCCTAATAGCATTGTGGATCAACCCACAGCAGGAGGACTGCAGCGGTTCAAAAAGGCAGCTCACCACCACCTTCTCGAGGGCAACTAGAGGTGGGCAAGAAATGCTGGCCAGCCAGCGACATCCACATCCCACAAATGAATAAAGGAAAAAAAAAATCTCCAGCATTTGTTGTTTTCAACTTGGATTAACTTCTTTGGCACGCTGTCCTCTACACTCTCACTGGTGAAATCTGTGACATATCCAGGGTAAATCAAGAGGAACTGAGTGGTGCTCCTGCCCACATCTCTGGGTAGTGGGGAGGAAAGTCCTATCTGTCAATGTTGACTCCCTTTTGCTTTGATGGAAAGCAGATATTTGGTAAGCAGATGTTTGTCAAATGGTGACATTTGACAAAGTTGCATCTTTGCACAATCCCTGTTTCAGCAGAAGGGGATGAGTCAATCATAGAGTCAGCTGTTCTTGCCCCATTGAACTGTAGCTCGGTGTGATACAATTATTTTAAAAAGACAATGAAAAATGGCCGTTACTTTCCAGAAGAAACTCTTTCTCGCCTCCCTTCTCCTACCCTTCACACGTGAAAGGCAATTGACTTCGTGAGATAATAGTTCATCTCCCTTTTGACACTTCTCAGACTGAGGGTCTTGTTGTGTGATTCTAAGTCACTTAGGGCTGCATAATGTTGAAGAACACAAGGTTCAAAGGTTCAAGGTAGCAGGAGATCATCAGCAATGCGGGTTTCTTGGAAAGGAATTGAGAATACAAGTGAAATAGTTTGCTCTTTAGAGCTCAGTACCAACAACATCTGAACACACCAGCTCTGAATTGTTTGAGGGCATACACATTTTACTTCACATTTTTTTTAACCAATAAAATAAAACTGTACAGGGAGTATCATTCTCCAGGCGCTGCAGACTGCAGCAATAATTGAAATATTGATTCAATTCCAGTTAGTGTTTCTGGTAAAGAGAAGATAATTGGCAAAAAGCGGGATCTAGCTTTGGCAGGTTGATGCCGACAGGACCCTCACAGCCTCTGGAATGGCCACGGAATCACACTTCAGTCAAGGCCAGTGATAGGGCCTTCACCTGGAACCAGGACCCAGGATGGAGAAGGTTGGGGTGCAGTGGAGAGAGGAGACTACAATAGGAGCTGACAGTGGCTCAGAGGCTGCCAGCTCCTGTGTTTTTTGGAGTCATTGAGGAGGCTGTGGTTCTGTTAGATGGAAACCCTCCCAAACACTGGAATCCTGTAACCATGGCAGATCCAGGCCATGTGGTGGTCAGAAAGGAGAAGGGGTTCAGAAGGAAGGGCAGACCTTATCACTCATCGTCTTTTACCTTTCCTGACACCCACGGCTTTGATCAGATATTGTTCACCTTTGTTCGAGATCCCCCGAGCCTGAGTTGACTGGAGACACACACACACACACCTCTTGCCTAAGGCTGAGTTATTTCCTGTAGCAATAAGATGAGACCCTCATATGTCCCTTACCTCAGGAGCCTCCATTGGTGGATTAATAATGGATCTGCCCTCTTTGAACTTGATTCTGGTGGAGGCTGGAAGGCCGCAAGATTGGGTTACTGTCTCTAAGCTAGCAGCAGCCAGAACGAATGGACGTCTTTTTGTTATTTCAATCTGGAACACACTGAGTAAAAGTAGAGATGGAAGCGGATTCAATTGTAATGTCAAAAGGGAATGAGATACATTGTTAAAGAGGGGAACTTTGCAGAAAGAGAGAAGAAGTGACACTAATTGGATTGCTCCTTCAGAAGCAATGGGCCACAGGACCTCTGTCTGTGCCGTGTGTTTCTCTGAATCTGTTTTATAAACACACAGGGGTTAACAGTTGCTGCTGTCCCACCTTATCTCTGCCAGGTGATCATTCTACCCCCAGGGAAACCACAAAGGGCATGTCCAGTATAAGTGTCATATGACCTACAAAGGCAATCAATTAACATTGGGATCAGAGACTATTTATGAGGGCATTTCCATCATAAGTCTGTTAAATGCAAGGCAGTAGTTGGTAGTCCAGTACGTGCAGGCTTATTGATGGTAATAAGTTATCTGTGGTCATACCTAGTTATATATTTTGTGCAGAGCAGTGGTTGGTCGCTTGCTATAGGTGAGGCTATTTGGCTGATTGTGTTCGATGTGTGGGGAAATAGCTGATTGTGTGTTCTGTGCATTGCAGCCTATTGGCACCCAACAACGTTCCACAACCAGGGTAGCGCTGAATGTCCTATAATTTGCTTTAGTTAAAATTGGTGGCCAGAATTCTAGGACAAATAACTTCATGCTTCTCTTTGAGTCATGGAACAGGAATTTGTTTGTCTTCCTGAAAGGATAGGCATAGCTTCTGTCTCATCTGAAAGCCAGAGTCTCTGACAACAGAGCACTCCCTTCACACTGCACTGACATGACAGCAAAGATAACTGAAGCCTTTGGAGTGAGACTTGAACCTGCGACTTGTTAACTCTGCATAGACAATGGGAGAGAGCCTTTTTCCATCTTCATCACTAGCATATTGATCAGTGGAGCTACCAACGGACCTGAAAACGGTATGAAATCTGGGATTACCAATGTATTTTAACGGAGAATTAAAATGAACATTGATAAGGGTTAGAAAGGGGCAGGAGAAATTATTATTTTCCATTTATCCAAATGGCAATTCCCTCCAAAAGATGTATGGGGAGCTGACAGGACAGGAAACGTAAGAGCACAACCAGGTCAGCCATGCTGTTACCGAATGGTGGAATAGGCTCTGAGGGCCTACTTCTGCTCCTATGTTCCTGTGTACCAAAGCTGTTTCCACTTCTTGGAGAACCCACAGAGCAGGGCCATAAACATAAACTTTAAATAGAGGGAGGTGGGTGGGGGCATTCGAAGAGCAAAGAATCAAAATAAACTGGTTAGGCCAAATGTGCTGAAGTCCCAATACAATACTTGTAGTAGCCTAATCGTTGGCTGATTTTTCTCAGGAAAGGGGCAGCAGTGCAGCTAACATTCAGTCCTCCTCTGATGTTTGCTGCTCTTCAGCACCAGTAGCATTTTGCATGCCGCACAGGAGCTGAGTCACATTGACGTCTGAGAGAATTGGCTCCAGTTCTCCCCTATTTTATTTCCATTTTTTGCGAGAGGTGTGTTTAAAAAAAAAACAATCCCACTCAGATAGCCGTTCTGAGAGACAAATGGTATATATGATCCTCCAGTTGCTTGTCTTGTTTGTCCAGTCATGAATCAGGCCGAGCAATGATGTCGACATCACTCTCATTTCCACCAACTGTACTGTTATTGTAACTAAGCAGACAGCTTTCACCATACCGTTTTGTTTAATGAGTGGAACATTTCCGAGTGGCAGTAACCAACAGGGGCGAAGGAGGTTTAACAGGCAGACTTTATTGAAACGATTTCTTCCTAGGAAAGAAAAGTAATTACACAAAAATAATCCTCACATGAACGTTGTATTAATCACTGTCACAAAAAAGAAATTAAAGGGGTATTCCCTATCGTTCTATTATCTCACAATGAAATTATTGGTTTGGTGGATGAAAGAGCAGCCTGTTCATTTATTTAATGAAGACCGTTGTGTGCATCTCTCCTTCTGCTGCTGTGTCTCTATCTTTCTCTCTTGCTGGTATTATCTCATTCTCTGTCTCTCTCTCTCTTTCTGTTTGCACATTGTAAGGGCAATGTTTGTTGCTGCACGACCAAGACTGGAATAAAACAAAATACACTGGTGACCTGAAATGAAAAGAAAGTGCTGGAGAAACTCAGTCTCTTTGCAGAGAGGAGCAGAGTTGACATTTCAAGTCTAATGTGGCCGTCTTTCTGAGAAACTGTGATTCTCTCTCTCTACAAGTGCTGCCTGAATTTCTCCAGCACTTTCTGTTTCAGTAACCAAGGCTAAACTTGACTTGAGCTCTGAACTCTTAGAAAAAAGGCTTAGGATGGAAAGAGGCTGCTCAGCCCATCACACCCTGTGCTGGCTCCTCAATCGAGCAGCCATGCTTTGTTCCTACCAAAATCCTACCTCTCACCCCACCCACCATATTTTGTCTTGACTTCTAGAATAACCTCATCCTTGAATGCCAATCCAAATTTCTTTTCGAGTGACTTTTGGAAATAAGTTCCACTCCCTTTTCAGGTAGAAGGCTCCAGATGCTGACACCAATTTGAAATCTCTGACCTCTAGCTATTGACCCATTCACCAATTTTCCCCTGCTTAGTTCATCAAAACCTTGCATCACCCCGAAACTTTTCATTCAGTGACTAGTTAAGATCCGCTGTTCAATGGAAAACAATCTGCGTTTTTCCAATCGTTTCTTGTGACTGAAGTTCCTGATCCCTGGGAACATCCTGATGACTCTCTCCCATATCTTTGCTAAAATTTTTGTGTGTTCCCTTGAAGCATGTGTTCCCCAGAATTGTCCACGATAGTCTAGTTGAGGATATACGATCTCTGAGGGTGGGATCTGCATGAGTTATGAGAACGAACTGGTAAATGAGAGATCCTGATTAGTGAGTAGATGGTACGGTTGACATGTTTAGTCACTATCAGCAATGAATAAAAGTAATGGAATATTGTACTCTATTGCTGGATCAATTAAAGTTGGTAAGAAGTCCTCCTGAAATCTTACCTTCTCTAAGAAGGGCAAAGCTGCATCCATGTCTAACCTTCTACCTAAGCTACCTCTTTCTATGCTGACCCTATATCCAGTCCACCATGAGCACTGTACAGAAACATAAATTCACAGGAAATAGGAGCAAGAGTAGGCCTCATGACCCTTCGAGCCATTTGATACATTCATGGCTGATCATTCAAGTCAGTACTTTATGTTTCTTATGCATCAGTGACCAAAAGCTGTTCTTGTTGTTCACTGATGAGGTGCGGGTTTTGTTGGAAAGGCCAACATTTAATGCCTGTGACTAATGGCCTTTTGAGAAGCTGGTGGGCAGCTAACTTCTTGAATTGCTGCAGTCTGTGTGTTACAAGAACTACTACTGGCTACAGGGGAGCTACGTGACTTATATGTGCCAACAGAGGAGTGGCGATTCACCCCCGAGTCTGAATGATGCATGACACGACATAGGGCGACCTGGAGGCAATGGGTACTGTGCCATCTGGAGTGCAAAGGTCGTGGGGCTTTGGAGGTACTGGCGAGCAGAGTGAGTGTTGAAGTGGAAACAGGTTCCTGGAGTCATTTCATATACAATAGAATGCCTTGAGGAAGGGCACTGTCACTTTTTATCTGGATGGACGAGCTAAAATGGGTTGATTTGGCCTCCCTCATGCTGTATTTATCTTGTGATCTTACCATCTACAAGCCTCTGATACAAGCATGCAAAGAGAAACCCTGGCTTGTTTCTGTGGAGCGGGTTTGCACGCTTGGCCTGTAATAGAATGAAACTAGATGGAAAATATCTGACTGGAGGCTATTTCATTGAGCTCCGTAATGCAGGCGAATGTTATAAAACGTTACCATCAGACATACTGGTGGAACAAATGTGTCCACTTCTCAGTGCAAACAGCCACGGGATGTGCGATTTTTCCCGAGACAAGTAATAGTTCAGAATATTCTGGAAGATGCAGTGTGACAAATACTGCATAATGTTTGCAAGAAGATGGATTTTCCTGTAAAACGCTGTGAAAATAAGCTGTGTCAGTCTAATCCTTGCCTCGTATTCCAGTGGATCTTTGATGTGCCATCAAAAATAATAAAAACGCATTAGCCAACTCAACATCAACAGATCCAATTTTTATTTATCCAAATCTTTCTCTTCCTGCCTTCTCTCTGTCTCTTTTGGCACTGATTATCATCCTTGCCTTTATCTCTCTTTCGCCTGCTTTCGTTATCTGTTTTTCTATTTTTCTCTTTCAGTCTTTCTCCCTCTCTTTTGTTGCCTTATCTTTCTTTCCCTCTTTGTCTCCCTTTTCTCTCATTCTGCCAGTACCTCTTTCTTTCACGTCATTCATTCTTTGTCTTTGTCATCTGACTTTCAAAGATGAGGTTTGAACGCGTAGACGTTCCAGAAGCTTTAGACTTTCTGGACACGTCAGGCAATAGAGATAGAGTTGTGCATAGGCTACAGGCTCCACGATGACCATCACTTCCCTATGTCATTTACCCCTGCCCTCATTTCCAAATAGCATTGAGCAGCATCTGTCAAATACATTCAGAAAGGTACAGTAAAGCAACTCTCCATTGAATGAATGGATGTGGTAATTACAAAAGACGGCACATACAGACACAAGGGATAATAGCAAAATTAGGCTATGTGGCCTTTCGAATCCCTCTGCAGTTCTCTAAGGTCATGGACAAATGTGTTAGGTGGCAGCTAATATTCCACACCACCTGCACCACCCCCTCCTACCCCCAGCTGAGTAAATATAGAACATAGAACACAGAACAATACAGCGCAGAACAGGCCCTTCGGCCCTCGATGTTGCGCCGACCTGTGAACTAATCTAAGCCCATCCCCCTACACTATCCCATCATCATCCATATGCTTATCCAAGGACTGTTTAAATGCCCCTAATGTGGCTGAGTTAACTACGTCGGCAGGCAGGGCATTCCACGCCCTTACCACTCTCTGAGTAAAGAACCTGCCTCTGACATCTGTCTTAAGTCTATCACCCCTCAATTTGCAGCTATGCCCCCTCGTACTAGCCGACGTCATCATCCTAGGAAAAAGACTCTCACTGTCCACCCTATCTAATCCTCTGATCATTTTGTATGTCTCTATTAAATCCCCTCTTTGCCTTCTTCTCTCCAATGAGAACAGACCCAAGTCCCTCAGCCTTTCCTCATAAGACCTTCGCTCCAGACCAGGCAACATCCTGGTAAATCTCCTCTGCACCTTTTCCAATGCTTCCACATTCTTCCTGTAATGGGGCGACCAGAACTGTACACAATATTCCAAGTGAGGCCGCACTAGCGATTTGTACAGTTGCAGCATGACATCTCCGGAACTCAATCCCTCTACCAATGAAACCTAACACACCATATGCCTTCTTAACAGCACTATCAACCTGGGTGGCAACTTTCAGGGATCTATGTACCTGGACACCAAGATCCCTCTGCACATCCACACTACCAAGAATCTTTCCACTGACCCAGTATTCTGCCTTCCTATTATTCTTCCCAAAGTGCATCACCTCACATTTATCTGCATTGAACTCCATTTGCCACCTTTCAGCACAATTCTGCAGTTTATCCAAGTCTCCCTGCAACCTGCAACATTCTTCCACACTGTCCACCACTCCACCGATTTTAGTGTCATCTGCAAACTTAATAACCCATCCACCTATGTCTGCGTCCAAGTCATTTATAAAAATGACAAACAGCAGTGGTCCCAAAACAGATCCTTGTGGCACACCACTAGTAACCGGACTCCAGGCTGAATATTTTAACCACACAACATTATTTCCTATTCAGCTCATTATGAACTGACAGGCAACCTTGATACTGGCACCCCAGGTTGCCAGAAGCTGCTGACCAATCAGAGGCTGGTAGCTTCTGGCCCTAAAGTCCTTTAGTTCAGGCCTACTTTTAGGGCATCTAGTGGCAAGAAGGTCAGAAGTGTTTGTGGCGGGTGGATGGGGTCGGGGTGTCCAGGGGTGTCACTAGGAAGGGCAGGGGGTAGCTTCCAGGGGCCACCTCCTTGGCCCCATCCATGTCTCTAATTTCACTCTGATTGGGGCACTTAAAGGCACTTACACCACCACAGTGTCGTTATGATTTCTCCAGTTCGGAAACTAGTCAACTTTCTCACCTGCTGGTGAAAGCAGATGATCGAGGAAGTGGAAGCCCAAGGTCCTTCAATGACCATTAGTTGACTACTTCAGGGTCTTAATTGGTGGAAGTTCAAAAAGCTCACCTCTGGACCATTACACATAGAAGTTAACTAATGAGGTGCAAGGAAGGCGTGAATTATCCACACAGTCCTGCTTCCTGGTTTGTCTCAATGTGACTGGAAAAATTCAACTCACCTGATGCTAAATATCCGACAAATATTGACAGTATATACACCCTCGTCCAATCTTCCTTGGTGGTCTCGTGATTAGGATTTGGCAGTCTCACTGCTGTTTCCTGGGTTTGATTCCCTGTTAGGAAATGAGGATTTAATGTTGCCCTGTTTTGGTGCAGAGGTGGTTGTCTGTACCCTTAAACCAAGAGGCGTTGTTTTAGGTCCCACCTGCCCCAGAGATATGTAATAACATCCCTGAATAGGTTGCTTCGAGAAAAGGTTAACTAAAAAAAATTAAAACTTTATCCATGCCCTTGTGTACCTGTTATCCAGCAGTATGCTTCAGGACTTTCAGTCAATACCACAGAAGTTGAAATGCATTAGCTCACCCTCCAAACCAAATTTTAATTCCATTTGCTAAGTTTCCTTTGAAACTGTGTCTTTGTCACAGCATCCCTCTGAGGCCTCGTTCTTTAAGTATTTAAGTAATTTAGTCATTAAGTAAGTCTGTTTTCTGTCGGGTTTTGATACGATATAAAACCCTGTTCTCCGATCTGATAACCCCCCAGCTGCAAAAAGAAATGCAGCATTAACAAGATCGTGGATTTAAGGGATGGTAACACTCATTGATGTGACTGTGGAACCCACTGGGCTTTTTATTGCTACGCATTCGTATTCAGGGCTCAGTAAGTTAGTTTGTATCTCAGCCATTGTTTACTGAATATGTTTCAGCTGACATGAAAAAAAAACGTTACTGTGTGTAATTTGAAAATGCTGCCAAATGTGAATCAGGGCGCTTCACATCAATTACACGGCTGAGCTGGCTGATTGGTGGCAGTGAATCGAATGAATTGACTTTAAGTATTTGGAGCTGCTGCGGTTTTTCGATATCTCACTCTCTCTCTTCCCTTATCGCTCTCTTGCTTGCTTTTTTCACCCTTTCGTTTTGTTCACTCCCTTCGCACATGCACTCCCAGTCTTGCTGCATGGATGTTTGAACAGGGAAGGTGGCAGGTGGGAGTTTAGGGCATGGGCCGTTAGACCCACTTGGTTTTCCCCATTCAGAGTGGCCCTCAGAGTGTGAACTAACCTTAGGATGGAATCATGGATCAGATAGGAGCCAACAGTGGTTACAGTAGTTGGCCAACAGCCAACAGTATACTGGAAGAATTTTAGCAGGGCTAAATTGAAGTGTCAAGGCTCGCTGGAGGCCACAGGTGAGGGACAAAGATCTGCCCATAGGCTACCGACTCCATTATGGTTATGTTTCACAGGAGCTGCTGAATCATTTGAAAAGAGCAAAGGCAACAAGTGCCAGCCTTGCCAACTCTTCATGCCCACTTCCATGGATTTAGTTTCAGGAAAGGTTAGTTGGGGAGAAGGCAGGATTGAGATCTGTCTTTAAGCTTGGGCTTCTTTCTAACACTGTGTTACATATTCAGACTTAATACTACAATACATGATCTTCTAATCCCACTGCTACCTTACCGAAAACCCCATTACCTAATACTAGTTGGACTACTCCACACCTTTCTCTGCATGTGTTTCTAATGGTCACATAGCTAGATCTTAACCTTGCTCTCCATGTGTCCCCATCTATCTCCTTAACTCTGTCCGCACTGCACTATTTATGTCCAGTAAGGGACAGCTCCGTGTTGTCACTGTGCCAGCATCCTAAAGCCTTTACGCAACAACCAGGAGTGAATGCAACGAAAAGAAAGTATGATTCAGAGTGGTCAACCCTATGTACTTGATGGAAACCAAATTGTTTGAATGGCTTGTTTCTGAGCTGTTAGTTCTGTGCAAATATTACAGTTCTGAGGACTGGAGGTACATAATTGATAATAACAAGGAATGTTAGGAGCGAAAATCCATAAAGGGTTAGTCTGTAAATAGGCAGCTCTCTCTATTAGAGAGAATCAATTGGCTATGTTTGGCTTGAAGTTAACCACTTCACAAGGAGTGTAAGGAGAAGGCAGACCTCCATGAATCACCACAGCCAAGATGGGGATTAAACCAATGCTGTTTTGTATCAAGGTATCAAGACTATCAAGTCTGTCACTCCAGTGCAGTGCTGAGGCCCCATTGGCCTACTCATTGGGTGTAAAAAATCCAACACCACTGTTATATCCAGGCCCGTATTTATTTGACAATCAATATCTCTGGTCATTATCATATTGCAGTTTTGGGGAGATTGGAGAGTTCATGTAGGATTCTGCAGCTCTGCAGTAACCCTAACTCTAACCTTAACCCTGTTGTAGTGTGTCTACTTCAATAAAAAGTACTTCATTGGCTGTAAAGTAGTCTGGGCCAGCCATTTGGTGGTCATGAAAGTCACCAGATAAATGCAAATCTTGCCTTCGTTCCTCTTTGTAATATCATTAGCCAACTTTAGATCTACTGGCCTGGAATCAATGCAGGATTGAAGAAATAAATTGGGGGCTTGATGTATTTTTATGGTAGACATGGCAATGACTGACACAGTTACCTTGATTCAGAAATGGGGAAACATCAGTGAATTAATATTGTTGAGGTGATTTGATGCTCATGCATTAAGGCAAGATGTTGAGCAGAATGAAAGGGGTAAATTGTGCTCTAATTGGTACCTGTCAGAGGGTGTGCAAGATCCTGACGCAAGGACTGTGTGCCAAAGGGAAGAGCGTGCACATTCACATTCAGCTGGCTCCTATTGCTGGCCCATACCTTTCCCTATGCCACCAAGAATGAGGGCATTGGGGCTCACTACTTTGGTATGGGCAATACCCTCACTCCATCGAGTGCAGTATTCAGCTCCAAATAGGGCCACCTACCAACTGGGGAGGGCAACAGGGTAGCACCTCTGGGCAGAGGGATACAGTCAGAAAAATTTCAGGAGCAGAGTGTTTGAGACCAGCCAGAAGGACCCAGACGAGCGTGTCATTTATCGGAAAAAAGATTGAAAACCGGTATCGACTGAAGGAAAGACGAATGTTTGTAACAGTTTGTCATTTGGGAGTGGGTAGAGGGAAAGAATGAAAAATGTTCAGGGTGCAGTAGGAAGTCAGAATGTGAACATTAGGAACTTGAAGAATGAGCTTTGACGGACCAAATAGTTTCTAACTGTCCTTGACCACTTAATGCTTTTGCTTTGTGCATGGAATATTTATTACCACAGGAGCACTGCATTCCTGAATTATTTTACAGGTAGCGTGAATGGAATAACTGTGGACAGCAATTTGTTTTGCTGTTGTGATCTAGTTACGAATTAAACAAGGAAAATTCAAGGGATCGTTAAAATGCAACTCAATTACAAAAAGAAATTAATAAAACTCTTTCCTTCACCCTCTTTCTTGCTCATATGCCTACACACATAGACACATACTATAGCATTCTCATCCGCCTGCTAGTGTCTTCTTAGGTTGACCCCCATCTAACAGGAGATGGAAATTAGCCCTGACAGAACGAAAAGGGGAGTGATTTAATCACCACAGCGATGTCAATTCTGATTCTGCAGGTACATCAGCTGTCAGAGACTCTGGCAGTAAGTGAGGATTCCTGATGGCTCCTTCTTCTTCTTCTGCACTCGAAACCAAAAATAGCCGCAATTTTATATGAAACCCAAGGAGAGGGAGATTGATTGGACTCAGCGCAAAGCAAACAGTCATGTTGGAGCTCTGGTGCTCTGCTGCAGACAAAGAGAGACAGAGAGAAAAAAAATAACCTTCAGGTGGAAATGTTCCAAGGGGAAGAGGGAGAGAGGGAAAATCACAGACTGTAGATTATTCCTCTTTAAAATAAGTAACGTTACCTCCAAAAGAAACTGATTGAAAATGGATAACTCACCTTCTATAATCATCAGATATTATTGTAAATTGCCCTTACAACATCATCCTTTGTCATAAATTCAGCGAGGATGCAGCTGACACTTCTGTTGTGAGTAGCAATGAGACATGGTTATGACTAAAATTTCCCAAATGGTTCTGAAAGTCCAGCCTGGGATCACTAAATACTGTAATGGATGAGAAGGTCATTTAGCCTATTCTGTCTATCCCAGCTTTCCGACGGAGCCATTCAATCAACGCCACCATCCCCCTGCCCTCTCCCAGTGGCCTTATATACGTTTTCTTTCTAATAGGTTGGCATTGAGCAATACTCGAATGTGAAGGCTTCACTAATTCCATCGCCTGTTATTTTAGCTGCAACAATTGATACAAATGGCACACATAACGATGTTATAGAAAGTTTCAGAAGAGCACTTTTAAACAGTCATCTACATGCACGCGCACAGTGTAATTTCACAGCCCTTGTGTGTTGCTTACATCGGACCTGCCATCAGCATTGTTCAATTTTATTTCTCGCATATAAGCTAAGGAGAGGCGAAAATGTCTATTGATAACAAATAATTGAGCTCAGTGTTGAAGGGGATTGTTATATATTGTCGTTTCCAGTTGTAGCAAGGCCTCTAATCACCAATGACGTGTTGTGCCACTTGATATTCTGCTGTTGTTTGTCCTATGGTGTTATTTATTTTTTATTATGATCCGGCTGGTTGTATTTTATTGGGGTTGTTTCTCAGCTTCTGTTTGCATGGCTATCAATCATTTCAAGCTCAATCTCTTCGACAGGCCCTCATTATCTGACTGCATTGAGCTGCCCTGTCCAAAGTTTGTTCATATATTAGAAACAGAAAGAAAAAGAATCAATAGAAAAATAATGATGCAAACTAAAAGGAAGAAGGAGTGAAATAGAGTTATTTACTAATTACACAATTGCAAAACTGGCTTAACCTGGTGGTGTAAATTAAAATGAGTACCAGAAATGGTTTAGAATTGATAAACTACACAATTAGAATTTTAGGAATTTGCACTTGTAATTTAATTTAATGGCTTGAAATTTCAGCCTCTGCATCTGCAACCAAATTCCCAGCCTTCCTACCTGACCCGTGAAGCTACTTGACAGCTTGATATAATTTCTTTTTTGTACAGTTGTATTGATTCCCATGTGTTTGTGACTGTGTGTGTGCATGTGTGTGTCTTTCTGCATCAAACACGCACGCACGCACACACACAGACACGTGAGCGCAGACACACACACAGCGTGCACACACACGTGAATGTGCGCACACGCATGCACACACAGATTCATGCATGCACACACACACACACATTCACGTACACCCACAGACACATGTGTGCACACGCACACAGCATGTGCACACACGCATGCGCGCACACACGCACGCACACATACACGCACACACATGCACACACAGACACATGCGCGTGCACACAGAAACACGTGCACACATGAGCACATACACACAGACACAGCACCAACATTTGCAGTTGGTCCTGGGAAGATGGTGGGCAGCCATCTTTTTGAACCACTACAATTCATGTCAGGCAGGTACACCACAGTGCTGTTAGGAATGGAATTCCAGGATTTTAACCCCAGCAACAGTGAAAGAATGGAGGTATATAGACAAGTTCGAGCAGTGGGTGACTGGTGAATACCGCTTGACCTGTGAGAGTGCCTTTTTCAGATTACCACAGAATTATTACAGGAGTAATCGCAGAATTGTGGAAGGAGGCCATTCAGATATTGGTCTATCCAAATATGTGATTCTCCATGGTAATCTATCACATATGTGTCGTCTCATGTGCACGTTTGTTCATCCATCTCTCTCCTCCCCTGCACTATAAACATTTCTCTACAACAAACACATCTGAAAACAGCCGTGAAATGGGACCATATATCCCCCTTTTCTTTGTAATCTGATAGCCATTGTGCCTGCAATTTGCATCTAATTACACAGTGCATCATCCACGGACAGACGCGATTGAAATCTCAGACGACAATCATTCAAATTAAACAAATAGGTTAAACAAACTGAAATTATTCCTTTTATTGACTGAGCGATGATGTGTTTAACATTGTCTTATGATTATAGTCAACATAAATTAGAACCGAGCAATCAAACTCAATTCGTCTATCCTAGCAATTGAGTTAAATAGTTCCTTGGATTGAAAATAAAGGGTGAGATCAAAGCTTGGAATATATTTCTTTGTTCCTTTGAATATTGTCTTTGAAGCATTCCTTCACTGCTGTCAAGGTTTTATTGGAGCATTTTTCTTTGCAACTTTTTAATCTTCGTTTTCTGAAAGCATTCGAAGCCAACATCATTTTTAGTGTAAAGCTCACTCTGCATTTCCTCAACAATGTGCCTCTGTTCTAACCTCAGCTGTGCTCCAGCTTTGAACATTTGGAGTTAGCTGTGGCCGGGTGGTAGCAGCTCCCCCTGAATCAGGACATTGAGGTGTATGTCTCACTGCAGAGACATGAGACCATAATTGAACCTGGCAGCCCAGTCAGTACTGAGGGAGTGCTATGGTGCCAGTGCTGCTGTTTAGATACATCGCAAGTGGGCAAACTTTATCCCCCAATTTTTCATCCCTCATCTGACCGCACTTAAAACAGAATATCTGGTCATTAATACATTACTGTTTATAAATGATCATTTGGTAGTATGGAACTTGGGTACTGCTGAGAAAAGACACGTTTTGTCAAAACACTGCATCTTGGACCCATCAGGACAATTCACAAGAATGCCAATTTAAAGAGAAAACCAACATTTATACTTCATAAGAGTCAGGTGCTGATTGGTTAGCAACAGCACTGGATGGAGGTATTGCCGTGGAGACGGCAGCAATTGATGATGATTTTTGACAGTTGACTGTTAGGCTTTGAGTGAAAAAAAGGTCCTGAGTGTGTAAAAAAGTACACCAACAACAATTTAGGATTGTTATCCGGGTTCGCAGTGTGGTGCACAGTAAGTTATTTGCAGACAGAGAGAGCATGTGCAGGCACTTTGCACATTTCAACTCAGCAAAACAGGTGACAGCTATTTGTTGGTTCATTTCTGAAGGCAGTGAGTGTCAGTGATTTTGGAGAAGTCCTCCACAGAGTGGTGTCCAGTTGTTGTTGTTCCCCATCGGCAGACAGGTCTGGTCTTTAGGCCAATAAGGATACCAGAGATGAAGGAAGGATGTTCGAGATGATTGAGGAGTACAGACCTAGGAAGTCACAGGATAAGGAGTAGACCTTTTCGGACAGAGATGAGGATGAATTTCTTCTTTCAATGAGTGGTGAGCCTATGGCATTCTTTGTCACAGGAACCTGTTGAGGCCTAAACATTGAAAACTTTCTATAACGATGTAGATATAGTTCTTAGGACTAAAGGGATCAAAGGATATGGGGAGAAAGTGAGAATAGGCTGCTGAGTTGGATAATATTAAATGGTGGAGCAAGTTCAAGGGGTTGAATAGACTACTGCTCCTATTTTCTATGTTTCTATGGAGCATTGGCTGGTAAGCTGGCTCCAGACCAGCTAAACTAGTCCCTGTTGCATATGATAACCCAGTGACTGGCTGAAAACAACAAGTCAATCTCCTTTAATGATCCTTAAATAGCTGGCTCTGGTATCCATTATTTCTGGACAGGTAGTCTTGCCATCCCTGTCACATTCAGTGGTTTAATTGATCTGGTAATTGATCAATACTTGATCGATGAAGCCTGGTGGCCAACTAAGAGCCAAAGTAATTACTGAACCCAGGGCCAGCCATGCAGAAGTGCATACGTTCTTTGATTGGGAGACGGTGACAAAGCAGTAATGTTAGTAGACTCATAATCCAGTGGTCCAAGCTTCTAGGGACATGGGTTCAGAATCCCACTCCAGCAGCTGGTGGAATTTAAATTTAGTTAATTAAATATCTGAAATTCAAAGCTCGTCTACTGTAACCAGGTAACCAATGTTGATTGGCATTAAACAAAATGTTTTAATAATGCCTTTTAGGAAAGGAAATCTGATTTAATTTTAAATTTACCCACAGGATGTGGATGTCACTGGTTGGGGCACCATTTGCTGCCCATCCCTAGCTGCTGCCTTGAGAAGGTGGCGGTGAGCTGCCTTCTTGAACTGTGCGGTCCATGTGTTGTAGGTAGACCCACAATGTCATTAGGGAGGAAGTTCCGGATTTTTGACCTGGGGCACTGAAGGAACAGTGACCTATTTGCATGTCGAGATGGTGAGTGGCTTGGAGGGGAACTTGCAGGGGATGGTGTTCCCATGTATCAGCTGCCCGTGCCTGTCTAAGTGGGAGTGGTCGTGGATTTGAAAGGTGGTCTCTGAGGTGAGTTTGTGCAGATAGGACACACTGCTGCTATTGTGTGCTGGTGATGGAGGACCTGAATGTTTTTGGATGTGGTGCCAATCAAGTGGCTGCTTTGCCCAGGATGGTGCCAGGCTTCTTGAGTGTTGAGAGATTTTGAGGTAGAGCTGCACTTGTCCAGGAAAGTATGGAGTATTCCATCACACTCCTGACTTGTGTCTTGCAGATAGGTGACAGGCTTTTGGGAGTCAGGACCTGAGTTACTTGCTGCAGGATTCCAAGCCTTTGACCTGCTCTTGTAGTCACTGTATTTGCATGACTAGTCCGGTTTCAGGTTCTGGTCAATGATAACTCCTAGGATGCTGAAAGTGAGGGATTCAGAGATGGTGACACTATTGAACGTCAACAGTCGATGTTTGATCTCTATCCCCACAGGTAGATAATGGTGGAAGGGGCGTGACCACTTGAACGTTTCCCTCCAAGACACGCTCATTTCAGACTTGGAACACTATCACTGTTTCTTCACTGTCTCTGGGTTAACATCCTGGAAATTTCTTGCTTACAGCATAAATGGTTATACTCACACCCCATGGGCTGCAGTGGTTCAAGAAGGCAGCTCACTGCCAACTTCTCAAGGGCAGCTAGGGACAGCAATTACTAGGCCCAGCCAGCAAGGCCAACATCGCATGGATGTGTAAAACGTACAGAGAAACGTTAATGCACTCTGAGTATAACCTGCTGCACATGCAAGAACCAGTGCCCACTCTGCATTGCTTTGAGATAACCATGTATCAAAAATATACAATAAACTGATGCGACACAATAATGTCCACCAGTGACCGTCCGCATGCCACCCCAGTGAAAGTGGTCTGGGGATAGTGGGAGCTGCAGATCCGACGTGTAGGCCAATGACTCAAACTTTAGTGCCCTTCCCCCCACCACCCCTGGCCCAGTGAAGGCTTAAAATCAGGTCTCTGTATCTGAGCATAATTTGTGGCTGAAATCTGAATTCACTCAGTCTGTTCTCAGATATTCAAGGCAGCATTGGAGCTACAAGGTTATGGGGAAAAGGCAGGAGATTAGTGGTAGGTGACAGAACCAGTGCAGGCATGATAGACTAAGTAACCTCCTTCCACATGGTCATACTTCTGTGTTACAGCTTTCCCCTAGGTACACCGACGCTTTTGGGCAGCCTATATTTGAGGTGTTAACTTTCCCGTCCACATCAGGACAACAAGTCCCAGTCTCTTCATTGAGATATTCTTCTAATCAATCATGAGTCAGCTCTGAAGCAGCTGGGGCTTGAACTAAGGCCTCCTGGCTCAGAGGTAGTGACATTACCATTGTGCCACAAGCTCCCCAAGTTCTCCTCATTGACCAGTGCGGAGATTATGGCTTCAACATTAGAATCTTATTGGACCCTATCATAAGGTTTGCAATAGCTGAAAGCAGGTTACACATTTGCAGCTTTTCTTTGTTATTTGAGGTAGATGACACTTTGATTAATAGACTCATTGAATTGCAAACAAAATACCAGTCCATTCTGTCAAGAACAAGCTCTAAATGCATAAAGTTGGATTTCTTGTAACAAAAAAAAACTATTGACTAATTGGGTCAATTTGGAGTGTTCATTTGCAGCCTACATACTCATGACGACAGCAGCCATTGGTTGAATCCGTTTCCTCTCCTGGCTACTCAAATGTAATTATCCAGCAAGGTAACCACAGAGGGCTGTGCTCACTCCTCTTTGGAATGTGCAGGAAGGACAGCTGTTGGGATTCCTCTTTCTGTGTAGAAGGAGCTCTGGTAAAGTTGGCCAAGGAGTCAAACCAGCATGTCAAGCTATAGGCAGTGTTTAACGGAGGTAATGGGCGACTCGCCTATTAGTTGTAGAGCTGGTGAGAGCCCTATGTCACCTCCTTCGAGGGAGTCCTGCTAAATTAACTATGAGTCAAGCACTTGACTGGGCAGTGGCAGGCATTCCCAGGAATCGAGGGTCCTGTGGCAGAGACTGTGCCTGCAGAGAGAGAGGCCAATCAGTTAGATGGTGGCATTGCCCAGTACCAACTCGAGGGGTTTGGCGGCTACTGCCCTTTCTGTTCTCACCGAAGACCCAGAATCACAGACACAGGTGAGTAATGGCTGGAGGCGAACCGGGGTTGGGTGGGGGTGGTAGGGGGTGGATGTGGTGTTGAGAAGTCACAAGGCAGGGGAAGGGTTTGTAACTTCTTTGCAGGACAGACTGATAAAAAGAGATGTACCCCACATGGAGAATCAACCCAAACGATACGGTTTGTCACGGTGTGTATACAAAAACACAATTGACCACAAGAGGGTGCTATTCACAGAACTGTTACAGTCCAGAAGGAGGCCATTTGGTCCATCTAACCTGTACAGCTCTTCAAATGAGCATCATTGTCTCGTGCCTGTCTCCTGCTTTCCCCCCTATCTATAATGCACACTTTTTCTATCCAAATAATCTGTCAATGCCCTCTCGAGTGTTTTATGGGAGGGTTTGCAGCAAAGACAAGGGGATAGCTGTCAACAGTCATCACCCATCCGAAATTTCCCAATGTCAGGTCCTTCAGTCGGTCACTGAGTGTCTTTAAACAATGGGTCCCCTGGATGCCTACAGGCCACACATACTCAATTTACTTTCTGGCTCTCTACATGGCAAGTACCTACTTTCTGCAGGGTAAATGCCAACAGTGACTAGATAAGGCCATCTCCCATCATAGACATAAGTAGGGCAGAGGTTGGAGGGTGACAGGGGCCCCTACTGGCCTTGCCAATCCTTACCAGGGGTGGGGACATTGAGTCCCACCCACTCTGTGGGATTTCCATTCTAATGAGGTAAGTAACAGGGCTCTTTTACTTGATACAAAAATGAAAAGACAGACATAAATTATTAAAAACGAGATAAGTGCGAGTATATTAAAAGCTACGATCACATTCAGCAGTGTGAGGCTAAGCTGATGATTGTCGAGAAGTGAAGCCATCACTCTTGAAATGAGGGTGAATTGGAAGCATTGTAATTAATATTAGACAGCACAGCTCTATAATGCTGAGAGTCATGGCCCTCCCAAATTAACCTTGAAATCAACAGTCATGCCATACGGGATATGAGTCATTACAATGAATGAATGAATGTGAGCATAGAACATTTAGGAAGCGATTAATTTTAACTGGGGTAAATTGAAATATTTTAAGCAATAAAATTCCAGAGCAATATTTTGATAAAACTATATTTACTATAAATATATTGAACTGGCAACTCCACTGTGGTCATAGCAACAGGAAGGAATTAGACAGCTCTGCCCCTATTATGTTGCAGCTGGTTAGAGGCCCTGTTATGCATGCTGGGAGTTGTAGTCTAATTATAGGCCTTCAGGCTGAGGCCTGTAATTAGATTCCAATGCTCAGCACGCTCATTGGACTTCAACCGAGCAATGAAGGTGGCTTCCAGCTGAAAGAATTGCACACCAACTTGGGAAATAAGCTATTGTGTTAATGACACTTGATGCACCTCAGACATACTGATGCAGTCATTGCCTCTGCTTCCCCTCTGGTGGTTCAACATTAAAAATTAGCACTCTCTCTCTATCAAACAAAATTTAACGTCATTTTTTAAAAAATTGTGTTGACAGGATGTGTCACTGGCAAGGACAACTTTTACTGACCATCTTTAATTTCCCTTGAAAGTGGCAGTGAGCTACAGTCTTAAGAGCTGACTGGGTTTTAGGTCATTTCAGGGACATAATTGTCAATCACATCACCATGTGTTAGGAGTCTCAAATCAGTCAGATCGGGTACCTCTGTGGTAAAAGGCCAGGGTTGAAGCCCTACCTGCTCCCAGAGGTGGGTTGTAATGCATGTAAACAGTTTGATTAGCAATATCTACAAGCAGCAAGCCATTCATCCTATTGTGCGCATCCTGTTCTAGAGAAAAGCCACCCAATTCTTTTCATAGTCTTTCTTTTGAGTCCATGTTCCCTTTTGAAAATTATTATTGAATCTGCTTCCACCATTCTTGGAGGAACTGTGTTCCAAATCATAACTGAAATAACTCCACAGTGGCCAGTATCCTGTAACCATGTCAGCCTTTATTTACCCATGAACAGTCCTTCACTATAGCACTGCCTCATACAGAGTCAGGCACCAAAGTGTCTCTATCTCTGACACTCCCCCTTTTTATCTGTCAGCCAGGGCTCCCTGATTGGAACAGATTAACAGCCCCACTCAGGGAACTCATATGATGCCCAGCTGGCTAACCTCGTTATGATTACTACATTAACAACTCACTGTTTCAGAAACAAATAAGCTACATCTCTCTCTTGATTTTGTGGCAAACCATCTGAGATTTGTGCTCCTGGTTTTGAACCTCCTGCTAGAGGAGATTTGTTTCTCCCTAAATACTCTATCTAAATTTTCATTATAATTCCTCTCTTTCCAATGTGATTTTCTCCCTGAAGATCTGCCCAACATTCATCATCTAGACCCCATGAGGGTGATAATCTATACCCATGTCCCTTAATAGCGCCAAGAAATTACAGCAAGAGAGTGTAGCAGAGCAACTCAACTGATGACTCACCCTCGACTATTTCTTTGGAAGATGAAACTTCTGAATCAGTGGTATCAGAGTGACTTGCCCTCCATTGTTATAAATGTATAATACTGTTAGGGTACAGTTTTTACTTTTGGTCACAGTCATGGTGACCAATTCTCATGAAACAAAGCTAAGGAGGTTTTGACTGGAGGAAGGGATTGGGAGGCGGGTATGTTCTAGAAATCATGACTCATCCTGTCACTGACAATCACAGTGCATATGCTCACATGTGCAGTTAAAAAAACAATCTGGCAAAGCAAGGAGGCAGTTTACCTGAGTCTGTCACAGACAGAACTGGTCATCATGCAGGACCAACAGACAATATAGAATCGTAGAATCCCTACAGTGTGGAAACAGGCCCTTTGGCCCAACAAGTCCACACCGAACCCTGCAGCATCCCACCCAGATCCATCCCCCTATAACCCACCTAATCTACACCTCCCTGAAAACTACAGGCAATTTAGCATGGCCAAACAACCTAACCTGCACATCTTTGGACTGTGGGAGGAAACTGGAGCACCTGGAGGAAACCCACACAAACATGGGCAGAATGTGCAAACTCCACACAGACAGTCACCTGAGGGTGGAATTGAACCCTGGTCCCTGGCGCTGTGAGGCTGCAGTGCTAATCATTGAGCCGCCCATATAAGGGGGAGTCCCTTACAATATGGGATAGCTGTGGCCATCCTGGTAATTGTCTAGTGAGTGGGTGTCTACCCCTGCCAACGTGGAAATTGTCCAGTTGACTTGGTCCAGTTTCTGTTTGGAGAAATGGATTGAGCAACACTCGGCAGCTTTATTTTGGGCGACACAGTGGCTCAGTGGTTAGTCGTGCTGCCTCACAGTGCTATGGGTTTGATTCTACCCTTGGGTGACTTTGTGGAGTTTGCACATTATCCCCTTGACTGTGTTCCTTTCCTCCGGCTTAACGGTAGTAGAACGAGGGGTGTGATGGAGGGTTATTTTCCGAACTGGAGGCCTGTGACCAATGACGTTCCACTGGGATCGATGCTGGGGCACTTCTGTTTGTCATTTGTATAAACTATTTGGATGAGAATTTAGGAGGCATGGTTAATAAGTTTGCAGATTTGGTAGTGTAGGCAACAGTGAAGAAGATTATCTGAGATTTCAAAGGATCTTGATCAATGAAGTCAATGGGCTGAGGAGTGACAGATAGAAATTAATTTGCATAAATGCTAGGTATTGCACTTTGGTACAACAAACAAGGGCAGGACTTATATCGTTAATGGTCAGGCCTTGGGTAGTGTGGTCAAACAGAGAGACCTAGGGGTTCAGATGCATTGTTTGTTGAAAGTTGCATCACAGGTAGACAGGATTGTGAAGAATGTGTTTAGCACGCTTGCCTTCATTGCTCAGATCATTGACTATAGGAGTTGGGAAGTCATTTTGAGGTGTTACAAGACAGTGGTGAGGCCACTTTTGATGTACTGTGTACAGGTCTGGGTGCCCTGCTATAGGAAGGGTATTATTACATTGGAGAGGGTTCAGAAAATATTTACCAGGATGTTGACAGGACTGAAGTGTTTGCGTTATAAGGGTGCGTTGGATAGAGTGGGACTTTATTCACTGGAGCATAGGAAGTTCAGGGGCCGAATGGAGACCATTGGAAGGAAAACTTCTGGAATGTTCCACTCAGGGTCCAGGTTCTTGCAGATGGTGGGGGCCTGTTTAGTTGCCTGGAGACAGCCCGCTCAGAGGATTGGCTAAAACCCTACTGCCTGGCTGCTCAGAGAGCTCTCCCTGTGTTTTTAATTTGATGGGAATGCACTTCCTTGCAAATTAAGAAGGCATTGCCAGCAAGTGAATGTTTGCCTTTCCCTGAAGTAGCTTTAGCTTCTGGAAAAAGTTCTGATTTCTGTTTCCCACCCTGGAGGGAAAATCTGGCTTGCATGTTGCTGCGTAAAATAAGATTATAAAAAATGCTGGACTTCACATTCTCCAATAGCTTTCATGATCCCTGGAGATGTATTGAGTTGATTTAATTCTTGGTTGCTGAGTGAAAATGCAGAGGACTGAAAATAAAGCAATCCTCTGAAATATTTAGGAGTGTTAATTTATTAGATAATCTCACATCACAGGCTCGGATTGCGGCCCTTAATGGAGGGTATAAATGCAGAGTGGTGTTTGCACACATGAACTGGTCCAAGATCGGAATTTCACTGACTTTGGGAGAGGGAAAATGGTCCCAAAAGAAGGTTTCCATCAGCCCAGGTTCTGAATATTTAATAATTTAGCAGATTCTTTCAACCATAATGAAGGAATAGCAAATCAATTAGAGCAGAACTTTGTGTGTGTGTGTGTACCAAAGCTCATAAAATAACATTTTACCTCATATGACCTAAATATTTACTATACGCCATTAAGTAGTTTAAAAAGGTGATGACCTGGTGGTATTATTACGTCACCTATTCATCTAGAGACCCAGGTAATGTTCTGGGGACCTGGGTTTGAATCCTGCCACAGCAGATCATAAAATTTGAATTCAACACAAATCTGGAATTAAGATGATGAACCCAACTGGTTTACTAATGTCAGAGATAACAAGGCGTGGGGCTGGATGAACACAGCAGGCCAAGCAGCATCATAGGAGCAGGAACAAAGAACAAAGAAAACTTACAGCCCAGGAACAGGCCCTTCGGCCCTCCAAGCCTGTGCCGATCCAAATCCACTGTCTAAACCTATCGCCCAA
Source organism: Ginglymostoma cirratum (assembly GCA_024137785.1). Classification (NCBI taxonomy): domain Eukaryota; kingdom Metazoa; phylum Chordata; class Chondrichthyes; order Orectolobiformes; family Ginglymostomatidae; genus Ginglymostoma; species Ginglymostoma cirratum. The sequence goes on along the minus strand of JAHRHZ010000061.1, from coordinate 17,080,304 downwards.
TTCCTAAGGATCTGTATCCCTCTGCTCCCCACCTACTCATGCATCTGTCCAGACGCACCTTAAATGAATCTACCGTGCCTGCCTCTACCACCTCTGCTGGCAACGCGTTCCAGGCACCTACCACCCTCTGTGTAAAGTACTTTCCGCGTGTATCCCCCTTAAACTTTTCTCCTCTCACCTTGAACGCGTGACCCCTCGTTATTGAATCCCTCACCCTGGGAAAAAGCTTATCTCTCTCAACCCTGTCTATACCCTTCATGATTTTGAAGACCTCAATCAGGTCCCCCCTCAATCTCCTTTTTTCTAATGAAAACAATCCTAACCTATTCAACCTCTCTTCATAGCTAGCACCTTCCATACCAGGCAACATCCTCGTAAACCTTCTTTGTACCCTCTCCAAAGCTTCCACATCCTTTTGGTAATGTGGCGACCAGAACTGTACACAGTATTCTAAATGCGGCCGAACCAAAGTCTTGTACAATTTTAACATGACCTGCCAGCTCTTATGCTCAATACCCCGTCCGATGAAGGCAAGCATACCATATGCCTTCTTGACCACTCTATCCACCTGTGCAGCCACCTTCAGGGTACAGTGGACCTGAACTCCCAGATCTCTCTGCTCATCAACTTTTCCCAAGGCTCTTCCGTTTACAGTATAGTTTGCTCTAGAATTAGACCTCCCAAAATGCATCACCTCACACTTGCCCGGATTGAACTCCATCTGCCACTTCTCTGCCCAATTCTCCAGTCTATCTATATTCTCCTGTATTCTTTGACAATCCCCTATGCTTTCTGCTACTCCCCCAATCTTCGTGTCATCTGCAAACTTACTGATCAGACCACTTATGCCCTCTTCCAGATCATTTATGTATATCACAAACAACGGTGGCCCCAGCACTGATCCCTGTGGAACACCACTGGTCACCTTTCTCCATTTCGAGAAACTCCCTTCAACTACTATTCTCTGTCTCCTGTTGCTCAACCAGTTCTTTATCCACCTAGCTAGAACACCCTGCACACCATGTGACTTCACTTTCTCCATTAGTTTACGATGGGGAACCTTATCAAACGCCTTACTAAAGTCCATGTAGATGACATCTACAGCCCTTCCTTCATCTATCAACTTGGTCACTTCCTCAAAGAACTCTATTAAGTTAGTAAGACATGATCTCCCCTGCACAAAACCATGTTGCCTATCACTGATAAGCCCATTCTTTTCCAAATATAAATAGATTCTATCCCTCAGTACCTTCTCCAGCAACTTTCCCACCACTGACGTCAGGCTTACTGGTCTGTAGTTACCTGGAATATCCCTACTACCCTTCTTGTACAGGGGGACAACATTAGCAACTCTCCAGTCCTCCGGCACTTCACCTGTGTTTAAGGATGCTACAAAGATATCTGTCAGGGCCCCAGCTATTTCCTCTCTTGCCTCCCTGCTGCCCAAATATATACTAACTCCTTACCTTCCTCACAATCTCCTGGTCTCCAACGTCACCTCCGCTCCGTCTCCCGCCGCTCCCGGTGAGGAAAAAACCGCTCGCCGCTCGAGGTAAGTTTTTAAACCATCTTACCTTCCCGTCAGGCCTCTGGTGCTCGCTGCCGCTCTTCCCGCTTCAAACTGCCGCCGACACCAAAATGAAGGAAAACTTGACGTTTCGGGCCTAGACCCTTCATCAGAAATGGGGGAGGGGAAGAGGGTTCTGAAATAAATAGGGAGAGAGGGGGAGGCGGATAGAGGATGGATAGAGGAGAGGATAGGTGGAGAGGAGGCAGACAAGTCGAAGAAGAGATTATGAGAGAGTTGCAGTGGGAGAGAGATTCCCTGAGGTTTGTCCGGAGGGAGGAGGGTAACTTCTTCAGGGTAGGCATCCTTAGAAGAGGCTTCGCAGTGGGGTTAAAATTGTATCAGAGATAAAAGGTACTGCAGATGCTGGAGAATCCGAGACCTTTAGGGAACAAAACTGCTGGCTTTACCTGGTCTGACCTACATGTGACTCCAGGCACACAGCATTGTGTCTGCCTCCTAACTGCACTCAGGACAAACAGAAATGGGCAATAAATGTTGGCCTAGCATCACTAATCTACATCCCATGAATGAATAATAAAAGTAATCAGAGAACACGGTTTATGTGGACCATATTTTCTTAATGTCCCATTCACGGAAATGAAGACTTTATGTGTTTCTCCTGAGCTGAAGTTTTTTAACCTTTATTTCCCACCTTCTTGAAAATTAACAGGGTGAGCTTGGTTCGGTCATCTCTGACAATCAGGACCAAGGTCTCCGTGTAATATTCAGAAAGGTCAATGTCGGCCCCATCAGCATCCTTTACCTTGACTGGTGCCCCAGCCACATTTTAACATCCACCATCCCCTCCCTAACACTGCTCTGGCCAATTGCTACATCCCCACCAATGCTAACATAAAACGTAAAGCACAAAGGCGCATCATTGAGACAGCATCAAACAGCAAGTGGACACCAAGCCAAAGACGGAGATATTAGGAGTAACCAAAAGCTTGACCAAAATATATTCCACTGATGACATGAACCAAAAGCAGTGTACCTAATAGTAAAAACATGAATTTCTCCCAAGTCTGGTACATGGGGAACAATGCAACCCCTGACAAAGACCGGAGGAAGAGGTTTATATTGAGAGCGGACAGCCGAAGGAGGAGGCAGTGAGCGTGGACTTTTGAGGTTTGTTTTTTAAAGACTTTTTGGAGAGAATGAGCAGGGGATGGGTACACAGCCCAATACATTAGTGAAAATACTGAAGTGACTAAAGATTCACGCGACTGAATATGTTCTGTACATAAGGGGATTAAAAAGACTTTTTTTGTGGTTAGTGCAAAAATGGGAATGGGGCTGGGGAAGTAGTAAAGCTGATGGCAGTATTTATAGGGTGAAGGGAGAGTAAGTGCACGTTAATGTGATAAATGGCTGAAGTCAACAATTATATGGATCATAAGAGAAACTAAAAAAAATTTGGAGCATTTGTAAAATTGTCCTTTAGTACGCCTCGTCCATTTCTGTGAATAGCTTACTCCACAAAAAAAAAACGCAAGTATGAAATTGCAGATATATTAGGAGTGCCAGTTTTGATAATAGCATACGTTGATTGAGGTGATTTCGTTGTGCCAGTGCCCTATGAGGACACTGCCAGGATTCTCACTTCTCCTGTGGATCTGCAGTTCACAAACACATCGACCAATTCCAGATTTCTTCTGCGACCTTGCATTGCTGAGTCATTCGCATAAGGCCTTCCAATAAACAACTCACGTTTATATTGTACCATTCCTGTTGTAAAATATCCCAGGACACTTCACAGAAGTAATGTCAAACAAATTTGATGGCAAGCCACATAAGAAGATATTGGCCCAAGTCTTCCAATCTCCAGATTGTAGGAAACCCGATACATGAGAAAAGGTGCAGGTCAGGACCTTGCAGAAGTCCTGTTGTATGAACATATGGGATTTGCCTGTGAAATTGAAGCTTCCCATGGGCTGATTCTCTGCTGCCGTGGATCGTCTGCAAAAATCTCCAGTACTGAGCTAGAGTAAGAGAACTGATCTAGATATGTGTGACTTATTTCGATGGCTGCCGAGGAAATATTGAACAGTTTAAATCCTTGTCCAACACTTGGTTAATTCTCACCCAACTTCCTTCACTATCTGATTCCTGTCCCCATCCTTAATGGCTAACTACTCTCTTTGATTTCCCCACAGCTATCCTCCCAAACCAACTGCCCACTCATTTATTCACTCATCCATTCACTAACCAACACACATTCATCGAATGACTAGACTTTGAAAGACTTCCCAGACTCTGATAGCTGTTTTCTCTGATTCCCCCAACTCTACTCCATTTCTTGCATTTGTTAGCTGGGAGATACTGTGTTACTTCTTTCACTGTCAGTCAGGATCTGAAGGCCCTGGAAGAAGTGGACTGTAGCTTTGCAGTGGGACAATCTTCATGGGCAGTGGCCTTGCACACAGCATTGATGCTGACCTGAAATCTAAGGAGACCCAGGCAGATAGTTAAATTATAACATTCTCATTTCAATATAATTTATAAAAATTTGTTCTTGGGATCTGAGCATGCCTGGAAATATCAGCATTTATTGTCCATCACTCATCATCCTTGAGCATGTAGTGGCAAGGTGCCTACAACAGGGTGGCTTCCTGGTTCATTTCAGAGGACAACCACATTGCTGCGCGGCATGGAGTCATGTCGAGGCCAGACTGGATAAAGACGACAGATTCCCTTCTCTAAGGATGCGAAGGAACAACATGATTTCTAATGATGACACAATAGGTTCATAATCAGTATTAAGGAGACGAGCATTTATTTATGAGTTCAATTTAAATTAGTATAGCTGCTATGGGTAAATTGGAACTCGCATCGGCAGAGCATTTGTCGATGTGTCTGGATTACTGAGCCAGATGTTACCACGCTAACGATTGTCCCCATAACTAAGTGTGGTGCGACGGGAAAGGTAGGGACTTGAGTGTGGAGAATGGAAGAAATTGTCAACCAGACTTGGCGCCCAATGAGTTAAATCTCTTATTTATCCTTCACAAATTAGGCTGAAGGTTCTTCTTGAGAGAAGCACCATCATGAATATTCATGTGAACTGCACTGGGGGCTTCAAGATAAGGCAGTTCTGTGCACAAGATAGGCCATCTCACCACAGACATCAGGAGTTTAATGAGTTGAATCTAACACGGGCCAATTAACCAGCGCGTGCATTCACCGGAGTGGGAATCCATCAATTTCAGGGGAAATTGAGGTTGAAATGATCCATTGTTTGGTCACATGGTAAGACTGGAAATGGCTGTTCACCCTGCAGATGTAATTTGAAACTGGAAGCAGATGCAGGGAATTTTTTTTCTCTCTCTCTCTTTCTCTCTCTCCTCCCTTCTCTTTTATGCATGCGCTGCCGATAAATGCTCCGTTTACATAGAGTCCCTCTGGGCTTATTCAGCTAACTGCAGATTCTTCAGGGTTGCAAAGCAACATTTGCAACTGAAATCACTTAAAAAAAAAGCATGCAGTAAGGCAGAATAAGAGATGTTAGCAGGAAGAGAGAAAGGACATTACATTCCTCACCCCCCAGAGTTAACCACCATCCCTTATCTTCTCCTAACTAACAATATACAAGAACTTAATGCCTGGAAATGTTGCTGTGGAATGGGCCTGTGTGAGCATGTGTTTGGCCTATCAGTTGAGACATTGGGTAAGATTTTCTGATTTGGCTTGGGACACTGTTGTCAGACTCAGGGGTTGGTCCCTATTCCCCAGGCTGTGCGGAATAGTCATCCGGTAATGAGTTTCCTTGAATTGGCCAATTAGTGTATTAGTAAAGAAAACGTATTAAGAGATATTGGCCAAAAGCAGGTATATGGAGTTAGACCACAGATCAGTCATAATCTCATTGAGTGACAAGACAGGTTCGAGGGGCTGAATGGCCTATTCTTGTTTCTATATTCCTTGTGTTCTTAATCTCATGTAATGGCAGAAGAGGCTTGAGAGGGTCCTGTTCCTTTGTCCTAGTGGCCAGAAAACAGGCATGCCATGCAATTAAGACTTGAAATTGGGTTCTCACAGCTAGAGGGCTAAAAGGCGGCTATATCTCTCAAGAGCAGCATCCTCTCTTGAGCCATTGCACAAGGCCATTCAGGCCCTGGTCTCATCACATGCTCAGACCCAGCAGTGCATACCATCAACAAGAGGCACTGCAGAAATTCACCAAAAGATCATTAGGCAGCACCTTCCAAGCCCAAAACCATTGCCACCTAGAAGGACAAGGGCAGCAGATGCGTAGGAACACCACAGGTTCCCCTCCAAGCCAATCACCATCCTGATTTGGAAGTATATCTCCGTTCCTCCAGTGTCGTGGGCCCTAATGGCATTGTGGGTCAACCTACAGCAGTTCAAGAAGGCAGCTCACCACTGCGTTCTCAAGGGCAGCTCAGGATGGACAATAAATACTGGCCCAGTCAGTGACACCCAAATCCCATAAGTGAAAGAAGACAAAATTATGGCATTGATGAGACATGATCTAGAATGGTGGAGCTGATGAGATGGGCTGAAGAGCCTATTGTTACTCTTACGATTCTGGGCTCCTACGGGCCTGAGTCCACACCAAACTCCCATCTGATAACACCTTAGCTGTCCTGATTTTTGAGGGTGACTAGGTTCCTGTTGTGTGTGGGTGATATCTTAATGATGCTACGTGAGGCAGCTTATACAGTGCCAAAGCTGCCTAAGAAAACTGGTGATTTGTCAAGCTGGTAAGAAAAGGCCAAAAACGGAAATAAACTACAGTTTCTACAGAGAGAGAGGAAAAGTCCTTGGGCCTTTCTTGTCACTGCCTGATAAGGGTCTGTGTCTGATCCCCACCCACACCGATGACACAATATAGATTTGGTGCAGATCATGTGAGAAATTAGGAATAAAAGCAAAACCCTGTGGATGCTGGAAACCTGAAACAAACACAGAGAATGTTGGAGAAACTCAGCAAGTCTGGCAGCATCTGTGGAGAGAGAAACAGAATTAATGCTTTGTGTCTGGTATGACTCTTCAGAATGAGTTAAATCTCTTACTACTCCTTCACAAATTAGGCTAAATGATCAGAGATAGTAAGAACTGCCGATGCCGGAGTCAGAGATAACACATTGTGGAGCTGGAGGAACACAGCAGGCCAGGGAGCATCAGAGGAGCAAGGCAGTTCATGTTTCGGGTTGGGACCCTTCTTCAGAAAAAGATATGCGTTTAAAGGTGTAACGGGGTATGGACAGGGATGGGGCAGGTTGGAAACAGTAGCACGTGGTTCAGGCATGCAAGTACATTGTAAGTGAGCTACAACATTGGAGTGAAACTGGGGTAGGGGAGAGGGTCTGGAAACCCTTCTTCAGCTAAAGATCCTTCTTTTATGAAGTGGCCTAATGTTTATTTTTGTAGGCTGCCCTGGGGGACTTCAAGATAAGGCACAACTGTTCAGTTACGAAGTAGTCATATCAGACTGAAAACTTCAACTCTGTTTTTGTCTCCACAGAAGCTGCAGGGCCTGCAGAGTATCTCCACTATTATCTGTGTTTGTTTCAGATTTCCAGCTCCCACAGGATGAAAAGCTTTTCTAATTAGACCAGTTCTACCACACTAGACAGAGCAGGTCATGTTAGTGACATAACAAGGTGTAGAGCTGGATGAACACAGCAGGCCAAGCAGCATCAGAGGAGCAGGAAGGCTGACGTTTC